>BTHU01000011.1:22326112-23032383 GCA_036184795.1 Tokudaia tokunoshimensis
ATGCTTCCCTTGTTTGGAGCATCACTGCTTTATGTTTCACAGTTCTTCTTTAGACCAAAATACCAGGACTCTGTAAGCAGTTTCAAAGTGAATGGCACAGCCACCAGTCTCCAGTGTCAGAGGTCAGGCTTGCTGTAGTGAGCCTGATCAGTCCCCCTGCTAGGAATGTTGATCTTGTTTCTCTTGAGTTTCCTTTTCATAGATAGCTGCTACCCATCATGAAGGGCTAAGGTAAGGTTCTGAAACTGAAGTTTTCTGGTATGCGTGGCACCAGGCTGTTACTAGGAGGTGCCCTGACCAAACAGGTGTTGGGTATAGAGATGTACATTTTATTTTCTTCTGTCTTTCCTTCTTCCAAATGGCACATGACCAAAATCTTTCGTCTTGTGGACCTCTTGGTTACTGGCTGTTACACCGAATGCAGAAGGCACTGGGGACATGGGGGACATTACAAGATGTGCACCTACAAGGGGCTTCCCATTGAAAGCTGGTGAGTCTGCTGGAAGACAGAGTTCCTTGTGAGCTTGGCACAGAGGTGTTTTTTTGGGTTTTTTTTTGTTTTTTTTTTACAGCAGGGGGGTGCATCACACAGTGATGATGTAAGTTCATCCTGTTTTCTTGAGGGAGGTAAGAGGCCTCCCCCTCATGGGTATCCAGGTTGGTCTCATGGTACTGTTCTGTGCAACCTGAGGCCACAGAGACAATGAAGGACAGCAGCTGGGAGGATGCATGATCTTGAATTCCTTCTTCAGGAATCAGAATCATTGATCATCCACTGTGGGTATGGGTTAGTCTGGAACCTTATCAAGAGTTGGCAAACTAAAAATTCCCAAGGGGTTGTAATATTTTCCTAAAATTTCCCAAGGGGTTGTAATATTTTCCATTGCTCTTCTTCAGGTTCATTTTTCAAATATCTGAAGTGTTTTTGTAATTAACTTGGGTGGGATTTGTTGACTTGGATTAGGTGACTCTCAGGGCACTTGGTGATTTTTTTTTCCCTCTGGAAATATGTTTCAGATGCGTGTTAAAAGTTCTCTTGGGTGATTGTTGTAGAGTAGTTAACAGATGGTGGAGCCTATGTGTGCATTGGGGTTGAATCTGAGTGGTGTTTCCTCAGGGAGGTGTCAACACTGGGCAGTAGGCTTTTCGATAATTCTAGAAGGAGTTCTGCATGAGGGTGGAAAGAGAGAGTGCAGGAAGGAGCACATCCCTCTATGTCCCCATTGTCAATTCCTCCAATAGATTAATAGGTTTCTCTTAATCTTCCCTTCTAACGAAGAAATAGGGTTCCCTCACATACAATAGGCTATACCGGACAAAACCTAATCTTTTAACTACTTGTGAAACTGAACATTAAGAAACCAGAATTATTTTGCTGTTGTCCAGGCTTTGTTTAAATGTTGCATGGAAGTTCAAACTCAAAGACTGGTGAAAGTGCCGTTTTGAGTATTTAACTGCCAAAGTCTGGAGACCTAGGAGGGCAGAGGGACTAACATGGCAGTCAGTTCTTGGTGCTTGCCCTTCAAGAACAATTAAGAACCAGGGACCGATGGGATCCTTTTGAAAGACTCCTATTCTTATAAGTTACCTGTCCTTTTCTTTAGAGAGGCCATGAAGAATCCCAAGGCTGGACTCTAATCATTGTACATCCTACAGAGAGGAAAGTCAATGGAGAAGAATGTTCTCTATGCTTCCAAAGAAAGTCATATAGAGAAACATGGCCCATCCCAGCAGATGGTATACTTGGGAAAGGAACAATGGAATTACTCCCAGGTCCTTGAAAGTAACTCTTATTAGATTTTTTTTAAAAACTTGGTTTTAGTCGGAAAATGTTAATTCTTGACCACTGTTGTTCTCTTAAACATTCAGCATGAAAGTATAGCGAAAGAACAAAGCAATTGCAAAGGAATTTGGGCCTCCAACTTGAATGTGTGTTTCTACTGCAGAGAAATTTTCTAACAGTGAAATAACAAACTGCGTACTGACACCTTGTTATGAAAATTTTAAATGGGTGGTTTTCTACAAATAACTGGAAATAGACCAGAGCTTTGAGGTAAAGTCCTTTGGGTCTTATCAGATGACTGATGGGGACTCTAATTAAACACACTTCTTTTTCTCTCTGCTCAGAGGAGGAACACTGGTCTTAAAGATGTTCAGAGGGACAGGCTTGAGCCCAGGTCTTGGGCTCTGACTCTACTAGGGTTGTTCATGTGTTCACTGGTGTTTTAGGTTTCTAGCTCAGGCTGAGAGAACTATAGGATAAAGAAAGAACTTGGTGACCAAAAGATTTATAGGTTGCCTATGAGAAGCAGTTGTGGTCACTGTTACTTGGTCCTAGAAGCCACAAACTATTGATTTGTATGACAAGGGGATGATGAATTTATTTACTTGTTCATGATTCAGAAAGACTTCCATCTGGAGATACTGGGGAGTTTCTTTCCATTGTCCCCCATAATTGAAGTAGCTCTTAATGACCCACTTTTATTGAGGATTCTTAAATTTAAAATTTAATTATACCTTTTTTCCTAACTTCTCCCACACATTTCTCACTCCTCTTTTTCCTTCGATTATTATTGTTCACACACACACACACACACACACACACACACACACACACACAAACACACATATGCATAAATACATCAATACAACCTGCAGGGTATGTCTATTGTTGCTTGTACATATGTTTTTAGGGCCATCCATTTGGTATTTCATCTTGGATAAACATCTAGAAGGCTTATCTCAGGGGAGACTAAGCTTCCCTCTCTCAGCAGTCATCAGTAACCCACATTTGACTATTCACTCACAGCAGACATCAGGGCCAAGCAGAGCATCCCTCTTCCTGTGCACTGGGATTGAGCCCTGATATGGGAGGATGCATCATGCCCCTGATGGCCTGTACCAGATTGCAAAACCATGGTTGCCATGCAAGGCTAGATAGATTCTTTGGCAGTGGTAACTCTCCAAAATGGAAGGAGAGTAGACCTAACTGCTGAGGGCGGGGCTATTCTTCCTCCTAGAAGACAGTGGGGATGCTGCATAAAAGAAGAAAGAGTAATACTTGGTGTCCCTTACAAGAGTGGGTCTGATTTATAAAGAGCTGTGTTGTTCTAATCTAGTTGTCATCTGAAATAGTCTAATGTAAAAGTCATCCTGAATGAAGACCATCTTTGTTGAACTGCACAGCAAGTAAAGTCACATACAGGAATAAAGAACTTTTGGCTTAACCAATCTTTTTACAGGAATCTTATAGGAGAAAAGTTTGTTTCTCTGCTGTTCTGACTCAGAACTACACACAAAGCCACAACCAGATTTCAACCTGTGTGTTGTTTCCAACATATTTCGTGGGGGTGTGCTCAGGGACATTTTCAATTCCTTGTTGCTGTCAACAAATGATCTCAGATCTGCTCACTGCATCTCTTACACACATACATTGTTCTGAGTCAAAGGCATGAAAGACTCACAAAGGAGAAATGGGAAACACTATACAATCGAGGGTGTGCATTCAGCTGAACTTGTTGGAGTTAATTACATCGCAAATCCAAAGCAGAGTCAGATGGATTACAAGGCTCTCTTATAGGTGAGTTGATTCTGAATGGGTTGGACTTACAGTGTGTACGGAGAATGAGTACAGAGTCTCAGGGCACATGCAATTTATTACAGGCTGGGTGAATGCTTGATTTGTAAAGGCAAGCATCATGTAGTAGTTCTCTGAAAACCCATTCCCACACAAGAGAATTGTCTGTGTGAATCAATGAGGAATGACTGAGGGTATTGCACAGAAACTGACAGGGTTGCTTTCTCAATCTACTAGCAGAACCATGGCTTCATGGTTCAAGACGTGGCATTGAATGGGCTGGTTGCCTCCTCTCACAGGACCTTTAGAAAATACTCTTTAGTATTGCTCTTTAGTACCACTATTTATTGAGCGTCTTAAAAATTCACCTTTTCTTGCCTAGAATAGTACAAACTTGAAATGTTTACAATTATACAGATTCAACCCCCCACCCATAGAAGGGATGTTTGGAAGATCCCCAACTGCTACCCCCTTAACTATGCCTTGTCCTAACAGAAGATAGGGTTACTTCTTCAGAATGGGAATTGTAGAGGTTGAAAGGGTCCCAGAACCCTTAGAACAAGGTGCTGTTGGCAGTAGACTGTCATTTGGCATCTTGCAATCCTAGCTGTTAGTAATGTGGCTTTAGGGATTGAAGCAAAAATCTCAACTAAACAAATCCTCGAGCACACTTGGGGCAAGGAAACAGACTGCAGCCCACAGGATTGATGGTCAGATCATTAACAATGAGGGCTGTGATAACAGCCACAGTAGCTTAGGAACAGCCTTGGTGCAGAGGTGATGGGAGTCTCTCCATAGCCACCAGAAGCTGACAGAAATTTCCAGAGTGGATACAGAAGTACCCATTCTCTCCCTTTGCAATGGCAGAAAGCGGTACCTTAGTGGACTCAGTGCTTCCTTCCTTTTGCATCTTATTTGTGGGCACACACATTCACTTAGGACCCACCTGGTTCTACACAACGAGGAGAGGAACTGGGGGGGGGGTTCATCTGTCCAGATCGTTAGATGAGGAAGAGAAAGAAGGATTTACAGGGAGGAAGCCTAAAGATGAAGTCTGGCTTGTAACCAGCTCCTGACCAGGATCTTATCTCTAGAATGCTCTTTTGAGAAGGAAGATGACCTTCAAGACACACTGGTGGCAATTTCTGCCTCAGTCAGGGCCTCAGCCTGACTCCAGGACTCAACCTGAAGGGAGAGGCCTTCCCCATAGTGGTTTCCAGGTCCTAAGACTTACCACTTCAGAAACCTGTGACTCCTTCTCCAGAGCCTTACAACTCCAATCTCCACGCCAGAGATGGAAGACTTGTTCTCTTGCAACCATCATAGGTAACCATTTTCCCCCTAGAATTCTCTGCCAAGAGCTGCTCTTCCCTGACACCTTGAAGACTTCTGAGAGCTTTCAATTTGTAATACTTTCCAATAATCATTTGGATGTCACCGGAACACCTTGTAGGAACATAGGGCTATCACAGTTGGAACCTCTGGGCTAGACACCCTGAAGCTGCTGAAGGTGGGATGCTGTGGGGTTCACTCCTCTCCCAGCCACTTCCCAAGGCTGCTCGGATCATAGCACTGTGCCAAACACATTCTTGATTTTCACCCTGATGCCTAGGCATGCACAGAACAAAACACGTAAGAGAAAGAAGCTTGGAGGACGATCAGGAAAGAGTAGATATTCTGGGTATCCTAAGTAGTCAATGGAGAGTCAAAGAAAAGGATTTGTCGAGGACCTGGCCATATTTAGATGCTGTTTATAGCCTGAACTAGCATTTCCAACCATGGTCCATTGGGGAAGCTCAGAGAGAGCTTCAACATCTGCTCCAATGGTAGCTGTGTACATCGAGGAATCGTCTCAGATAGGATTTGTATAATATACGTGGACTCTGTACAATTTCCAGTGGAAAGGTGGGTCCTCGTTCTCAATAAACAAATATTTGGGGGTGGCTGTGGGCAGAGGTTATGTTTAGAGGTCCTTGTGTAGAGCACCATATCCTATGATTCTATGATTTTCTGTTGGAGAGTTTATGTAGCTGGTGTTTAGAGTGACCTTGATGCATTGAAAGGAAACAGATATCTATGCTTTTTACATGACCTTTGCATGTGTGGATGTGTCTGTGTATGTCTATGTGTGCATATGAGCACAAGCACGCCATGGCTCCTGTGTGGAGGTTCGAAAACAACTTTTGGGAGTTGGTTCTCTCCTCCCACCCTTCATGTGGGCCCTTGGTATCAAACTCAAGCTGTCAGGCTCAGTAGCAAGCACCCTTACCTGTGAGCCACCTCCCCAACCTCAGGCTTCACAGTAGATTAAAAAACAGGCAGGGCGATGGGGAAAAAAAGGAAAGGGGAAATGATGCAATTACATTAAAATTTTTAAAAAGCTAAGGAAAAAAACTCTAATATTTCAGTTTGAAATTCTAACTTTTCCCAGTTTAAGTGTCTATATTCACTCCATTTATTTACATACACTAATGTAGATAATTTCACTTTTACGAAGAAACTCCATGAATGTTATCACCATTATTACTATCAACATTTTTTGTTGATTTTTTTTTTTTGAGACAGGGTCTTGCTTTGTAACCTAGGCTATCCTCAAACTCCCAATCCGTCTATCTTGGCTTTCTCCATCTTGGAGTTAGAAGTGTTTGCTACTACATTTGGCTGATACTCTGAAATTGAATAGGAGAAAGCCCAAACTTTGAGTGATAATTATATTTGTGGTAGTTAGTCTTAAGTCTCAACTTGACACATCCTAGAGAGTCTCTAGGGGAATCATTTAGATGAGGTTAGCCTGTGGGGATGCCAGTGGAGGGTTAATTATTAACTGAGGTGAGAAGACCCTCTATGAATGTGGGTTGTACCATTTCATGGACTGGGTCCGGAGTGGCTAAGAGTACAGAAAACTTGCTGGGTCCCAAGCCAGTTCCCCAGCCACGAAGCAAGCCTAAGTTTCTTTCTTTCTTTGCTTTTCTTGGATTTGAATGTAGCACAGCTGCTTGCTTGCTTCCTGCCTTAACTTACAAGAAATGAGGGGCTATGGTGTGGAATTGTAAGTGGAATAAACCCTCTTCTCCCCGAAGCTGCTTTTGTGTGCTTTATTGCAACAGAGATGATGAAACAAAAGCAGGGAGGTTCTGAGATGGTATTTGCAAGGCAAACTTTCCATGAAAATGGAGAACTGACTAAGATAGTCTTAGTTGTCTCACCACAGACAGGCTTCACAAAGGAAGTAATGGGCATGCATTAGAGAAGGGGAGAGAGCCTTTTCAGGGAGCAGCTCTAGCAAGTTAGAGCCATGCAGATGTGCCTATCTCAGAGGAAGATAGACACTAGCCAACTGGTTTATGAAAGGATGCTCAACTTCAGGAATGGGGCAAGTACACATTGAGGATGGCCATTACTAAGAACACTACCGGTAGGAGGTGCTGGTAAGGGTGTGGGACAAAGGAGAACTTGCCCATTGGTGGAAAGGCGAATTCATAAAATCAACATGAAAAACAGGATGGGGGAGTGTGGAGTTGAAAGCAGAATTACTGAATGACTTGCCACACTCACTAGGGGTTGATACCCAAAAGACATGAAGTCAGTCCAATAGAGAGCCATCGAGCTCCCGTGCTCACTGTATTCCTTTTCACAATGTCCAAGGGGGGGAAAAACCTGGATCCGCTAAAAGTGATGAACCTACAGAGAAAGTGGTACATATGCAGAGAGCGATGCTAGTCAGTCACTAAGCATTCGCTCCTCTCAAAAGGGACTGAATGGATGTCTTGTGAGAAGAGAAAGACCATGAAGGACAAATAGACAAATACGGCATGTCCTCAAGTATCTGTGGAGTAGTGAGAGTTGACCTCACAGGAATTGAAAGTGAAATGGTTGCCAGAAGCTGGAGAGAGAGAGAGAGAGAGAGAGAGAGAGAGAGAGAGAGAGAGAGAGAGAGAGAGAGAGAGAGAGAGAACGAGAGAGAGAGAGAGAACGAGAGAGAGAGAGAGAGAGAGAGAGAGAGAGAGAGAGAGAGAGAGAGAGAGAGAGAGAGAGAAGCAGAGAAGCAGCTACGGGGTCAGGTTGATCAATAGGAACTAAATTAGGATTAGGTAGGTAGGCACAAAAAAGTTCTGGCCTAAAAGAAAACAAACAACACTGACGAAAACCTCAACAAAAAACCCAAGCAAACACACAAGCAAGCAAACTTTCACAAACACAAGCTCTGGTCTGCTGTTGAACAGTGAGATGTCTGCGGACAATAGTAATCGATTATACATCTCAAAAACTTCAGAGAAAGGGTTTCAATGTTTTTACCATAAGTCTACGGAGTTATTGGAAACTGCTTTGTCAGTAAAATGTTTGCCGTACAGGCATGAGGACTTGGGTTTGGATCCACATCACCCACGTAGAAATCGGAGTATGGTGGTGCAGACATCTAACCTCAGCACTGGAGGTGGAGACAGGAGGATTTCCCAGAGCTTGCTGGCCAGACCATCTAGCCAATCAGAAAGCTACAGGTTATGGAGCTCTTATCTCAAAAACTAAGGTGAAGATCAACTGAGGAAAGACATCCAAAGTCAATCTCTTGCCTCTATGAGCACACGGACACCCATGCATGCACCCCTACACACATATACACAAAAGAAGTGGTCAGTGTCTGAGGAGATGGATATACTGAATTAATTTTAACATTGCACATGTACACTTATGTCAAAACATCATCATCCCACCAATATGCACCATTTAATGTTTTTATAGTCATTATAAATAAACATGGCTAAAACATTAACAACTTTTGCTAAATGCCATTTCTTTGTTCTTCTAGAGCAAAGTAGCAGCCAGAGCTCTTGTTTTCCAGCAAAACAGTCACGTCGATCAGCCCCCTGAACAAAGTAGTGTTGGTTGCAGCCCTGTGGGGACCCACAGAAAGTGGAACTGAAACTGCCCACAGCCACGGCTGATCTTCAGAGATCCGGGCTGGCTGGCGGCTCCTTTGCAAGCCCCGTGACTGACCTTGGTTCAGAGCCACGTGGCTCAATCTCCAGGTTTCCTGATCCTTGGGAGCTTAATTTCAGAATGTTAGAGTTCTTCAGAGGAACAGAACTGAATGCATGTATGCATGTATGCATGCATGCATGTGTGTGTTTGAGTGTGTGTGTGTGTGTGAGAGAGAGAGAGAGAGAGAAGGGAGAGAGAAGGGAGAGGAGGGACAGTATGTGAGTGTATATGGGAGAGTGGGGAGGAAAGAGGAGAGAGGAAGGGGCGTGTTATTTACTCATTACAGTGGTTGGTTCACAACACTGTGGGCGCTGATAAACCCTGGGAGAAGCAGTTGATAATTGGAGACCCAGATGATCTCTTGGGTGTGGCCAGGATGAATCTGAAGGCTAGAGAATATAGAGCCATACTGAAGCTCCAACCCAAATACCGGCAAGGCAAGCCTGACACCCAGGAAGGGCAGATATTCTCTATCCTACCCCTACCCCAAAATCCCCCTTGCCAGCTCAGGGACAATGTGGAGGAAGAACTCCCATCTGTCCTAGCGTGCCTGCTACTGACTGGGTAAGAGCTACTCGTACTGGGGCGGGTGTTAGGCCGTACGTACTCAGTCCATCAGTTGAAAAAGTCATGTGTTTAATTTTGCAGCAGCCAGAATTTCTGACCTGGGGCGGGGTGCTTGCTTTTCTGTTTCCTTTCTCTGACACCGCCCTTCTTTCCTGTGATGCGATTGAGTAAAACTTGATGAGTAAACCTCTGCGTGAGCCTTGTTTCAGTTTGCAGCAAGCAGCTGGCGTCTTAGTAGAAGCTGAGTGGTAGCAACCTCTCTCTCTCTCTCTCTCTCTCTCTCTCCTCCCCCTTTCCCTCCCCCCCTCTTCCTGCTGGTGCTCTGGCTCTGTAAACCCCAGCCCTTAGGGAAGAAAATGGAACCAGATTTTAAACAAAGACGATAAAAATAAAAACGACTGAATCACTGCAGAGCTGATATTTTTCTATAAGTCAGTCACAATAGCATGAATAGAGTTTAGTGTTCTTCATTTCCAGTACAAATGAGTCGAATGTGTGTGCACATGTTCATTCGTGGGGTTGCACACGTGTGTGTGTGTGTGTGTGTGTGTATACATATGCAGGAAAATAAATTTAGTTAAAAACATGAGTTTGCTTTGAGCTAAGCTTTGCTTTGTTAGAAGTCATGAGTCTGTGTTTGTATGTATAGGTTTCCCTTCTGCATTCTTTACTAATTCATTAAAATTTGGGTGGAATTTTATAGGTTTGCAGAAAATAACTGAGTCCCCAGACTATAAAGTGAAGAATAGGGACCACTGAATGAATGCCTGGCTATAAAATCATCTGAGGTGCAATCAGCTCCACACAGGGTTTTGTGATACTTCTTTGTAGATGCTCAGACTTCTGACATCAGAATTATTCTACTTTAAAGAAAGGTTCTGTATGTGGTTCTCTCAGGGGCATGCAATAGTGTGGTGTTGAGTCCTAGTTAACTATGGATGGTTGAGGGATTATCTGCAGGCTGAGTCCTAGTTAACTATTGATGGTTGAGGGATTATCTGCAGCTGACTATATTGCCTTACCCTGGATACTCGATAAAAACAGAATAAAATGGATTTTTGCTTATTTAAACAAATTTATCCTCCAGATAGTCTATGCAGCAATGCTCTGTGTACTCATAGCAGGCAGAATGGAAGTAAGGTGTGTTATGATCATTTGAGCTTTATGTAAATTTACAATGGTAGCGTAGCTCCTGAGGAATATTGGTAGGGATCTTCAAAGGGAGGTATGGGTTCGTCCTTTCGACATTTCCACATCACACCAACGACTGTGTTGAAAAGTCAAATCTTTTTTCTTCATCAAAAATTTCTTCATTGAATTTCAAGGTAATTTCTTTTACTATTTGTAGATTTAGTTCCTTGTCTATTTCTTTTTGCATTCATGAGATAGGTTGTACGGCTACACGCTCACCCTCCACATCTCCCCGGTTGAGTCTGGCCAGTCGTATCTTTTCGACATTTCTGTTCAGTATCCTGATAGGATTGGATGGCTTAGTGTTCTAATCACTTCACTGTGTCCAATCTGCTATTTAGTTCTATTGAGTTTCCTACTTTGGTGATGTCAGTTTTTCCTCACTGTATCAAAATACATGAGCTCATGTTCTGTCAGGATCTCTAGTTGATGTCATGATTTGCTGACCCTCTTTCTTTGGGTCAGGAAGAAACACTGGGTAGGAAGTGTGTCATGGAGCAAAAGCACCTTCATGTGGGTGGCTAAAGGATGAGTCAGTGAGCAAAGATCTCCAGGGGTTGGAGTCTCAGGTCCCCCTCAAAGACTTACCCTCACTGATCTAACGCTGTCCCTCTAGGTCCTACTTCAAAGCTCCACTCCCACTCAGCAATACTGCCCTGAAGACTAAGCTTTTGGCACACGAGTCTTTTAGGAGCCCCTGAGATCTAAACTGAAGCAGATATTCATGTTTTATTTTGGGTTGTTTGCTTGTTTTAATGAGAATTATTTTTTGATCCTCTGATCAACATTTTGTTTTAAGTTTTCCCAGTTTTTGATACTGCAACTTAATATCTTTGAGGAAATGACTTCAGAAATCAAAGTTTCCTTTTATGAGCAGTCTCGGGGCCACCTCAGCACCTCTCTCCTAATGCTGTGGGTATAACTCATGTCACATGATTTTGTTGTTCTTCCATGTGCTATATCCTATGTTACCCTGATCACTGGTGTTGAGATGGACTCTTGACTGAAAGATCTCTGGTTGTGATCACCTCTGTCTTCTCAGTCTTCTGAACTGCCATGACCATCCCTAGCCTTGAAGAGTTAATTTGAATAACAATCAGAAAGATTCTCCCAAAACACACTTATCTGGGAATAGCAGATCATAGCAGTGGAACATGTCTGTCATCCTTAACTGTGCTCACGGAGACTGAAGTACAGTGAAGGTTTTCAAGGCGAAATGAGGTATATGGTACCTGTGATATTTTGAAACTATCTTTGGCCTTAAAGATTGGTAATTTGGGTGACATAAGTCTAGACTAAAGGACACTTGTGAGTCAGACATCCTCTTGAGAACGCTTGTGTGTGAGGCTGTAGTGGCTTTTGTACAGACTTGGTTCTGGCTATCTTCTCTGAATTGATGTCTTTAGGCATAGACGCATAAAATCCAGTACTGGCGTTAGATGTCTATTTACATTAGGCATCTACAAAAGAGACTCCATTTTGATTCTGACAACTTATAGAAGCTTGTGAGGCCTGTCCTGTTCAAGGAATAAGGAAAATTCTCAGAAGTGAGACACGCTAGCCAGGGTACAAAAGTAGCCAGGTTGCCACAGATAGCACCACTTTCATTTCACACTCACACGTCACAGAGTATATATTATACTTCCAAAGAATATTTAAAAGGCCTTCAGGTCACAAGACTTCTTAGGGGTCTACAGTTCACTCGCTGTCATCTAATTACATTTATCTTAATGACTTTAGTTACCGTGAGCACATGTAAATTACCTTTATCTTATCGACCCTTTAGTTTTTATGGAAACATGATAACTTATATCACAATGCAACCAGATATTCTTTAGTTTTGTGTTTTACACTAAAAAAAACAATACAGCTTCATTTCATTCATGAGTGAGATTCGTACCTGCCAAAACCCCTGAAATTAGTTGCAGGGTCAAGCTCAGTCTATGAGCGGCATAGGAATGATTGTTGTGTTGTACATGACCATCTTCTGACTCCAACAGATGCCATCTTTAGACGTTTAGGTGTATCTGCTTGCAAAAGATCACCTTGGCTGGGAGCGGTGGTTTGAATAAGCTAAGACTTTGGGCTTGCCCACTGTTGACCTTCCCTTAAAGAACAAGGGTAAGGTGAGGGTCAATGGATCCTCACTGACCATCCAACCACTGTTCCCAACCAACTCTATACAGTTGCACTTCAAATGAATGTGACCTCGGGGAGGGGCTAGTGTATGTAGGCTGGGGATGATTAGAGCAAGGGGGCTTTATCTGTGTGGGTATGGGGAAGCTACCATCCATGATGGATAAAGGCTTTTACAGTACATTTGTTTTTCAGGGGTGGGGGTGGGAGGTCATTCATTGGTATTATCAGTAGCCCTGCACCTATTCTCTGTAAATAAGGCCAGGAAACTCACTGGTCTCCTGGAGGGAACTTTAGTAGAATTGAACTTTGGTTTGCCCTTGGAATCCTATAAAGACATAGCTGAGTATTCCCTCACCCATTGCCAAGGAGAAAGTTCTCACAAGGAGCTGATTTACAAAGCTCCCAGTTACCATGTTCCAGGAAGAGACATTCTTGTCCATTGGAATGTTTGTCATTGTTATTCACAATACACAGGCTATGTGTTTATTTAATGCTGTTTTAGTATTTCCTCATACTTCTAAAAAAGCAGAAATGACAATCTGATCTCTCATGATGGTTTAGGGCCTTGGTACTTTCCACAGATTACTTTGATCCTGCTTTGCAGAATTCTCACTTAGCTCTGTCCCCCTTCCTCTTGTGACTTTCTGCGATACTCACAAAGAATAGTCTCCTCTGTCTTTTCAAGCTTCTAAAAGTATGCTTATTTTTGACAATAGTACAATGATAACATTATTATTGTATATAATGCATCTTAGTCATTTTCACGTCTCATTACCTTGCTTCCTTTTCCCCAAGAAGTTCCCCTCTTACTCACATATCTTCTTTTGTGTGTGACCCATTGAGTTTTGTCAGAATTTCCTATATGAGCTTGGTGGGAAGTTATCAGCGGGAAACCTATATGCAGGGCTATATCACTGAAGAAAGTAGCGTCTCTTCCCTTCACCTTTATCTGTCAGTCATCTATCAGGAAGGAGCAGGTGTCACGAGTTCTTCCCTCTTCCGTGAAGAAACACCGACAGACAGAGCCCGCCTTGTGCAAGACATGTGTGGGTAACCACAGCTAGATGGAGTTCATGAGGGTAATGGTTATGTCTCGCCCAGAAGGCATCTGCAGGACACTTCCCATCTTCTGTCTTCCATCAAGTGCTTTCTGAGCCTCGGAGTGTGTGCTGTGATGATTCAGGTGGGGCTGAGTATTTTGCCGGCCCTTGTTCTAGACACCAACTGACAATCATTACAGAGAAAAGGAAGCATCTTATTCTCTTTTCCTTCTTTTTATCATAATTCATAATTTAGGCTAGTTTGCAAACATTTTGAATTTTCTGACCATGGTTTTATTTCTTGAATGGGTACACTGTTATCTTGCTTTAATCAACTAAAAGTATTTGCCTTATTCTTGGATTTGGGAAAATAGGGATGGTTGAAATCAACTGAGAGCATTCTGTATGTGAGAAAACTCTGCACAAAGGATGCTGGATAGGACACTGGCTGCATCTGACTATAATGAAATCTCCCAACATTAGATGCCCTCTCTATAGGCATGAGGGAGAAAGCATGCAGCTGGAATGTGATGCCCATCATAAACAATCTACCAAGAGAGCAAAGACAGGAATCAATCTTACTCTTTTGTACAACCAAGTAGGACATCTTTTTGCACACACACTGTCAAGATAAACAACAACTAGCCCTCAAGGAAAAGGACTTCATACAGCACATGTTACACTGTCCATCTTAACCCCATTGGAGTATGGAGATGACCAAGATTTTTAGGTAACTGGCTTTGTTCAGTTTTGCTCCTCAGGTTTTTATGGTAGTGGGTAGTTTTGCAGTTTGTAGTCATCCATGCAAGTTAGGCTCCTGCCTTTCCACAGAAAGAGAGAGAGAGGAAGGGAGGGATGGAAGGAGGAAGGAAGAGAGAGAGAGAGAGAGAGAGAGAGAGAGAGAGAGAGAGAGAGAGAGAGAGAGAGAGAGAGAGAGAGACAGAGAGAGAGAGACAGAGAGAGACAGAGAGAGAGAGAGAGAGAGAGAGAGAGAGAGAGAGAGAGAGAGAGAGAGAGAGAGACTCAAACTCTAGTTTCTAAAATGAGTGAGTTAAGGGAAAGGAGGGAAGAGGAGGAACCTTCCTGTACTTTCACTAGGATCAGTAAGCCTCCTGATTGCCCTCTGAAACAGTATCAGAGAAGAAGGGTGGTTTGAAAACCACTCACTGTGCTCCCCAAGTGGGATGAGGAAGACCTAGAGGAAGCAGTCAGGAGGCTCACCGTGCTCCCAGGGTGGGATGGAGAGGGAGGGGAAGTGCTCAGGAGACTCACCATGTTCCAGGATGGGTTGGACACCAACGGGAAGTGCTTAGGCATTGCACAGGGAAGGCTGACTTTGGGTAGATTGATTCCTATGGGCTGGAGTTAAGAGTTAGGGGAGTAAGTCTGGTTCAGGGCACCGTGGAAGCCAGCTTCTGTCCCTTGGTATCTATTTCCATGGAAACAGGTACTACTGGGCCTTAGCATTCTGGAGGGTGGGAGCTGGGGCTTCCTTTTGGCAAAGGGTTCGAGGTTAGGGGAGGGGAAACCTGAAGATAAAGCCAATCTCCCTTCCTTTCTACCTGTCCCTTCTTTCTTCCTTCTTTTCTTCTTTCTCCTCTCTTTCTTAACTAAGGAGTCCTTAATGCCTATCGATGCCTTTTAGCAGGCATTTCCTAAAATTGATCAAGAGTGTCACAAATTTATACTTGCACATATACCTTCCTTTTCTGGAGACTTCTTGGTTGAACAGATTTGGCAGTGAAGTGGTATGGCATGGTGAATAGATTTTTAAATTAATCATGTTCTGGTTGGCATATGAAATAGTTGGTGTTATGGTTCGAATAACCTTGGCCCACAGAGTGGAACTATTTGGAGGTCTGGCCTTGTTGGAGTAGGTGTGTCACTGTGGGAGTGCTAGCAATCTTCAGATAAAGATGTAGAACTCTCAACTCCTCCTGCACCATGCCTGCCTGAATGCTGCCATATTCCTGCCTTGATGATAATGGACTGAATCTCTGAACCTGTAAGTCAGCTCCAATTAAATGTTGTCCTTATAAAAGTTGCCTTGGTCATGGTGTCTGTTCAGAGCAGTAAAACCCTAACTGAGGTTTCATTGGTATATATACAGGAATATGAATATGTATTGTGGATTGTACTGGTGTTGTTTGTATTTTGATATTAATTCTGCTTTTCCAAGAAGGGCTGCCTAGGAAGAGAAGTAAATCACATACTCAGGTGACTTCTTGTGAACCTTCTCCTCATTTTAACTTGTAAAGTAAAGGCTAGAGCCTGTGATTGGGCATTGGAAGGGAAGGTGGAGCTGGAAAGTTTTAGGGAGGAGGAGGAGAGGGGAGAAGGGAAGACGACAGAGGAAGTGGAGGTAGAAGGAAAATGGAGCAGAAGCACGTGGCCTGGAGAAACCGCAAGTTATAGGGGATCTCATAGCAGGGGAATATAGTACTGTACTGGTAGATCTGCCCAATCTAGGCATGCAGCTTGTATTCATATTAATTAAGTTGTGTTTTCTTTGCACAGGCTTATTTGGGTTGGAGATTTACTGCAACATATATGTGTATTATATACATCCCTTCTTACCTGCCCTTTACCCTTGCAATATTCCTCCAAAATAGAAAAATAAATCTCAAGTAGAAGCTGTAGTGTGCCACAGAGTATACCTTTTTGTCTGCACTTCTGCAAATGCTCATTGCAATAGCTCATTGGTGTACTTCAAGGCCTTTGGCTTCAGCTACATAACCAATACTGGGACCTCTCGGGATAACCTCAGGATATCCACTTGCTGTTGCCCTGTTTCATGGAGATGCTATAGTTTTAGATCTGTAGAACTGACTCCTTTCTGCACTCCAGCAGTTCATCAATGGGAAGATGCCGAGGTAGGCCTGGATCTGGGCCTGAGAGGTCACCTGATCTGGTTAGCCAACCAACTCTATTGCACCCATACCATCCAGTTGGATTCTCCTGCCCTGCCCCTCCCTGGCCCATCTGTGCAGCCAGCAAAGGACATAGCTAGCTCTTCTGCTCTCATGACCCCAGTGGGGCCAGAAAAGTAGGCCTTTCCTAACCAGCTGAAGGGCTTATGACAAAAGATGAAGTTCCCTATAGAGCAAACCATTCTCCTTCCTTACTGCCTTTAGAATAAAATGTGACACATCAACTCTTTCCTGGTCCTCTACCCTGTTGAGTTGTACTGAACTTTTTGGACTTCCCGTGATTGTGTAAGACAGTTTTTTGAAAAAAACAAAAGAATTTGTTTCTGTACGTACATACATACATTCACACCAATATGGCTTCTGATTTTCTGAAGAACTCTGACTGGTGCAAGTCGGTAGAGTAAGTGGGTTCCGTGTCCTCTGTCTTTGGATCTCCAGTGCCTATTACCAGTCACATTCTAGTTGCTGATTGGACAGGAGTGTGAATGAATGCATGTGGACTCTGGAAGAGTATGGGAGTTTCAAGTTCCTACCTTATTCTGCACTTTGAACAGTTGAGAAATCACATTTTAGTCACAGGTGTAGCTTTTCTGCCTGCACATTTTTCTTTTCTTTTTAATTTTAAGGATATTTTTAAAATTAAAATATTACTTAAACACTTCTTCCCAGGTCTTCCAACTCCTCCTACATCATAGCCATGCTCAAATTCTTTTAAAATTGTTATTGCCATATACATGTGCATAAATCTGAAAATACAATCTGCTAACCACTTGGTATTGAACAATCAACTAGGGGGCTCCTCCTAGGGAAAGAATGCTTCTGCTCTCAATCTCTCAGCATTCCTTACTTTACTGTACTTATTTGTCTAGGGCTGGATCTCCATGAAATTTATTCTCTTCCACATTTGCATATATATTCATGTTTTACTGGTTTTCACCTTGTTTACCCTGCCTGCAAATCTTTTTTTAAACATGAAAAACATGTTTAATTATATGAAATATAAAGGGACATGTACAGATATATTCTGCCTTATACTAGCAAGTTATTTATTTTTAATATTTATTTATTTATTTATTTATTTATTTATTTATTTATTTTTACTTATTCACTTTACATCCCACTCACTGTCCCCCTCATAGTCATCCACTCCCACAATCCTTCCCCCACTCCCCTTTTCTTCTCCTCTGAGCGGGGGGCACCCCCTCTGGTATCTCCCAACCCTGGCACGTCAAGTCTCTGTGACACTACAGCCTCATCTCCTTTTTTTTTCATTACATATATTCTTTATTTACATTTTAAATGTTGTCCCCTTTCCTGGTTCCCCCTTCCCCCGAAAATCCCATAAGCCATCTCCCCTTCCCCAATCAACCCTCCCCCGCTTCCCTGTCCTGGTATTCCTCTACACTACGGCATCAAGTCTTTCCAGGACCAAGGGCCTCTCCTCCCTTTGGTGTCTAACAAGACCATCCTCTGTTGCCTACGTCTCTGGAGCCATGGGTAACACCATGTGTATTATCTGGTTGATGTTTTTGTCCCTGGGAGCTCTGGGAGTACTGGGTGACTCGTTCCTCCTGTGGCACTGCAAGCCCCTTCAACTCCTTGGGTCCTTTCTCCAGCTCCCCCATTGGGGACCCTGTACTCAGTTCAATGGCTGGCTGAGAATGTCCCCCTCTGTATTTCTGCCTCATCTCCTAAACTGAGCGATCAGAACCTCACTCAGGGGTTCAGGAATCTTCTGTCTCCATAGGTGCATGGAATTTTAAGGATCAGTTTCATCCTAAGGACATGCCTGGAAAGTGCAACCATTTGCCATCAGGAATGAAAAGGGAAGTTCAGACAAGGTAAGCAGATGCTCCTGCAAGGATGACCTCAGAAAATGTCTTCCTAAGGTACCTGAGTGGCTGTTCTGGGTCCAGCTCTGAGTAACGAGGCTCCAGAGGTGTTGTGCCACCAGAGGAAGGGCTCAGCAGGTGAGTATGTAAAGAGGATGTCAATGTATTTTCACACTTTAGATGTTTCTTTCCAGTGAAGGTCAAATGCTTTCATTGGGTTGCCCCCAGTGGACATGTAGTTAGGAAGCCGTATGAGTACTTAGATGTTGGTTTCTAGTGATGTAACCAGAATGAAACAGTTAGAGGGTTTATTAGGCAGTTTTATCTAGACAAATAGAATCAATAACATATAGATGTTGACGACATGGTATCTGATTCATGTGGTTATGACAAACTATCCGAGGCTGAGTACCTGGTAAAGAACATTATTTTGTTAGCAGTCACAGAAAATCAAGAGCTTGCCATTCTGCTAGTTCTGTTGAAGACCTCATGGAAGATAGTACAACAGTCCTGTGAGTCAATATGGGGACCAGGGCCCAAATAGCTCAATAGAAAGAAAGAGCAATTACTGGGACTGCATCAGTCCTTTATAAGGGCATGCCCCTAATGTCCTTCCATAGTCCCATCTTTGAAAGGTCACATGTCTTCTCAGCACTGTCACACCTCTGGGGAGCAGATACCCAAGCCATAGATGTATAAGAGATCTAGTGTGGGAATGGTCTCATGTGGTTATGGAGGGTAAGTAGTCTTGTGAGTTGCTGTTTGCAAACTAGAAAATGAGGAAAGTAGGTCGTGTCACTATGAACCTTTGATCACTACTTTTTCTTTGTTCCCCTTTGAAATTCCCACAGTAATCATCCATCCTCAAGTTCTTGCAACATTTGGGCACGTGTCAGCCAGCACGTACTTATGAGGTTACTATTTCATTGAACTTCTGATAAAAGGTTAAATTTGAGTCAGAAAATAGATTACTTGTGGTTCATCTCCAGGCATGATGGCACAGGATATGTTTCTGTGCCCGTGGTATATGTCTTAGAATTTTGGAAACAGTTTGTGTGTGCGCCATTCCTATGTTGAGTCAATGTCTTATCATTTGAATTAAGCCTAGGAACATACGGCTGATTAGAGGTAAAAGTAGATCCTTAAGGTAAATAGTAAAAAGCAAGAGTTGATATAGCAATGAGATGGTACAAAACAAACAAACAAACAAACAAATCTTGTGATCATTAGCTTTAATTATCAACTTAACCCAGTCTAGATTCACTAGAAAGAAAGTCTCAATGAGGGATTGTCTGCATTGGGCTGTCATGTCTGTAGAAGATTCTCACAATCAAGTCAATTCATGTAGAAAAACCTAGCCCACTGTGGGTAGCATCATTCCCTCAGCAGTGGATTCAGAACTATGTAAAAGTGGGGACATAGAGACGAGCACAAGCAATGAAGCCAGTGAGTATGCGTATGCTTACTCCTCTATGGAAACATGTGCTTGTGAGTACAAGAAGTAAAGTGGACTGGAGAGATGGCTCAGTGGTTAAAAGCACTGACTGCTCTTCCGAAGGTCCTGAGTTCAAATCCCAGCAACCACATGGTAGCTCACAGCCATCTGTAATGAGATCTGATGCCCTCTTCTGGCATGTCTGAAGACAGCTACAGTGTACTCACATATAATAAATAAATAAATATTACTCTTTTTTAAAAAAAGAAGTAAAGGAGGTGAACATGTGTGTGTTCATTTCTCTGTGAAGATATACGCGCTTGACTATTGTCAGGATATGACCAGCTGTTTGAAGTTCTGCTGTGGCATCCTGTGGTGGTTACTCTTGGTTGTCAACTTGACTACATCTGGAATAGACTAAAACCTGAATGGTTGGGTTCACCTGTGAGAGGTTTTTTTTTTTAATTAAATAATTTGCAGTGGGAAGACCTGCTTTGAATCTGGATCTTTGAAGTGGGAAGATGCACCTTTAATCTGGGCCACACCTTCTGCTGGCAGCCTATAGAAAGGATGTAGAAGAAGGAAACTTTCCTTCTTTGCCTGCTTGTTTTTGCTCTTACTGGCAAGTCTATTCATTCACTTTTATTTAGAGCCTACTTCTTTGGGATTCCAGCATAACTGAAGACTATCTGAGACATCTAGCCTTGTGGACTGAACAAATACTGGATTCTTGAACATTCCATTAGTACTCAGCCATTGTTGGGCTAGCTGGACCACAGCCAGTAAGCCGTTCTAATAAATGAATTTCCTCTCTCTCTCTCTCTCTCTCTCTCTCTCTCTCTCTCTCTCTCTCTCTCCACACACACACACACACACACACACATACACACACTTACTCACTCGAAGCTTGAGGCTTCACACACTCTGCATTCTCCTCCACACTCTGCTTCTCTCCTGTGCACTTTTCTTCTCTCAAACCCTCACACTCATATACACCTTCTCTCTCCACTCACTCTTCTCAAGCTTCCCAGTCACCTCACATGCGCTCTCGCCTTTTTCTTGCTCGAGTCTCTTACTTGAAAAGTAGGTAGAAAAAAGACATTGCATAATCATTGCCAAATCAAATTCAAAAGAATAACCACATCCCACAAAGAATTACAATTGCTCCCCAAAGTTTCACACTTCCCCATTCCCAGGTCTATAGCCAAATAATAATAATTGCAAACTTATCATTATTTAAACTTTAACTACTAACTTACTATACTTCAGAGCTCAGAACTCTGAGGCCAGCTACTTGCATTTTCTTGAGAAGCTCTAATGATAAATGGCATGGGCAAAGCTGCCAGGCAGTGGCCAGAAAGAATCAAGTTAACCCTTAACTCAGTAGTTCCCCTAGCTTTCTGCTTCTGCACATTGCACACAATGACTGTCCTAAGAATCCCAGTGTTCTGACTTAGTTTTACTAGTATAAGATTTTATGTATTCTATACTTGCTTATCCAGGAACCTCTCTTAATGTTGTACAAAACTTATTTCATAACTTCAATAGTTTTTTTTTCCATTCTTGGTGTCCCAATGTTGGCTCTAATTCATTTTCTAATAATTTCTTCAAACTTTCTCTGCAAGTCAAGCATTAATCTGGAACTACCATTGTGTAGTTATTACATTGTTTTTAAGATGGGAACACACGGCATGCACCTGGGCCATTAGGACTGTGCTGTGCTGGGTCCCATGCCTCAATTTTTAATTGTTTAAGAATCATTACATCAAGGAACATCTAGTTTCATGGAATCCACCAGAGCAGAAGGAGAAAGAAGTGAGAAAGGCAGATATAATAGATTATGCACACCAAGGCCAACTGAAAAGCAGTCACATACAAATGAAATCTATACAGCTGTTGAACAGGGCTAAGGTTAGGAGAAATGGGGGCAACTGTGTATTTATAAGGAGCTGCCGCAGGCTTCTGAGATGTCTCCATCCTGGCCTACTGTTGGTAGTCCCTGTCATTGTATGCTGTCCCCAGCACTCCTCAAAGCAACACAACAGAAGAGGAAGCGGCATATTCAAGACCTTATTTTAGGAGCTTTGCATACAGTAGTGTGTTGTGTGATTTTTTTTTTCAGGGACATATAAAACTAGGATATTCAGACTAGGATAGCATCAATAGCCAAAGAATGATTCATACAAGTTCATCGTAATGAGTAAAGTCAGTTTGTTAGGAGTTATTTATAGAGCTGTGGGTTACTAGGAAGTCTTGCATTCCTACCCCTCTCCTCCAAAATTGCCAACCTCCCTGCCATCCTGCCTTAATTTACATGTTCTTAATTTACAAGATTTTAAATACAGAGCAGAATTAACGAAAATCTGGACTAGAAGGTTGCTAATATTAAACACTACAGGCTTACATGTGAGACACAGAGAAACCCAGACTCTGGAATATTATGTGATCACGGGTGTTCTGCACTCACCTTCTGTCAGGGATCTTGCTAATCTCAAGACACATTGTCTGACTGCAGGAAGGATGGTGAGTGTGACTGCCATCTGGAATGTAGATCAGCTCTGTGGAAGGCAGAGTTAGAACTTGGAGGACTGGTTTCAGTACATAACGTAATGTCAATACATCATTATCCCCACTTCACTGATGAAGAGACCAACTATGCAATGAAAGACTAGTGACTTGCCCACAGTTACATTGGAAGAGGCTGTCTAGAGACAGACCATCTCTCTCCAGGAAATATACCGAGTCACATTAAGCATTAAAATGGGTATGAAGATGTTGATAGTGTGATTTTATTAATAGTCTGTTTTGACCCTTTTGGGAACATCCATTTCTTTTTTCAAGAAATTTTCTTATTATTTTGGTGTCCTCTGCTGCTATGGCTAAGAACCTCAATGTTTCCCAAAGGTCCTGTGTTGAGGGCGTGGTCCCCAGTTGATATCATTGATGGGGGATAGTGGAAGCTTGAGGAGGTGAGCTGCTGGTCAAGGAAATTAGGTCACTGGAGGTGTGCCTCTGAAAGGGGGCGTGCCTTTGAAAGGGAGAGTGCCTCTGAAAGGGGGCGTGCCTCTGAAAGGGAGAGTGCTTCTGAAAGGGGGCGTGCCTCTGAAAGAGGGCGTGCCTCTGAAAGGGGGCGTGCCTCTGAAAGGGGGCGTGCCTCTGAAAGGGGGCGTGCCTCTGAAAGGGAGAGTGCCTCTGAAAGGGGGCGTGCCTCTGAAAGGAGACATGGCGACCTGGCTCTCTCCTCTCTCTTTGCTTCCTGGCCACCATGAGACAAGCAACTCGGCTCTGCTTTGTCCTTCCTGCCTCAGGCTCTGCCTTCCCACAGGCCACACCACAGTGGTGCCAACTGGCCACAGTTTGAAGACTCTGTCCCTTGTGCCTTAGTCCCATATCTGTGAAGATGGCTGGTGCTACAGAGGCATTTGGGCCTCAGCATTGCACAGCTAACTGACTTACCTGTGATGTCGATGCCTTCTGCACATGACCCTCCCTCTGTCAGGCAGCCAGGTGCTTCTGGGTAATGTGGGCCAGTCTTTCTAAATCTTTCCAAGGCTGAACGCTGCCGTCAGTGCCACCGTGCAGGACATGGGGACTGATGACATTTTATCCAGCATGGACTGTAGACCTTCCCAGCGCTCACTCCTCAGGGCATATCAATTAAGTGCTTCTTCCCTGAGAGCTGTGGTCTGAGAGTCATGGTTGCTTCAGGCCGAGGTAGCCTTGATCTTGGCATCCCTGGTAGGGAGATGTTGCCGAGTTGGTTTTCAGTTGGTCATATGAACAGGGGTTTCCCAGACTAGAGCTCTTGGCTAGACCCATTCGGCCTTGCTGCATTCAGCTTGGATCTCCTGTGGTTTGTCTCCACAGCAGTCAAGGAGCAAAGGGGACCTACTCATGAACCCATGACTCTCATGTTGCCTGTGTGTTGTAACACACTGTCTAAACAACAACCATCACAACAACAACAAACAATAAAGACAAGGGTCTTTGGGAGAGTCTGACAATTTGCATTTTTTTCAGAGTCCCTTGATGGTGCACATGTGGAGATACCAGAATAACACTTTAAGATCATTATCTTAGGCTGTGTTACAGAAGAACGGGCCCCAGACAATCAACAAAAAGATTCCTAATATGCACCTGTGCAGAGTAGCCTAATGCCAGGGAGAAAGACTCTCTGACATCTCTCTTACACTTTTCCTGTTAGACTGGCACAATGTAAGGGTTAGAGATTGAATATTTTAATAATCGGCAATTAATGGAGGCTCCAGAGCCTCTCACCTTCCATGGTGAAGAGCTGAGATTTCCATTTAGAGCTGAGCGCCCCACCTCCCTCATTCTCAACAATCTGATCCGTTACCAGCCTCTGCACACACTGCTGCCCACTGCGGTCAATGAGAAGCATCTTTGGCGGTCAACACATTTTGAAACAATCATAAAGTAACCAAGCAATAACGGTAAGGGCACCATTTCACATGAAGCATGGAAGACGGAAGCGCAGAATGCTGCTCTAACATATGATACTCTAACATACGCTAAGTGTCAGGGACGTTTGAGATGTAGCACGGATTCTCTCATGAGCACATACAAGAGCTAACCTGTGTTGTGTCTGATCCATCAAATTGTCACTCAAGTTTGAGGGCCATGGCTGTTATCTTTTACACAAAGAAACTGAACTTGGAAGTGAAGACATATATTTATACATGTAGATCTCGATTATGGATACTCTGCATAATCTACCCCTTGACGGCGTAATTATTGGTTTATTTGGCTTGGATGTTGCTGATGGGATGGTAAAGACAAAATCATGCACAGAGAATGTCCAACTTCCTTGCTCTGCCCAGGACTGAGTCTGAAATGACTGTGTTGTGCCCGACCGCCAATGGCCCAATTCCGACGCAGTTGCACTAGGATCTTTTTATTTAAGTTCAAGTTTGGACTCACTGCCAATCCTGATGTAGCAGGACAGGAGGTCGAAGCCCCAAGTTCAGTTTGAAGCAAGCATTTATAGAGGCAAGCAAACAAGTAAGGGGGATTCTAGCCTGGCACACATCTGATTGGGGAGCTGTTACAGAATTCTGTTGCCCTTTAAAATAATTGGCTGGTGCTGGGAGCCAAACCATAAACTTAACTTCTGCTTTCCTCTAGTTTGGTGGTTGTTAGGAAGTGAAGTGCCAAGGATGGGCTTTGTGTCTTAGGGTTTTCCTGCCGTGAACAGACACCATGACTGTGAGGGTTTGTATCTGCTTGACCCAGGGTGTGGCACTATTAGGAGGTGTGGCCTTGTTGGAGTAGTGTGTCTCTGTGGATGTGAGCTTTAATACCCTAGTCCTAGCTGCCTGGAAGTCAGTATTCTGCTAGCTGCTTTCAGATGAAGATATAGAACTCTCAGCTCAGCCTGCACCATGCCTGCCATCTCCTGCAATGATGAAACTAAACTGAATCTCTGAACCTGTAAGCAAGCCCCAAGTAAATGTTGTCCTTCATAAGACTTGCCTTGGTCATAGTAAAGCCCTAACTAAGACAATGACCAAGGAAACTCTTGTAAGGACAACATTTAATTGGGGCTGGCTTACCGGTTCAGAGGTTCAGTCCATTATCATCAAGGGAGGAGCATGGCGGCACCCATGCAGGCATGGTGCAGGAGGAGCTGAGACTTCTATATCGTTTTCTGAAGGCTGCTAGCAGAATACTGGTTTCCAGGCAGCTAGGAAGAGGGTCTTAAGCCTACGCCTACAGTGACACACCTACTCCAACAGAGCCACACCTTCTAATTGTGCCACTCCCTGGGCTGAGCATATACAAACCATCACACTTTGTTAAAGAGAGTTGGTAAAGATCACTTCCCAGTTAGTTGGTTGCCGCTTTGTCTTTTTGACAGTGTCTTTTGCCTTGCAAAAACTTTGTAATTTAATGAGGTCCCATTTGTCTATTCTTGATCTTAGAGCATAAGCTATTGGAGTTCTGTTCAGGAAATTCTCCCCTGTGCCCATATGTTCAAGGTTCTTCCCTAGTTAACAAACCAAGCCAAAACAGCTAGCTGAGCTGGGTGTGGTATCACATGCCTACTTAGCACTTGAGAGCTAGAGGCAGGAGGGTCAGATATTCATGGGCAGCCTGAGTTATATAAGAGCCATCTCAATAAGAAAATCAACCAACCAAGCACACCACTGTGGTGATCGTTTCCAGATCAAACTGTGAAAAAAAAAGTCTGTGAACTCGGGAGGCTAAAGGATACTCCGAAAATATGAGGATAAATGTTAAACCCAGGTCACTTTCCTTTTCAAGTGGTCTTATTAGGGTATTAGGAAGTAGTATACAAACACACTTGGTGTGTCAGTTGGCCACAGGCAGAACTTATTACTGTGACTTCCTTTACATGAATACCACAATTTCTAAATCCCTCAGATGGCTGATTGCACTTCTGGGCAGGCTAGTCTTGGAAGGTCCCCCTTTGTGCAAATCACTACTCAGAGCTCAGACAGTGGATGGTCTGGACGGTACACCCCAGTACCTCGCTGGCATCAGAATCGTTTTTTGTTTGGTTCTTTATTTGTGGAAGGATCTCACAGGATCTGAGGCAGGCAGATTCTTGTAGCCCAAGAATGACCTTAAACTTTCAATCCTCCTGAGTGCCGGGATTACAGGCATACAACCTTATACCTGATTTATACAGGAATGGAATCTAATCTAGGGCCTTGTGAGAGCTAGGCGAGCTCTCCTAACTGAGTTGTATTCCCAGCCTAGAGATGACTCCTCTGATAGCCACCTGGAGTTTGAACTTGCTGGCCTTGAGACCTGGGGAAGAATAAACATACACGCTTTAATGGCTCAGTCTATGGTGTTCTTGATGGAAGCTTGAGTTAACTGGTAGCAGTGTTAGGTTTTTAAATCCTAAAATGTAAATGTCTTCAGTAACTTGAAGAACTCCTCAAAGGGATAGAAGCAGCTGTTCGGTCTGTGGCTCCGTCAAGTTCGAATTGGGGCCAGGTGGTGGAATGAGAAGGGGTGGGTGGGGGTGGTTTCTTATTCATGACATTAAAAACTATAGGCCTGGGGAAACACCAGAGGGGCAGGTGGCACTACCATGAGCAGAGACATGATGGAGAGACGGGAGATAGGGAAGAGGAATGGTTAGTGTAGTTTGACGAGAGGAGAAACTGGAAAACCGTCTGATGTGAGTAGCCTGAGCTGCCACTAGAGGCCGTGGTGAAGTCCTGGCCTGTTCTGCTGCTGCTGGCGATGTCAGTGTCTGTGGTCTTGCAACAGCAGGGCTCTGTGTCTGGCCACCAAAGGCCACGAGGACATCCCTGGTCTGTGCTGTCTCCTGTAGCCATGTTGCTGTCCAAGGGCTATGCAAGCGGGCCACCCCTTTACCAACTGCCACCCTTGGGAGAAGTGGGACCGGCTCCCACCTAGGCAGTGTGGCAGAGCTGGCCTTGGTGGCATGGGTGGATGCGGGCCCCCAATTACGCGAAGCGGGAAGGCTGGCTCTGTGGGCACAAGAGAGTTGTTGTGCTGAACAACTCGGCTACCACCCAGGCCCAAATCCAGGGCTTTGAGTTGGTCCACCCCAACCTCTACCCCATCTATGAACTACTAGAGTGCACGAAGGGCCGGGCCCTGCTGAACTAAAGCTGCAGCGTCTCCATGGCCCAGGATATCTGAGTGGAGTCCCAATGCGGAGCCAGTATTGACAGTGTAGCAGAAGCCAGAGGCCTCACACCAGACCAATCTACTGCAACGAGCCATTTCAAGTAAAGCTGTTTGGGCAAAACGGTGACACACCACAGCTTCCACGGCGACACACCACAGCTTCCACGGCGACACACCACAGCTTCCACGGTGAGATGTGTTATTTATTTATTTATTTTTGTTGTTTGTCTTTTTGTGTTTTGTTTCTTTTCCGGGAGGGGTAGCTTGCAAGGGCAGATGTGGAGGGACAGGGGGAAGAGTGGAATTAAGGTACATGATGTGAGATTCACAAAGAATTAATACAAAGTAAAACAACAACAACAAAAAGCTAAAGGCCTATGGTAATGGAGCAATGAGCTGAAGGCAGGTTGGCTTTCACCAAAGTGTTAACGTGGAGATGAGCACCAGAGGATGGACAGGTTCTGACATTAATAAAGACACTGAGCAGGATGACTGCCACAGTCTTGTCACCCCTAGGGTTTTGTGAGTATGTGGAATAACAAAAATAGCTTTTTCTTATGTTAGAGGATGTCTTAGTTATGGTTTTACTGCTGTGAACAGACTCCATGACCAAGGCAACTCCTATAAGGACAACGTCTAATTGGGGCTGGCTTACAGGTTCAGAGGTTCAGTCCATTATCATCAAAGCAAAGCATGGCCCCATCCAGACAGGCATGGTGCAGGAGGAGCTGAGAGTTCTACATCGTCATCTGAAGTTTGCTGGTGGAAGACCGGCTTCCAGGCAGCTAGGGTAAGGGTCTTAAGCCCACACCCACAGTGACAAACCTACTCCAACAAGGCCATACCTCCTAATAGGGCCACTCCCTGGGCCAAGCATATTCAAACCATCACAGAGGTGAACACAAATCAAACCTAAGACTCAATGGGTCAGAACTCCTACGGCTTAGTATTACAACCAACCATCTAGCCACATGGGAATCCCTTGTAGGATATTTTTGTTCTGCAGATATTTTTCTCAGAGGGTGTGCCTATGAGACAGAGGAAGAGGAGACAAGCGTAAAGGGTAGTTAGTTGTACTGCTCTCACTTGGTGAATGGACAGGCTTGGAGGCAGTGTGACTTCAGAATGAGTTCTTTTTTTTATTTTTTTATTTTATTTTATTTTTTTTATTTTCTAAGTTTTTTTTAATTTACATTCAAAATCATTTCCCCTTTCCCGTTTCCTCCCTCCCCGAAAGTCCCATAAGCCCCCTTCCCTCCCTCTTTTCTCCATTCAACCCCCTCTCGTTTCTCTGTCCTGGCGTTCCCCTACATCCAGTCTTTCCAGGACCAGGGGTCTCTCCTTCCATCTTCTTAGAAATCTATTGATATGCGAATTGTGTCTACGGTATTCCGAGATTCTGGGTTAGTATCCCCTTATCAGTGACTGCATACCATGTGTGTTCTTTTGTGATTGGGTTACCTCACTAAGGATGATATTTTCAAGTTCTGACCATTTGCCTAGGAATTTCGTGAATTCACTGTTTTTAATTGCAGAGTAGTATTCCATTGTGTAGATATACCACATCTTCTGAATCCATTCCTCCGTTGAGGGACATCTGGGTTCTTTCCAGTTTTTGGCTATTATAAATAAGGCTGCTATGAACATAGCGGAGCGTGTGTCCTTATTGCATGCAGGTAAAGCCTCTGGGTATATGCCCAGGAGTGGTATAGATGGATCCTCCGGGAGTGTCATGCCTAGTTTTCTGAGGAACCGCCCCAGCCCTCCTCCTCCCTCAACACGCGTCCTCTGCCGCCCACACTGGACCCCCCTGATTTCCTTCCCCAGCCTCTCCCACTAGACTAGGCACTCCATGGTTTCTGTTCCTCAGACACCACATCACCTGGCTCCCCCTGTCTCCACATTCAGTGCCCCCTCAAAGCTTCCCCAGGCTCACCTTGCCCACCCCTGTCAGTCCTCACAACACGGTCCTGTGTTTCTTCCCTTTTAGCTTTTAAGCTTGTTGACAACAGCCCCGTGTGCCAATTGTCATTGCGTTCCCAATTGTCATTGCGTTCCCAGGACTGGAAAGACTGGATACAGTGTCTACTCTGCAGTAAGTGAACGAATTTAGAGTGTAACTGTGTGTCTGTAGAGGGTGCTGAGGAATCACTGAGGGAGGAATCGATCGTACTTCTGCCTGGAAGAGCCCCGAAGAGACCTCAGGAGACACAACCTTATGTAGAGATCTCGAGAGACAAGGACCAGGATCTCAGGAGGAAAGGGTGCTGCTGGCTGAGGGAACTTCCAGGGAGAGGGGACAGGCTTGGTGTAGTTCTGCATAAGGTGACTTGAGGGAGTGGCCTTGGTGAGTAGGGAGGGAGGGCCATACAGGCCCCCACACCAGAGGGCTCCTTCAGACCCACAGTTCCTGAGAACGCAGGGGACCAGCGCCACCTACTGCACAGAGGTGGCTTTCCCATCCACTGAGTGCAGAGAGCTGAGTGAGTCATTAGCTCGTCAAGACACTGGGCATTTTGAGTTAAAATTTCCCTTAGTGAGTGACAAAGGAAAAATGTTCAAGATGTAGAAACGAATGTTATGAAATCTGTGACATGATTTTTTTCCCACAAAGTGCTTATAACAGGGTCTCATTCTTATACAAAAAACAAACAAACAAGCGAGTGAGGAGATAACTCACACACTTAGAGCAAAAACTTGTAAAGCACAGCGTGGCAGGGGCCTCAGAGCAGTACTGTGCAGAGTACTTAGAAAACCTTAGTACTGCTTCTGGATTTTTATATGAAAATATGTGTATTTCTCAATAAAGCACTTATAAATTAGTCTCTGTTTAGTTATATTGAAAAGGAGCATTACTTTCCTGCATAAATGACAGTCAACCATTTATTGGTTTATTTCATCTCCACGAATACATCGGTCATTCACCATTTAAATACCTGACTTCATCAGAAACTGTTTGAACGCTTTTTTCTTCTTCCTGTCATAAAAATACAGTAACTTGCCTTGAAAAGCAAACAAACAAACAACAACAACAACAACAAAAAAAAACTATGAACAAGCCTCCTGGTCCGGCCTACTTTCCTAATGCTTCTGAGATAGATGGTTACAGCAAGTCAGCAGGCTGAAGCTGGGAAGCCAGTCTTTTACTTGAAAGTGCGGCACTCTAGAGTCTGTTCTCTCCACCCTTCTTCATGGCCTAACATACATACATACATACATATGTACAGCTGAAACTACCAACTCCAACTACTACACAGTACTCATTTCTCTCTGTTCTGTTAGTTTAAGTAAACACAACTTACCTCTAACATGTTCAGAAAAATACTTAAGCCTCAAGGTCTCCAATAATTTGGAGTACTGAAAAAAACCTATTGGTAGTGAGGATGTGGAGGAGACAGAGTTCCTCTGTGCTGTTGAAGTTATTTAAAATTAGTGCAGATATTCTGGGAGACAATTTTTTTAAAGACCTAAAATAATATTACCACGTGAGCGTGGCATCTTACTTTTGTGTTTAGACCCAAAAGAATTGAAATCAGTATGTCAAAGATGTGTATGCACTCTTACATTTATTATAGCAGTGGTTACAATAGCCAGCATATAAAAACAATCTGTGTCTGTCACCTGACGGAAACGTGGGGGCTGGAGCGATGGCTCAGCGGTTAAGAGAGCATGCTGCTTATCTAGAGGACCAGAGTTTGGTTTCCATTATCCACAAACGCCTAGAACTCCAGCTCCAGAGGACCTGATGCCCTCTCCTGGCCTCTGAGGGCACTGCACTAATGCACACAAACATGACACACATTCACATGATTAAAAATAAACTAATATAAAAAGCAAAATGTACTACATATCAAACTGGATGTTAATCACCCCCAAAGAGTAAGCCCCTGTCATGCAGACCCAGATGGACAGACCTAGAGAGTATATTAAGTGAAATGGACCAAGCACAGATGGACAGATATTGTAGATCTCACTCATGTGTGGAATTCCAGATGTTGGACTTATAGAAATGGTGGGCAGCGTGGCAGACACTAGTGGCTGAAGGGCTGAGCTGGTGGGAGGTGGGGAGGTCTTGAGCAATGAGGAATACGTCCTGGTGTTCTGTTGCAGAGCATGGGGATTGCAAATAAAACTAATGTATCATACATTTCAAAAATAATGAAAATAGATCATTCAGGTGGTGTGTGTGTGTGTGTGTGTGTGTGTGTGTGTGTGTGTTAGAAGGGTAGTTATTTGCACATGGTTACAAGTGCCATGGAGAAACAGAAGAACAGGAAGTTGTGACCTGACCAATGTGGATGCTGGGACCTAATCTCTGGTCTTCTGCATGAGCTGTGTGTGTTCTTAACCTTGAGCTGTCCCCTGACCTCCACAGGCATGCCATACCATGTACATCCACACACAAATAAATAATCTAAAAAGCATAAATAAAAAACCCAAAACTTTAAAAGAGGAAGGCCCAATGCTGAATTATTCTGTGGAACACATCTCTCTAGGGTCTTCCTTCTCCTGCCTCAGGTTTTCATCCTAAAGTTATACACGGATCTCAGGCTTAAACCCTCATGGTTTGTCCCAGACCCCGATTTCCCCTTCTGGTTTGGTATCTGTTGCCTTGAAGGGAAACACAGGTTTCAAACTCTTGGACTCCCCATTCTGGACTTGGTCCTGCCTCCTCCAGTTGGGCTTATTGGCAGTGCCCGGACATCCCTGGCAGAGAGGCAGAACATAGTACAACATAATCCCAGTGCCGAGAGGCAGAAAAAACTGGATCCTTGCAGCTTGCTAGCCAGCTAGCATAGCCTATGTGGCAAGTTCAAGACCAGTGAGGGACCTTACCTCAAAAAACAGAACAAATAAACAAAAAGACAGATGGTAGGTAAGCAAATACACCCCAGATTATTTACACACACATACACTCACCTGCACACAGATGCACACACATCTACACACGATGCACATACATGATGTGACTGAAACTATCAGCAACGCTGAGGTTGAGAAATGCACTTGCAAACGGAGAGAAGAAACTGCAGGTGATCCATGTATAACTTCAGGATGAAAACCTCGGGCAGGAGAAGGAAGGAAACCCTAGAGAGATGTGTTCCACGGAATAATTCAGCCTTGGGCCTTCCTCTTTTAAAGTTTTGGGTTTTTTATTTATGCTTTTTTACATGTAATGGAAGCAGGGTCTACTGAATGTGGTGTTCCTGGGAGAGGAGAAGGCCGTTCATCCTGGCACTTAGGTATCTGATAAGGTGACCAGACATGGACCATAAGAGGAAGAACTGTGGTTGCAGAAGAGAGAACACATTTACGTGTGCTGCAGTTTAAATACTCATGGGACGTGAAAGTGGAGAGGAGAGAGATGTATACAGAACAGGGGTTTCTGGAGATCTTTGTTGGAGAGGGAGATTTGTGGGTCGGCTCTAAATCTGGTAAAGGGTGAAGCTTCCATCATTTCCCTTTATGGTAGTTTGTAGGGTTAAATGGGGTTCCCTGTCCGTGTCCCCTCCGCCACAGAGCTAGAGGCAGGAGGCGGGAGCTTTAACTGTGCTTACCCCACACTGTCGCAGGGTGCAGGGTGTAGGGTGTCAGGACGCCGCTCTGGGGGTGGGGAAGCCTAGTCTGAGGGGACAGCTGGAGCTGGGAGCCGCAGAGGAGCTGAGAACAGGGTGGAGGCCTACAGGCTGAATCTGGCCCGGGGTCCGAGGGTGAAAAGAGGGGCGCTCCTGCTGGGTCCCGTGGGGAGGAGTCCTTGGCTTGTTAGTGGGTTGCTGGCTTGGCTTGGTCGTCATGGCTGGGAGCACTGAGAGGTCTTCTGCAGGATATTAGACTTTTTAGGCAAAGGCCTGTTCCATTGCTCCCCACGGCAGATTCCGGTAAAAAGAGGCAGTCCATGGTTTTAAGGCATTTATTATCGTGGCGGAAAGTGGATGAATAAGACCATACCCTACTTCGCAGGGAGGAGTGTCTGGAAAGGAAAGCTTATTTGGCTAAGTCCTTCAGGTCTTTAGGTGCCTCAATAAAATGGAGATATGTCTTGAGCCTATGTGACCACAGGTCATGTCCTCTCCCTGTGGAGGGGCTTGGGACTGTTGCCCTTATGTGACTGACGGTCACAAATCTATGGAGGGCTGTGGCCTTGTGTCAGGAGCCTAGTGTCTGAAGCCTAGTGTCCGGGAACCAGGCAAAATGTCTGCTGTAAATTGAGGTTCACCGGGGTTTCTAACCTTAGCTCAACCAGGAACCAGACTGCCTTTTATGGTCCTACAGTAATCAGCAATGCTTACTGCATGTGTGATATTTCTCTACACACCTCACCTCCTACGTGGCTGAGGGCATACAACTAGGTCTGGCTAATCTGATGTCGGTATCATTTTCTAGATTAAGGTGCGGTCCCTTCTTCCTCTTCCCTGACGACACACTGTGACCATGAGATTCAGGGGTGACCTTGTGGGTCGGGGAAGAGGAGAGCTGCTTAGATCTCATTGAACATTTTGTGATGACGAAGGCAACACTTTATCTCTGAATGGGACCCCATGAAAAAACTTCCCCTTCTGTGACAGCCTGCCCATGGTCCTGCTACTGTTCCACTCTTGTCTGTGTGGCCATTTTTAGGAGAGACCGCTTCGAGGCACACTCCCTTGTATTCTGACTTAGATCTTTCTGCCTCCTCTTCTGTGATGTTCACAGATGCGGGAGCTGTGATGCAGATGTAGACCCTGGGGCGGGGCTCCCCACGATCGGTTGGTCACGCATTGCGTACAATTCTGGTTCTCTGTGATGGTCTCCACTTGCTGTAAAGCTTCTGTGGTGAAGGGTGGTAAAAGGACAATCAGCCTCTCTGAGGGATGAACCGCCTTCTAGGATGTCCAAGGAGAGCGCCAGCCTTGCCACCACATAAACACAAAAAGCAGATTCCACTAATATATAATATATACATGCAAATATGTATGTAATAAATAGAATAAAAAGAGTCTATTAACCGAGGGGGGGCAGGGAGGGAAACTAAGAGAACCTAGAAGGGAGAAAGTGAAGAGGGGGGGCATCACCTAAGTCTATTTTGATTAAAAATATTAAAATAAATAATAAGGCAGCTTGACTTCGGTGTTTAGATTTCAGAATGTGATGTAGCTGCTGACTTCTATTTTCCTGAGTAAAATAACATGTTTATGTATCATTTTTTCATTTTATGATTTTTACCATCCCTTCACGTTAGTCTTGATATATAGAAGACAGTCATCCTTGCAAGAAATGCAACCAACTCCTTCAGAAGGCTGAGTCGTCCTGTAGAGGCGTAGAACTGGTCACACACCTCTGTTGTTATCCACGTTAGAAGACGTGGAGCCCCTGAGAGGCCAGCACAGCCTCTGTCCAGATCGCTAAATGACTTGCTTTAAACAGAAACCAAAAATCCTCTCCTCTCATATATGTTTTCCCTCCCTGTTCCCCTCCCAGTGTCACCTCCCCACCTCTCCTCTCCCCAGATCCACTCCTCCTCCATTTCCCTTCAGAGAAGGGCAGGTCTCCCAGGGTCATCAACCAAACATGGCACAGCAAGTTTCAGTAAAACTAGGCACCTCCCTTTAAATGAAGGCTGAATGAGGCAATCCAGTCAGAGGAAAGCCTCCCAAAGACAGGCAAAAGAGTCCGGGAACAGCCCTCTCTCCAATTGTTAGGTGACCCACAAGAACACCAAGCTACCCATTCATAACATATGTGTAGAGGACCTAGGTCAGACCCATATAGGGTACATGATTGGTAGTTCAGTTGCTGACTTTTTTTATTCCCAGAGATAAACTTTGAGATGAATGGAGCCTCTAATTCCATGTAATGGGCAGAAATTGCATCTCATCTTTTCCAGGTGAGCTCATTCATATCAATGCTTGTTCATACACTTTCCTTTAAATTCTGAACTCCCGAGCATCACAGTGGGATAGGAAGGAAGCCTGTAGACATCTCCTCTTGACATCTGCTAATGTGTAGACTTCAGGACTCAGGGATAGCTCCTGCTGAGGTGACATAATGTATGTGCACAGACTACATGACTATATGGCCCCTTGGGGTCTGCTAATTCCCCAAATCTCATCACAGTCCCTTCTTTTGGGGGCTCAGGGATTCCCTGTTGAGAAATGCCTATTGTATCTCTTCCCACTTCCTACAGCTCCGTCTACACTTTTTCCTTTCTTTCTTTCTTTTTTTTGTTATCGGATATTTTCTTTATTTACATTTCAAATGTTATCCCCTTTCCCAGTTCCCCCCCCCCCTGGAAAGCCCCTATGCCATTCTCCCTCCCCCTGCTTCTATGAAGATGTTCCTCCACCCACCCCACTCCCACCTCCCCACCCTCGATTCCCCTACTGTGGGGCATCTATGGAGCCTTCGTAGGACCAAGGGCCTCTCCTCCCATTGATGCCTGACAAGGCTGTCCTCTGCTACATATGCGGCTGGAGTCATGTGTTTCCCTTGGTTGGTGGCTTAGTCCCTGGGAGCTCTGGGGGGTCTGGTTGGTTGGTATTGTTGTTAGTAGAGACCAAAGGAAAGGCCATCCATCCAGAGACTGCCCCACCTGGGGATCCATCCCATATACAGTCACCAAACCCAGACACTGTTGTGGATGCCAAGAAGTGCTTGCTGACAGGAGCCTGATATGGCTGTCTCCTGAGAGGCTCTGTGAGAGCATCTACTCTTAAAATATCGCATCACAGAGGAAAACCACAGACCTTGGCAAGGTCTCTCCCCATAGACCGAGGGTGTGGGAGCAGGATCTCTGCTTCCGTTTGCCAGTCATTTCCTTCCTAACTGGGTTCTGGATAAGTAACTTCCTGAGGGCGCTGTAGGGAGGAGCAGGGAAACCAGAATTAAACCAGAAGGGTTCACTCTGTCACCACACGCTCCCCAACCCTTTGGATTTACTCCTAAACAGGTTAAAATTTTTTGCTAAAACTGAGAGCTTGGTAACTTAGTTCTTCCTTTCTTGTTTTTCACACCAGGTTGGATTACATGGTGAGATAAAATTCAGGAGAACAACAGGCCCGTCTGGGTGCAGGCAACAGCACATCCTCCTGCTGTATTTTCACAAGGGTGGGGACGGGGACAGGTGAGGTCTGTCTAAGGGTGTGACTTAGAGTTATGTTCTTCAAACTTAGGAGAGAATCAGGCAGCAGGCTTGTTAAAATAGACGGTGGGCTTCATGCCAGAATTTCTATTTGTAGGTCTGAGACAGGAACTAGTAATTTGCATCTAGGGTTTCCAAGTTTAGCAAAGAGAAAGAAAGGATACCCATTTAAATTTGAACTTCTGATAAATAATATTGTTCTCAGTATTATTAGCCTCAAATATTGTGTGACATTGTCTTAGTTTGGGGTTTCTGTTGCTGAGATGGAATACCATGACCAAAAAGCAAGTTGGGGAGAAAAGAGTTTATTTAGCTTCCAGTTCCGTCATTGAAGGAAGTCAGGACAGGAACTCAAAAAGGACAGGAATCTGGAGACAGGAGTGCTGGCTACAGGCTCACTCCCCATGGCATGCTCAGCCTATTGTCTTATAAAACCTTGGACTTCCAGTCCAGGGATGGCCCCACCCACAATGGGCTGTCCCCTCCCCCATCAATCACTAATTAAGAAAATACCTTACAACCTTGCCTGAAGATCTGTCTTATAAAGGCATTTTCTTGATTGCCGTTCCCTCCTTTCAGATGACTTCAGCTGTGTCAAGTTGACATAAAACCAGCCAGAACAGATACTGTCATCCTAAGGTTTGAAACCACAGGACTATTTGACTACCTGAACGTCAGATTTACCTGAGTGTTCGATAAAGTATCTGCTAACTGTTAGAATTTTCAGTAAGTTCCCAGGTGCAGGAGATGGTGCCGGTGTAAGGATGATTTGAGCCGCAGGTACAGTGTAGACATCCAGGGACCGCAGCACTGAAGCAGCTAAGGAGGCTGAGAAGAGATACCAGAGGCAGCAGAACTTATAGTGGTTTCTCAGAAGGCACGGGAAGACATGGATTTGTTCACAGAGAGTGTGCACAGACTTTGAGGATTGATGGCATGAAGTTTGGCAAAGAAGAGAGTGGGCGCTGTCATAGGACAGCATGCATAGGACAGCAGGCATATGTGATCATGAGTGTGGGCGCTGTCACAGGACAGCATGCATAGGACAGCAGGCATATGTGATCATGAGTGTGGGCGCTGTCATAGGACAGCATGCATAGGACAGCAGGCATATGTGATTATGAGTGTGGGCACTGTCATAGAACAGCAGGCATATGTGATCATGAGTGTGGGTGCTGTCACAGGACAGCATGCATAGGACAGCATGCATAGGACAGCAGGCATATGTGATCATGAGTGTGGGTGCTGTCACAGGACAGCATGCATAGGACTGCATGCATATGTGATCATGAGTGTGGGCGCTCATAGAACAGCATGCATAGGACAGAAGGCATATGTGATCATGAGTGTGGGTGCTGTCATTGGACAGCATGCATAGTACAGCAGGCATATGTGATCATGAGTGTGGGCGCTGTCACAGGACAGCATGCATAGGACAGCAGGCATATGTGATTATGAGTGTGGGCACTGTCATAGGACAGCAGGCATATGTGATCATGAGTGTGGGTGCTGTCATAGGACAGCATGCGTAGGACAGCAGGCATATGTGATCATGAGTGTGGGCGCTGTCATAGGACAGCATGCATAGGACAGCAGGCATATGTGATCATGAGTGTGGGCGCTCATAGGACAACATGCATAGGACTGCATGCATATGTGATCATGAGTGTGGGCACTGTCATAGGACAGCATATGATATTTTGATAGGCTCTTTGTGAAGAGCTATAAAGAACACTTACATACCATAGCAGAAAGCAGTTGGGCAGGAGAGAATTAAATGATAGAGGATTTGGGGCTGGAGAGATGGCTCAGTGGTTAAGAGCACAAGTTACTCCTCCTGAGTTCAATTCCCAGAACCACATGGTAGCTCACAACCACCTGTAATGGGATCTGATGCCTTCTTCTGGCACACAGGTGTACATGCAGACAGAATATATATGTATGCATGCATGTGTGTGTATATGTATATATGTATATAATCTTAAAAAAGTTAAGAAAAATGGAGGATTGGGAATAGCAGGTGAGGCAGAAGGACAGGGGGCCGGTGAGGAAGCAGGAAGATGGCGCTAGGGAGGAAAGCAGGGAGGAATACTCAATGTCACTACCACAATGTATGACCCAGTGACTAGCCAGAGCCCTGTTATTGTCCGGGTTCTGTAGCCGTGCCTCATTCATTACAGTAGCAATGACTGCAGTGTCACCATCTAGTCAGCGTCACGATGCATGGGATATTCCTGATTGCAAGGGAGCACACCCACACACCAAGCAGCTAAACCAACAAGGTGGAACTTATTTAACACTGAGCCGACTCTGCCTCTCTGACCAGGGCTGGTAGATGTCACCATTATAATTCATTTGCTTGAAGAAGAGTATTTGCTCAGAATAATTTCTGTTAGCTTTGGTTATTATTGTTACAAAGCAGAAAGTTGTGTGTGTGTGTGTGTTCACTGACAACTTATGTGTGCTACCTGTTTCTTTCTCTTTTTTGGTAACTTATTCTTTGAGCTCCCTTTCATGTTTATGTGTGTAGCATATGCTTGTCTGCACGTGTGTGCAAGTGTGCTTGCTGGGTGTTTGCATATTGAAGCTATAGGATAACATCCAAACATCCTCCTCCAGCCTTTTTCCTCCTCCATCTCCTTCCAGATTCTCCTCACCTCCCCAACTCCACACCTTCTTCTTTCTTTCTCTTTAGGAAACAAACAGACAAAAGCAAAACGAACAAAACTGCAAAACAAAACCAAAAATAACAGAGAGAGCACAAGAAACAACACAGGCACAGCATGAACGCACACACATGTGGGGCATGAACACACAGACACAACACAGGCACAGCATGAACGCACACACATGTGGGGCATGAACACACAGACACAACACAGGCACAGCATGAACGCACACACATGTGGGGCATGAACACACAGACACAACACAGGCACAGCATGAACGCACACACATGTGGGGCATGAACACACAGACACAACACAGGCACAGCATGAACGCACACACATGTGGGGCATGAACACACAGACACAACACAGGCACAGCATGAACGCACACACATGTGGGGCATGAACACACAGACACAACACAGGCACAGCATGAACGCACACACATGTGGGGCATGAACACACACACACAACACAGGCACAGCATGAACGCACACACATGTGGGGCATGAACACACACACACAACACAGGCACAGCATGAACGCACACACATGTGGGGCATGAACACACAGACACAACACAGGCACAGCATGAACGCACACACATGTGGGGCATGAACACACAGACACAACACAGGCACAGCATGAACGCACACACATGTGGGGCTTGAACACACACACACACACACACACACAAAGAAAACAACTCACAAAATATGAAATTTGAAACAATAATTTACAAGCAAAACACAAGTAAGCAAAACATGCCCCCCAAACAAAGCAATACAAGACAAAAGGTCCACAAAAATAGCAGAGTCTACAAAGTTTGTGTGGACCATCTACTGCTGTGTGGGGCCTGCCCTTAGGTGTGGTTAATGTCCCCAGTGAGACTCCACTGGAGAAAATCAAATTTTCTTTTTCAAGCAGTTTCTGCTCTTGACCCCTTCCCAGGTTTTCTAAGTTTGGAGAAAACAAAAGACACATAAAATTGAAGACTGTAAATAAGCCCCCTTCCCTCCCTCTTTTCTCCGTTCAACCCCCTCTCATTATTCTGTCCTGGCGTTCCCCTACATCCAGTCTTTCCAGGACCAGGGGTCTCTCCTTCCATCTTTTTAGAAATCTATTGATATGCTGATTGTGTCTAGGGTATTCTGAGATTCTGGGTCAATATCCCCTTATCAGTGACTTCATACCATGTGTGATCTTTTGTGATTGGGTTACCTCACTAAGGATGATATTTTCAAGTTCTGACCATTTGCCTAGGAATTTCGTGAATTCATTGTTTTTATGGGACTTTCGGGGAGGGAGGAAACGGGAAAGGGGAAGTGATTTGGAATGTAAATTAAAAAAATAAAATTAAATTAAATTAAAAAAAAAAAAAAAGAAAAAAAATTGAAGACTGACAACCTTTGCCTTTAATACTGCCCCCTGCTGGAAGTTCCTAGAAGTGTTGACTTTGAAATGGAGTCCAGCTGCCTGAATAGAAAGATCTTAGTCATTAGGGAAATGCAAATCAAAACAACCCTGAGATTCCATCTCACACCAGTCAGGATGGCTAAGATCAAAAACACAGGAGACAGCAGTTGTTGGCGAGGATGTGGAGAAAGAGGAACACTCCTCCACTGCTGGTGGAATTGCAGGCTGGTACAACCACTCTGGAAAGCAGTCTGGCGGTTCCTCAGAAAACTGGGCATGACACTCCCGGAGGATCCGGCTATACCACTCCTGGGCATATACCCAGAGGCTTTACCTGCATGCAATAAGGACACATGCTCCACTATGTTCATAGCAGCCTTATTTATAATAGCCAGAAGCTGGAAAGAACCCAGATGTGCCTCAACGGAGGAATGGATTCAGAAGATGTGGTACATTTACACAATGGAATACTACTCTGCAATTAAAAACAATGAATTCACGAAATTCCTAGGCAAATGGTCAGATCTTGAAAATATCATCCTTAGTGAGGTAACCCAATCACAAAAGATCACACATGGTATGCAGTCACTGATAAGGGGATAGTAACCCAGAATCTCAGAATACCCTAGACACAATCAGCATATCAATAGATTTCTAAAAAGATGGAAGGAGAGACCCCTGGTCCTGGAAAGACTGAATGTAGGGGAACGCCAGGACAGAGTAATGAGAGGGGGTTGAATGGAGAAAAGAGGGAGGGAAGGGGGCTTATGGGACTTTTGGGGAGGGAGGAAACGGGAAAGGGGAAGTGATTTGGAATGTAAATTAAAAAAATAAAATAAAAAAAATAAAAAAAAATAAAAAAATAAAAAGAAAGATCTGCAGCATCCTTTGTTGTCTGGGGGAAGGGGCGTGGAATATCCATTTCATTAGCAGATTTGGAGAAATGTATTTTGCCACTTTAGTAACTGTTTATTAAAGCTCTGATTTGTGTTATTTTTTTCGAGAGGAAAGGGTGCTGTGATCAATTTGCTGTGGTGGTGCTGGTGGTGGTGGTGGTGGTGGTGTGTGTGTGTGTGTGTGTGTGTGTGTGTGTACATGCATGTGGTAATAAAATAGTTGCAGGTAGAACTGAAGTTTTCAATTCTGTCTGTTCACATCTGGACCTCAAGGGCAGATAACAAGACAACAAAGGGTTTTTACCCCTGTTAATGGTATATTGAAAAAAAAAATTACCACTATCAATGTAAACAAAACTACAAGCTCTAGAATTAATTAGTTTCTATTAAAGTAGCTTAAAAAAATTCTCATCATTAACTTATTGCATGTCCAACATGTACAAAATACTGTTACATGCTTGGCATCTGCCAACGGGACAAAGGAAAACCTTGGAGTAGTTGCATACAGCGACTTCCAAGTTGAAATACTTCAGTGAAATTTGGATACAACACTTTTGCTCAAGAGAGCTAGCTTCCTAGACAGACTTGTTAAGGTCTGTAAGAAGCACTTAAAGGTCATATAAATAGCACTTTATAGTTACTCCCACTGATCATTTTCCCAAATGCAATTCTATTTTTGGGGTATATTGGGGGAATTCTATACTTGGGGAATATTTGGGAATTCAAGTTCTTATCAGAATTCCTGTATATATTTCTATCTGCAAATAGGCAATCATAATCAAAGTCAGCTCTAAGTTACTGACATTATATAAGTATCTATTAGTTCTTACAGACACCAACGCTGAGATGCTAAGGATGAATTTCAAAACACATCATTGAAATAGTTCAGACTTTTATCTTCCTGGTGACTGTAGTTAATAGCTTCTACCACTAGGTGTCACTATTCCTCCATCATGAACGATTCTGGACTCAAGTGGACCAGCACACAAAGCAACTCCAAGATGTTCCAGAACCTTAGGTGTGGGAGTGTTTTGTACACGTAGCCATTTGGACTGGGCTCTACGACTCTGCATTTTGATTGGTTGTGGTTTTCTGTAGTGGTCTTAATATGTTGTAATGAGAACTTTTCTTGCTAAGGGGAGGACACCACATGCGTAGATGCAAGTAACATTGTATGGACTCAACAGGTCACCTTTAGGCATATATATGTATATACAAATAATGTATGCGACTACAATAGCAATCAGTGTAGAAAGAGGCCACGAACTTGAAGGAGAATAAGGAGGGGCATGTGGTAGAATTTGGAGGGAGAAAAAGGAAGGGAGACATGTTTTGACTAATTTACAACCTCAAAAATAAAGAACAACAATGAAAGAAAACAGTCCGGGTGGTGTTGGTGGTGGCGCACACTTTTAATTTCAGCACTCAGAGGCAGATACAGGCAGATTTCTGAGTCCAGAGGCCAGCCTGGTCTACAGAGAGAATTCTAGAACAGCCAGGCTACACAGAGAAACCCTGTCTCGAACACCAATAACCAACCAACCAACCAACCAAACAAACAAACAAAACAAAAGACAGTTACCATGGTCACAATCTCCTCTCCAAAGGGTGGCATGTTGTAATATCTAAATAATACCTTATTCGAGACAGTCAAAACACAACTAAGTCATTAGCTATAACATCATCTAAGGGTACTTACTCTCAGTGCTATCAAGTCCATTTATGAAGGATGAATGTATGGAACCTGTTTGTTGTTCATGACAAATGCCCAAAACAGTTTGGAAGGACCTGAGAGATGGACCCCTGTTTAACTTGCCCTGGGGGGGGGTTGTCTCTGCACCCGTCTGTTATAAATATATGGTGAACATTTTAAACATGAAGAAAACAGAAACATCTTTCATATTTATGTCCACTGGTCCATTTGGGGAGAAATTTATACATTATTGCCAAGCAGTCTGATTTTAAATTCAGAGACTCTAAATATTAAAACTTTTAAATGTTCTCTCCCTAACGTCTTAAAAATATGACTGAAAATAAAAGGTTTCATAACTTGTGATTTAAAAATTGAAACCAGCCAACAAAGCAAGTCAGTAAACTTTTATTGGCTAAGATTAAGTTTTCAGATACAAAAATTAATGGAATGACCTGTTTTATGGAAACCTGAAGTTTAAGGTAAAGAGGGCACTATGGTTTGAATGTGGCTTGTTTACAGGGGTTCCTGTGCTAGAAGCTTAGTCCCAAACATAGTAATGTTAAGAGGTTTGAGGCTTCTAAATAGTAGATTCTACTTTGAAGTAGCTGGGCCATCAGGGAAGCTCCCTGGGAGGGGATTTTTGTAGTTCCTCAGTAGAGTGAGTTGTTGAAAATCAAGGCCATCTGTAGAACTTTCCTCCTTAACCTCTATCTATTTTCTTCCTAGTTACTCTGTTACATTATAAAGCAGCCAAGGAATCCTTAGCAGGGGCCAAAGAGATGAGACTGAGCAGTCCTAACTTTGATATCCCCCAAAGACCTCTACATTACTCTGATGAATATGTTTGACCACAACAAATAGCAACTTTGGGGAACAAAAGGTTTATTTTGCTTTACAACTTACAAGTCTGTCACTGAGGGAAGCCAGGGCAGATACTCAGGGCAGGACCTGGTGGCAAGAGCTGATGCAGAGGCCATGGAGACATGCTGCTTTCTTATAGCATCCAGGACCACCAGCTCAGCCCAGGGGTGATCCCACCCGTAATGGTCTGAGCCCCTGCACATTAATCAATAATTAAGAGAACACCAACAGTCTAGCCTACAGCCTGATTTTATAGAGGTAATTTCTTAGTTGAGGTTCCCGCCTCTCAAATGACTTCAGCTTGTGTCAAGTTGACACAAGACTAGTCAGTACAACTCTCTTTTCTTAATAACTGGACTAGTTTGTTTTGTTGCGGTATCAGAAAATAATTCAGTGTGGCTGGTAAGGAAGAGGGCTGGTCAGATGAGTAAACACTAAGTGCAAGGGTCTGGAGAGATGGCTCAGTGGTTAAGAGCACTGACTGCTCTTCCAGAGGTACCAAGTTCAAATCCCAGCAACCACATGGTGGCTCACAACCATCCGTAACGAGATCTGACGCCCTCTTCCGGTGCATCTGAAGACAGCTACAGTGTACTTACATATAATAAATAAATAAATCTTAAAAATAAAAGAAAGTGCCGACAGTTATTTCTCATGGGACCACTGTTCATTTGGGTGTGATGACTTAAAACATACAGATATTTGGGTGATTTTTACACACCTTCATTTAAATGGACGAGATTATTCCAACGTCACTAGATGTGTAGCTGAATCTGGCAATGACTTGCTTGCCGTCCCTCCAGAAATAATGTCCTCATCTGCTCATCATGATAACTGCATCAGAGGATCTCGTGACATGGGGCTACTTAACTAAGTTTTGGCTAGTGAGATTAGTATGACAATGATGGGACTTTAGGACAAGTGGGTGCCACATCCCTGCTTCCTGGTTATCAGCACGTGCCATTGTCATGTGTGACATTGTCATGTGACTCCTTGTAATTATGTCAAAAGGAAGAGAGGGATAGAACCAACACTTGGCTTTTGTTTTACTCCTGTTGAGTCCAGTTTCCCCATTAAGGTCTTTTCTGATATCAAGAGTAAACCCCTGCTTTAAATTAGATCTCTGGGAGTAAGAAATTTATCTTTAGGCAGACAGACACAGGTAGAAATGCTATAATGGTCAAGTCTGGCAATTGGACCCCTTTCACACAAACAGGAGTACACGCCGCCAACAAAAGTTACTTTTGAAGGTCGAAAGAGAATTTAGGAGAAAGGAGTATTGATTAACCCAGAGAAGCGGAAAAGGCTTTGCTCTTGTGGCAGACTCCAAGCTGCGGGATGCAGACATGCATTGTTGATAAGGAAGGCAACAGGCACTGAAGTAGACAGAAAAGGCGAGGGGTGGGAAAGGGTCCTTCCATTATCCCTTCTTTGTTAGGAACCCCACTGAATGCACTATTGGCTCCTGAACTCCTCCTTTGAGAAGAGAAGAATATCAAGGAGGAATCTGATGTCCGCACGTACTATTTTGAGAAAGCCACATGCTGCTCTCCTCTCCCTCGCAGCTAGAATGTATTCCATCATTTTAATTACTCCTTGTCTACCCCCTTGGCGCTCACCTCAGGGAAACCCAACTCTTAGTTTCTTCTGAGTATCTGAAAACGAAGCTGGAGGGAAAAAGTGAGTGTCTTTAGATGTTCCGGTGTGGGATGTGTTTTTATCACCTTACCTGCTACGGGGGTGGGGTGGGCTGGGGTGGGGTGGGGTGGGGTGGGGTGGGGTGGGGTGGGGGGGTGGGGGTGGGGAAGGAGCTCAGCTTTCTCCACTGGGCATCTGAAGCTTTGATTGGAACATTGAAAGTGCATTGAAGTGCATGTCAAAGCATGTTAGTTACATATTTAGACTTCTGTAAGTGCTCTGATGAAGAGCTCAAGTATAATTATTTCATTATTCATAACTGTGGTCTAACTAGAGCCTAAAATATTGCTGTTAACTAAAAGATAGGCAGAGTTTATTTGAAACACATATCGATCAAATAAGGGACCATATAAATATTCTAATCATATACAAATTAGGCAGGTTGAATATGCATTCACCATCTCACACCATCATCAACACCAGGCAAGTTCTATGTGACGTGAAGGAAAGATTGAACAAAGACGAGTTTATTTTCCTAAACAGACAAGTATATTTCTTCAACCAATATTTGTTACTTGAAACGTACAGTATAATCAACAAAGGGTGGTCTACTGTGCAAAATGTCTAGTGTCTGCCTGAGATACATATATGTCCCCAGCACCTACACAGGACCTGCACTAGATCGGAGTCAGCAGTTCCGAAGCAATCACACAGTGCCTACCACACAAGAGGTGCTCCACACACAGACGACGAGAGTATCCCTGAATTCTTAGGACAGCTTTGCAAGGGTCACTGAAGAGTAGGGAGGAGGGTGGTGATGTTGAGGACAGAGGATTGGACAACAAACGCACCAGACCCTTGACCACAGAACAGCTACCCCACTGTCCGGAGTCTTTTATGGGCCTCTGGCCTCAGATGAAATGAGGTGAGATTAACTTCGAGATTATGTCATTGCACTGGCTGTGACAAGTTCTGCAACAGACAGAAGTTTTTCTGTCTGTCGTACGCACCCTTCCACCTCTGTGATAAAATATTTACAAAGACATATGAATGCATAACCCTAGTCTCCATGACCCTTGGGCCAATGGATAGACAGCCTATGAAAAATTTGGCCACTTAAACTTTTAAAAAAAATTAATGTTTCTCTCTCTCTCTCTCATATAGAGCAGAGTTTATTTAGGGCTCGGGGATGGGAGTTAATGGGGTAGTAGAGGCAGAGAGAGGGAGAGAGAGGGAGAGAGTAGAGAAGCAGAGGCCGGCCATGACCATGTGGAGAGAGGGGGGAGGGGAGGAGAGCCCAAGAGGGGGCAAGAGAGAGACACGAAGCCAGAGCAGCAAGAGAGAAGAGGTAAGAAGTAAGAGAAGTAAGAGATAATGTTTATCTCTCAAAGTGTGTTTAGGTTCTCAGAAAACTGGCCAGGACCGAGGGGTTGTCATTTATCATTTCCATCCTTCACCTGGCAGAATGACTCTAAGATTGTGTTGTTTAACACAAATGTCAGGCAAGAAATGTCACTTATCAGTCATTGTATTTCTGGGATTAGATGCTCGATTTTGATCTATTAAAACTGAGATGCTGGACTTGAACACTTCCCAAAGTTTAAAGGCGACTGTAGAGGCGGGGATATGGCTTAGCCTACGAGGTGCTTGCGGTGCAAGCATGCTGACTTGGATTCAGATCCCTGCCACCCACATGCAAAGCCGAGCATGTTGGCGGTGCCTGTCTCCAGTCCTGGTGCTGGAGCTGCACAGCTAGGAGGATGCCTGTAGCTTTCTGTCAAGCTGGTCCAGTCAATGAGTGAGCTCCAGGTTCAGTGAGAGACTCTCAGACAGTGAGGTGTGTTTGAGTAAGACATTCACATATACACATGTGTACGCACTCCTGCACACACATGAACATATGCACACCTATGAAAACACATACATGAACATGCACATCTGCATAGACCACATTAGCAGATGATAAGATATAACATGTTAACAACAGCATAAAATATATGTTCTGTTATGTACAGTGTGTGTATCACTGTACAGGCACTACATTTTATTGGCTTAATGCACTTACAAAGTCTTGGATCATATGTCCCTGACTTACAGGGAGGTAACTTCCTTCCCTATGATTGTGTGTGTGTGTGTGTGTGTGTGTGTGTGTGTGTGTGTGTGTGTGTGTGAGAGAGAGAGAGAGAGAGAGAGAGAGAGAGAGAGAGATATTTTCAGAGTTCTCATGTCAGACCAAGGCTCTCATGTTGTCAGACGTCAACTTTTAGGAGTTAGTTCTGACACATGGTTTCTGGGAATCAAACTAAGATTGTCCAGGTAGGTGGTGAGTATCTTTACCCACTGAACCATCAGGCCTGCCTAATATCTCATGGGCCAAGGACTCATGGGAGTCCATCCATGACTTCCAGCAGAATGCGCTCACAGCATGTGTTCCATAAATATTCAGATGGTTATTGACCACATGTGAGAACGACTAATGCTCTCCTGGATTACTGGCTCCCATCCAGTAACATCTGCTGCAGCCATCAGAAATTAGTTTCCTTTGCAGCAAGCACATGTATTCTTTCTCTATGGGGGCCATGGCAGCTTGTATGTAATGTGGAAAACTCACAGTTGCTTGGGAGGGTACTTTTGCTACCTGGGAGTTCAAATTCTTCAACATCTCCTGGCTAAGGCTCCCAGATTAGGCAGAAAGAAAGCCACCGTATTTGGTTTGTCAAGACTTCTGATGTTGTTTTCACGAGTCAGACATTGTGGAATGAAACAGTGTTATCTCATGAGTCTGTTAAGATGAAGACTTTTGCTTAAATTTAATATGCAACGCAATTGAGACAAATTTAACAAATTTTCTTAATAGTTTAGACTTTAAATAAAGCCAAGAAAAGAATATAGGATCAGTGAATTGAAAAGTAAATGCTTTTCTTATCTATACTTGATTGTAAAATAAAAAAAAAACCTCTCCACATATTTTCTTAGAGTAAGTCATACTGAATAATGTAAGTTGAAGGTTTAGCATCCTTTAAGGCCATTTCTTTCATTGTAAAACATTATGGCACATTTCTGTAGTTAACTGGAGAGCAACTTGGGGAAAGGATTTTTCCATCCATAATTATACCAAACAAATGATTGTACAATTACATAAAATGTTAACCATTATAGTCTAGCCAGTGGCTTGGCTTCTCATCGAAACCTCACAATGAAATATGCAGACTTTCTGGAACCACATATTAAATCTCAGCAGCCGAATCAGCTCTTCCTCTTTCTTTTTTGAGTAACTTAAACTCTGTCTTACTCAGCATGTCAGAGAACTCCAGGGAGGAGATCTCTAAAACCCAGTGTCAAAAGGTGACTACCTCACAATCATCCCCTTGGCTTCAGACACACAGAATCACCTTTGTTCTCGCTTATTTTGGGGTAGACAGACTTGTCTTGCAGTGAGGTGCCCTGTGTTAGCGTCTTGTAAAAAGACACTGACCCCACACCGCACTGAGTATGAAGCCACAGCGCAACATCGGTGTGTAAAATGCCTTTGAAGGAATGTCCTAACCAGATGTAATTCCAGCTTCTCGCAGATGAGTGTACGGGCTCCAGGGCGACTGTTTTGAGCATTCAGTTGTGAGACTTGACATGGCTGTTGAGTGTAGCAATCACTGAAGACAGAGTCTAGCAACGGAAGATCATCAGCTTAAATGAAGTCATACACAGAGAGACAAACATCACACGTTGGCTGTCTAGATGTTTTGAGGTACATACAATTATTCATTAGGTATTTGACATGAAAAGAGGTAGACATAGGCAGGAAGGAGAACACAGGGGTGGGAGAACGTGGATAAAGGGGAAGGTTCAGGAGGCAAACGCAGTTGAAACACACTATACCTCAAAGAATTGTCTGTGTGAAATTTAACACTATACAGTGGATATAAAACAAGACAAAACAACACCCAACACCAACACCTAATACCCAACAACAGCAACAGCAACAACAAAGTCAGGAGGTATTGCTCAGTGCTTGATCTCAGCTCCCAGAGATGCAATTTGTATTCTGATGCTACCTGAAGGGTGCCTTAAGTCACCTAAGCTTTTGAAGATTAATTTTCCTCATTTATAGCACAGGGTTGATGGTTCCTCCCAATATGTAAACCTGACCACACAAAGGCACTGAAAACACGAAAGCACTTGGTCTGAAATCCCAGAATCGTGTGTGTGTGTGTGTGTGTGTGTGTGTGTGTAAAAGAGAGGGGAAAGTTCAGTTTTTCTGGTGCCAAGTTTGATATTTAAAGCCACAAGTCAAATCATATTTTTTTTTTTCAGTTTTATGAGCCCCAGAAGACCAGAGGATGCTGCTTGCATTTGAAGACAAGAACCTGGATCTCAGCAGTTTCACAGACCCACTTTATCCTTGTCTGAAGTTAATGAGATCAAAAGCAAATCAAATCAACACTCCCAGAGTTCAGAGCTTTGCAGACTACGGTAGTACAGGAGAGCACCAGAAATAAATCACATTGTCATATAAGACAGAGCCGGGACAATGGTGTCTCTCCTCTACCTGTGGATCTAGATGATCTGGACTGAGGTGGACTGTTTCATGGGCAGAAGGAGGGAAAGCCAAGGACCTAACTCCTACTCCTATCCTTCCACAGGGGCTACACTGGACAACAAACTGTAGGTATCAACACCTAGGCTTTTGAACACTCTACCGCCTCCAGCAGAGCTGTGGAGCTGCACTAAGATTGTTCCAAGTTGCCTATCCCTTTGCCTTGAGTTTCTCATCTGCAAAACAATAGAAATGACAGCTTAGTACAAATAAAGCACTCAGTCAAAAGCTTTGAGACTCTGAGTCTAAAGCCAGACTCCTAGGTTCAAATCCCAGTGTAACTACTTATGTGCTGGGTGATCCAGGGGGAAGAAATGAGCCTCTTTCTATTATCCCCAAGTTGGCTTCTCAGAGTGCTGTAATAGAAAGAGCTACTGTAGCAATTAAATGAGCCTATGTCTGCATTGCTACATAAACAGGGCTGATATGTGTGTATGGTAAGTGAGATACTACTGTAACAATGTTTTCTGAGAAAGCTTTAAATATTGTTTCTAAAGATACGGAAATAAAAATTAAAAACAATAATCTGACAGCTCAATTCTCTTTTTGCACCTATTAAATATAAAATATTAAATATAAAAACTCCAACCCACAGTGATTATGTTATAATGTTGGGATACTTTTTGTTTCTTGTAATTCCGAAATGCCTTTCCCATAATCTTCTCTCTTTGAAGATTAGATATTGGTGTATTTTAAACCAAATCTTAATTAAGATCAATGTTTCCTAATTTACTTAAACCCAATGCTATTTAATTAATCCCCACACCCAATTCTTCTCTCCCTCCCAATGTAAAAAAGTCAATGATTTTCACAGAACAGAAAAGATTTACACGTATTGGGAAGATGATAAATGCACCAAACATTTGTTCAGGACAATTTCTGGTCCTGTCTCTCTGCTCTTTCCTCATAGCATCCATTTTAATGTCTCCGCCATTCATTTATGCATTCAGTATTTATTGAGCAGACTTGTCGGGCACCATGATAAGTGGTGGGAAATAATGATTCTGACACTTGAATGGTGTTTTACAGTTTACTGATCATTTTCACATATATTAAATCCACTCACTACTCTGAGGTAGTCACTTCATTCCACTCCCGTTATTCCTTGCCTTTTAACATTGTGTTTTCTCTAAAGTTCCTTTCCTCTATTCACTGAGGAGTATTCTCCAAGGGCTTCCAGTGGGGGTGAGGTGGGGTGGGGACTGCTGATTGGGAAAGCAGGTAGTAGGGAGGGATGACATTAGAACTCGGTCTACAGGTGCTTCTAGTGTCTTAGACTTCAATGTCAAAGGTCCAAGGTCTGGCAAGGTTCTCTCTTAGCAAAGTGCAGAGTCACATGAAAAAGAATAGTGGCCATCAATGTGTCCTTTGCTAAAGAACGGCTTTGAGCCTAGACATGGGGATGATGCTTTTCTAAGTCTTTCTGAATCTCCGACCAATTGGGCATATTTAACATCCTGGATGATCAAAAGAGCTACGAGCCACTTACCCTGGAACACACCCAGGCCCATAGATCCGAGCATTAAACCTATTAGGTTTTGTGATACTAACCAATAGGCAAGAATCAAAAAATACAAAGTCAACCAGAAAACTATTCTCAAATAATTGTGTCTCGATTCTCAGTTTAACTCATGAACGTCTTTCATACAACCTGGCTTCCATGGAACACGCCAATGACTCTTCTGCAGGAAGTAGCTTGTGGTAGACAAATGTGTTATCTCAAGAGGTAGAGAAAGATGGCTGCCCGCTGCCTGCCTTAGGCACACATCACCTCTCACTTTCAGTTTGCAGTCAGTGACAACGGCTGTTTACAGGACACAAGCAGATGACACTGCATAAACTTGCTCTGTGAGACAAGCTCATTCCTGACCCAGACCCCTGGAATTGTCTGACATCTGTCTAGAATGCTACTGTTCTCGAATGTGCAGTGGCTCTCCTCAGTTCCAGGGTCATTTTCAGAGCTGTCTTCCGCAGATACTCTACGTTAGGCATGACCTTCACATTTCTCTCTCTCTATGTCATTTCATGAATTGAGTATTTTTTTTTTGTATGTGGATGTTTATTATCTAAACAGTGTGTGTGTGTGTGTGTGTGTGTGTGTGTGTGTGGGGTATAAGCTCTAAGAGGGCAGTGATTATTTTAAACATACTTCCTGGAACACTGTGGTCGACCTTGAGTGAATACAGATGGAATAAGTGAATAAGAAATGTATTTATCAAATGATTATAGAGCCCCAGCTTCGTTCTAGATATTAGGGATATAGTAGTGAATGAGGCTGACAAACATGCCTGACCTCTTTGGATCTTACATTCTTTTTTTTTTCTTTTTTTTGGCTTTTTTTCCTTTTTTTTTCTATATTTTTTATTTACATTCCCAATGACTTCCCCTTTCCTGATTCCCCCCTCCCCGAAAGTCCCATAAGCCCTCTTCCCTCCCCCTGTTCCCCAGTCAATCTCCTCCCGCTTCTCTGTCCTGGTATTTCCCTACACTACTACATCCAGTCTTTGCAGGACCAGGGGGTTTCTCCTTCCTTTTTCTTGGAAATCAATTGATATGTGAATTGTGTCTTGGGTATTCCGAGATTCTGGGTTAATATCCCCTTATCAGTGACTGCATACCATGTATGTTCTTTTGTGATTGGGTTACCTCACTAAGGATGATATTTTCCAGTTCTGACCATTTGCCTAAGAATTTCATGAATTCATTGTTTTTAATTGCATAGTATTCCATTGTGTAAATATACCACATCTTCTGAATCCATTCCTCTGTTGAGGGACATCTGGGGTATTTCCAGCTTCTGGCTATTATAAATAAGGCTGCTATGAACATAGTGGAGCATGTGTCCTTATTGCATGCATGTAAAGCCTCTGGGTATATGCCCAGTAGTGGTATAGCTGGGTCCTCCAGGAGTGTCATGCCCAGTTTTCTGAGGAACCGCAAGACTGCTTTTCAGAGTGGTTGTACCAGCTTGCAATCCCACCAGCAGTGGAGGAGTGTTCCTCTTTCTCCACATCCTTGCCAACAACTGCTGTCTCCTGAGTTTTTGATCTTAGCCATTCTGACTGGTGTGAGGTGAAATCTCAGGGTTGTTTTGATTTGCATTTCCCTAATGACTAAGGATGATGAACATTTATTTAGGTGCTTCTCAGCCATTCAATATTCTTCAGGTGAAAATTCTTTGTTTAGCTCTGTACCCCATTTTTTTAATAGGGTTATTTGGCTCTCTGGAGTCTAACTTTGTGAGTTCTTTGGATATTAGCCCTCTGTCGGGTGTAGGGTTGGTAAACTTCAAGTCTCTGAAGAAGGAAATTGAAGAAGACCTCAGAAGATGGAAAAATCTTCCATGCTCCTGGATTGGCAAGATTAATATAATAAAAATGGCCATCTTTCCAAAAGCAATATACAGATTCAATGCAATCCCCATCAAAATCCCAACTCAATTCTTCATAGAGTTAGAAAGAGCAATTCAAAAATTCATCTGGAATAACAGAAAACCCAGGATAGCTAAAACTATTCTCAACAGTAAAAGAACTTCTGGGGGAATCAGTATCCCAGACCTTAAGCTGTACTACAGAGCAATTGTGTTAAAAACTGCATGGTATTGGTACAGTGATAGGCATGTAGATCAATGGAACAGAATTGAAGACCCAGAAATGAACCCACACTCCTATGGTCACTTGATCTTTGACAAAGGAGCTAAAACCATTCAGTGGAAGAAAGATAGCCTTTTCAATAGATGGTGCTGGTTCAACTGGAGGTCAACATGCAGAAGAATGCAAATTGACCCATTCTTATCTCCTTGCACTAAGCTCAATTCCAAGTGGATCAAGGACCTCCACATAAAACCAGACACACTGAAACTAATAGAAAAGAAACTAGGGAAGAGCCTTGAACACATGGGCACAGGGGAAAATTTCCTGAACAGAACACCAATAGCTTATGCTCTAAGATCAAGAATTGACAAATGGGACCTCATAAAATTACAAAGTTTCTGTAAGGCAAAGGACACTATCAAAAGGACAAAATGGCAGCCAACAAACTGGGAAAAGATCTTTACCAACCCAACATCCAATAGTGGATCTTACATTCTAATACAGGGTAAGAGACGCAATACACAGAGGGCAGGGAAGGGAAAGCTGTTGGACTAGAGCTGTGCAACATTAAACAGGGCAATGGACAAAGGGGACCTGGGGAAGGGAGGAAGGGAAGAGGCGTACACAGTGTAGGGGGGGCGATGGGTCACTTAAGGAAAGAGAGAGGAAGGGGCCAATGGCTTGAGAACCCAGCACATTCTCTGCAAAGTATTGTGGGATAGGCCAGAGAAGCGTGTGTGGGTCAGAAACAAGCATGCATCTGTCATATCATTAGAAGAACTTTGGTTTTGCTCTTGTGTGATGTGGGAAGAAGCACATGATGTAGGGTATGACTGGATCCTTCTCTTTGGTCTAGTGATAGAAGACTGATGGGTGCTAGAGTAGAGGCAGTTTGGAGGTTCAGGCAATGATCTGATGTGATGATGAGGTAACATTGGCTTGGCCAACATGAGGTCATGTTGGCTTGGTCCTGAGGGATGGTGGTGAGGGGGGGGTAGTGAAATCCCCAAGACGGGAAGGATCTTGAAGGGAGACAAGGCAGCACGGACTAAAACAATGAACAAAAGTAGTGACCCAATTGTGCCAAAGTGACACCAAAGTCTTTTCTTGAACTTACAGGGAAGTGGCAGTTCCGTCAGGCCTGAGATGCTGATATATCATATTCAGTATGGGGACTTGGAGCTTTCCTGTCATCTATCATTTATCCCAAGGAACAGTGAAATATATTCAGTATCAAAAATCTGTGCCTGCAATTAAGCAGGCTGGTCTGGGGCCTGATCTTATTCCAGCTCTGTGACATGAGTGCAGTAATTGTTTGTCAGACACAAACATTTCAGAAATGGAAATGACACTCACTCGTGAGAAGACTGTCAAGCTCATTGGGCAGTCACACAAAGGGTAAACATCATTACTAAGACAAAGATCTTTCTGGGCTTATTGTGATTGACAGCCTGTCCTTCAGAGTGATCTGATAACTGTTCAGATGGCCAACCCTTTGCTCTTGGCTGCTCTAAAGGAGATGTGACTCTTCAGCCTTGAATTCTTCACAGCCTGATGCCCAGCAATGCATAAGAGCATTTATTAAACCTCATGGGTTCTCAGAGCCTCCTCTATCTCGGGCTTCTTGAATCCCTTACCAAAATCAATGATTAGATAACAACTCACAAATCTGAGATTTCAGAATGAGCCTAGGGCAAAGACGGAAATTCGAAGAGCAACCTGTCTCATTCCTCTGGGAGAGCATGGAAGGCTTCCCGGCAGAGGCAGAATTCTGTGCATGACTCCGAACACTGAGCAAGTAGGCCACAGAGAGCATGGCTGGATCTAAAGGGCCTTCAGACTTACATAGCCTCTTCTTTGGTGGACAGTCTTGAAAAGTACAGAAGAGAAAGGTGGAGGGAGGAGGAGAACACGGGTGACTGGACCTTTAGAAAAGCTATACAGGGGCTGTAAGTCCATTTTTTTTTTTTGTAAACGTGAATTGAAATTTTAAGGAACAAATAAAATATTAGTTGAATTTTAGTAAAATAATTAAATACTAATAAAATTAGTGAAAGAAAGTATTAGATTGGAATTTTCTGGTGCGGTTTACAGATGGCTGAAAGGAACCGGAGGCCTCGCATCCCGCTGTTAGAGGCGCTTATTAGCATTCATGGCGACGCGGTATAAGCCCCCCCTTTTGTGCCCACCCAACTTCCACACTTAGTCATTTCTGCACACGGCAGTACTATGTTGAGGTTTCCTAACCAAAGACTTTATGCTCTTGCAAAATAATCTAACAGAGCACTTTCGCGAAGCATTCATTCGCTTGTGCTTTCTAGGGATTTTTCGCGGCGATAAGGCAGTCACGTGAAAAACCTTTGGGTGCTCTGGGATTGGAGGACCCCTGTGTTCCTTCAGAGTCGGTGTCTCTTCAGAACTTCCAGAGACCCAGGGGATGGCTCTACAGCAACGCTCTGCACCGTTAGAAGCGGGTAGGTCTAGAGGGCGCTAGCCAGCCGCAGGCAACCAAGCTTTTCTACTCTGCCAGAAAGTTTCCAACCCCTTCTGGAGTCCCCGGGTGCCGGCTGCGGTCAGCCGAGAAGGGCGGCGGGAGGGGAGGTGGTGGTGGGGGGGGACACAAGAAGATCGCTTTAGTGAACAGCTTACAGGGGAAGCGCCCGGAGGCTCCGACCCACTGCGGAAGAGGAAGAGGAGCTGGGCGGGGAGCGGGTGGGCGGACGGACGGGCGGGCGGGCGGGCGGTGACAATCGGGTCGCCCCCCGGAGCGAGCGGGTCAGGGTGGAGCCTGCAGCCGGGAGCCGCGTCAGCGTTTAGCATGCAAATGCATTCCCCGCTCCTCCCCTCCCCACCGCCACCCCCATCCCGCCCCAACCCTCCCCGCCCCGGGAGCGAGCTCAGCGGCTCCGCAGCCGCCCACGCCTCCTGCGCGCCGCGGCGCCCGAGCGGGCGGCTCTACTTAAGCGGCGCGCGGGCCGCGACCCGCCACTCGCCTGGAGCGCGCGGGCGAGGCGGGCGCAGCGCACCGGGGCTCTCGTGGGCGCACCGCTGCGCGCTCGCACCGCGCGCCTCTCGGTGGCCGGTCGCCGCCCGAGCGCAGGGCTCCCGGGATAAGAGCCCGCTGCGGCTTCCGATCGCGACCCGGCTCCCCGTCACTTGGCCCATCCGGGTCGCCTCTTTTCAGCCATGGCTTTGGCGGACAGCACCCGAGGATTACCCAACGGGGGCGGAGGCGGAGGTGGCAGCGGCTCGTCGTCGTCCTCGGCGGAGCCGCCGCTCTTCCCGGACATCGTGGAGCTGAACGTGGGAGGGCAGGTGTATGTGACCCGGCGCTGCACCGTGGTGTCCGTGCCCGACTCGCTGCTCTGGCGTATGTTCACGCAGCAGCAGCCTCAGGAGCTGGCCCGGGACAGCAAAGGCCGCTTCTTTCTGGACCGGGACGGCTTCCTCTTCCGCTACATCCTGGATTACCTGCGGGACTTGCAGCTCGTGCTGCCCGATTACTTCCCGGAGCGCAGCCGGCTGCAGCGCGAGGCCGAGTACTTCGAGCTGCCGGAGCTCGTGCGTCGCCTCGGGGCGCCCCAGCAGCCGGGCCCGGGGCCACCGCCGCCGCACTCGCGCCGCGGGGTGTACAAGGAGGGCTCGCTGGGCGACGAGCTGCTGCCGCTGGGCTCCGCGGAGCCCGAACCGCAGGAGGGCGCCTCGGCTGGGGCGCCGTCGCCCACGCTGGAGCTGGCTAGCCGCAGCCCGTCCGGGGGCGCGGCGGGTCCCCTGCTCACGCCGTCCCAGTCTTTGGACGGCAGCCGGCGCTCCGGCTACATCACCATCGGCTACCGCGGCTCCTACACCATCGGGCGCGACGCTCAGGCGGACGCCAAGTTCCGGCGGGTGGCGCGCATCACCGTGTGCGGCAAGACGTCGCTGGCCAAGGAGGTGTTTGGGGACACCCTGAATGAGAGCCGGGACCCCGACCGGCCCCCGGAGCGCTACACCTCGCGCTATTACCTCAAGTTCAACTTCCTAGAGCAGGCCTTCGATAAGCTGTCCGAGTCGGGCTTCCACATGGTGGCGTGCAGCTCCACGGGCACCTGCGCCTTTGCTAGCAGCACCGACCAGAGCGAGGACAAGATCTGGACCAGCTACACCGAGTACGTCTTCTGCAGGGAGTGAGCTCCCCACGCCCGCCCCCCGCCACTCCGGCGCCCACTTCCCTTCCTCCCCGCGGGGGACAGGATAATAGATGCCCTCGCTTCCTCCCTGTCTCCCCGATTCCTTCTGCCCCCGCCCTCAGGTTCCCTAGTAGCTCACCCAGACCCGTCTGCACCCCACTTGAGACTCTGCAGCCACAAGTCCTCTGGGCTTCTTCGTCTTCTTTGGACCCCACTAACCGAGAGAGTGCTCAGATGTAGCCCTTCACTCATGTTTCCTCTACTCCTGGCCTCCAACCACCCTTCCCTCAGATTGTCGTGATCTAGTGGGACAATGCGGGGCGCAGTCACCAAGTACCCGGGAATGACTGAATTGTTCAGAACCCGATTGCACTGTGTCCAGCGTGCGGTGCGGACGAGTCCTTGAAATCTTAAACCCTTTGGACTCCATAGCGGTTTCAGAGATCAGAACTGAGAGCGCTGTGTGGAGACAGTGTTTTAAAAGGTTGTTACAGACTTGATCCTCATTAGAAAGATAGTTTTAGATAATTGAATGGAAGACCGTATGCTGGAATTAAGACCTCATGGAGGCAGTTCAGAGACTGTAAATAAAGTGATTTTTTTTAAAGGTACAGGTAGAAGTAAATTCTAGTTCTGGCAACAAGGGAGAGTTCTATTTACACCCCCCCCCCCCAATAGAGCTCCCGTGACTTAAAATTTTAGAAAGCAATCCTCCTGCCTGCGGAGGCGCCCTTTCTCTTCAGCTGTTTGCCTGAGCTTTGGGGTTTTGTCCGTTAAGGCTCGGAGCAAGCAGGGAGCAGGGGGCAAGGCTGCCCAGATCTCACCTGGCAGTAACCTAATGCAGGGTGGCTAGAGGGTCAGATAGCACTTACTTAGGTCTAGGACTGTGGGAAGGGTGGGGAGGGAGGAAAGAGGGGATGAAGGGTGGGAGGAAGGAGGGGACATACTCATTTATTCTTTGAAAGTTGGAAGTTTGTATAATCCATTCGAGTACGTGCACATTTAAAAAAAAAATAACGAACCAGTACGTGTAAACTTAGATTTTATCAAGATTAGTAAAAGACCCATCTTCAGCTGGAAGTCTACCGAGTTATTTTGAGTCCTAAACTTAGTTGCTAATACTTGTATAACCTAACCAAAGAGTTACCTTAGTAGAGTTTTAGTGCTTTGAACATTTATTTTCTTGTTGATTATATTTCCTCATTTATAGCCTCTTCACTTAAGCAAAATAAGTTTGGTTTTAGTTACTTAGACTTAAGATCTCTTGTTATTATTATTCTTAGTAGTAGTATTTTTACAGGGCTGCTTTCTGCAAGCTCAGCAAGTGTGGGCTGCTGGGCAGTTCTGAAAACCGGAACAACGCTCTTTCTTTCCTACATTTGTTTGACGTTGCAGTGGAATCTGCTCTAGTGACTGAAGATCAACGTAAGCCCCCGGAGCTGCCCATCCGTAGATAGCTGTGAAGTGGAATGTTTATAATGAAGGCAAATACATACTTAAGTGTGAGCCGAGCAATAACGCGGTGGTTTAGGTGAATGCAACAGAAACAGGAGACCTGGTCGCCTTATTGCCTTTACTCTCACGGGGAACGAATTCCCAGTGTGTATCCTGTGTACCCCACAGCCGAAAGGAGGTGAATCAATCCGGAGGCTTCCTGCTGAAGCATCCTCTGGATAATCTGTGGTTAAGGAGAAGCCTTTTTTTTTGGTGTGTGTGTTTGTTTTATCATCTTACTCTAAAATATGTTTTTAAGAATTTTGTAAGAGCCATTTTAAGTGTTTAAATTAGCGCTATTTTTCCTTGTTTTAAAAAACCTTGTACTGTATCATGTCCACAGCAGATGTTACGAATTGGGATGGTTTTATTGTCAGACTCCTGTGATCTAACCTGTACATACCATATATAAACATTTTACATGAATCATTTAGTTTTTTAATTCATCTACTGACGCCATAAAATTCCCTATATTTACCCCTGGTAACTTGCATTTGATGGTGTATATACAAAAAAAAAAAAAAAAAAGCAACGTGTTTTGGTGAGTTTCTCACATCCTTGCCTGTGAATCTGGGCCAGGAAAACATTCACAATTCTGAGGCTGGGTTTGCTCCAAACATTTTTGCTGGGATGTTAGTTGTATACTAATCATATGTCAGTTAGCTATCCACCTGTAGTCAAGCTATCCATACTTTTAATCCAATAATGTTTTCACTTTAATTGGTAAGATTTAAGTTCTTTTGTTGTTGTTATTATTATTATTTTTAGAGAAAAGTTAGCTTCATGTACAAAGTCTGCAGTTTTAAAGAAAGGGAAGCAGGGATCCAGGAAGTTGTGCTTACTTCAGCGTTGAGCTTGTTTTTAGACAGCGGATCAGGTAAGGGCTCCGAACCTTTGTTTCAAGCCTGAAATGTCTTAGGACTGTCAGTCACTGGTCAAGCATGAGTGTCAGACAGCTCCATGCCCTGGAACAGTGTTAGATCGATTAAGAAAGAAATGTCCGATTAAAAACATCTTCAGGACAGATCAAAATACACCGACAGCTGTCAGGGTGGAAGTTCTGCTTCTGATCCCCTTTGTCAGATCTGCATGACTCTAGGAGCCAGGAGACACTGCTGAAGCGTTGAAGTTTTGTCTGCATCTAAGTCTTATGAATTGTAGCCTGGAAAACTATTCAGTCGTCTCACTAACACACAGACATTTCTATACCTTCCACCATACCCTGGCCGGTCTGTTATTTTAAAGATTGGGACGTTAGTGTTAGGGACAGTACATGGATTTCTCCCTGGAAGTGCCCTCTGCCGTTGGTGCCAATGCATGGAAACTTTGTACTTTTTAGCCCTAAGTTAAGTCAGAGCAATCATCTTATTCTGTGATAGGAATGTATGACTGAGTCAGGATGATGTGGCAAGGGTACTTTCTTCTCCAGGTGCTTTGGGTTGGAGAAGAAACCTTTCGGGCTCATAAAATGTTCTGAAATATTGGTCAGCACCCATGAATTTGATGACTGTACCAAACAGAATAGAGCTCTTAACAGTATCTTTGAAATGACCCCGAAGAATGTTAAAAACTAATCAAATATTCACGACTGCATTAATCTATCTCAGAGAGGCGATCATTAGCATATGTTGATCAAATTACCATTTGATGCTCATAAATAATGGAATGACATTAGGTTTAATAAGTAGTTTTTTAAAAAGCATTGTTGACAGCCATTGTGGTTGTAAAAGAAAAACCAAAACAGGTACCAGGTTTCATGCTTGTTTTTCAGACGCTTGACATGTCTGTGTTTTAGTACGTGTGGATTACAAACCCACATTCATTCTAAATTTTCAGACATGTAATGGAAAATATTCCTTGATGGTGTGAGAAATTTCCCCCCTTTTAATACTGTTTTTATTCTAGTGTTTCTTATTTGTTTTTTTTTCAGTTGCTAGCAAAGTGATAATATTAGCCCAAATTGTCTTCTTTTTCAAAGCAGAATCATATATATGTATGCCTGCTGCTTCTCTGAGAAAATATATGATGTGCAAATACCCAGAGAAAACCGGCAGTGCTTACAACATGGTCTAATCTCTATTGTAGTTTCCATGGAATGTTGTTACTACATTAAAGCCATGTATAATGAAGCTTTGATAGTTTTTTTTAACTATTCATATTATGGTAATTTCCAATCTAGTATTCAAATCATTTTTGTACTCTTATATGTAAAATAAACTATACAGATATTTAGAAAAAATATTGAATGAAGGAAGTGAATTCCTTAAGAATTTCTTTTACAGTCTAAAATTACAAGTACCATAAGACTGACATGTTTTAAAAAATAGTAAATTTGGTATTTTTATTGTAAAACTCTTAGTTACGTCTTTGCTTGAAATTTTTATTGTGTTTTCCCTCACTACAAATCTTTTACAACCTGAATATTTTGGATAACTTAAGTCTCTCTCAAGTAATGAGTAACATACAGTGTTCTTATTCCCTGAGTCTACAGTACTTGGAATAAGTTTTCACACACCTGGAAGTAGGTTGTGTTGTAGCTAACTTTTCTTTGTGACAGTTTTGGACAGTACACATCTCAAAATATTAATACTGGAGAATTTAGATTCTCTCCAGGACCCATTAACAAAAATGGAAGAATCCTAGCAGAAGACCTCCACTGTTGGATCGTAGGAGGGTTGACCAGTTGACCAAGAATGCCACTTTATTTTGTAATGATTTTCCAAGCCAGTTTTGTTTATTTAAAATGTGTTTTGAGGTGTGCAGACATCAATTGTAATGTAAACTGCTATACAACTGTCTTTGTGACTTGATAGCCATGTAAACTTTGCTATAACTGTTGAATACAAACAATATACACTCATTCATTACCCACTGTTAGTGTCCATTTGATAATAAAGGATTGAAACATTCATAGTTACACATTTTGAACGTGTAAATTAAATTTTCTGGGTATTTGAAAAAAAATGCTGTTTGTAATAATTATTTGGATTCTGACATGTTGAAAACGTTATTTGCTAAGTGATACATATCTTTGGGCTGTTTCTTAAAATCTAAGGGGACATGGAAAAATATATCACATTTTTCTAATAAAACATAGACCCAAGAATAAAAGCCCCTCTATATCAAAAAGGAAACAAAGACACATGGATGAAATCTTTTCAGAGGTGCTCAGACTTTGAAATTATCTTCATCCATTCAAATGCTCTCTCGTTTCTTCTATTCACAATCAGTTGTATAATGGAAACAGTACTGGTTTCCCTGCTGTGTGTGAAGTAATGAATCATTGATTATGTGACTTGTTATGTATTCTATTAAACACTAAAGAATAAAACATTCACTCCTTTAATTACTCCCCTTGGCTCCTTGGTATGGATTGGCTGGAATACTGCTCTAATTTCATTTAAGGAGTTTTGGAAATACTACAAATGCTTCCCGCATTGCCGTGGGACTGACGGACAGTGCTCAATGCCCTTAGACCATTAGATATCACCAAGTAAATTTCCATCCGGGCCAGACTTTTCTATTTTCTATTGTCAAGAATACATAACAGGCAATCTGATAGTCATTTCAGAAGACAAATCTTTCACAATATTTCTCTTTAATTTCAGTCTTTGTAGCCACTGTTGTATAAGGGTAATATGACGTAAGTGATCCCTTTAAGTGTGAAGGAACACTGTAGTAGATACAAGATTTGCCTAAAGTCCAAGTCTGCTTTGTGAAGGCCTTAAGACCCTGGTGAGCACTGGACAGGACAGTCTCTGCTGTCTGACGTGATGCAGGGACTATTTGCAGCACTGTCACCAGCCTTCGACGTTCCTTCTTTCCAAAGAAGGCCTGGTGCCACTCTGACTGGGAAATTACAGAAACCAGCTGCTTGCTGGGCTATAGCACAGGAAGCCGGGAGTCAGGTGAATAGAGAGAGCCAGGTCTCGCCCTTCCTCTTTGCCTGTACTTCTGGGTAGCTTTTGTTTTGTATATATATAAACACACATGATTTATTCTTGAAAATGTCAGAGGTATGATAAAATCCGTAGGCACAACAAAAACGTAGATAATTAAGAAGAGACCTCTCTTTTTATAACCCCTAGCTTCTCCCAGAGACAACACCCAGGGTTTCGTCTATCCTTGAAATACTACTTATTTGCATGCCCTCTCTTTCCTGCCGTGGCTGTGCCCCTTTCATGCTACCCCTCTGTTTTGAGCCCTTATCTGAGAATGCATGTGACGTACGGGCATGTGGCAATGATCTATCTCTGTTTCTGATAGTTCCATGATATTCTGCGTTGATGTGCCATGGTCCAGATGGGTTGTAGTTTTTTCTTTTTCTTTTTTTATATTTGTCCTTTACTAACATGTATTTAAGTCTCTAATGATTTTTTTCCCCACTCCAGAGAATCTGTATTGAATATATTTTTACTTGCATGGAAAAAGTCGCCCCCGCCTCCCTGCCCCCAGAACTAAAAAACTCAGGTCTCTGGTATATGGCCATTTAACTTAAGATTTTTTTTAAACTTTTTGATACTACAAAAGGATTCAATATACACATATTTAATAAACTTTCCCCAGACCATTGCTATGTGGTGTAATACTGTCTGTGTTGGTGAACAGTGGCAATGAGCCAGAGACCTCAGTCAACTGCCTGATGGTAATAGTGCCAGTGATTGAGCCTCTGCAGTGGGTTGTGTTGCTAAGCCAGAGTGCTCTTTAGTTAGAGGTGTTGAATAAGTGCCTTAAAAAAAACTTACCATATTTTAAACCTAGAATGGGCTTATTGGCATGAAAACCCACAAATCAAAGAACGTCTAACTCTATATTCTTTTTAAAGGATTTATTTATTTATTATTTATTTGTATGAGTATTTTGCCTATGTGTAGGTAGGTGAACCCTGTGCATGCAATTCCTGTAACGGACAAAAGAGAATGTTGCATTACCTGGAACTGGAATTACAGGTGGTTGTGAGACACTGTATTAGCTCAGGGAACTGAGCCTGGGCTCTCTGTGAGAGAGCCATCTCTCCGGTTCCTCTTCATGCTCTGTTTCAATATAATGTGCGTAATCCTAGCTAGAGCAATAAAGCAAGTTATAATAAAAGCAAAAATAGGACAGGAAGAAGTGAAATAATCAGATAGTTGTAGATATATTATTCTTAGAAGATTCCACTGGAAAACTCCTTGATCTGACAAACACTTGAAGCAAACAAGTGAGATACAGAATTAAGATATACAGATATGTAGCTTTCATATGGTCCCAACCCCAGTATCTTATACATATATACATATTTATATACATGCATACCAACCTAAGAATAGACTTACTCAAGGAGGTACAAGCTTCTACAATGAAAATCTTAAAACACTGAAGAAAAATGTGAAGAAGTCACTAAAAGATAGAAAGCAATATCTGGAGAAGCCTCTCCCACTGTGCACTTCAGTGAAGGCATCTTTGGAGGCCAAAGAGGACGTCAGATCACCTGGAACTAGATTTATGGGCAGTTATGAGCTCCTGATGTGGGCACTGAACCTGAATGCTTTAGAAAAGCCATTTCTCCATCCCCAAATACTTGGATTTTAGAAATGTATCCATGCACAGGGTTAAGTAGTTCCAAAGCAAATATCCCTTTGGGTCAAAATGTACCTTGTCATCTTGGTGCACAGGAAGTAGAGACACGGGATGCAGGGGCAAGCTGGCTAGCTTGACTAACCAAATTGGTGAGTTCCTGGTTTAACAAGAGATTTTGCCCCAGTAAATAAAGTACAGAGCAAGGAGGAAGGTACTAGATATACATCTCTGACCTCCATATGAACATGAACAAACATGCCCCCACATACCTTTGAAATGTAACATACACATACACATACAGGCAGAAAATTCTCTTACAACTCTTGTCTGACATATAAGTTCAATACATTTAAAAAGTCACAACCCAATTAAACACACATACACACACACACACACACTCAGAATAAAACAAAGTCTCAGATTAAAACAACCTATAAATCTCATAACTCCCAACCCCCAAATCAGTCACTACCAATGAAAACTGTGGAGGAGGAGGAGGAGCCAGTGAGAACCAGTGAGAGCCAGGGAGAACCAGTGAGAGCCAGTGAGAGCCAGTGAGAGCCAGTGAGAACCAGTGAGAGTCAGTGAGAACCAGTGAGAGTCAGTGAGAACCAGTGAGAGCCAGTGAGAACCAGTGAGAGCCAGTGAGAGCCAGTGAGAGCCAGTGAGAGTTAGTGAGAACCAGTGAGAGCCAGTGAGAGCCAGTGGGAGCCAGTGAGAGCCAGTGAGAGCCAGTGAGAGTCAGTGAGAGTCAGTGAGAGCCAGTGAGAGCCAATGAGAGCCAGTGAGAACCAGTGAGAGCCAGTGAGAACCAGTGAGAGCCAGTGAGAGCCAGTGGGAGTCAGTGAGAACCAGTTAGAGCCAGTGAGAGCCAGTGAGAGTCAGTGAGAACCAGTGAGAGCCAGTGAGAGCCAGTGAGAACCAGTGAGAGCCAGTGAGAGCCAGTGAGAGCCAGTTTGAACCAGTGGGAACCAACCTCTTCTATTCTATTCATAGGATCAGAACTCTGGTTCTTGGGATTTAATGAAGAATTTTAAGCAAGGGTGTAGTAATCCATGTGACACTGATACATAATTTCAGGTGTGGTACCAAGTGCAAATGGAGCCAGAGGACACTTAGGAGGTGATCATGGGAGTCCCCTGTAAGGGGTCACACTAATCTACATGCAGATCATCTGGCCCAAGTGTGGTTTGAGGTCTTATTCATCCTTCTTTTGGATCTTTCAGATTAGACAGACCTTTTATATGAGTGAGAACTGCTTGCAGCATGATCTGGCACACCCCGTTCGAGTGAAATGATCTCAGCACCCAAGAGACACAGAGTTTTTTAAAATTAGTTCTTTGAGATGACCATACAATGTATTTTAACCATATTCACCCCTCCCCCAACTCCTCCCGGATCCACCCCCTTCCTTCCTTACCCATTTGACTTTGTGTCACTATTGCTATTTACTATTTATTATTATATTACATGCTCAATTCCCCTGGCTGGGTAGATTAGGTAAGAGAGTTCTAATGTCTTTGTACATAGAAGGAAAGGGCAGTGAGTCTCTTCTTCCGTCTTGGTCTTTCTTCTCTGGAAAACAGAATAGAAAGCATCTAGTTTTGAATGAAAAGTCAACAGAGTAGGATCTCACTGGCCCCTGGCATTTCTTGTTTCTGTTTTATGCAGGTGTCTTGCTATCACTTCCCCTTGGCATCTCTTTGCTACTTACAGAATGGGGCAAGGCACCTTCTTTATTTTGCCCCAAGGCACTAAACATTTGTGGTTAAATGAATGTTTATACTAATTAATTCATTTTTGAAATCTATCATGGAGAAAATTTATTTAGCTGAAAATGTACCTACCTCTACTTAGGAAATTACAATAGCAGAAATAATGAAAAAAAAATCCCTCTTTCTACTTACATATGTGGATAAACCCTTGAGAAATTATCCTTGCAAATTCATCAGTAAATATCCATAGATGACAGTCCTTTGCTTTGACACAGAGGCCTGGGTCAGTCCTCCCTGATGTGTGCAGATGTTTTTCCCTGCATAGCCATTGGCAGGTGTTTCAAGGCCTTATGTGAACTTCTGGTTAATGGAGAAAATGTAGGGCCATGTTTCCATTTTGTGAGGAAGACGGGCTCACTGGCAGCCTAGTGTAGGGTTTCCTGGGGCTGTGATTTGGTACAGTTTTGAAAATCTTGACTGCGAAGTTCCAAGAGGGATAGGGAAGAAATGTGACCCTCTGGCAGTGCTGGAGCACTCTTCCAAAGGTTCTGCTGGGGAAAGTTGTGGGTGTTTGAAAACTGCAGTTGCCAGGACTTTAGAAGGTAAATGGTCTGTGCTCCTGCACTCTGACCTTGCAGTAGGAAGTGTTGCTTTTCTTTCTGCTCAGGCCTATGTGTGTCTAGTGTATTTTTTTTCTGTGACCTAATATCATAGGCAGAGGTATTAAAGTTGTGCTCAGTAGTGTTAGGATCGCAACTTCTAAAAACGTGAGTAGCTTGCCTGGCCATACGTGCGTCTAGTCCCAGAACCTGGAAGGCAGGCGTGTGGAGGCAGAGTTAGAGGTCAGCTTTGGCTTCAGAGTGAGACCCTGCCTGAAAACAAAACAAACAAACAAACAACAAACCCCACCAACAGTTAAAAATGAGTATTCCCTTCACTGTGTTTATTTATTTATTTTTTTAAAATTCCTCTGTCATGTAGAGTCTCCTTCCTTCTCTGTGTTTTAGAAGAATTCTCAAGGGTTGTGTGTTATTATCCTCACATAGTTAATTCTAGGTTTGAGTCAACTTGGGGGTAAATAAGGCTTGGACCCTTTGATGTATATGTTTACATACTTTGAGAACCTGAGTACATTGATGAATCTGTTAATGACTTCTCCTTTAAGAAGAGGATCAGCCACAAAAGACTGGAAGGCCCACATCTCTGAAGTAACTGCCATCTGCAGTGCCCGTATGCGAGTCATGACTGTTAAGTGGGGTCACACCACACTCTGATCGGCAGGTTTAGTATCCTTTTAAGAGGAGTAAGTTAGATCAGGGTTGTCCTTGAGCCGGGAAAGAAGAGGTCATAAGAACGAACAGAGATGGTGGCCATCTACCAGATGTGGCCTCAGAATGAAACCTGCTTTTCCCACCCTACAGCGTATCTTCCCAGCTTGCAGACTGTGAGCAGACATTTCTGCTGTGCAAACCCTGAATTCAGTCTCTCAGGGACCTGCTATGGCAGCTCGAGAAGAATGATAAATTAGTATTCACTTAACTGCAGGAAATTAAATGTAAGTGATCTTTAGCTAAGAAAGACAGTCACTTTCTTTTCTTTCTTTCTTTTTTTTTTGTTAAAAGATGGAAGCTAAAATTACCATACATTTTTATGAGAAACTTCAGGGAAAGTACCCCTTTAATTCACCATGGTATTCCCTTACAGAGAAGTCTGTTTTATTTATTTTTTTAACTATTTTTAAAAAATTTTCTGCTGGGTACTTGAACTCATGACTTTAAGTATTCTACCTCTGAGTTCAGTCTCCAGCCCTCCTTACAGGGCAGTTTTGATGGCTCAGGGTTCTGTGGGGTTATTTATTGTCCGAGAGCGTGAGAAGGAGGTGGGCTTTAGAGCCAAAATTTACTGACTGTTACCATTATCATCCATTTTCTTTCAGAAAATAAAGAACATTTGAGGTTCTACTTTGTCTAAAAAAAAGTAGAAATATTTATTTTCCTAATTCCAAAGTTTGGATTTTTTTGATAACTTGATACATATATGTTTCTTTATTTTGAAATTCAAGGGCCTTTTTCTTTTGTCACTTACTAGATGTGTGCTAAGGCAGTGTCTATATTCTCAGGAGTGGTGGGCAGTTAAACATTATTAATCAAGTTAGGATGACTGGAAGCTAAAGTAAACAGTATCAAGCGTTGGAAAAACCCAGTCTTCCTTAGTCAGTACCATCTTGTGTTTGTTAAATCAAAAAAATGGTTTAGTCTAAAAGCAGAAAGCTTCTAAAAAAAAAAAAAAACAAAAAACAAAAACACCCAAACCAAACAAAGAACCTGCTTTGTCGTAAGATCTGTTCAATGAGCCGAATATCTTTTAAAGCAAAATGAAATACATGTGTTAAAATGTTGATAGGTAGAAAACATCTTAGCTTCACAACAGCCTTGTACTCTCTGTGCTCTTCAAGACTGCCAGGAGTTCCTGGACACATGTTCCCTGGGGCTGACAAAGGCAGGCAGAGGAAGACTAGGGTTTGTCAAGCACCGAGCAGTGGAAATGTATAAAATATATCAGGAAAAAAAATGAGGACGTATGTGTAGTCCAAGAGACATACACAAACCCTGTTCTTAAAACCATTTTTGAGAGCTTGCATTTACTTTGATAAAAACTATATTAATATTAATATATTAATTATTAATATTAATATCAACTTAATATTTATCAGAAGTGATATGTAAAAGTGTTGATGCTGGTTGTTCAACTATGATAGGAACTAATCATTTGGGAGAGTTATAAATCACAAAATAAGTTCCGATATACTTTTGGTGACCTTGTAGTTCCTGAAGCAACATAAAAACTATATGTCAGTCTGTGTTTAAATCTACATTATTTAAATTCCTATTTTTGGTGTTTTGCTCCTTTCCACTAGCTCAAATAATTAAGACTTGGCATTCAAATTAAAGTCAAATAAAATTCTACTCAATTTAAAATTTCAAAAGGCTTTGCAAATACATTATAACTCACATTTCACAAGTCAGGTAAAGAATTGAACTATTGTTCACTGGGGTGAAAATTATGGTTGGACTCAAGGAACCAAGCTAGCATTTTAAGGGTAAGAAATTCTTGGTCTGTGTTTTTCCATTAATACTCTTGTGTTTTATAAATTAATTTAATGTTTTCATTTTTTTGTGGCATAAGGCCAGTGTTGACGAATTAAATGTGTATAATGGAGAAGTCACAGTTGGAATACATTTTTTAAAATACATATTTTAATTTTACCTGACACAATATTTATATGGTAGTGTGACATTTTGATGCATGCATATAATAATGTATTATAACAAGATCTAGAACATTAGCATATCATTTCAAACATCTATCAGTTTTCCATATTTAGATTATTCAAAATCTTTTCTACTATTTTGAGATATATTCTTGTAAATAAATACAAGATAAATTCTTGTCAACCTGAATTCTCCTACTGTCCCATAGAACACTGGAATTTCTCCTCCTGTTCAACTTCACCTACTATTTATTCCTCACTGTCTCTCCATCCTTGCCACCCACAGTTGTAACTGTAAGATTTCAAAATAGATCATTCAGCCTAGATTGAAATTATCTATTGAGTTAGTTTCCACAGACTTTATGGTGGTTTGAATGAGAATGGCCCTCATAGACTCATATATTTGAGTGCTTAGTAATCAGGGAGTAGAAATGTTTGAAAAGAATTAGAAGGATTAGGAGTATGAGCTTGCTGGAGTAGGCGTGTCTTTGTTGGACGAAGTATATAACAGGGTGGACTTTGATTTTTTTTTTTGTTGTTTTTACTTTAATTTTTTAATTGGATATTTTCTTTATTTACATTTCAAATGTTTTCCCCTTCCCAGGTCTCCCCTCCTGAGACCCCCTATCCCACCCCTCTTTCTCCTGCCTCTGTGAGTGTGCTCTCCCCCTCACCCCCCCATGCTTCCCTCCCTGGCATTCCCTTGCACTGGAGCATTGAACACCCTCAGGCCCAAGGGCCGCTCCTCCCACTGATGTCTAACAAGGCCATCCTCTGCCACTTATGTGGCTGAAGCCATGGGTCCCTCCATGTGTGCTCTTTGGTTGGTGGTCCAGTCCCTGGGAACTCTGGGGGATTCTGGCCTGTTGACACTGTTGCTCCCCCATGGGGCTGCAAACCCTCTCAGCTCCTTCAGTCCCTTCTCCAACACCTCCATTGGGGACCCCACACTCAGTCCAATGGTTGGCAGTGAGCATTCACCTCTGTATTTGTCAGGCTCTGGTAGAGCCTCTCAGGAGACAGTCATATCAGGCTCCTGTCAGCATGCACTTCTTGGCATCCACAATAGTGTCTGGATTTGGTGACTGCATATGGGATGAATCCCCAGGTTGGGCAGTCTCTGGATGGCCTTTCCTTCAGTCTCTGCTCCACATTTTGTCTCCATATTTCCTCCTGTGAGTATTTTGTTTTTTCTTCTAAGAAGCACTGAAGCATCCATACTTTGGTCTTCCTTCTTCTTAGGCTTCACATAGTCTGTTAATTGAATCTTGGGTATTCAGAACTTTTGGGCTAATGTCCACTTATCAGTGAGTGCACACCGTGTGTGTTCTTTTGTGACTGAGTTACCTCACTCAGGATGATATTTTCAAATTCCATCCATTTGCCTGAGGATTTCATGAAGTCAGTGTTTTTAATAGCTAAATAGTACTCCATTGTGTAAATGTACCACACTTTCTGTATCCATTCCTCTGTTGAGGCACATCTGGGTTGTTTCCCAGCTTCTGGCTATTATAAATAAGGCTGCTATGTTCTATGGCTTTGATGTTTTAAAAGGTTAGTCTCTCTCTGTCTCTCTGTCTGTCTCTGTCTCTCTGTCTGTCTCTGTCTCTCTGTCTGTCTCTGTCTCTCTCTCTGTCTCTCTCTCTCTGTCTCTCTGTCTCTCTCTCTGTCTCTCTGTCTCTCTGTCTCTCTCTCTCTCTCTCTCTCCCTCTCTTTCTCTCTCTCTCCTGGCTTCTGATAGAAAACAACCTTATTGAAGTACTTTGAGGATATTTAACATATAGCTGGAATCATCAGTGGAGTATGTGGTCCTTTCTTCCTTATTATCATGGGATATTTGGCAGTATCTGTAGATATGTTTGATTGTCACAACTTAGTGCAGGTGCCAGTGTGACCTAATGAGTAGAGACTAGGAATTCTGCTAAATATTCTCAATAGGACATAGACAAATTTGGCTGTCAATGCTGACAGTTATATAATTCTGAAGTTCTGTGATAAAGCAAATGTAGGGATAGTCATGATAAGGCATTAGGCCCAAATATTGAGATATTTACTGGATATAATAGAGTTGAAAAATGAAAAGACTATCTGACTTGCGATCTGAGTTGGGTTAACTGAAGGGGGGAATGGCAAGTGGACAAGAACACTCTCAGGAAGGCTCTTTATAGTGCTAAAAGGTGCTAGAGTTTGGAAGTTTACCTGTAGTCATGTGTGTTGAAGGCCAGGTCACCAGAGAGTGGTGCTGTTGATAAGGTTGGAACCTTTGGGAGGTGGAGCTTACAGGAAGGAAGTTAGGTCATTGGGGGATCATTGTACCGTTGAAAGGGATCTTAAAGCTGGGGCCTTTTCCCTCTCTCTTTGCTCTTGGTCACCAAGAAGTGATCAGGTTTTCTCATCATAAACTTCTACCAGGATGAAATCTTTCATTCTTGTAAGTGCTATGTCTCAGGCGTTTTGTCATGTTGGAAAATATAGTCAATGAATCTTTGGGTTTAGCCAATGGAGCCAGGAACTAAAACAGAGTTGAATGGCAAATTTGGCTAGGCAATGTGTTAAGTCTAGAGAACAGCAATCCAGTTTCACAGCTTCACAGCAGCAAAATGTCAACAAAGATACAATATATCGATGACATAGGCTGGTCTTGGGAAGGCAAAAGGCTGGAAAGTCTCAAGAGAAAAGGAATATCACAAACTAGAATGTAGAACAACTTTTTTTATTAGTTAGCCAATTAGATTTCTGTATATTGTAAACACAATTACAAGATGCCAATACAGTAATTCCAGAGCCAATTAAAAGTAATAAAGCTTTATCCCAATATTTCTAACCTTATGAAAACACAGAAAAACATCAGAAGCCATCCTGGTTCTCCTCTCTCCTCTCCCTGTAACTCCTCACTCTGCCCCCCTTTCCCCTGTCCAATCACTGACCTTCCACTGCCCTAATATGATTGGACACTGAAAATACTGTAACATGAACTCAGAGATCTGCATGCCTCTGCCTCCTGAGTGCTGGGATTAAAGGTGTATACCACCATGCCTAGACTTAAGCTTTCCTTTAACTCTTTTTCACAAGCTGAATGCTCAGCTGGGTGAGATAGTGCCCTGAGGTCACCATTCCCTTAATTCTATTTGATATCTTTAATTTGTTTATCTCCTTGAACACAGGATTTAGTTTTATTCTACTTCCTGGAGTCCCTTTCATCCTTGAAACATATATTTTGTATTTTTCCTTGCTCAGTTTGCTCTGTTTTATCAAAATTCTTTTCATAAGAGTGAACTGCATGACAGAGTCTATATTAGACTGTTTTGAGATTTCCTTTGCCATTGCAAAATTAATTTAAATCTCCTCACCTGAGTCTCAAGCAGACAAAGGCAAACTCCTTATCAACATATCACAAGAATGATTTCTAGGCAACATACTAAAATTCTTCTCTAAACTTTTTGAGCCAGAACCCCAGAGTTCAAGTGACCCTCAGCATTACTGTCTTTCCATGCTTCTACTGGTAGGGCCCATTAAGCTGTGCTTAAAGAAAGCATTCAACCGCTTTCCTAATTTAATGTCCCCAAATCCACATTCCTCCGAATGAAAGCAAGGACAGCCCTACTGTAGCAATACCCCAGTGCCTGGTACCAACTTCTGTCTTAGGGTTTTATTGCTGTGAAAAAAACACCATTACCATAACAACTGTGGTAGTTTGAATAGGTATAGCCCCCATAGATTCAGGTGTTTGAATGCTTGGCCCATAGAGAGTTGTGCTATTAGGAGATGTGGCCTTATTGGATTAGGTGTGGGCCTGTTGGAAGAAGTATGTTGCTGTGGAGGTGAGGCTTTGAGGTCTCCTATGCTGAAGCCACACCCAGTGTGGCACACTATTTCCTTGCTGCTCGAGGATCATCATGTAGAACTCTCAGTTCCTTCTCCAGCATCATGGCTGCCTGTGCCCTGCCATGGAAATAATGGACTAAACCTCTGAAACTGTAAAACAACCCCAATTAAATATTTTTTTGTTATAAGAGTTGCCATGGTCATGGTGTCTTTTCACAGCAATAAAACCCTAACTAAAACAGCAACTCTTTTAAAGGAAAACATTTCATTGGGGCTGGCCTATACTTTCAGAGGTTTAGTCCATCATCCTCTTGGGAAAAAAGCATGGCAGTGTGCAGGGAGACATGGTGCTGGAGAAGGAGCTGAGAGTTTTACATCGTTCTGCAGGCAATAAGAAGTGAACTGGCTTGAGTTTCTGAGACCTCAGAGCCCACCCCACAGTGATGCACCTCCTCCAACAAGGCCACACCTACTCCAACAAGACCACACTTGAATAGTGCTGCTTACTATGGGCCTATCAGGGCCATTTTTATTCAAACCACCACATTCCACTCATTGGTCCCCATAGGCTCATAGCCATATCATAATGTAAAACTGTACTTATTCCAACTTCAAATATCCTGATTGTGTGTGTGTGTGTGTGTGTGTGTGTGTGTGTGTGTGTGTGTTCACTTAGGTGCCAGTCCCAACTCATGTCCTTTGGAAGCATCCAGTGGGGTTTTTTTTTAAGATTTATTTATTTATTTATTTTATGTATATAAGTACACTGTAGCTGTCTTCAGACACACCAGAAGAGGGCATGAGATCTCATTACAGATGGTTGTGAGCCACCATGTGGTTGCTAGGATTTGAACTCAGGCCCTCTGGAAGAGCAGTGAGTGCTCTTAACCGCTGAGCCATCTCTCCAGCCCGCTCTATGCTTTTCTTTAATTCCTTTTCACAACTTGGAAGCTTAACTGAGTGAGATTTTGCCTTGAGGTCACTATTCCCTTTATTGCATTTAACATTAGGCTTTTCTGTAGTCAGTTTACACTTCCTGGTGCCTCCTTTCTCCTCAAATGGTACATTTTCTATTTTTTCTTGCTCAGCTTGCTACTTTTCATCATAAATCTGAATAAATATGTCTACTCATAACCAAGCAACACAGTCGATACTAGGCTATACGGAAATTTCCACTGCCAAAGCTGTTAATCGAGATCTCTTCAATTTAGCCACAGGCAGATCTTTTGGACAATGGCAAAAAGCAGCCACATTCTTCATCAAAATATCACAGGAACAGCTTCTAGGCCACATGTTAATATTCTTCTCTGAAGCTTCTTGAACTGGGTTCTCCACAGTTCAAATAACTCTTAGCACCACTTTTTTCCATGCTCCTTCCTACTAGTATAGCCCATTAAACTATGCAGGCAGACACGGTGCTGGGGAAGGAGCTGAGAGTTCTACATCTGTTTCTGCAGGCAGCAGGAAATGAACTTGCTACTAGTCAAGCAAGGCCTGCCCACTGAGTTATGACTCCTGAGAGATGTTCTGTTGCCTGCCTTCTCTAGTTTATTTATTTGTAATATAATATTTCATTTTGTTTTGTTTACTACAAACTAAAAGGAGTGAAAAAAGATATCGAACACTTAGGCTCTCAACCATGTTACTGTGGACCTACAAGTTGGATGTTTAAAGGCGTCAGCAGTATAAACAGGGTGTGTCTACTCTCTAAGGCATGTAGATTTTGGCTTTCCATGTAATATCCACACCCAAGCATTTGCAATAGTGCCCCAATTCACAGAAGAAAGGACTCTTATTCCTGTGAAGGTCTATATAAAGAAGGAATGAAAATGAAGTTCTAGGCTGGAGAAACGGCTCAGCGGTCAAGAGCACTGGCTGTTCTTTCAGAGGTCCTGAGTTCAATTCCCAGCAACAACATGATGGCTCACAACCATCTGTAATGGGATCTGATACCTTCCTCTTGTGTGTCTGAAGACAGCTATAGTGCACTCATAAATAAAAAAATCTTTAAAAAAATAAGTCTCAAACAAACAAGCTAGCAAACAAAGAGCACACTCTACTGTACTCTGTTCTACTCTTGGGAACCATTCAAGTTTGGTTCCTAGCACTCACAACAGACTAATGGATTTATAATCCCAATACTTGGAAGGTTTAGGCTGGAGGACCACTGTGAGTTTGATAACAACATGGGCTACATAGTGAGTTCCAGGCCAACCAGGGCTATACAGAGAAGGAACAACGGTTCTTACCCCACTCACACATGACAGTCATTTAGAGGACAGGAAGAACTATGGCTGCCCTAGCCTCATCATGAATCAATTGTATTCAATTGTGCTGTTGGGGTACAGACTTCTAACATGTGCATAAACATTTCCAAGTGTTTCCCATGAGCGTCTGCATTTAAGAACTGCCATTGTGGATCAACAAAGTCTAGGATGAAGAGACAGGTGATATAAGTAGGCTTTCTAACTTAGAGGCTTTTTTGTGTTCTAGAAGTGTGGTGGTGGATTTTGTTAGGAGTTTACACAGATGAGAGGCTGAGGCTGGGCTTCACAGGAGATTTCTCAGCTTAACTTCTGAAGATAAGAACCATAGGAACCAAGGTTACTTTTTACTGTGATAAATGCTTTGGAGTGAAACTTTCAGAGTCTCCAAATTAAACTACTGAAATACTACTTGAAAATTAAAATACATTAATCAGAAAATTAAAATATTACCTCTTATTTAAAATATGTATTTATGTCCATGTGTATATGATTGTATGTGGACACATGTGTGAACTTGTGTGTGTGTATATGTGTGTGTGTGTGTGTGTGTGTGTGTGTATAGAGGCCAGATACCAACTCTGGATATTGTTCTTTAGGAGATGTTCATTTTCTTTGAGACAAGGTCTTTCACTAACCTGGAACTCAAGGATTAGGTTAGGCTGCTTGACCAATGAGCCCCAGAAATCTGCCTATGTCTGTCTCCTCATCACTGGGCATAGACATCCCTGCCACCATGCTTGGATTTTTACAAGTGTACTGAGATAGAGCTCAGGGCCTCGTTCTCGAATGGCAAACGCTCTACTGACTGATCTCTTGCCTCAGAACCAGATATATATTTACAGAGAACAATATTATAAAAAAAAGGAAATGTAAAGCCAGCAAACTAAGAATGTCTCCCACAGGACAACACACCACTTTGCTTCGTTAACCAGGTAGCAGGTTAAGGGAGCCTGTTTTTCTACCTGGGCTCTCAGTAGATAATGGACCTGTTTGCCTCCCAGTCTTCTGCTTTCGTGACCATCCCTTATCTGCAGTTTCCAGATCTGAGTGAACATTCTTTTGTAACAGGAAGGCAACACCAGTGAAAGCGTGTCTTGTCTGTAGATTCCTGGGACACATTCAAAGGGAGCGGGAGAGTGACTGGCGCTGAGAATCTGTTCTGATTTCATTTGTTCCTGACAGGGCCTCATGACAATTTAATATTCTTTATTATTATTTTACATGCAACTTCCTTCCCAGCTTATGATTCCTGTCAGGACTGTGTATTATTACCCATTAGTCATTTTTCTTTGCTTGGCGCATAGTGCTTCAAAGGAGGGCTGGTGTGTTTCAGTAATTTTGCTTACAATTTGATTTGTGTTCTCTAGAATCCCAATTTAGTTCCATCAGCACATTTCTCCACAGAGCAGCTGGGCCCTGGATGGGAACATTTGCATACCTTAGCAGCTGAGAGCTAAACCCCAGGAACCCAGAATCTGGCCAGACACTTCCCAGAGCATCACTTGACTTTTTGAAATAAATTCTGTCTTCCAATTTGTAACTATCTGTCTCAGTGACACTACTCTTATGCACACTTTTAAAAAAAGAAAGCTCTCCAGGTAATTTGGGAGCTAACACGTTTTTACAAAAATCCTTGTTGTACACTCAGAGAACATGATTGTCCTATTAGAGTGTCAGGTAAAAATACTGACCCTTCTCATTGCAATAATCTTTATCATTAGAGAAACAGCAAGGGGTTTGGATGCTTAGTCAGTGATTGCCTTGAAGGCAGGTAATCCACTAATCTGCAAGCATCATCGTGAATGAACCCTTGAGTCAGACTCTCCAACCATCTGCCATTACCCTGCCATGTCACGAGGAACTGTGTCAGGCTCCTGGAAGACTCCAGTTCCTTTTCATCATTTTCTTTGTTTATATCTAAAGCCTTGAACCTGGTCTTGGTCTATGTGGTATGATGATGTACATGTCCTTTCCCCAGAAGATCCTCATCCTAATTCTTGGACCCTAGGATTTATGAAGAAAAATATCTTTGTGGATGATGATCAATTTAAGGACTTTACAATGAGATTATTTGGTGTTGTCCAGGTGTCTTAGTTTCTTTTTCTGCTGCGGTGATAAAATATGTAGACACAAGCAGCAGCAACAACAGCAACAACAACAAAGAGAGCTAGGGTTTAATTCATTTCATCATGGTAGGGGGGTCAGGAGGTAGGCTCTTGGGGCAGTAAGTCATGTTACATCCACAATCAGATAGCACAGGAGTGAGTGGATGTTTGCTAGTGTGCAGCTCGCTGTCTCCATTTTGTATAATCCAGCATCTCCTGCCCAAGAATTGTTCCACCCACAACTAAGATGAGTCATCTCATATCGATTAAGGTCATCTAGATAATATCCCACTGCATTCTCCAAAGGCAGAGTCTAATGTAGAGTATCTCCCACAGGTGTGCTCAGAGGCCTCACTCACATGGGGTTCTAGATTCCCCCAAGTTGATAATTAACACAAACCAGCACATCAGGGTGAGCTTTAAGCACCATGACTAATGTACTTTCAGGGGAGGTAGGAGACTTGAAAGCAGACAGAAGAAGAAGGTCACTCACATTTTATCATGTTGGAACACAGGGTTTTCAGAACATGTACTCCTTGTCCAAAACAGCAGAAACCAGATATGTTAAGATTTGGAATGTTATCATAGTTACAGAATGAGAAATTTTGGCAGTAGGACAGCATGGAATGTGTTTATGTCCCATATAAGCCTTTATACATTATCTAAAAACAATTTTATTCAATGTTTTATGTGTACCTACATTTGAACACTCAAGGAGTAGAGAAAAAAACCTGTCTCTTGAGGTCAGGTGTGGAATTTTCCACCTGTGGTAGCATGTTGGCACTAAAGTAGTTTTGGGTTGTGGGTTAGAGATGCTTATCTTATACAGATATAATTTTATATTTGTAAAATAAATCCTTGATGGTGAGAATGCTGATGGCCAGTTTCAAGTTTCTCTGAAATGACAACCTGAGAATTGAATGGAGAGATATGAATCCATATAAATCATGGATTTTATTTTCATTTTTTTCTCCTTGAGAATTCTATATTATACATACTGAGAGTGAAACTTCTCTGTCCCCAATTTACTTGCTTTCTTATCTAAAGAAACCACTTAGTTTTCTTGCCATAGTAGTTCAATGCAAGTGGCACATGATTAAATAATATGCTGAAGATCAGGACATACAAGTGTGTCTTATGTAACCATATTTTTAAACACATGTCAACAGAATTTTGTTAATTGAAGCTGTGATGACTAGAGATAGATTTTTTCCCCCTACCAAATGTTCTTATCCATGCATGGGGTATTTTTTCTTTAGCTGGTAAAACATATATTGACTTATTTAATAAAACAAGAAGATCTAGGTAGATAGGTAAACAAAATTTAAATGTACTAAAAATAGTTGTGTTGTGGAAACAAGAAGGAAAAAGGAGAATAGAACTTTTTAGAGCTAAAGTTGGGACTCAGTGGTAGAGTTCATCAAGCATATATAAGGTCTTGGGGGTCCATTGCCAGACACACACACACACACACACACACACACACACACACACACACACACGCACAGTTCTTTGAAACTGGAATAGAATGCTTTATGGTCAGAGAGATAGAAAACGGCACCTACTATGTGTTAGAGGATAAGGAACTGGTGAAGGAGAGATTTAGTTGTGAAGAAGATGAAATGTTTTATGGTGTGTGTATTTGTGTGTGTGTGTGTGTGTAAACAACCTTGAGCATTTCACAGTCTTGCAGCCCCACAGTGGCCCTGCCTTGGTTCATGCCATGAGGCCCTGTAGCTCAGTTTTGATTTTGTCATTTATTTCTCCATGTTGTCCTGCCCAGGTCTCATAGTTTGTCAGTAGTTCAGCTATCTCAGAATCAGGCTGTTGGAGCCATGATTCTCATGTGATTGCTAGCCAGAGATGGTACATGATACAGGCTGAAAATGTAGGATCCTTAACTTTGAATCCTGACACCAAAGCTTATTAAATCTGTGACCCTGGCAAGTCAAGTATCTTCTTTGTGCTTCTCGCTATAAAATGGAAGTACTTCAAGGTTCTGGTTTGAGCATTCCATAAGATATCATATATAGCTATATCTACAAGTGATTTGTCAATGGTGAACATCTGATCTTCCTTTTCTCTACCTTTCAATAGCAGTCATCAAATCACCTTCTCCTGGGGGTAATATATATTTTAAGGGTTTCATGGTGGTTTTAATTAAAAAAAAAGTGATAAAAAATGAGGAGAAGAATGAAAGACTTTGAACATATTCTTGTATGTGTGTGCATTTCTGTGCCTGTGTATGTATAGGTGTGTGCACATGTGTGTGCACATGTATGTGCATTGTGTGTGCATGTGTATATACAAGCATTTGGAGTGTTTTCTTTCCCTTCTTTCTTTCTCCACATTTTCTCAGGAGAGATAAGACACAAACTGAACAGAAGTGGAGCTTGTTGGCGTCCAGACTGTACCAACCTGGGCAGAGACTGTTGAAGTTAGCACAGATTTGGCTGTTGGTAAAGCATTGTCAACAGAGACCCAGACACATTTGAGTTTTATTTTGGCAGTGATTTTTGGTGTCCTACATTTGAGAGTACTCTATACTCTTTTCCATTTCTGCATCTAGAGAATCCGTTCATCATGCTGTGTGTGGCAGTCAACCAGAAGTAAAGCCCTTTGCATTTATTGGTTCTTAGGAGGACTTTAGTCAGGAGTGGATTATCACATTCGACAGAATGAGGAGGGACGGACAGAGAAGCTGCCATCATTCTCACCTCAGTGCTGTGTAGAGTCCTTTCCCTGATTTGCCTTGGGAGTGGAGGCTTTGCAAATGTAAATCACTCACATAATTAATTTGACTTGCATAGGATTAACAGAAGAAGTAGCTGCAAACGCGTCAGACTTAGTCATTCTCTCCACCCAAATCTAAAATCAGGTTTCTTCTGAAACAGCATCCCACAAGAGTAAAGATTGTTCCATACAAGATAGCTGGCTGGGGAAGGGTAAATCATCATGGCTTCTGAACCTTTAGGCTGTGACTGTGTGGAAGAGCAAGTGATGTCCGTGGTGGCTCACTTCTGCTTTGCTAATTGCTCTTGTGGGGACTCAGGTTTGCCACACCCTCCCCATACTCAGAATTGCCCCCTCTCCACCTCTTCAGGAAGGTTGTACCTCTTCCTGCGTTGGCATCTGCCCACACGGGTGTGTTCATCTAACAACATCTGGTAGAAAACAAGAACTGGTCCTTACAGACAGGACTGAACCCACCTCAGCAAGCCGATCACCCTCAAAACCACAAGCTGCCATCTCTGAGGTGGCAGTCATGATTTTTGTTTCTTTTGTGAAGCGAATAATCTTATTCTGGAAAGCAAAACTGCTACTGGGGCACTTCAATGGAAGTTGTCTTATGCAATTGTTTAAAAAACAATAGAAATGAGAAAGATTAGAATTAAAGGCGTGGATAAAAGATAAAACGGACTAAAGAAAGTAGATGTAGCTATATCAATTTATTTAAAAATAGGCTTAATTGCAAAAGGACTTCTTGAGAGAAAACATGTTTGACGACCAGTGTCAATGTGACAATTCTAAATTTGGATACCCCTAATAATATAGTTTCGACATATACAAAGCAAAATTATAAAATTGTGAAGTGAAATAAATCGCAGTTGAAGGTTTGTTTTAACCTACTTGTCTTCATAATAACAAAATTAATAAAGAGGAAGTCTTGGCAGCATGCCCACAGATTTGACCTAATGATCACATATAGAATGCACAGTAACTGTAGGGAAGATTTCTTTTTAGAATGCATGCCTGCAATTCTGGCACTAAACTGAGGCAGGAGAATGGAGAATTACAGGCCAGCCTTGACCTTGCCTCAAGAAAAAAGAAAGGAAGGAAGAAGGAAGGAAGGAAGGAAGAAAGAAAGAAAGAAAGAAAGAAAGAAAGAAAGAAAGAAAGAAAGAAAGGGAAAAATGGGTGTACCAAATAAGCAAAAAACTGATAAAAAAAAACAAATGCTAAAACTAACAAACAAGAAGACACAAAGTGAAACAAGATTTCACAACAACCAAACAAACATGGAAGTCATTTTGTTTTGGCCTGGCATGGGGCCTTCTCTGGAGTGTGGTGCTAGGCATCCAGTGACATCTGTTGAAGAAACCTGATTTCCCCTTCGGCAGTTAGTATGAATTTCAGCCAGCTTTTTGTTTAGCAGTCAGACCCACTTTCCCCTCTCAGTGTGGAGACGTCATCTAGCTTGAACTCACATAACTATGGTCGGTGTTGCCACAGTCTCTGTAAGTTCATGTCTGTGTCCATCCTGATATGTCTGGAAGACACTTCTTCCTTGGAGTCATCCGCCACCTCTGACTCTTACCATCTTTCCTTTCTGCTTTTGGGTACATTTAATTTTTTTGTATGTAAGAGAGGGAGGGAGGAGAGAGGTGGTAGGAGAGATGATAAAGTTGGTGGGTAGGGAGGTGGGGAAGTCATTCTGGGAGGAGATGGGAGAGGTGAAAACATGATCAAGATATGTATGTTGTATAAAATAGATGTATCCCGGATCATAATGGAAGTTCTACAACTTTAAAAGGTATTAAAATAATATAGAGTTCATCACATATTCAGTTAAGGTATAAATCATTAACAATGAAATCAGAAAAACTAAGTCACATAGAACTAAGAAAGAAAAATTTAAATAATCCATGACTTAAAGAAGAAATACCAGAAATAAGAGAATATCTAGACCCATATGTAAGAAAAGCGACTGCAGACTCCTGTGTGGGATGGACACAAAGCCATACACAGAGGAAATCTGCAAGCTTACCTCATATGTTTAATAAAACGTTGTGTTAACACATTTAAGAAATCCTTAGAAGGATATAACTCTCTAAAACTCACTCAAGATGAGGTAAGCCCATTACAAAGAACATTGTGGATCTATGTATGTAACTTCACTAGATGCTTTCTTTATTCAATACCATACACATGCAGAGGATAAAAAAAAAAGAGGGATGATGGCTGATATAGATCTGGTCAGTAATTCACACGAAAAAGAAAATATAGAAAGAGGGGCAAAGATTGGGCATCTTTACCAAAGATAGCACCCCTAAAACCAAAGGAAATATCCTTAAGCTCTACCCCCTGCTCACTCCCACCCCATGAACCTGCATGGAGTATATGTGATGGTTTGAATGAGAGAAGTTCCCCTACGCTCAGGAATTTGAGTACTTGGTCCCTAGTTGGCTGCCATATTTGTGGAGGTTTAGGAGGCTGGTGGCTATGTTGAAGTACATTAGTGGAGGTGACTCTGAGGCTCTGCAGCCTCCGGCCACTGCCCGCTCATTCTCCGTGTGCTTTTGTGGCTGATCTCACGGCTTCTTGCTCAGGTCGCTGTACTTGCCACTTGCTGCCACGCCTCCTTGTTCCGATGGATTATTATCGCTCCGAAATCATAAGCCAAAACGCTCCTTCTTCCAAAGACTGCTTTCGTTTGTCATATTCCATCATAGCAACAGAAAGGGAACTAATATATTATATATCAATTCTTTTTATTGTTTTGTTTAATGACTACAGTTGTCTTACCTTGTCAAGTATGCGTAAGCCCAGAAGCCAAAAGAGAATCTGTCTCCTAGTGGGTCCTTAATGCATATTTATATATGCCTATAAATATATATGCAAAGTTCAAAAGGTTAAGAAGAGAAGCTAATCAATGATAAAGTTATGAAGCTGTAATACACAAAATGTGACAAAGTACAGGAAAGTGTCTCAGAGCAGGTGGGTGTGGCAGGGAAGCCAGAATGAAAGCACTTGCCAATATCGTCTTAGACGTCTCTGATTGCTAGAAGCTGAGCTTTTCACCAAAAGTGGCTTAAACTTTCGGAGAACCCATACTGGAAGTCAGGGTAGATGCTGCCAGAGCTGGGTTCATCAGCATTTCCTTTTTGTACAGGTTCTGCCTCGCCTTTTGGAAACTCCCTTATCCTTATCGCAAAATGTCCGTCACAGTGCTAAACATCCAAAACTAAACTTCAAGGCAGGAGGAGTAAAGGAGTGGGAGGAGCTTATCCTGGGCTCAAGCTGGCCAGTATCTGACTGATTGTACCCAGATCTGAAGCTGATTACAGGGAAGTGCAGTGAGACTCGCTTCATCTGGATTGACCTACAGCTGAGCTTACTTCTGCTGCGTTAGCAAGGGCTCAGGTGTCCCGCATGCACACGGAGGGTAATGTCTGTGGCAGACACAACTCATAGTATATTTGCACCTGGCGTGTCACAAGATTCAAGGGAAGAGATGCTCAAGGAACCAGTTGTAGTTCAACAATCAGTCATAAAGCACAAGGGTCAAATGTGACAAGAGATTTGAGAGCAGAGAGAATATTGATGCCAGTTGTAAGGTCGGTTTTCTGTGGAGTAGGGGGAGGAGATTAGGGGCAGGAGGGTTGGATATGGTGAGTGTTATGATCTGAAAGTAAAATGACCCCAGTAGGCTCATATATTTGAACACTTGGTCCTTAAATAATGACTGTTTTGGGAGACTATGAAACTTTTTTTTAATAGTTATTTGTTTATTTATTTACATCCCCAATGTTACCCCCTCCTGGTTCTGCCTCGCAGAGTTTCTCCCCCATTTCCCCTCTGAGAGGGTACCCTCTATACCCTGAACTTGGGGCATCAAGTCTCTGCAGGCGCATCTTCCCTCACTGAGGACAGATGCAGCAGCCCTCTGCTACTAAGTGTAAGGGGCCTTGGACCAGCCAGTGTAAGCTCTTTGGTTGTTGGCTCAGTCTCTGGGCGCTCCATGAGTCCAGATTAGTTGACACTGTTGGTCTTCCTGTAGGATTGCAATCTCTTTGAGGGTCTTCAATCCTTCCCCTAACTCTTCCATAGGGGTCCATAACCTCTGTCCAATGTGTGTCTGTGGGTATCTGTATCTGTCTCAGTCAGCTGCTGGGTAGAACCTCTCAGAGGGCTGCTATGCTAGGTTCCTGTCTGCAAGCACAACATAGCATCATTTACAGTGTGAGGGATTGGTGCCTGCCCCTGGGGCGGATCTCAAAATGGGCTGGTCAGCCATTCCTTCAGTCTCTGCTCCATCTTTAAGGAAGGTCCAAGATGCTTGAATCCCACTTAGAAGGGGGAAACAAAATAGTCACGGGAGGTAGAGGGAGGGAGGGACCTGGATGGTTGAGTGGGGAGCTAGGGGATAAGGGAGGTGGTCAGGATGAGGCAAGGGGAGAGACAGTCAGGGATCGGGGATGGGATTATTCTCTAGGAAGTCCCACTGACCTGGGATGAGGGAGACTCTTAGGAGTCAATGCAGGTGATTTTAGCAGAAAGTTCAACAGTTGGGATATGGAACATGAAGAGACCACATCCAGTAACCAGATAGGACCACCAGTGGAGCAATTGGGGACACCAACACACCTACAAAACTTTTGACCAGAAATTGGTCCTGTCTTAAAGAAACACAGGGACAAAGATGGAGCTATAAAACCTTTTAATAGGTGAAGTCAGCAGAAAGGGTTGGGGAACAATAAGAGGGGTTTTGAAAGGCATAGCCTAGCCTCATCTCTAGTCTAGTTTTTGCATCAGTGAAGTGTGGAGATCTGTCCCACAATCCCATTGCATAGAGTCTTCACCACAATGGACGAAGTCTCCTGAAACCATGAGCCAAAACAAAGTCTTCTGATCTTAAACTGCTGCTGTCAGGTTTGTCAGATCAAGAAGACATTATAGAGGTTAAGGTGAATAGAGGAGAGGGGATGCAGGCAGACAAAAAAGGTGGTATCTTTGAAAGGATTTGGCAGGAGAAGATGAGACGTGGTGAAGTTGAGCCTGACCCCTTCCCTCTTCTACTGAGAAGCCTTCCCATCCTCATCCCGCAGACAGGACAGTGCTAGCTGCGGCATCCTCTGCTCATGTGTTTGAACATTAAATCATGATTCCAATAATTACCTTATCTGATATTAAACTTACTATGAGTTTCTCAAATTATCTTTTAGTTATTGTTCTTTGACACATCTTAGCTTCAACACTTTCTACATGAGAAGTGGCAATGAGAACTACAAACAGTGGATATAATACTGCCAGTCCATGATGTTGCTGAATTAAAAAAATTACTCTTTTCTCATTGTAAGATAATACTTACGTACCTAAAACACACACACACACACACACACACAAAGATTTAGAAGGAAAAGTAGAAATGATATACTATCTTGATCCACAGAGATTGCTAGAGATAACATATTGATGTTATTTCTTTTAGCTTGTTCCCCATTCACAGATTTATTCTGCATAATGAGATACAATTCCATGAATAGGCCATTCAGCATTCTTGAATTGCTAAACTTTATAGCATCTCTAATCTTTTGCTGTAATTTGTTCTTGCCTGGGTTTATTAACTTGAGCTAGGTTCATAACTTAAGGGTAGGTAGGGTGGATAGGGCAAAGACAATGCAGGATGTTTCTGTTTGAGCTGGACTTTGGCTAAACATGGGTTTTCTGGTCACGTGTGGGTCTGCCAGGCTTAGTTTTATGACTTTCAGTAAGTAACTGACTGTACAAGTTTTAGTTTTCTAATTTGTAAAATATGTATCAGAGTACCTACCTTATAGGGCAGTAAAAAAGATTAAATAAATCATTATATTATTGAGGTTATTATTGCTGTGGTGAATCATCATGAACAAAAGCAAGTTGGAGAGAAAAGGGTTTATCTGGTTACGTATCCCTAGTCTCCAAGTCACAGTCCTTAGCAAAAAGCCAAGGCAGAAACTCAAACAGTGCAATAATATGGAGGTAGGAGCTGATGCAGACGCCATGGAGGACTGCTATGAACTGGCTTGCTTCTTATGGCTTGATAAGCCTGTTTTCTGATAGTACCTAGGACCACAAGCTCAGAGTGGCACCAACCACAGTGGACCAGGCCTTCTAACATTTACCACCGATAAAGAAAATGCCCTACAGGCATGTCTACAGCCCAACTTTATGGAGGCCTTTCTAGATTAAGGCTCCTCCCCTTGAATCACTAGAGCTTGGGTCAAGTTGACATAAAACTAGCAGCACAGTCATGTAGGTCTCTCAGCATGGTGTCTAATTTAATAAATATGAACAACTTCCAAGAATGATGTATCAATTTATAAAAGCAAGTTCCATTTTATTTTTAAATCTAGTATCTTTAAGATCTAGTAAAATCATCTGCATTTTTAAAATTTTAGTTATTTTTTGGATAGCAAAATTTCGCTTAAGCTGACCAACACAAATTACATATATTTATTATGTACAACATGATTTTTTTGAAATGCCTGTGGTGGTGGGATGGCTGCATTAACCAAATTACTATATGTGTTATCTGAGACACTTAGTTTGGGTGAGAACACTTAAAATTTACTTTCTAAGTGATTTGAAGTATATAATAAGTATATTAGTATTAACTATAGTCACCATGCTGTAAATAGATCTTGTTTATTCTTTCATCTTAAAACTTTTAATTCGTCATCATTATCATCATCATCACCATCACTGTCATTATCATCATTGCTTGTGTGTGTGTGTGTGTGACGTTTGATATGTATGTGAGTGTACAGCCTTCCCATGTGTGAAGACCAAAGCATAACTTGTGGGAGCCTGTTCTATCCTTCCACCGTGGGGTCTAGAGCCAAAACTCATTACACCAGGCTCATGGGGCAAGTGCTTTTACACATAGACCATCGTATTTGCCCCCTTCCTCCAATCTAATAGCATTTTATATCCTTTGACCGACATCTTTCTCACCTTCAACCCTCAATGTCTCTGATAGCAACATTTGTGAATTCAACTATTTTTAATCACACATGCAAATGAGATCACATGGAATTCATCTTTTTGTAGATGATTTATGTTAATTAACATGATGTCCTCCATCTTTGTTAATGTTGTAAAGAAGATTTCTTTCTGTTTCTTTCCTTCCAAGGTGAACAGTTCCCCAGTCTATCCAGATCACATGGTGGTTTTTCAGAAAATTGAAGGCAACTCCTGTATACATTATTGGTGCTCAAGTAGTCATTGTATCTTAATATGTTTGAAATCTGTAAAGAATCAACCTTTAGTGATATTCTCTTAGTCTAAATATTTCAGGTATGAAGGCAACATGTTGGTTGCAAACCACTCTCTAGAAAGTCTTCATTTTGTCCTTCACTGGGTATCACTAACTAGTGGACTCTGTGTAGAATCCCTCGTGTTTGATGAAAACATTTGAAGTGATGTGACTGGTGTTGAAGCATTTATTTCTCAAAAGGATTTCCCCGCCTCTAACCTGCTTTACTCTCTATTTGATATGAATTCAGTAGAACCAAACAGAGCTCTAGGTTGGCTTTGAATAGAAGTGATATTTAGATCTATGGAATCTGTAGATCTCAAATGCAGCCCCTTAGGATTTCTGTAATCTCCCAGCACGGAGAATAGGCATTCTTGTAACTTTTCCTGAATGCCGAAGGATTTCTCAATAGCTAGTAAATTATCTGGAGCTCTGAGAGTGTCTGGCATTTTAATGCTCCACCTCAAGCTCGGTTCCAGCCCAGGGATGATTTCTGACCTATGGATTGGCTTTTTTTTGGCAATCATAGAAACTGGAGCTCTAATCTTACATATATATATATATTTGGTTTGAGAATAAACTTTGGAGGAGTGAAAAGAGGAACAGGGCCAAGTTAGTTTACCTCATCTATATTTGTATGTAGACAAGTAGCTCCTATTAATTATTTCAGTTACCAAATTAGATGTTATTCTTTCAGATATGACCTTATTTAAAAAAAACCCAGAAGCTAAATAATTAAAAAACTTGCTTATTGTGTGACCTGTTCCAATAGCACTTCACATTTTATGTCTGTGAAAGTTTGGCAGTAGCCTGCTGGAACTGGATTACATTGGCTCAACACAGACAACTGTTACATTTTTACATACCTTGTGAACTGGTTGAGGTCATGCTGGCAGCATGAATTATCCACAATGAGGAGATTTATGCCATGGAAATCAGTCAACACTATAAATCAGGTACTTTCTCCAGCTTCAACCTCTTCCCCAAAGGTGGTCAGTAAGCATTTATCAGCAGACCCCTTCTTTTCAGACATTTCTAAATGGCACTAGAAAATTTAACCCACAAGACTAAAGTTCAATATACTATATTTGAGACAGAATGGAAGGTGAGGTACCAGGTATAGCTTATTCTACCAGCAGCTGTCTGGGAAATGCTGTCATTTACTAAAACATAGTCATTTAAAACATGACAGACAAATTGAATGTGGGGAGAAAAGATACCCCAAATAGAAGGCACACATTACAGTAAATGTAGAAAAACAGACAAGAGATAAGAAAATAGAAAACTGAAGGGGGAAAGAATCTTGACAAATGAAAGACAGGAAGAAACTCTGCTGAACGAAATTGACGCTAGCGTTCAATTTGAACCATACCCGTAGGTCGTAAAAGGCGCCGGCATGAAGCAGTTTTGAAAATGGTCAACATGTCAACTTGGTGAAGTCATGTCTTCCATCCAAGGTGACATTTCTTGCATGGAAAGTGGCAGCAAAAGCAACAGCAGCTGAAAAACTGCACACTGTGCCCTTGGCGTTTTGGAACACACTCAGAAAAAGGGTATTATGGGATGGGGATCTTGTTATTTAGTCATCAAGCCAGGCCTTGTGTGGGTGAAAGAGCAAACGCTTGGACAACAACATAAACTGGAGTCAGCAGAGACAAAGTGGCATCTATGCGGACACGCACTAAGGCTCACTCCAGTTCTAAGCCAGCAGCGAAAGAATTTGGCTGGTAAACAATACAACGAAAGCTAAATGTTTCTCTTGTCTTACAGTGATGCATTTCCCACTATGAGAAGGTTAGAAGGAAAGAATGTGATTCTTAATATTGTTGACCAAACAAGACAATGAGAGTTGGAGCTCAGGCAGGCCTCCCAGCGTCTCTTGTCCTTTCTGGCTTTGATGGGGTACTGGGATACCTGTCCGTGTAGCTGTCAAACAGGGAAACCACAGGCTTCTGGTTGCTGCCATCCCTAGTCTTTAATCCCATTTTCACCAATGGTTCTAGCCTGCTTTCCTTTGTGCTGTTTAAGTCAATAGCTTCCCACAGTCACTAACACCAGGCTAAAAGTTCTCAAGACTACTCAATAGCATTACTGCCCTTGAAGAAAGGATTTCTGAGCTTTGGATGGAGTCAACTTTTCTTCCCTCCTCTACCTTTCCATTCCTTACCTCAGCCACATGGTTTCTTTCTCAGGGGCTTGTAGAATTTATCTAGAAAATCACCAATTTTCTGAGTAGTCATCTTTTAAGGAAGTGTTGAATTTTGCATCTGTCTTGTATCTTAATATCCAGGCACGCCTTTCTCATGAAGCAGTGTGCTGGCCCGAGCAAGGCCAGAACCTGTGCCCTGGTGATCTGGATATATCGTGCAGTGTGGACATTTCATTTTCTAGGAGATAAAACAGCTTCTTAAAAAAATTCAAAAACTGGGTTGGATGTGCCACAGTTGGACGAGTGCTTGCCTAGCACGCACAAAACCAGGAATTTGATTCCCAGTACTACATAAATCAAGTGTAGTAGTGCACAGTGGAGGAAGACTGATCAAAAGTGCCAGGTCATCTCAGCTACATAGTGAGTTCAAAGCCAGCCTAGGCTAGAGATTCCTTCTTTTAAAACAAAGGAACATCTGAGGAAAGGGACTCATATAGCCCTTTACTGGCAACTCTCTCTACAAGTATCTTCCTGGGATAACTCTGGTAAGTCCGTGTCCCATATCCTTTACCATCAACAGCACAGTTCACATGCTACACTGGCACTGTTCAACAAGCTGGAGAAAGTGTCTGTCCATGTCCGTCAATCACTCTCTGGGATCACGTAAACTTTCTATGTGCACACTGTCAATCAGAATAGCATTTGCCTTAGCTATTGAGCACTTGAAGTGTGGCTAATGCAACTGAAGGCCACAGCGTTAATTTAAAGTCCATTGAAATATAGACAGGCTCAGATGGGAAGTGCATTGCATGTGGCATCTCAATCTGTAAAGTCTGTGCATTCAGAAGTGCTGTTGCCACAGTTTTGTTAGGCAATATTCCCCAAACCACAAGGGATCACCTTGGCCATATCATGATTATGTAAAGTCTGTCTGAAATTTCATAGAACTCCAAAGAACTGAATTTAAAAGGGTTAGAACATTTGTGACATATTTTTTTCCCCTCCCAGAGTTGAGGACTGAACCCAGGACCTCATGCTTGCTAGGCAAACACTCTACCACTGAGCTAAATCTCTAACCATTCTGTGGTGTAGCTGAATATCCCACAAGAATTTTAGCTATTCCCAATATCATCTCATCCTGAAAACATCAATTAGCATTTCTGCATGCTCTTTAATGAAATATGAATACGAATAAAATAATAGGACTCTCTAGATACCATGAATTCTGTCAGTACCATATAATTGCACTTTATCAGTACTAAGATCAATAGCCAGTCTTCATTTCTAGTCATTCCTAGTCATTCCGATTGTAACAAACAGAGCTTAAAAGTCGTCCCTGATGGGACCAAGTAAAGATGGAAGGAGTCCATGTCACTGCTGTTGAAGGTTGCAACTGTTTCTCCATGGGGGTGCACTAAGGCTTCCCTATGCTGGTGATCAGCTTGTGGCTTCTGCATTTTTCTGAAAACAGCATTTTTCTTCTGTAGACAGTGGAATGTCATCCTGTACTCACGGATCCTTCTAAGGAAACCTTTCTTCCATCCGAGGAAACTATCTCAGATGGCTGAACTTGGCCGCTATGACTTCCGTCCCTAATTCCGGCTCCGTATTTCAGATCTGTGTGCCCAAGGTCTGGACCATATGGCCTGGAATGATGAACTTTACCATCTCAATTGTCTTTTACCGTAAAGTGTGTAGCACGGCAATAAGGAAGACACAACTGTATGTATTGAAAGGTTGACTGCGGAAAAGTCACAGAGTGGTGGTGTGTTTCTTGGAGTCATGAGGAAGCAAAGGGGAAGGATGAAAAGCAGGAACTGTGACCAAGTAGACACAGAGAGAGAATAGAACAAATAAAGGAGGACTCGCTCTGTGTCTACTGGGGGGATGAGTAGCAGAGCCATGTTGATGAAGCAAAGTCCTTAGAGGAGTAGCCATGGACATCTGCTGACTTGGACTTCATTTGTAAGAGGGAATCTGAATGATGGTGGACCCCATGAGCTTGGTTCTGGCTTTCCATTTTGAGGGGAGCCTGGATACTGACTAAACTCGACCCCCCTACTTCAGGTCCATGTCACCATTTTCAGAGAAGCAAGTCAGTATTACATACAGGATAATCTATTTATAAATATTCTAGTGTTTTACAATGTAACTACTGCATAATGTCACACACTATGTGTTGTATCTCTGTCACCTGTCACCTACATACAAGCATTTATTGTAAGGCATTGGTTTATGGAATTTGTGAAGAATCGAAAGTTTGAAATTTGTAGAACTTGAACATTTAAATTCAGACAAGAGTTGATGGCTCTCTCTTTTCCTCCCCACCTCTCTCTGACAGGATTTCATTCTGCAGCCCAGGTTGGCCTGCTACACTCTACAGTCTATAGGATGGCTTCAAACTCATCCCGCTTCTCCTGCCTCAGTTTCCTAGGCTCTGGAATTTCGGGATTGTACCTCTATAGTCAGCTCTACATTGTCATTTGACCAAAAAATTGGGTATGATAGCCTAGCCAAGTTGACATATAAAATTAACTATAATGAGATCCTGACTAAAGTGTCCTATGGCTTATGGGAAATTTGTTCTCTGTAGTGAAGCGTATTCAGAATAAAGAAGGGTTGAGAGCCCAGAAAATTGACTTAAAGTTTGCATTTTTCACCAAGCATTTACATAATTTCATCTTATCTATAGTTGTTGATTCATTTCTTTCTCTTTTTTTTTATTGAGGAACATGTACTGGAAACCTCTCAGATGATAGGTGTGGCGTTATTCTGGGAAACAGTAATTTAAGTATACAACAATATATTTAGTGTATTGGATTAAATATGGCTATTATAGAACATACTATAATATATGCATTATAGTTTAAATGTAGCCTGTTACATTCAATATACCTTAGTAAATTTAGAGAATATTTGCACATAAAGAAATCAAAATAAAATGTGGTAGCACATGGAATGAAGAACCAGGGAAGACAACTATTGTGGAAACAGGTAGGCTTAGGGAAAGCATTTAGGAGGCGCCACTATGAGATTTGAAGGGGAGAGCAGATGGAGTAAGGAGATGCTCAGGGTGAAGGCATGGCCAACGGACACCAAGCATAGAGCACAGGAGGACAAACATATCTTTCAGTCAGAAGTTCCCACTTACGTTTCCTGTGGACAAGTAACCTGCATTTCTCCTCTGTCTGTCCCTCCATCCCTCTGTCCCTCCCTACATCTTCCTTTTCTTTCTCTTTCTCTCTCTTTTTGTATCCCTCATCTTCACTACATTCACAGTCACTTATAAAAAGTCATATATTCTATGTTCTTTGTTATGATAATTAAAAAATATAACTTATCTTGATAGTCCAAAGTTACTTCTATCAGAGACCAAAACACCGAGTTACAGGTTTTAACAGGGGTACTTCCTATTCTTTCAAATCATTATCATTTGATGATGGTGTTTTCAATCCTTAACGTTTTTTTCCCTTTCCTCTTTCTGAATAGATAATCAGGAACAGTTGTGACTAAGAGCAGGTAGGCAGAGGAAGAGTTTAAAGATGTCTCAAACCTGAGCTAGGCAGTGGATTCTGCAATTGAGCATGTGTGTGTGTGTGTGTGTGGGGGGGGGACAGCTGCCATAAACAGCTCCTGCTGGCAGCTGGCAATTAGAAAGAGGAAATCTTGGAGTTCATTTGAACAGAACCAGTGGGCCATCTGGAGGGCCGAAAGGTGAGGCTGAGAATCGTGATGAATATTGCAAAAGGAGGATGTGCCTATGAGCATGTGTGCAGTTGGCATGCAACGCCTTGGAGATATTTTGCGTCATGAATGATTATTAATACAGAACAGGAGGGGTGAGTAGCTTAAATAGTTATGAAAAACATTGACCTTTGAATTATGTATTAAAATTTAAAAGGAACAGTAATTATGTTTGAGATGCGATTTAGCAGGAATCCATTAGTAAATATATGTGAAATATTTGTACACTTATCTCAACACTCAACAGTCTATGTGCTATAAACAATTTCTATCTATCTATCTATCTATCTATCTATCTATCTATCTATCTATCTATCTATCTATCTATCTATCTACCACCTATCTACTATCTATCTATCTATCTATCTATCACCTATCTATATATCATCTTATTTATCTACACCCTGGGGTGATGTACAATGATAGGAATAGTAATAATTTACTTGACAGTAACTGAATGGTAAAGAATAATTCCCAAGTTCATAAGATTTTAATAGGGTCTTTGCAAAATCATATTTGTTAGACTCCAAGAGTAACGTGACTTCTTAAATATATTGTTTCTTTTGCTCTCTGGAACTAGTTTCCTTTGTGTGTATGTTTGCACTGTATGTGTTCAGTCCATATGTGTGTATATATGTTTGTAGGCACACTCAGCCTCTAGCTCTTTAGGCACTGTGCATATTGCTTTTTGAGAAAGGATTGCTTATCGACTTTCAGCTTGCTGAGTGTTGCAGGATGGCTGACTAGCAGACACCAGTGGTCTACTTGTCCCTACATCCTCAGCGCTGGGATTATAAGCATGCGCCAAAATATTTCACTTTTTGACAAAGGTTTTGGGGATCAAACTCAGGTTCTCAGGCTTATGTAGAAATCACATTATATTGCAGCTATAATTTATCAGCAACATGAAAGGCCAAAGTAATCATATTTCTACTTCATAAAATGTATATAGCAGAGGAGTTCATTTATATAACAATAATTTGAAGAATATAGGGTCTCATAATAATATAAGGAATATGGCAATCATTTATTCATTTATTCAGGCCATGCACTATGAACCCCTCCCCCCAATTATGTGCATGGGCATTTGCTGCTTGCTAGAACTAAGTGCTTTGACAAACCTGAAGGAAGAGTCAAAGAAGTTAAAGACAACTAGAAGATTGTTGTAAGTTTTTGCATTACCACCTAGTGAGCGTGTGGTTTCAAGTGTGTAGAGAATGGAAAGTAGGATTATCTTCTGAGGTTGAGACACAGAGTGGTTTTAACAATCGAATGTAATCATTTGAAAATATACACAATGCTATTCAGCTATAACCCTCCTATGGGCTAGCAACAGGAAGACAAAGGCAATTTGAAAATCAAACAATGGAATCTTCTCCATGTGAAGGACAGAGGTAAAAAGTGAAAGAGAGGAGAGTTTAAGAATGCGGGAGAGATATTAGAAAAGCGAGAAGCAATACATAGGGAATATCAACTTTCCATATCACGAGTATCTTCAGGTTTTACCAAAAGTGATTAAGTTAATGTGTTAGAAAGTCTTGTAGGCACATTCCCTGAAAATCTGGGGTTAAAGTACAGTAAAAAGAAAAAGAAAAATAAACTTCTTTGATCCTTATATTCAAATTCACAAATCTAAATTTTAATCCAATTCTAAGATGTATTTCTATCTCTAAAAATATTTTCAATATTCAAGAAACACTTGCATGTTCTATAGACATAACTTGAGTTTAAAGGGAAACGCTGGGGTTACAAGGTGTTAGGTGCGGACAAGGACCAGGGAGGGCAGTCTGTGTTTGTGGTGGGGAGAGAGGAAATAAACACAAGGGACAATTGTATACATGCATAAAAGTATCAACCAAACTCATTATTGTCCACACTGGCTGCTAGCTAAAGTCAATGATAAAGAAGTGATTCAGTCCTAGAGATTCAGGGACAAAGATGGAGTAGAGACTGAGGGAATGGCCAACCAGTAACTGGCCCAACTTGAAACCCAACACATGGGCAAGAACAAATCCCTGATATTATTAATGATACTCTGTTATGTTTGCAGACAAGAGACTAGCATAACTGTCCTCTGAGAGGCTCTACCCAGCAGCTGATTGAAACAGATGCAGAGACCCACAGCCAAACATTGACTGGAGCTCAGGGACTCCTATGGAAGAGTTGAGAAAGTATTGAAGGCCCTGAAGGAGATAGGAACCCCACAGGAAGACCAATAGAGTCAACTAACCTGGACCCTTGTGGTGCTCCCAGAGACTGAACCACCATCCAAAGAGCATACACTCGCTGGACCTATGACCCTGGCACATATGTTGCAGATGCATAGCTCAGTCTTTATGATGGACCCCCAACAATTGAAGCAGGGGCTGTCCTTAAAGCTGTTGTCTATCTGTGTATCCTGTTCTCTAACTGGGTTGCCTTGTCTGGTCTCAGTGGGAGAGGATGCACCTAGTCCTGCAGTGACAGATGTGCCATGGTTGGGGGAATACCTTGGGGAGTATTCATCCTCTCAGAGGAGAAGGGGAGGGGATGGGGAGAGAGACTTATGAGAAAGGACAGGGAGAAGGGTCAGCGATCAGGATATAAAGTGAATAAGTAAATAAATTAATGGGGTGGGGGAAGACAGGTAGTCCTGGAGGTGGGGATGTGTGAGTGGGGGAAAAAAAAGATGTAATAGAGTTTTGAATCACCCAGAAAATAATAAATGTTCTACACTTTATTCTGAGCCTGTCTTTTCAGTGGCTTTTGTCAAAAAGTCTTGGCTTTGGACTTGGAGAAAGGGCAACTGCTGTTGCAGAAGAGGGATTTCTGCCTCTCTGACAAGATTTCTAGCTGTGCTTGGGAGCACATACTCTGGCTAAGACCTGACATCCATGCTTCATGTTCTAAGGGATGATTCCCGACACCTGATACATTCACCTCAATGGTTTTGTGGGAGGGAGTTAGGAGATGCTCCATTGACACAGGGACACAGGTAAGAAGAAAATAGCAAAGGTTGACCAGGGTTTGTATCTCCAAAGCAAACGTGCGAACTTTCCCCCCCCCCCATTATCTCATTTATTTATTTTGTATTGGATATTTTATGTACTTACATTTCAAATGTTATCTCCTTTCCTGGTCTCCTCTCCTGAACCCCTCTATCCCATTACCCCTCCCCCTGCTTCTATGAGGGTGTTCCCCATCCCACCCACCCTCTCCTACCTCACTGCCCTGGCATTCCCCTACGCTGGAGCATCGAGTTTTCATAAGACCAAGGGCCTCCTCTCCTCCTATTGATGCCCTACAAGGCCATCTTCTGCTACATATGCAGCCAGAGCCATGTGTGCTCTTGTGGTTTAGTCCCTGGGAGCTCTAGGGCCTCTGGTTGGTTGATATTGTTGTTCTTCCTATGAGGTTGCAAACCCCCAGCTCTTTCAGTCCTCTAACTCCTACAAGAGGATGTCACTCCCCCCTCCCACCAGACCTCCCCATTCCCTGGGGCCTCAAATCTCTCTCTCGAGGGTTAGGTGCATCTTTTCTCATTGAGGCCAGACCAGGCAGTCCTCTCCTGTATATATGTCTGGGGCCTCATATCAGCTAGTGTATGCTGCCTGGTTGGTGGCTCAGAGTTTGAGAGATCTCTGGTTAGTTGAGACCGCTGGTCTTCCTATGGAGTCGCCCTCCTCCTCAGCTTCTTCTAGCTTTTCCCTAATTCAACCACAGGGGTCCCAGCTTCTGTCTATTGGTTGGGTGTAAGTATCTGCATCTGACTCTTTCAGCTGCTTGTTGGGTCTCTCGGAGGGCAGCCATGCTAGGTTCCTGTCTCTAAGCACACCATAGCATCCGTAATAGTGTCAAGCCTTGGGGCTTCCCCTTGAGCTGGATCCCAATTTGGGCCTGTCACTGGACCTCCTTTCCCTCAGTCCATTCTACTTTTTTGTCCCTGGACAGGAACAATTCTGGGTCAGTTTTTTATTGTTGTTGTTTTGTTTTTTTGGGTTTTTGTTGTTGTTGTTTTCAAGATAGAGTTTCTCTGTATAGCCCTGGCTGTCCTGGACCTCACTCCAGACTGACCTCGAACTTAGAAATCCTCCTGCCTCTGCCTCCCAAGTGCTGGGATTAAAGGCATGCGCCACCACTGTGTGGTTGATTGTGGAATGGCAACCCCATCCCTCCACTTGATACCCTGTCTTTCTACTGGAGGTGAACTCTACAAGTTCCCTCTCCCCATTTTAGGGCATTTCATCTAAGGTCCCTCCATTTTATAAAAGTGAAATTTGTTTGTAGGTTGTTGTGTCGATATTTTTGTTTTCATTTCTTCTTTGGCTTCCAGCACTTCCTCTTCGCCTTTGCTTGGTTTAAACTCTTATTATTTTCTACTTTGATTCACTCTCAAATCTCAAAATTGTTTGCTCAGATAAAACCTTTGATGTTTTGGGTGTGCTTTTAATGATTTATCTTCTTTGGGAATGAATAATTTTAAAGGTACAAGATGTCAAGTCATAGTCCCATTTTCTACATGAGTCATCTTATGACCAGCTCCCCTAAGCATGAAGAATTTCTTCTCAGAGCACAAGCTTAGAGGAGCAGAGGGACCAGGTCCAGGGAAAGCACGGTGGAGGATTATCTACAGGGGAGCGGCTTATCTGAGATTTATTCTGCAGTCAAGAATAAAGGTAGATCAAGTGTTCCTAGACTGTCACCTGAGGGAGGGAAAGGACAAATGGATGCTTAGTGCTTGTGCCTGTTCTAACATATCTTACCAGAAAAAGATTTTCCTGGTCAAATTATCATTGCTAAATTTATCTCCAGAGAGACTGCCATTTAATCAAGTGTCGCACGATTTCACTCTGGCATCCCAAGGAGAAGAATCACTCGGTGCCATAGGTTTCATTATTTCTAGTGAACAACTCCAGGAGTAATTCATGAAATATTTTGGTCAACGAGGATTCCAGAGTAAGGCTCAGAGACTCGGCTGTCAAATTAAGATGGGGGTTACACATCTTGGCAGTGGCTTTGCTGTAACTCTGTCAAGTTGAATACCATCTCCTGTTATTTATTCCAGAGACCGAGACAGAACAAATAGTGCCATTATTATTATTTTCTTTTAGTGGTGTTCTTATGATCAGTATTCACACTTTGAAGTAAGGATCACTTCTGGAAACATTGAAAATGTCTAGTTAACTCCTGGAACATCAGATGAGACAGTTTCACATATAATAAATTCACATGTAATGTATTTTGTTCTGATTTTGCTTGTATATACTTCTGAAGTTCTATTGTCTGTGGTTTTGTTTGCTTGCCCTGTTCTGCCTCCAGGATGTTCCACCTCCCATTTCCTTCCTAAGCCACAGACCATAGGTTTTTTAATTGACAAGTGATGCATCCATACAAAACACAAGATATCCTCTCTACAGAAAACATATGACATGCATATATGTTGTTAGAAATAAACTGATTTATGGTCTCTGGTAGAAAGTAAGTTATTTGTGTGCACATCCTCTTTTTTTCCGTATTGTTTGACATAATTTATTTATTGTAATCTTAGAACTGGAACTCATTTCAGGCAATAACAACAAACTTGACTCTGTTAAGTTCTGTAAGTCCTTAATTATTAAGGTATTATATTTAAAACTTTTATAGCTATCATTAGAGATCCCAATTTCTGTGTACAACATGTGAAGCTGGGCTAAATAAAAATTGATGGTTAAATTAAAAGAAAAAAGAAACCCAGCCCTAGCTTTATTATCTATTTTTATTATAAGTCAATAAACTACAGTTGTACATATTTATGGGATAAAAGTGATAATAAGATTTATAAACTGTAGAATAGTATTACTGGACCAATAAACATATACATTGCCTCAATTACTTACCCTTTTCTCTTTCTTTCTTTCTTTCTTTCTTTAGTGGAGGCAAAATTAATTTTCTTTTACTCATTTTTTCTTAGGGAATTTCAATCAAAATGTGTTTTGATCAGTGCTCTCTCCCAACTCTCTAGGATCAACACCCCCCCTTCACTACCAGCCCAACTTAGTGTCCTCATTTAAAAATATCATTAAGTACAAATCTTGGATGGGTGGCCTTCCAGCAGAGCATGGTGAACCTACCAGGGACTACACTCTTTTTAAAAAACTGGTTCTCCTAGCAACAGTCATGCTAATAGCATCTCAGCTAGAGGTGGGACTTTATGCCTACCTCCCTTCTTCATGATGATATTTTGTCAATTGATAATGTACAGACCTTGTGCCTCCACAACCATTGTGGGTCCTTATGAGCAACTATCCTGACTCTCCTAATCTTTAAAAATGCCAGGAAATAGTGTTTACTTACAGTCATTCAGTATTTTGACTCTTACACTCTTTCTGGATATTTTGATCCCTGAGTCCAGGGATAAGGAGAAATGATATAGATGCCTTATTTAGAGTTAAGCATTCTGTAGACTCATATTCTCTGCATGCTTTCTAGTTATGAGTTTCTGTGATATCAGTTTCTTGTTACCAGTTGCAAGTAGAAGCTTATGTGAATAGATGAATTAATTTATGGGTATAACAATTAGTTACTAATGGTTAGATGATTAGTTACTAAGACATAAAATGTGTCCATTTACAAAATAATAGTAGTGGGCTCTTCCCTAAGACCCATAACCAGTCTAGCTACAGGTTCTTGGACCTATAATGATAGCAGATATGGCTTTCATCTTGTGGGCTTAACTTTAAATCTAAACTAGGAAGTAATTTGTTGTTCTCCCTTAGAAAAGAGTAATCAGGACAATTGGCTCTTGTCAGTGTGGCACACCAATATGTTAGGATTAAACCATAACCTTTCTTTTTTGTTTATGTCCAAGATCTAATATTAATATCAAAATCTCATTATAAAAATACATCATTTAAACTTTTAAAATCTCTTGCATTAGTGCTCCATCTTGGACTTCAAGCACACTGTTGAAAAGAAGTGGGGATGGTGGAAATTCCTGTCTCATTCCTAACTTCAGTGAGATCATGTTGCATATGGTTTTAAAGCTACCACCTTTTGCTCTGGGACTGGCCACACCCTGGAGCCCCAACCTGGCTTCCCTTTTGTTCTACCTGCCCATTTGGTTTCAACAGATGATTGGGCTACCAGTCCTCTCCAAGCTTCTCTGAATCTACAGACACACACACACAGTTTGTTACTTTACAACTTCCCTCCTGGGCACAATTGTGGAAAAAGCATGCCCTTACCAATGTCTCTGTCTCTCCACTTGCCCTAAACTTCAAAAGCTAGTCCCACCTGGGCCCTGCCAAACATCCTTGGCCACCCACTTGTGGCAGAGGCCATAGGCCCCAGCTCCCTCCAAGACCTCACATGGTTGCTGCATTCTTCTTCCTCCCAAGCATGGCAGAAAAATTTTTTTCTCTATCCCTGCCTCTGCCTTTTTGCATCCTGGGACCTGGAAGTCCCACCTGTACCTTAAGCCCAACAATTAGCCCCTGGCTTTCTTTACTGACAAATCAAGAACCAATTGTGGAGCAGGACCTTAGCATCAGACCCGCCCCCTTCATGATCATTTCATTATTTTCTTCATTTAGGATGCTGTTGTCTGTAGGCTTCAAAAATAGCTCTTATTATGTTGAGGCATGTTCCCTTTAGTCCTACTCTCTCTATCATGATTTTTATTATGTTGAGGCATGTTCCCTTTTATTATGTTGAGGCATGTTCCCTTTTATTATGTTGAGGCATGTTCCCTTTTATTATGTTGAGGCATGTTCCCTTTTATTATGTTGAGGCATGTTCCCTTTTATTATGTTGAGGCATGTTCCCTTTTATTATGTTGAGGCATGTTCCCTTTTATTATGTTGAGGCATGTTCCCTTTAGTCCTACTCTCTCTATCATGATTTTTATTATGTTGAGGCATGTTCCCTTTTATTATGTTGAGGCATGTTTTATTATGTTGAGGCATGTTTTATTATGTTGAGGCATGTTCCCTTTTATTATGTTGAGGCATGTTCCCTTTTATTATGTTGAGGCATGTTCCCTTTTATTATGTTGAGGCATGTTCCCTTTTATTATGTTGAGGCATGTTCCCTTTTATTATGTTGAGGCATGTTCCCTTTTATTATGTTGAGGCATGTTCCCTTTTATTATGTTGAGGCATGTTTTATTATGTTGAGGCATGTTTTATTATGTTGAGGCATGTTCCCTTTTACTATGTTGAGGCATGTTCCCTTTTATTATGTTGAGGCATGTTCCCTTTTATTATGTTGAGGCATGTTCCCTTTTATTATGTTGAGGCATGTTTTATTATGTTGAGGCATGTTCCCTTTTATTATGTTGAGGCATGTTCCCTTTTATTATGTTGAGGCATGTTTTATTATGTTGAGGCATGTTCCCTTTTATTATGTTGAGGCATGTTTTATTATGTTGAGGCATGTTTTATTATGTTGAGGCATGTTTTATTATGTTGAGGCATGTTTTATTATGTTGAGGCATGTTCCCTTTTATTATGTTGAGGCATGTTTTATTATGTTGAGGCATGTTCCCTTTTATTATGTTGAGGCATGTTTTATTATGTTGAGGCATGTTTTATTATGTTGAGGCATGTTCCCTTTTATTATGTTGAGGCATGTTTTATTATGTTGAGGCATGTTTTATTATGTTGAGGCATGTTTTATTATGTTGAGGCATGTTTTATTATGTTGAGGCATGTTCCCTTTTATTATGTTGAGGCATGTTTTATTATGTTGAGGCATGTTCCCTTTTACTATGTTGAGGCATGTTTTATTATGTTGAGGCATGTTCCCTTTAGTCCTACTCTCTCTATCATGATTTTTATCATGAAAACATGTTGGATTTTATGAAAGGCTTTTTTTGCTGTCTATTGAGATGATCACATAATTCTTTTCTTTATGTTCATGTAGGCAATTTATTACATTTGTTGACTTGTGAATGTTAACCTGTCCCTGCATCTCAGCATGTCTGAATTTACTTTGCAAGATTTTGTTGAGTATTTGGAATTTGTGTTCCTCAGGGCTATTTGGCCTGTAGTTTTCTTTCTTGTTGTGTCTCTACCTCCTTTAGGAATTAGAGTGATAGGCTTCAATGAAGGAATTTTAGGTCCTCCTGTTTCTGACTTTTGAATAGTTTAAGAAAGATTGGCTGTATATCTTCTTTGACAGTGTGGTAGAATTGTGTTATGAATCCATCTGGTACTGGGCCTTTTTAGTTGAAAGTCTGTTTATTATTTCAGTCTCATTTTTGTGGGTCTTCTTGTGTTGATATCTTCTTGATTTACTTTTGGTGGATTGGCTACATCTAGAAATTTGCTAATTTTTAAATGCTTTTGTATTTAATGGAGTATATGTTTTAAGGGCATTCTGAGTTTGTTTGGTGTCATAATGTTTCCCTGTTCACTTATGATTTTGTAAATTTCGATCCTTTCTTCCTTTTATTTTATTGGGCCAAGGGTCTGTTGATCTTTTTATCTTCTTTTTTTTATTATTTATTTTATTTTATTTTTTTAATTTACATTCCAAATCACTTCCCCTTTCCCGTTTCCTCCCTCCCCAAAAGTCCCATAAGCCCCCTTCCCTCCCTCTTTTCTCCATTCAACCCCCTCTCGCTTCTCTGTCCTGGCGTTCCCCTACATCCAGTCTTTCCAGGACCAGGGGTCTCTCCTTCCATCTTCTTAGAAATCTATTGATATGCGGATTGTGTCTAGGGTATTCCGAGATTCTGGGTCAATATCCCCTTATCAGTGACTGCATACCATGTGTATTCTTTTGTGATTGGGTTACCTCACTAAGGATGATATTTTCAAGATCTGACCATTTGCCTAGGAATTTCATGAATTCATTGTTTTTAATTGCAGAGTAGTATTCCATTGTGTAGATATACCACATCTTCTGAATCCATTCCTCCGTTGAGGGACATCTGGGTTCTTTCCAGCTTCTGGCTATTATAAATAAGGCTGCTATGAACATAGTGGAGCATGTGTCCTTATTGCATGCAGGTAAAGTCTCTGGGTATATGCCAGGAGTGGTATAGCCGGATCCTATCTTCTTAAAGAACTCTTAGCTTTATTGATTCCTTATATTGTTTTCTTTGTTTCTATTTCATTACTTTCTGTTTTGATTTTTATTTTGTCTTGCCATCGACTGGGTTATGATTTGGTTTGTTCTTCTTTTTCCAAATTTTTGAGTTGCACCAGTAGGTCATTTATTTGTAATCACTCTGATGTTTTAATGTAGTCACCTGAAGCTGTACATTTTCTTCATAGGACTGCTGCCAATGCTTTTCAGAGACTTTCTTGTGCTGTGTTTTCAATTTAATTTTGTTCCAGGACATTTGTTTATTTCTTATTTGACTCATTCATTATTTCTTAACAAGTTGTTCAGTCTCCATGAATCTGTATATTTACCAGAGATTTGTTTGCTGTCAATTTTATGTCTTATTGCGTTATAGTCAGATAAGATAAATGGAGTTGTTTCACTCTTTTTCAATGTATAAAGATTTGCCTTGTGTCATATTATGTGGTCTATTTTAGAGAAGCTTTGTGTGCTCTTGAGTAAAATGGATACAATTCATTGCTGTTTGGATGAAATATTCTGTAGATATGCTAAGTTCATATAACGTATGCTGCCATTTGATTTTTATATTTTTCCGCTTATATTTTGTCCAGATGACTTGTCTCTTGGAGAAAATGTTTAATTAAATATTGATTTCTTTCTAAGAATCTTGGCCCTAGAAGCCCAATTGGCAGATTTCCAGTATCTACAGCTAACCACAGTTACTCTCTTGTATTCTCATTGGCAATTCCATAGAGTATCGGTTTTAGGATGCTGAAAGTTGAGGAGCATCCAAGAAATAAATGTATATGGTGAGTAAAATTTTCCTTTGTAGAAGAAATTGTCAACAAGCTAATGATCATTTGTTTAATATTTTTTTCTCCTAATTATATTGCCTCTTTCAAAAATTTTCTTTTTAGAGTGTGGGCAATTAAACAATATGAGTGGATGGTGTGCTAGAAAACATTTACTACTCCAACCATAAGTTTATACTTGGTTCAAGTAGATGACTCTCCAAAGCAATAAATTAATTGTTCTTTTATTTCAAGGATATTTAATGAAATGAATAAGGACCCAATAGAACTTTACTTTTTTGCTTTTATATACCAGAATTAACTTATTATTCCTAACATTATAGGTTAAATATTTCAAAGACATCCTGGAACTGATAAGTTGAACTAGAATGCCCACCAGGAAGGCTACAAGAGATTGGAATTTCCCTATCACAGTCTCTGAGATCAAACATTTTGGGTCCAAAAAGATGGATTAGTGGATAAAATGCCTGCTTTATCAGCATGGGGACCTGATTTCAGCCTACCACTCGCATAATAGACAGACACAGTAGTGCACATATGTAAGCGTAGGCAGAGACAGGGTTCCTCACTGCTCACAGTTCAGCCAGTCTACTGAATTGGTAAAACCAGGGTCTTTGAGAGAGCCTGGCTCAAAACTTAATTAAAGAGCAATTGAGAAAGACATTGTATTTAAATATTTGCTCCCAACTCCCTGCCCCCATGCATGCATACATGCACCCCCACCCATAAATATTCTACAAATTTGTTGTAGTTCCTAGACACTATTGTACAGGCTGTGTCTTGTCTTTCTTCCACCATTTCCTTTTTAGTTCTAGGATTGAAAAATTGTAATGATCTTGAAAGAACCTTCTAATCTAGTGAAGTAAATATGTCACAGGGAGTTTCTTTCATTTTAGGTTTTAATAGTTCCCTCCCAAGTTCATTTTCTCACCAGGCCAAAGGTATAAATCTAGGCTGGATTCTTTTTTATTAGTGTTGAAATATATATCCCTGAAAACTCAAGCATGGTACCATATGGTCCAACAGGTACTGCTAATAGTGGGGAATTATGCTTCATAACTTTACTTGGTGAGGAAAAAAAATCCTGTGTTTGTGGACATAAATACGAAATTTAAACTAAGGACATTTCTCATCTCTCTTTCCTAATTCTTAAAAATGGAACAATTGAGGAATTAGCTTTCTTTTCCTTAACTGGCTCCATCTGAAATGAGCTTCTATCATTCTTTTTGTGACATATGCTGGGCATCTTTGACCCTTGCTAGAATGATAAGCACCATAGGGCCTTGGCTCATTTATGCTCCCTTCGACTTAAACCCTTCCTCTTCTCATATGGTCATCTGTTCTACTTTGTCTTCTTTACCAGTGAGATTAGACTCAGACATTAGCTCTCTGGCACAGTCTCTCTTACACTCAAATTCATCTGTGACTATTGGCTCTCCAGACCTTAGATCATACGACTTTCTTTTCTTCACCCACCTCCTTTCTCAGTCTTCAGAGAGTTTATGTCTTGTTGCTACACTCTCTCTTTAGACAGTATCTGCTCTGTCTCCTCATATAATTCACTTCACATCTACTTGGCAAACACTAAGCCTTGAAAAATCCAACTGCCGGTCTTTCACACCTGCGTTTTGTTTAGAAAATTTCTTCACCAAGTGCACAGATGCCGAAGAAGCTTTAATAGACTCAGATGACTTGTCAGTATAGTCATGAGTCACTTCACAGTTTCAGTGTGCAGTGGGCACCCCACATTCAGTTTCTCTGCATTTTGACCAGTGTGGCTTTGCATAATTCAGCACCATTTTTAATCATATAAGACCAGTGTCACACATGTGTTTTAAATTTATTATTATTGCTATTATTATGTATGTGCATATGTGTGTGTATGTGTGTGTGTGTGTGTGTGTGTGTGTATGTGTGTGTGTGCTACAGTAAGCTTGTGGAGGTCAGAGGGTAATTTTTTGGGAGTTGACTCTTTCTTTCCGTAATGAGTCCCAGGGATTGAATTCAGGTGGTCAGGCTTGTTTGGTGGGCGCTGAGCCATCTAATGGCCCCACACATGTACATGGTTGTACTTTGTGGCTTTGACTCCTCTGTCTACCTCAGATTTGATTATTTCTTGCCTTGTGAGATTTTTAAGGCAACTGCATTAATATATCACTGACTGTGCAGGATTATACCTGTTGATTAATAGTCTGACACAATTAGAAGACCCACGAGGGCAGGACGAGGCACACCTCCTTCCTGGTAGTATTCTCAGCACCAGTAGAATGCCGGTCACTTACTAACACAGTCTGCAATCGTTCTTGTGTGAATCCTACATATGTACTGAAGCAAGGCTGTGGAGCTCCATACTGTTCATCTCATTTAATATTCAAAGCAACCCATGTCAATTATTAGTTGCATATAAATTAACAGTGGGGGCTTAAAGGGATTAAACAATTTGCCAATGTGCACAGAGCTAGAAGTAGTAAGAGTTTGAATTAAAATTCATTTGCCTTACTCATTTGCCTTACTCTTGGATTCTTACATACTCATTTTAGGTTTTATGATTCCTTGAATTACGTAATTGCTATTTTAGTTTGCATTTCTTGATGAGTTTAGGCTTGGCCTTTTAAAATGTATTTTTGTTTCTTCTTTTAAGAATTAACTGTAAATATGTACTTTGTCTTTCTAATTGTTATGGTCTTTGTGTATCCTAGTGAATTTGTAAATGCTATTGCTATATTAAGAATTATAGCCATTTACCTCCGCCTGGGGATGACTCCATTAAGAGCTCAAGTAATTGCTTTGCAAATAATCATGAGGACCTGGGTTCAATCCCCAGTGTCCATGCAATGTGGTGGCATGACTTTACTAATCCAGGACTGGGGAGAAGAAGCTGAAAGAGCAAACAGCCTAACTGGTGAGTCCCATGTTCCAGTGAGAGATCTTGTCTCAAAGAACCATCTGGATGGGTTCTGAGGAATGATAGCCAATGTTGACCTCAAACCTCCACATGCATGTATAATTACACACACATACTGGCACATGTGAACATGTGCACTTCACAAAGCCATTTGTATAATAATTATTATGAATATTTTTAGCTGGTGATTTACGTTTTAATTTTCCTTACCTTAATGCTAAAATACTAGTCTTTTTCTTTATGAAAACTAACCTTCAATATTTTTCAATTTTCCCATATGAATTTCTCCTTTTGAATAGGGACTCTACAGGAAGAGTCAATTAGCCTGGACCCTTGGGGCCTCCCAGAGACTGAAACACCAACCAAAGAGCATACATGGACCGGATCTAGGCCTCTTCGCATAAGTGTAGCAGATGTGCCGCTTGGTCTTTATGTGGGTCCCCTAACAACTGGAGCATGGGCTGTCCCAGAGTCTGTTGCCTTCTGGTGGACTCTACTCCCCTAACTAGGCTGTCTTATCTGGCCTCTGGGAGAGGATGTACCTAGTCCTGAGATGACTTGAGGTGCCAGGGTGGGTTTGTTCCCTGGGAGGAACCTCCCCCTCTCAGAGGGGAACCGGAGGGGGCTGAAGGGAGTAGGACTGAGAGGAGGGAGTGGGGGAGGGCTGTGATCAAGATGTAAAGTGAAGAAGTAAAAAAGAAAATAATGGAAAAAAATTTGTCCTTATAAGTCAAATGTCCTTTTTTTATGAATGATGTGGCTTTATGTTATATTTTCAAATCCAGTCGTAAAAACTCCCTAAAAACTCCTCTTCCTTCTCTTTCTCTTCTTCTTCTTCTTCTTCCTCTTCCTCTTCCTCTTCTTCTTCCTCCTCCTCCTCCTCCTCCTTCTTCTTCTTCTTCCTCTTCCTCTTCTTCCTCTTCCTCTTTCTCCTCCTCCTCCTCCTCCTTCTTCTTCTTCCTCTTCCTCCTCCTCCTCCTCCTCCTTCTTCTTCTTCCTCTTCCTCCTCCTCCTCCTCCTCCTCCACCTTCTTCTTCTTCTTCTTCTTCTTCTTCTTCTTCTTCCTCTTCTTCTTCCTCTTCCTCTTCTTCCTCCTCCTCCTCCTCCTCCTCCTTCTTCTTCTTCTTCTTCTTCTGCTGCTGCTGCTGCTGCTGTAAATTTCCTTTGCTTCGCACCATGTATTTTACTTCTAGGTAACATATGCTTACATTAACTATGTAAATTACCAGTGACTTGGAAAGAGTTGAAAGGATCATATTTGCAATAGTCTCACCCAGCAATAGGATTTATCCTCCTTTATTTGGGACTCCTTCATACTTGAGACATTCTCTACTACGTCTTCACATCTCTTCAAATCATTATTAAAAGTTCAAACTGTGAAAGAACCATAGTAAACTTGGATCCAGTGTCCCAGCTGATGGGAGTTGGTTGGGATGTTGGACTAGAGGGAGACAGCTTTATGGTGTTCCTGGTCTCTCTGGTTTGTGGCAGAGTCCCAGGCAGTAATGAGTAACAAGGATTTCATAATACTGTGGGAAAGTTGTTTGGTCTCCAGTTGAAAGTGGATTTTGGGAAAAGATTCAACTACAATGAAGGAGCATGAAGGATCCATCAGACTCTGAGTTAGAAGGCCTAGTGCAGTGTGCTCAGTAAGAGGGCAGGGTAGCACTGGAACAGTTTAGCTCACAGCCCCAAATATCATGCAGACACACTGGAAACGACTGTGTTGTCAGGACAGACAGCAACTTGTCAACATTAGTTTGAAGTGTGGGTGTAGCTGAGAGTGCAAGAGTGTAGGGTTGATGTACTTCTATGAATGGTAGTTGTAGGGTGCCGTGGGGTTGAATAAAAAAAACCAAGTAATAAATAAATAAATAAATAAATAAATAAATAAATCCAAAACAATTTGGAGCCAGCATGCAGATGGTTTTGTTAGAGGTTCTATGTGATAAGCCCCTAGAAATAGTGCTCTAATTGTGGGATCAAATTAATGAAAACTGAAAAAAATACAGTGTTCATATTTATCAGTTTTATATATATTATAGTGTTGTTTAATTTAGATAAAATTGAGGGTACTTTTAAATGAGAAAAAAATCAAGTGTTTTTTTGTATGAGGATTATACTTTATGGGAATTTTAGACTTGTATATATAGTTCCTTGAGTCACTGTGTGACCTCCTGACTCTTCAGCATGCTAATCCTTTGGTTTAAGTACATTCAAGGAAGATAAACTAATTTTTGTATTAGCCTAACCAAAATACAGGAAGGCATATCTGCTGTAATAGCATAATACACTATTATTATCTAAAGCTTAATATATTTGTACCACTGCTTTAGGCAAATTTAATATGGTAAAAGACAGTTACATTAAAAAATCAATTGGATAGTTATTTGCCTTGCAAAATTTTCATCATATGATTTCCACTAAGGAAAAAAAAACTCACAATTTCCTCTAGAGCATTTAAAATTTGATTTAGTGAACCAAATCAGATTTGACAACATATTTATTCTGATTAATAATCAAGGGTTAGTAGTTAATAGAGATAAACGTACATTTTATTTATTTATTTATTTTTAAAGGCTAAGCTTATAAATGTTACTAGAAGCATAGAGCTGAGTTCTCTGGCCTTGGCATATGAAGAGGCCAGTTTTGTTAACCTCGAGCTAAAGCAGAAAGTGATAGAATGACATGGATTCCAAAATACGGGAATGCAATTTTGAGCTTCAGCTAATAGAAGACAAGAGTTCAGAAGATGAATGCCAGGTACCCCACACATGCCACACAGGGGCACTTCCTGCCCCTTCTAATGGAGGGAACGGTTGCACTCTTAGCTGTAGTACTCTTAGCTGTAGCACTCATAGCTGTAGGGTCCAGTGTGTAGGACAGTGACTAGAGAATAAATAGCGGGTGTTTGGCTAGAAGGAGAGAGGGAAGAGATTCTTTAAATTATGCAATGAGCTGCCCTCTGGAAGAAGACCTCCTCCTCTTCCTCTTCCTCTTCCTCCTCCTCCTCCTTTTCCACTGTTTCAGGCTTAGAATTCAAGCCCAGGTTATGGAGAATCAGTTCTCCCCTCTTGCACTGTGGGAGTGTGTGTGGGGGGGACTTTTCTGGTGTGAGTCAAGAGATTCAAACAGAGGCTTGTAAGGCTCCTACTGATTGATGAGCCCAACCTCACCTGTCAGGGAATTTATCCAACTGTGATTGCTTGCCATTTTTTTAGGTATCTAGCATTGATCTAAGGACTGTATAGATACCAACCCATTCCACCCTTATTTTAATGATCCTCTAGGTTAGATGTTTTCTCCATTTTACTGATGTGGATACGGAGGCGCAGAGATGTTATTTGCTAAATCAGCAGGGTAAGAGCAAGAACCCACAACTGCCTCTAAGCTTTGTCTTGGGGGTTGGCTAGCAGATTTCCAGAATCAAGTATATGGATCTATCATTCCTGGTGTACTATTGAACTGTTGTCTGAAATGACTTCTATCAATGTTACAGCAATTCTTTAAAATAGTTCTCTGAGAAGATTTTTTTTTCTAATTCTCCTGGAATTATGTATGTATATTTTGCCAGAAAAATCTTAATTTTTTGCTATATTGTGACTTGCATCATTTCTGGATAGAAATTTAGGTGATTTAAATACTTGTATTTTGTCAGCACAAACTCTGCTTCTTTAGCTTTTAATAAATTTTAAACACTTTACATTTATTTATTTACATATTCGTGTGTGTGTTTGTGTGTGTGCACATGTGCATGTTAGAGTTCACGCATGTATAGATGTTTGTGAACCATATCATGTATATGGAGGTCAGAGGACAACATTCTGGAATTGCTTGTCCTCTTTTCCTATGTGGATCTGAGAGACTGAACTCAGATCGTCAAACTTGCTGACAATCACCTTTTCCTGCTGAGCCCTTATAATGCATTTTCAGGAAAAGTAACACCTCTCATAATAACAATCCATGTGTTTTTTTTTCCAGTTGTGTGATCTTCCCCTGAGCCACAGTGACTTTCGAGAACTCCCTGTCCCTCATATTTGAACTCTCTGTCAGGGGTAAGCTTGGTACTAGAGACTATATGGATTATTAAACACACAATGGTGTTTTCCATTCCTTCTGCTCACAACCTCAAAAACTTCATGTGGTAGCCGACAGCTGGGACTTCCATAACAGCCTTCCTAGTGTTTATGTTAGTTGTTCCTGAGGCAGAAAATATGACATATTCTGAATCACCCCAAACAGCTTTCTCCAAACAGTTGTTAAGCCACACCATCTTCCTAAGGTCAACACAATCTATCTTTTCCCCAGTGGCAGGATATATGTATTTTTAGTCTGATATAGACACTATTTTGCTGATACTATCACTTAGCCTGCATGACTGATTTTCCAGGAGGCATTCAACAGACTTCAGGATATGGACTGATTTTTTTTGGGGGGGGGGAGGGGTAAATCACTTCTTCCAAGTTTTAACCATTTCTTTTTAGTAAAATCACCAGATAATTTTTTGCGTCTGGAGAAATACTATTATCTTCAACAAATTTATAGCAATTAAAATATATTCATGTATTACATTTGATAATGTAAACAACAATAAAAGTGGACAGCTGGGAACACTGAAAGTTGGAAAAACGGTTTACAAATGATGTACTCCTGACTGATCTATTGTGCATACAATAGAAACAGAATATCAGTTAAAGCAGGCAAGGATGACGGAGTAGATAAAGTGGTAAACTGAGAACTGGGGGAGACAGAAAACCTGGCAAAGACTGTGAAGCTGATAGAGAGATAAAAGTTCAATAGACAATGGAAAGACAAACACTGCTGTGCTGTGTGAAGGTCTGTCACCGAACACGAACATCTGTTTAGGGGTAAATGTCCACTTTTTCAGCTTGGGCAAGGCTTTCTGGAATGCCCCGAGGATGTATGTATTGCATGTATTGAGATCAAGGTTTATAAGCACAGAGCTAGATTGGGAAAGTTCTCGAAAGAAGTACTTCCCCAGATATTTTCTGAACTTTGCTTGTTCAGGGAAAGGTGGCAGACTGTTCACAGAAGGATCTAGAATCACCCTTGGGGGAAGATATGAGCCATGGGTGAGCGAATGTGACACAGACACCCACTGCTCTAAGTCTCCTGTGACTAAGAGTAGTGTAGAGTCTCTACCAGTCAGGGACAACTTGGACTGTATAGGCGAGAGAACATAAATGCGTGTGGGGGGAGTGCAGTACCCTGTCTTGCAAGTGAGAGGATCAGAGTTTCACTTCCCAGTACCCACATAAAAGCCAGATATGCATGGCTTTCCTGCCGTTTCAGCTCTGAGGAGGTAGACAACAGGGCATACTTAAGGCTGGTTACTTATTAAGTGAAAAGGTTTATTTGTCTCTCAGTTCGTTAGTATGAGCTCAGCGTTTGTGACCATCTCATGGAAGATGAGGTCACAATGGTGGAAGCTTGTATGAGGAGGAGAGAGCTTATGATGAGACTGATAGGAAGAGAGGCCAGTCCTGATTTCCCAGTAGGCCTCAACTCTTAAAAGTTCTACTCCCCCTTACCATTAATTAGCCTAGCAGGGATCAAGCTTCTAGCACTTGACGATGTTAAGGACAAGCATAACTACATAGGACACAGCCTTATATAATTACTCTAAAGAAGCTGTCAATAACATTAAAGGCAGGACCGAACCCTTAGAATAATTAAATGGCTTAGCCAAAGTCTCTTCCCTAGCAAGAGGGTAATTAATATCTGTCATACCCAGTCTCTTCACTATTGCAAGTTTCCACATTTTCTTCTTAAATTATGTTTTATCATAACTAGATACTTAACATCATATTTTATTACCATTGCCTTTTTCCTCAATTGATAACTTAATGACACATTCCTGCAAAGACTAACAAATTTACTCAACCCAAGCGGGGTATATTTGGAGAAAAAATATAGTGTGTTGGAAAAGAAGTTGTCCGGGGATAGAGAAGCTGGCCTTAGATTCTATGGCACTTTGAATCTTTTTATTTTACTAGTATACCTTAGTAACATCTTGATATTTGTCCTAGTGTATGGATTAGTGCCTTTAAAAAAAGACAGTTATATGGCATAGATCTGTTACTTGTCTGGACATTGGGGATAAAAGACAGAATCATGGCCTGAAGGAATTTACCTCAGAGATCATCTCTCCCAGCTCCATTGACTGGCTGAAACTGTGTTGAAGTAGAGATGTTGACGAGGATTCCATCGCATCTAATGTAGCCATAGTTTTTGTGGGATCAAAGCTGTTGTTACTCTTTGTATTTGATCATGAAAAAGTAAACCATTGTTCCAAACTTAGAAATTCTGTTTTTGCCTTTAAGATAAAGTACAAGGTATTTTGTACCCAACCTCAGCAACTAGCATAATGTCCTCTTTCTGTGGAAGAATCCTCAGCATGGGTCACTTCAGTGTCTTCTTCAATGGAGGACCCTAACCGTTCACTTATCACGATGCTGTGACTTCCCCATGCTCTATGCTTCCCCCTAAATATCAACTATTCCTTTACTTGTCTTGACTACTTGCCTATTTGAATTCAGCTTCCTCTTTGTTTTCTGTCAGTTGAGTTGGTCAGCTCTTCCTTATGGTCCTTTAAGGAGTTGCATAATGTGTGGTGCACTTGTGTTAGCATCTAGCATGTGAGGCCTGCATTTTCTGTTCCTTTCAGGTACTCTCCCACGGAGACTAGGCAGCTTTATGGTATGCTGATCATTTTCAGATTTCTAGGACCTAGTAGAGGACACACAGTTAGTTCTCAGTGAATATTTATAAAGCCTATGAACCACTAAAAAGATATTCAAAAATATATTTTTAAATATTTGAGTTACAGTGTATGGGATTGTTCAAGTCATGAGCGCAGTGGATTGGGTGATGGGTCTGTCTGTATGCTGATGGTGGCGATCCTACACGGGAAACCTGGTTCCTTTTCTCTCTGCCTTTTTGTTTATGTAAAACATAGGCCTACAATACCTGCTAGTGAACTTTCTCACCAGTGGCAGCTGTTGGTATGGTAATTAAAGAACTTTTATTTGATTAGTTGCCTTTATTGGCAAGGATCTGGTTTGTGCACGTATACCTTGCTTGGCGAGACCTTCTATCACATTGTCTAGTTTTCGTCTTGGACATTTATTCTCTCTAGTGACTGTAGTCTAGATCTGTTTATGCAGTTTGTTATTCTGCAACTCGGTGAGAAACAAATTGTAAGTTTTAATACCAGTGAAGCTTAGAGGTTGTAAATTTTTTTACTAGTGTCTAGGCTCAGACTTAAAAGTTTTATGTGTTATATAGTTTGCCATCAGAGATTTAAGTCAGAGCCAAACACCAACTGTTTATTGAATCTGTTATGTGAAAAGTGTCACAACAGGAAGAAAGGCAGGTAAAGGATGGATTGGTGTAGGAGGTAAGGAGGGGTGGGACAGATGATCAGGGAGAGGTATCTGAAAGGCTATGGGCAAATAAAATTAAGTAATAAAACACAAGTCGCCTTCACTTGGATAAATGTGTAGATAAATAATAAAACATTAGAGGTACACAGGACCACTGAACTTGGAGCTGTGGAGAGAGCAGGCTCTAATGTGATTTTAAGAAATGGGCATGCTACCCAGAGGCAGAGAGGAAGTGGGTGGGTTTTGTGGATGATTGGCCTGGGGTGGGGAGATTCTGGCACCAGAAGCCTAGAGGTGGGCCAGTTTCTATGGCAGGATATTTAGTGATGAGTAGAACCATTCAGGTGGGCCAGTTTCTATGGCAGGATATTTAGTGATGAGTAGAACCATTCAGGAAAAGTCTTAGAAGGCATGCTGGCTTTCAGACGGCAGGCAAGTTTCCTGGGTGTTTGCTTCTTGCCTTTTCGTTAAACTGCACCTGGTGACTCGCTAGGGTGGTTTTAATAATGAGCTACCAGAGCCTAGACCTCATGTGTAACAGGGTGAAATAGAGGACTAGATTAAGAATAAACTGCAGATTTAATTGAAAAAAAAAATAAATGATATTCTTATCACATAACTGACTGTTTTGGGGTTTTCCTTTGGAGTATTTTGGGGTAGTACTTTGGAGGCATAGAAGAACTGTAATTTCTAAAGGACCACAGTATTCAGCTGGGGCTGGGCTGGGTGGTGGTCACACAATATAGTCTCTAGGCAGAGGCCTTGTTGTAGCTCTACGGAGCTTTCCTGGAAGATTAAACATTAATTAGGTTTGTTTTCATGAAATTTCATTACAAAATGTATTTTAGTGAAGACTGGAAAACCTAACAAAAATCTAAATAAATTACTCATTTGAAATAAGTGGTATGTGGATGCCGGGACATTGCTAGGTGAAGAATTAACTTTTGCACATTGGATGGGGTTTCAACCTTGAGCATTTGCTTAGGTTAGCTTAGGGATTTGAAACCTAAACAGGTCCTTTGGGCCGGATTTATTGCTTTAAGAAGTGCTGCTTGACACTAGAAAAGTGAATTATAATCTTGGGGCCTGGTATTTGGGGAGGGGGTTTAATAGCTTTATAAGGCTTTCAGAAGCTTCAAATATCTGTCCAAGACTGAACTCTGTTGGGGCTTTAGTACTAGCTAGCACTGGGGATTGACTAACAGACTTTGAGGTTGGTAGTCTGTGGTATAAGATGGTCTGGGATTGACATAGAAAGGCTTCAGATCAGTGGGGTGGTGTCAGAGGTGCACTGAGAATGGGAGTGAGTGCTGTAACTAGGGAATCAGGCAAGGTAACCAGACACAAGCTGTGGGAACCTTTGCTAGGGAGAGGCAACAGCATCCTGCCAGATGGTGCCTGACATCTTCATGGCACTGAACTGCTTTTTAACAGACTGGGCCGTTTGGTTTTTGCAGCAATGGGCTTACAACTGCCGTCCCAGGAAGGTCAGTTCAGAGTCCAGAGTCCTTTGGTGTGGACAGTGTCTGTGGCTGCTGAGGAGGAGGGTTTGGACAGACCAGAAATCAACAGAACGACGGGATCTGGAAACAGACAACGAAGAGAAACGTGTAAGCATAAGGAGGTGTGAAGGCAAGGGAGACACCATGACATGCACACGCTGCCTAGTCTTCCCTGGGGATGCTGGGGCCAAGGCCACATCCCCAGCTATGTCAGCATATGCGGCCACTTATAGAATAGATCCTGGTATCCTGACCCTCTCTGTATACCTGTCTCGATATGGTAAAGATGGTGAAGGGCCCCTGTCAAAGGCATTTCTTAACTTTTAATGAGCTTGCTATTAGCGTATGCTAAACTGCATGATGTTGATACTAACAACTACTTGAAACAGAATAAAGTAGATTTAAATTAGTTCTAGTACAAATCTTTCCTTTACACATAAAAAAATTATTTCTTACAAGAAACATACTTATAGAAAAACACTTTATATTTTTTTGAGGGTTTGTGGCAACAAATATTGGAAAAGTTTCCCACCTCCCAGCACCCACACCTTTGAAATGGACTTGAGCACCCAGCTTGAACTTCTGGTCACTCCTGCCTGGTGGTAGTGATGATTACCTGGGCTCCATTAAAGGAAGAGCGACACAGTTACTATGGAGCCGGTTTAATGTATTGCTTCCCCTCCGGGTTCCGAAGAATAACACACAAACAAGCTGAGAGATAAAGCAAAAGCACTTTCCAGGCTCTGGAAGTCAGACAAACATAAATTATGATCTGTTTTAGTCTGAGGCTGGAGTAGGCCCACAGGAGACCGTTCTCCTTGGCAGAGGGCCCTGGTCTGTCCTCTGCTTGTCTCAGACACTCATTTGAGCCCCTCTAAGGTGGAACCCTAGAACTGACATCTTAGAGGACAAAAAATATGTCAAACACTGACATAGTGTGATGATAGGAGCCAGAAACCGGGTGCAGTTGCTCACCCCATTTTCTGATTCTTTTTCCCATGATGCTTAGGGCTCCAAAGGTTAGGCAAGACTAGAAGTGCAGGGTTCTTAGGGTCTAGGAATGCAACAATCAGTCTTTGGTGTGAGAGACTAGTACTAACTTAAAAAATTGATTTGGGGCGAAAAATGGGCATGGATCTGTCAAATCAGGCCTTCAGCTTTTCTAGTAAACATCAACAATGAGTTTACTTTGTGGCTGTGCGTTGAGAGACTTTGACGGCTTTAATTTTTATTTTAGGAAGTTTACCCACTTTTAGGGGAGAGACACTCTTTAGTACAGTGTTGCAGAGGTTAGGATAAACGACTTTTTAAAGAAGTGAATTCTCCCATGCAGAACCAGGGAGAGCCAGGCTTTGGGAACACCTGGTATCACAACTTTCTCATCTACTTTTATTAAAACACCCTCAACACTCCCTTCATTGAAACCCAGTCCTTAGGATGATGTGAGAAGTACCGACACACAGGCTCTCTCTCCAGGGAAGAATTTAAACAGATAACCTCCTTAGTTTCCCTCTGAATTCCAGCTCTGACTGACAGGCCTCTCTTCTGCTGACTTCCAGTCCTAGGTACTGAAAACTTGCCAGTGTACATTGTATAAACATCAGGGTCTTTATTGTTGGTGGTGCCCCCTTCTTTCTCTTCTGATGCCAAACCTCTTTCCTTTCCACCAGATATCTTTGAAGAGGCCAGAACTTCCCTGTTACTACATCTAACAATTCCTCTCTGTAGCAATGAGGGGATAGAGTCCCAAAAGGAGTATATTTTGGCTTCTAGGATATCTATAAACTCCTGAAAATGCATTTACTTTTTTTTTCTGTTTGTATTTCAAAAAGAATTGATAGCTTCCATTACACTCTTGAAAGGCCCCAGGACTCCCTCCACACCTTTTGCTACCCCTGTCAAGATCCCAGATGCTCAGTGGTGGCATATTTTGGGCAGCAGGAAGCAGGTGGAAGGAATTATCTGAAGTCTCTGGGGTCTTGCTGGCACATGGCTTTTAGGGTTTGCAGACAGGTCTTACCAGTTCATGGTGGTGACTCAGTCATCCCTAATGCCCTCCCACTGTTGTTAGATATCGAATGTGGATTCAGCTTTAAATGTGAACCTTTTAATTGTGCCTCACAGCCACAGGAATCCCAAGATTGCTATCTGAATTATTCAGCACTTTACCTTTGCAAGTTAGTTTAAGCAGGAGGGAATATGCATTTTTTTTTTCATGGAAAGAAGGAAGATGTAGACTTCTGGGGTGGTCCAATTGTTGTCCTCAGGGAGCATTTTCTTCCTTAATACAAAGATGGCCACTGTGCCTGCAGGCTTTTATTCTGTTAGTTTAGTAGTCACTGGGGAATGATTTCTTTATTTGCTTCCCTGCTGTCTGCCTTCCCACCTAGTCTCTTCCTTTATTCATCCAGTACTCCAGCATATATCCTGCAACACCATGCCTCTCCTTGGCCATGGTATGAGGCAGTCTAACTGGTCAGGCTTGGATAACATGCTTACTTCTGAAGATGGGGGCAGTTGGAATACATAGATTGAGATTAGGAACGAAGTGGGTTTACAGGGGAAAACTGTAGTTTTGTAACCAAAAGAAAAGGGAAAGGATTCCAGGCTGCCAGTGGCCATAGGTATCTGCTGTTAGCTCCTTTATAGTTCAGGTCTTTCACCACTGTAGATATGGAAGGTTTTCAGAACACCTTTAGCTGGGGAATTTAACCTGACATTTTGTGGACAGGTGGCCTATGATTATCTAGAGTCAGCGGGTTTATAACCTTCATCGGTTTTTACAATGTCATTGATGTGAAATTTGCTAAGAGTCACTGAGTAAAGGTTTCGTTTTCCAGATGAAGAAACCGAGGGCTCATAAATCCCTGCTAGCTGGCGTGTTCTCGGAGACAATGTCCATGATTCATCTGTAACCTCAGGAGTTTCTAGAAGGACACTGGTCTCTGCATATATTGTTAAAAAAAAAATTGGGAAACAAGGCATATAGTATCCACACCTGGAGATTAATGATACATTTATACACATTAAAAGTTTCTGAGGAAATCATTATAAAGAAACTGGTTTAACTCTGCTTAACCCAGAAACCCATTTGAATTCTTCCTCCTAAACCACCTGTATCCTACTTTAGGAAACTTGTTATAGAACTCTGCTGTTCCTTTAGGCGGTATAGTGTCTCGTGGGCCCACATAGGGAATCCAGGACACCTACTTTACAGGGCCATGTACTCCTCAGTGATCTGGGTCAGATTCCAGGGCACCATTGCTTTCTGCTTCACAAAGGCATCCTCCTGATCCATCTCCTACATTTATCACACCACGCTGCCCCTGGCCAAGGTACTAGAAGAACGGACATTGATCAATCTAGAAGAGACAAGTTTTCTGGAGTTGAGAATTGGCAGACTTTGGAACATATCCTATGCTTCAGATATTTGTACAGTAGGGGAAGCTGGTTTTGCTTTCTGTTCCCTTTTATTCCTACCCCTGACCTGTTTCCTCCTTAGCCCCTCCCCTTTCACATCTTCCCACTGAGCTCCCCCCACTTCCTCTTCTGAGTATCTAGGGTTTTGTCTCCTACAACTTGTGTACATTTTTTAGCCATTAATAACAGTAATAGTAACAAGCTGGGATTGACTGGGCAGCCGCATTTCAGATACATCAATTTACTATCAACGTGATGCTCTAGGTATTATTTTGTTTCCAATTCTGTAGTGGCAGATTCATATCTCATTGATGGCCAGGGATTTGCACCGCTCTGAGGTTATAACAGAAAACAAAATAAGCCTTCCTGTGGTTGGATTATTGTCCCCTTGGGGCAGTCATTTAAGGTGACCACCAGTGAATATAATCTTCCAAAGCCTATGAAAATATTACTGTGCACTAAGGACACAGTGTGCTCCTTCCCAAGAAATGTACTTTGCTTTTATCAGTTGTCCTGGGAAAACAGATGTCTTTCACCTGAGAATCATCCTAATGAAGAGAATATTAGATCCTGTGAGGTCCATGGGAAGGAAGATGACTAAATGAGGGATACAGTTTACCTCCTTACAGTGGGCCATGCACAGGACTGTGAGTGTGAGGGCATTCTTCTGAAGTGTGTGGGAAAGGTATGTGTTTACTTGTGTGTGTCCCTACGTGTGTTTAAAGAAAGGGGGCAGGGGGAGAGAAAGGGGGACGGAGAGGGGGAAAGGGAGGGGGAAGGGGAGGAGGAAGGGGAGGGGGAAGGGGAGGGGGGAAGTGAAGGGGGGAGGAGGAGGGGGTGGGGGAGATACAGAAAGGGTCACATAAGACATGAACAGAGACCCAGGAAAAGCACGTATACTCACAGTGATATCAAATCATAGAGAATGGGAGTGTCAGTGCAAGAATATGGGACTTATTTCAATGTACTCATTTTCCCCCAACCTATCTCTGCATACCTGCCCCTTCTCCCAGTACTACTCTGTCTCTTGTGGGTCTTCTGATGTACCAGAGGCGCCTACTTCTCTAATAATGATGCCCTACCCTCACAACCCACAGGAGGCAGTCGGTAGAAAAATGTTATCTGACAGGAGAAGATATGGCTTCAGTGTCAGAACGTGGCATATCCTCCAATCTCTCAGGTTCTCCCATCTTCTCTAGATTTTTGCTGTTTAGTGAAGCTCTAGGTACTACAATGCAATGTATCTTTAGATTTAGGACTTAGATTAAGGAAAGAGGGCAAGGGGAGGGTAGGCCATGAGTGCAGGACAGGCAAGTGCTGGGGAAGAGAGAGGCTAGAGGGGGTGCCGAGATCCTGAAGGTTATCATCAAAAGCCAGAGATCAGAGGGGAAGGTTAGAGGGCTAAGGATGTTTCTGGAGTTGTGTACCTATGTACCTGTGCATCCAGACATGTATATTATATAACTCTTTCCCCTTACTCTGGAAGCTATTAAGATAGAAACTGTATTCTAAGTGAACTGATTGTTCACTATGGAGGAAGGACGTTACTCTGGGCAGCAATCCAAGAAGGTGTGGTGCGGATTGAATTGAGTCCTTTCCCACCCAATGATTTCCCCTTTCTTGGTTCCCTCCATCCCCCAAACGTCCCATAAGCCATCTCCCCTCCCCCTTTCCCCAATCTACCCCCTCCCTCTTCCCTGTCCTGGTATTCCCCTACACTGCTGTGAGCTTTTCCAGGCCCAGGGGCTTCTCCTCCTTTTGATGTCCAACAAGGCCATCCTCTGCTGCCTATGCATCTGGAGCCATGGGTAACACCATGTGTACTATCTGGTTGATGTTTTTGTCCCTGGGAGCTCTGGGAGTACTGGGTGGCTCATATCGTTGTTCCTCCTATGACGCTAACAATGAATTCATGAAATTCTTAGGCAAATGGGTGGAACTGGAAAATGTCATCCTGAGTGAGGTAACCCAATCACAAAAGAACACACATGGTATGCACTCACTGATAAGTGGATATTAGCCCAGAAGCTCGGAATACCCAAGACACAATTCACATATCAAATGATGCCCAAGAAGAAGGAAGAACAAAGTATGGATACTCTGGTCCTTCTTAGAAGGGGGAACAAAATCCTCACAGAAGGAGATACAGAGACAAAGGAGATACAGAGAGCTGATACTGAGGGAAAGACCATCCAGAGACTATCCCACCTAGTGATCCATCCCAAATGCAGTTACAAAACCTCCAGAGACTTTTATCAATGCCCACAAGTACTTGCTGACTGGAGCTGGATATAGCTGTCACCAGGGAGTCTCTGTTAGTGCATAAAAAATACAGAGAGGGATACTCTCAGCCAACCATTGAACTGAGCACAGGGTCCCCAATGGGGGAGCTAGAGAAAGGGCCCAAGGAGCTGAAGAGATAATAGATTTCTACTGTTCTATCCATCTTCGTTATAATAGTCCTAGTCAACTGATACAGGGTGAGAGGGTAAAATGCTGGCATAGGAAATTCAGACTCAATGTGGCTTCTTTCCCAGGCCAGGCTTGCTAGGGTTGATACTAACATTAAAAAGCTGTTCAGAATAAATAACTAGCCCACAGGGAGACTGAGGTTTCTAACCGTAGCCCATCCTCCTGCTACCACACCCACTACACCACAGCCCTCAGTCCTCTGGGCGCTGGGGAGGGAATGCATGGCTAATTTGGAATATTGTGGGTTTGAGGCAGCCCTGGGAACTTGATCTGAGACCTTCCTGCTTAATCATTATGGTGCTCATCAGCCTCCTCTATTTCAGTCTGAAATTGTCATTCTCCCCTTGCCTTCCCCAGCTTGAAATTCTCCAGTCTGCCTCGTTAGAGCTCATCACATCTACACCCATCCATGTTGGGGTTTACCCGTCTCCTGAATTCATTTCCCCATCTGGGCAGGCAATATACATTTCAGGGACTGTTTAGGAAAGTGGACTAGATTAGGAAATCTCTATAAAGTCTTGTCATTGTTCATGACAACGTTTGAATCACGAAGTGTCCCTTCTCAGTTGTGGGAGAGTCTAACCTGAGAAGAAGGCTTAGGCTCATCACAGTTTCATTATCCTCATCCCTAATAACTGCTTACTGTGCCATACCTGTTCCTTTTCTGGGAGTAATAACCAGCAGGCTAAGTATGCTCAGCCTTTAGTTGCAATTTCTGTTAAGTAATTAATTGTCCTTGAATTCTACAAGCAAATCTACGGAAATCAAAGAAAGCACATATACTGTAAAATACTGAGATTGAAACTTTAAGTATAGTTGAATTGAAGGATATACCACATTTGCATAGACGTAGGTCAGGGTATGGAGGAAGTAGACCCTGCTCATATGTTAAGTGGATTTGAGGCACAGATCCAGACCTGATTGGAGAGGATGCAGCTGGGGCTTACTGGATGAGGGAAAAGGTCCCAGGATGCTGTGTTGGCAAAATTGTCTTGAATTTAGTCCCCAGGAACTTTTCTGGAAATCTGCCCTCTAGGGTTTTGGGGAAATCTGTTCACAGGAGAGTGTCTCATTAAGGAAACACTGCTACATATCTGTTTGGTTGGGGTGGGGGGTGGGGTAAGTTCTGGCTGCTGAGTCCTATTTACTGCTGTGCATTGTGGGAACCAGACACTAGGGAAGCTGCCTCATTGCAGGACCCCTACCCCCCCCCCCCGCAACTCCATGTTGTAAGAGGAGCCTGGGCAAGCTCTCAGCTTTGCAGAAGCCTTTCAGGGGCAGGCACCAGAGCCAGGGCACAATTCAATTCCCTATGAAACCTCTTCTGAGCTCATTATTGACTGGATAACAGTGCCAGAAAGCCAAAGAAAACCTTTAAGGGGGCACATACTCAGTTCCCCAGAGCAGACGACAAGGGTGAATTTGGATCTGGCAGGGAATTAAATGACAACCAGTGTTCCAAGCCACAGAGTTCTAAACAGCTCCAATGAGATATTTAATACAGATCCAAATGGAGTTGGCCTGCAAATCAGCACCGAGTTTTCCCTTGGCCAAGACAGCATGAAGAAGAGAATCTGTCTCACTCTCTTCAGACGTTTTCTAGGATGAAAGTTGTAGCATCTGCTTCCAGAAGGCGCTGGAAGACAGAAAGCACAAAAGATCCAGTGTAAAGACGACAAGGACTAGAGTGTTCAAAGTGCAGTACTGTTTGTGAACTTTGGAGACCTAGCATGGTCATTATTTTACTATTAGCAGACAGTGCTGATCAATTTTCGATGTCAATTGGACGGTTAAGCAAGCTGGATGTAGTTAAGTTAGTTTGATGTAGCAGGTAGGGTTCTCCAGAAGAACAGATCTTTTTATATTAGTCCAACAATGGTTAGCTTCACGCAAGAGAGGCAGAGTACCTGGTAGCTTTCAGTTCATGCATAGCTTTCAATTCATGCATGTGGCGCTCTGACAATCCCACTCAGACAGCTAAGGCCTTAAAGTTTCCAGGAGACTGCTAATATTGAGTTCACTCTGGAAGGCTGGAGAAGCTGCAACCTGATGTTGGTGGAGAATTTCGACAGCAGTTATGTTCACACGTGCACAGGATGCTGTAAAGGCGGGGGTGTGCCCCACCGTTACCTTGGAGCTTTTAACACTGTGGCCACCGTAGAAGGCCCCTAATTTGAGGACTGGTCTTCTTCCTCTCTCAGTTTATCCTATCTAGGAATGCCCACACAAATGTGCCCAGAGCCTAGTAGATTATGGTAAAATGCTTTACAGTTGACCTTCAAGATCAACCATCATGAAAACCTTAGTTTCATGTTGTACTGTTTGTCACTCAAGGGTCTCACTGTCTGTGCTGCCCTCTTCCTGTTTAGATGTCTAGTGCATATTCAAGCATATCTCCTACGTGGTCCTCTGCCAGACTCAGGGATCTTACGTGGAAGCACTTGACCCATTTGGAGTTGAGCTTTGGTTCAGGGAGAGAGAGGACGGTTCAGTTTCATCTTCCTACACACAAGTATCCATTTAAATCAGTACCGCTTGTTGACGATCCTGTCTTTTCTCCAGGGTATATTTTGGATTCCTCTGTCAAAAGTCAGCTGGCTGTTGGTGTGAGTACATATCTCTGAGCCCTTAGTTCTAGTCCATTTGGTCAGTCTATCTGTTTGATATAAGTAGTGTGCTGTGCTGTTTTTATTGTAGTATCTCTGGAGTGTAGCTTAAAAATCAGGAATGGTGGTATCTTTGGCAGTTTCTGTTTTGTTCAGGATTGTTTTGCCTATCCTGCTTGTGTGTGTGTGTGTGTGTGTGTGTGTGTGTGTGTGTGTGTGAGATGTGTGGTGTGTGGTGTGTGGTGTGTGGTGTGTATGTGTGTGTGTATATGTGTTTGGTGTGGTGTGGTGTGTGTGTGTGTGTGTGTGTGGTATGTGTATGTGTGTGTGTTATGTGATGTGGTATGTGATGTGATGTGTGTGTGTGTGTGTGTGTATGTGTGTGTTTGTGGTGTTGTGTTTCCAATTAAAATTTAAGATTAGTTTTTTAATTTCTATGAGGACTTGCATTAGAATTTTTATGGGGATTGCATTGACCCTGACATTACTTTTGGTAGGTTGACAGAAGAGTGGATTTGTTCGTTCTCTCCCATCTTTTGCTGACTCATCTCTCTCCTGTCCAGAGCATCAGCACCGCCCTTCCCTTTAAGTGCTCAGTATTATTGGTTTCTCAGATTCTCAGGTCTTTGGACCGAATCCCATCACCACCTTTCTGGGACTCCAGCTCGCAGAGGCAGCTTGTGGAGGAAACCTTCTGCCTACACCTTGCATGAAATAAATACTGTAATAGTTGGATGTCTTTTTATGTCCAACCCCATATGAGTTCTATTCATCCTGAGTTTTCTAGAGAGCCTTGACTAACACAGTCAATATTATTCAGAAATTTGAACCTTTAAAGAATTGTTCTTGTTACAAATAAAAACTGTATTTCTGGTGAGAAAAGAAAACCACATACTTACAGATGAACATAAAATATTGTCCTTTGGTAAATACAGAATTATAGAAAAAAAAAAGCAAGAACAAAAAATATGCTTTTAACTAGGGCCACTGCAAAATTTTAGCCTGCCCACATAGCTTCTTGTTACAAACATTTGGACAAGAGAATTATTTTATTTTTTCTTATTTGTTGCTACATCCTAGATTTGTTCAAACACACACACACACACACATCACTGGCTTCCCATCTGTAAAATGGGGGTAAATTACACTGACTCAGTAGAGTTGTTATAGGAAGTCATAGTTCTCAGAGTATGCCTAGCATCTAACTCTTGCTGTTCTCATAAATGCAATACATATACTCATATATATATATATATATATATATATATAAATTTTATTTATTTTGCAAAACTGTATCTATATTGAGCATGTACAGGCTTTTCTTTTTGTCACTATTTTATAAGCACACAGTGTGGCAACTGTTTATAGACGCTTACATCTTGTTAGGTATAATTAGCCATCTGGAGGTGATTTAAATGTACGGGGAGAAGTATGCAGGCTATATACAAATACTATGGCATGTTCTATAAGGATAGATTTTAATAATCCCAAGGCTGAGGGAAACAATTTATTTGTAGGGTGTGCTATCCATCTATCCCACTCTTGCTGTTCTCCTGAAAACTGGTGATGCTTTTGGAGCTCATTAGGAGGCATGACTTCAGACACTGTGGCTAACATGCCAGTGAATTGAAGAGAGGAAGGAGGTTGTACGTCTTTGTACAAGCTTTGAACTTATGACATGAGATCTTTCTATGTGAATTTCTTTGCCACAAAGGGGTGGTTATATCTCTGATCTCCTGTACACAACCTGTGTCTTGCAAGGAGTGTGGGAGTAAACTCTTGCTCTCCTACTTGCATCCAACAGTTAGAGACAGGGAAATGCTGGTAGATTTCCTTCTGTTGAGTTGTTCTCCATGTTAAAGGAAAATGTTCTATGAACAGTACCAGATGAGTTTTTAGAATATGCTCTTTCTGGAGACACCATAATCAAGTTTGTTTTATGCCATGAAGGTGTCTCAGCCATGGTCTAATGGTTAAGAACTCAGTCTCTGGAATAACTCTTCCAGGGTACAAATTCCTAGTCTGTCCTTTGTTTCTTGTAAGACCTCAACTGCTTCACCGGCTTCCCATCTGTAAAATGGGGATACTTACACTGACTCAGTAGAATTTTTATAGGAATTCATAGCTCTCTGAGTATGCCTAGCACCTAACTCTTGCTATTCTCATAGATACGGTATACATGCTCATAGATTAATGAGTATCTATATGCATTAGCATGACTCTACATGCTAGATGACTAGAGTGCATCTTAGGTTGGACATCTTTCTTAGAAAAGCCATCAAGGAAAAGTTATCAGTCAGCAGTCAGTTAATTCTTCCCCCAGTGAGGATGCTAGCCGAAAACACATGATGTTTGGTGGTGTTGATTGTTTGGGCCTCCTAAAAACTTTATTCCAGAGGTCATTAAATGCCACTGGAGCATCATCCTATATAGCCACACTAGTGGATTGAATACATCTGAAGTCCTATGAGCAGACTGATTTTTAGTGAAGCATTGTTTTCTTCTGCTTATGGGATTACCCAGAGGTAAACTAGCATCATGTGTGACTTACAGAACATCCAGTAGCACACATTCTCTGTGTCTCACTTTCATTTTGGGAATGTCTAGATTTTTGCACACTTTATCTGTACCCATGCCCTATCTGTTCTAGTGTTGGCCTTGGCGACATTTATAGACTAATTATATAATTATTAGCTATCCCAGTACCTTTCTAAGTTTGGGTGGTCAATGGAATATCTCCTCCTGATTTCATGCATTTGAACACTTGACTCACTGCCCTGAACTTGGAGTGTGTGAAGATCAACCTTTACACCTAGGATTCCTGGTGTTTTTGAAGCCCTGGCCATATTTAATCCCACCATTTCAGGGGCTGAAAATAAACGGGTTCATAATTCAAGACCAGCCCAGGTTATAGAGCTATAACAACCACAACAACACCCCTCAAGCTACCACAAAACCAAAGCAATACAAAGCAAGTTAATCAACAGTAAAAAAATAAAACCAGAAGCCTACAACAAAACAAAACATCAATATAAAAACAAAATATTAAGAAAAAAAGATAAGAAGGAGATAGGGGTATGGCTCAGATAAGACACTTGTTGCTATGACAAAGGACTTGTAATATGGTTGTTTAAAATGCCCAAGACTCTAGTTCTAAAGGAGATATGCCCTTTTTTGGCTTCAACCACTCTGGCCACAGGCCTGCAGAATTCATGGAGTGCACATACACACATACCAGCAAAACATACACATTAAGTAAAATAAACAAGACTACACAAATAAAAGAAAGACTAAGAATCCGTGAATTGAGTAGACAGATGGATGAGAAGGGCGATGGGATTGGGGTCAACAGATGATACTTACAGTCCATGCCAGAAAGGGGAAGGGTTGTGTGGTCTGGGAGGAGAGTAGGGGACAGCATGGTGAGCTGATGGTAGGGGCACCCAGGCTGGGCCCACACTCCTCCTGGAACACTCTTTGTTGTTCACACAGCATACTACCTCCTGCTTCCCACACTCCACTGTGTCCACCACCCCAGAACCCCATTGTCTTTCCTGTTCCCCCCAGAGTCCCTGTCAGAATTCTTAGAGGAAAAAAAAACATGCCACGTAATGTTTTTACCCAAGTGGTGCCACTAATTTAACCAGTGCACATAAAGTTGGGTTTCATAGAGACAATTTCAGTTATGGCGTGTGAGCTTTTATCACATTGAGTTAGTAACACCAAAAGGGAGGGCCAGCTTCAGGGGTGTCTAAGAGGTAACCGGAACCTGGACTTTGGCGCCTTTTGTTGAGGATGGCTGGCTGGGAGATTAGCTCCTGAAGGAAGCTTCAGTCTGTAGTCTGAGAGATGTCATCCAAAGCAGGCTCTAGGAGAAGAACAGTTGGAAAAAGGCCTGCAAGCAACCGTTAGCCAAATGGCTGAGCAGAGTGTCTGGTAGCAGTGCTGAGAGATCTGCTAGCAGAGGCAGAGCCTGAAGCACAAAGGTGTGTGGCAACAAGCAATGTTGCTATTTTTTTCCTAACATCTGTATAACATGTGTTTTTATTATAGCAAAACACACGTAAGGTAAAACTTACCATTTTAATCTGTAGCACTAGCACAGGAGCTATCTTGATTGGTGAATGGAAAACATACACACACACACACACACACACATACACACACACACACACACATACACACACACACACACACATACACACACACATACACACACACACACATACACACACACACATACACACACACACACACACATACACACACACACATACACACACACACATACACACACACACACACATACACACACACAAACACAGACACACACACAAACACACACACACACACACACACACACACACACACACACACACACACACACACACGTTAATTTTAAAATGCTTTCCTAACTCAATGGCTTGGCACTCCTAAACCTTCCCCTGCTACCCCAGGCCCAATCAGGGACAGGGGTAGTGGCTGCCCACCCGAAATCTCACACAGCTGGTAGGCTTTATCTCCTGACGATCCTGTGTCCCATCCTTCTATCCCAAGTCCTCCTGAGTCCTACCCATGCAACTCTTAAGTGTCCCGCCCCATGCAAAGCCATTGGCTGATGTGTTCTTTATTGATAGATCAAATCATTCATTCATTCATTCATTCATTTTACATTTCTGCCCAATCGCTGCCTCCCCCTCCCAGTCCTCCTCTCACACAGTCCCTTCCCCCATTCTTCCTTCTCCTTTTGAGAGAGTAGAGGCTCCCTGGGTATCCTTCCATCCTGGCACATCAAGTCTTTGCAGGGTTAGGCCCATCCTCTCCTACTGGGGCCAGACAAGGCAGCTCAGTTAGTGGAATGGATTCCACAGACAAGACAACAGATTCACGGACAGCCCCTGCTCCAGTTGTTGGGGGACTCACTTGAAGGCTGAGTTGTGCGTCTGCTACCCAGTATGGGAGGCCTCGGTCCAGCCCATGTATGCTCTTTGGTGGGTGGTTTAGGCTCAGAGCTCCCTGGGGTCCCAGATTAGTTGACTCTTTTGGCCTTCCTGGGGAGTTCCTATCCTTTTTGGGCCCTCAATCCCTTCCCCAATTCTTCCATAAGAACCCCGAGCACCTTTCAATGTTTGGCTGTGGGTCTCTGGATCTGCTTCAGTTAGTTGCTGGGTGGAGCTTCTCAGAGGACAGTCATGTAAGCGTAACAGAGTATCATTAATAGTGTCAGGGATTGGTGCTTGCTCGTGGGGTGGGTTTCAAGCTGGGCTGGTTATTGGTTGGCTATTCCTTCAGTCTCTGCTTCATCTTTCTCTCTGCATTTCTTTTAGACAGGACAAATTTTGGGACGAACGTTTTGTGGGTGAGTTGGTGTCCTTATCCATCCACTGGGGTCCTGCCTGGCTATAGGAGGTGGCCTTTTCAGGTTCCATGTCCCTACTGCTATGTATCTCAGCTAAGTCATCTGCGTTTACTCCTGGGAGCCTCTCCCATCCCAGGTCTCTGGTGGGTCCTAGAGATGCACCCCCCCCTTCCCACACACTGCCCCTGCCAGCTACAGATTTCCATTCCTTCCGGTCCTCAGGCTCTCTCTAAACCTGAAACCCCTTATCCCTGAACTTCAGCTCCCCATCACTCTCTCTTCTCAGCTACTGGGAAATGGGCAATTTACTTCCTGTTTCTGTGAGCTGACTACTCTGTCCACCTCATGGAAATGAAATTATTATAGCATTCGGCCTCCAATGACTGATCTATTTGACTTAGCTGTCATTATGTTCCCAAATATTTGTCTTTACTGCTCATCCATGTTAAAGTGTGGTCAGAATTTCTTTCTGTCTTAAGTGGAAGGCTATTATATTGTGTGCACATAGTATATTTATTTGCACACTCATTTATCAATAGCTGTTTGGGTTGGTTCCTTCTTTTGACTGTTGTCTGTAATACTGCCCTGTGAACCAGTGTACAAGTGTTTATTTGGGGCCCATCTTCCCATTCTGCTGTGTGTGTACCAGGCCATATGGAAATTCTGTTTAATTTTGGTGAACCGTCATTTTGTGTCCAAATATTTCTAATCACATTTGTATAATACTATCTTACAAGTTTAAAAACATAATAAAATAGGAAAATAATATAGTTATTATTTGTGTGGTTTCAATAGTTCTTTAAGATGAACTAATTTACCCACACTTATTTTTTATTTTTTTCTGGTGTATATTCATTATATATAATGTTTGCTTTGGTGACATATATATATGTGTGTGTATATATATATATATATATAGCTTTAGTAGCAATATAAAATCAAATGCTTATAATTGGGATAGCCAAATCTGCCTTATTCACTTAATAATTCCAGATACATACACTGCTCTGTGAATGAGATAATTTCATTCTTCTTTATGGCCAAATAACACTTCAGTGTATATATCCACTATATAGTCTTCATTTTTTTTGTAGTTCTTGAAGTTAAAGTATAATTGTATCATTCCCCCTCTTCTCCTTACAACTTCCCTCCATGTTCTCTCCCACCTCACGCCCCACCCCCACCCTACTCAGCACTCTCTCAAATTCATGGCCTCTGGTCTCTTTTTTTTAAATCATTGTTCCTACTAGTGATATGTAAGATTTTCTCCATCTCCACATCTTTGCGATTATTTGTTTCCTGTTTTTGGTTGTTTGTGTAGCATAGACTGGCCCTGGATTCACAGCTATTCTCCTGTCTCAGCCCGACATGTTTTGTGATCAGAAGTTATGCCTAATTTTTTTTTTATGGTACCCATTCTGGTTTGTATGAGTTAGACTCATTGTAATTTTAATTTGAGTTTCCTGGATGGTAAAGGATGTTAAATATTTCATTTTATTCATTGATTACCCACTACATTTCTCTATTTAGAACGTGTCTTTTGGACCAGGGGCCATGGGTCCATGGGTAAGTGTGAGGACCTGTATTTGAATCTCTAGACTCTATATAGAAGATTCATGCACAGTGTGTGCACACCTGTAGTTCCAAGGTTCCTACAGAAGCATGGAGGGTCAAGCTAGGAGATCCTCTGGAAGCTCATGAAACAGCTCTCCCAGGATACAGCGGAAAAACTACAAAAGGCACAGTCTCAACAAGGTGGAAATCAAGCCTGACGCTTGAAGTTGTTCTCATCTTCCATGTGCATGCATGCAGCGCCACACTACACACACACAACACACACACACTCACACACATACACTCATACTCACACACACACACAACACACACACACTCACACACACATGCACACAACACACACACAACATATACACACACTCACACACACATACACACACACACTCACACACATACACTCATACTCACACACACACACACACTCACACACACACACTCACACACACACTCACACACACACTCACACACACATGCACACAACACACACACAACATACACACACACTCACACACACATACACACATGCATACAACACACATACTCACACACACATGCACACAACACACACACAACACACATACTCACCTATACTCACACATAAAAATGTGTCTTCACACACATCATTACTACACAAACACACAAAATTAAAAAGGAAAAGAAAAAGTTGTTCATCTCATTAGACCATTTATTGATAGGGTTGTTTTTATTTTGGTACATCTTAATGCTCTTTACTTTACAAATAAGTCATCTGTCATATGTGTAGGTAGCAGGGATTTTCTCCCATCCCCTAGGCTGAGTATTAACTCAATTACTGCTTCGGCTGTGCAGGAGCATTTTGATTTCAGGTAATCGAGATGGGTCGTTTGTTAATTTAGCAGGCATCTATTTGTGAGGACCAAATGGCACTGAAGCGGATTCTGACCAGTAGAGCCGGCTCTGGATGCAGATGATGGAACGTGTGCTTTTATCTTCTTGGGAGCAGGGCCTCCCGGCAGCCCTAGTTGCTTCCTTGGTAGAGTTACTACCCCGTTTGTGTTGAGAACTCCCTTTCTGTGGACTATTTCCAGCAATAGATGCTCAAGTGCAGGGGCTACTGCTCACCATTTCTGTGAGCTGTAGCACCCCCTCCATTAGAGATCTTTGGTTCAAGGTCATTCTGTACACATGGGTGGGTCACCTGAGGCTATTCCACCTAACCTCCCTCCCTCCCTCCCTCCCTCCCTCCCTCCCTCCCTCCCTTCCTCCCTTCCTCCCTCCCTCCCTCCCTTGCTTCCTTCCTTCCTTCCTTCCTACCTTCCTTCCTTCCTTCCTCCCTCGAGTCTTTCTTAAGAAGCCAGCTATGCCTCACTCCTTGAAATTTTCTAGCGTTCTCCAGTTTAATAATCCTTGAACAGAAGTAATCGTCTCCCAAGTAGACCTCTCATGCCCTGGATCCTGTCTTTCCTTGGAGAGCCCTTGCTCAGTCACGTGAATTTTATAGCTTGCATAACATTCCCATATGATGTTCCTTACATATGCTAGAGATCCCAGTGCTAGCACAAAGGTTGTCACACAGTCACACCCTCACTGTGCAGGGTTTCTCCTTTGCTCCATCTCTACATGGAACTCCGCCCCTCTGGTGGTTGACCTTAAATGTCAACTTGCCCACAACCTAGAGTCACTGGAAAAGAGTCTCAACTGAGGGATTATCTAAGTCAGATTGACTTGTGGACTTGTGGGATTTTCTTGACTAGTCAATTCAGGTAGGAAGAGCCACTGTGTTTGTGGGTGCAGCTATTTCATGCCCTGGGCTCTGGCACACTGACGAAAGCTAGCTGAGCAGAAGCTCCAAATGAGTATCATGTGGCATCTGCTTCTCTTTGCTCTTGAGAAGGAACATTGTGCCATGTGACTGTCTGTTAGAGTTCCTGCCTTAACATCCCCCTCAGTGATGGATGGTAGCCTGGAGTTGTAAGCCAAACAAACTCTTCTCCTAAGCTGCTTTTTGTCAGGTTCTATAGCAGTAACAGACATGAAACTAGAACAGGCCCCCTCTCTTGGTTTCTTCCACACACCCCATGCTGCAAAGCCTTTCCAGCATACACCAGGCTTATCTGATTTTTACATTTTAGAAGTGCAAACAATTTGAACATCAGTTGGCTTTATATCTCTCTTTAATGTTCTTCAGCCCCACCCACCAGAAATTCCCCCACAGACCACCTTTAACTACAAGCTAAAATATATTTTTCTTTTTCATGTTGCATATTTACTTTCCCCTATCTCAGTTTTCAGTCCTTAGTCCGATGCTCAGATACCTGTTTACTTCTCACAAGGAAGAGTCATCTCTCTGTTTGTTTAATTTTTTTTCTTAATGATCAAAACCATTGGGACTCATCTTTCTTGCCGGAATTACCCATCAACGTGTTTTCTAACCAAAGGAAACTTCGCATGTAAGAGGCCTGATACTAGTTGTTATATTTGCGTCCAACCTTACTGCATGGATCTATAAAGAGCACAAATCCATTGCTGGCTCTATGATAGGAGTATTTACAGCACAGTGTGAGCCACAAAGAGTGGATCGCGAGTCTGAACTGCAGCTGAGGGAGGGGGAGGGGGAACAGGACAGGAGCAGACACCCTGCATCTTGTTTGTTGAGCTAAGGAGTAGAAATAAAGCTACCAACGTGGAACACTTCATTGTCACAGAAAGAGCTAACTTTTCTGAAGACTTTACTGGAAGCTATTCCGAGCACTTCCTGCAAAGCCTGCCAAACTCTTAGTAGTTCACATTACTGTCCCTGTACTACAGCGAGCAGAATCAGGTGCAAAGCAGTATGTGAAGCAGCTTTCAATCAGAAAATCAGTAAAAGATAGAACTGGGGTGTGGCTGGAGGTAATAAGACTGTGGGGGGCACCTGGGAATTAGATATGAGTGCCAGAAAGAAGTGTCTGTGATTCGTCTTCAAATATGGCACACTCAGTAATTTTTCACTTGACCTCAGATGCAGAAATAATAGCATCATTACCAATGTGTACTCTAATATAAAAGACAGCAGTCTGAATTTATCCCAAGCCTATGCCATTTATGTAAGCACAAGCAGTGAGCATGCTAATCTGTTGCAACGCCACATGCAGAGAAATGAATTTTTTAATGGTCGCGCATCTATCTGTCATGCCACCCTACAGATCCCACAACTCATGGAACCTTTTCCTCTCTTGTAGAGTCTTCTCTGTGACATGTCACCTTCATGCCAGTTAAAACACAATAAGGTTATGTGATTCAGAAAGCACATTTTACACTTTCCCAAGTCTCATCTCTATGAGCTATGGAGTAAGATATAAAAATTGACAAGATGGTTGAAATATGAGTCTGTGGATTGATTCCTGAGCTCCCTTTCCAAATAGTCTCAAACTATTTAGAAGAAAGGTAGACTTCTTTTCCAAAGTTACTTCTTAAAAGATTGGAGGCTATTGACCCCCAATTGCTTCTAAGTGTAAAATTATTTTAAAAGTAAAAATAGACTTCCAATTTATAAATTCTCTGTGCTGTTACTTCAAAGCCTTATTTATTCTCCCTAAAAGCACTCAGCAAAACATCACTGCAATAAAGAGAAATCAGTGTCCTAAGTGCACGTTGGAACGAGGGCACGGGCTGGCGGTCGGGATGTGTGATCTATGGACTCTGCACACCATTAGCTGTTCGCAGCCTTTGCTCACAGTCACGTAAGTCTATCTAATTGCCTTAGAAGCCAGAGGTAATTTTTGTTGTACATAGAGAATATTCTTGAGAAAAAGTTTCTGGTTCTTTTAAAAAGTATTCGCAGATTCGACAGTCTCCCAGGAAGGGCGTATGTCGCTGTGCAAATGTGTCGGGTAGTTTTCCTGTTCACCATTTCTACCTGTGTTTCGTTCTCAGACTAGGTATGGCTGTTGTTATTTATGTTATTTAGTGAGCAAGGCCCTGCATGGCCGCTCTGATCATGCTCTGTAGGTTTGACTGTGGGACTGGGCCGGGGGTGGCCAGGCAGTGAGTCCCTCGGTGAGCAGGCTCTCTGTGCTAGCTCTCCAGCGGTGCCAGGCTCAGGATGTCCAATCCATCCCACCCGCTGGGAAGGTCCGTTCTCCAGCCTGTCAGTTTGGCTCTGAGCTTGATAGGTTGTGACTCAGAGCTGGTAGGTTCCTGGTGCGGGAGGCGGGGGATGCTTCTGTGTTAGCAGTTTCTTCTCCCGGATGCAGCTGGTTCCCAAAGCCACCACACATCTCCTGATACTTGATCCCTTTATCTCCTACCACCAAAGGAAGCCATTTCATAGGAACCCTGTTCTCTCTATCTCCTGGGTGACCTTCTGTAACAGCGCTCTGTTGGATATCCTCTATGGATAATCTCAGCAAAGCACTCTGAGTGTTTTTCTAGGATAGTTCCTGGTCTTTACATCATCATCATCATCATTACCACCACCACCACCACCACCACCACCACCACCACCATCATCACTTTCTTCATTGTAAAGATTATTAGGCACCTAATGCTGACTGACTTTTATACTGAATCAAAGTTAAAGATGTAGACCTCTAGGATTATCACTCAAGCAGGCACAGTGATACACACTTATGTTTATAGGTATTACGTAAACAGAAATCAAGCTGCTACCAGCTAGTCTAGGTTTCTCATTACAAACTATGACTGGATCAGGAAGAGAACCTCTAAGAATCATAAAGAAAAGGAGGCAGTTTGCCTTTCTTTGGTTAGTATTTTAAGCAACGATAATAGTTTCACTTTGGTGATTTTGGTTCTCTGTGATTAAGGAGAATGGAAAGTGGCCAGTGGTACTGGGATTTCTCTTTCTCTCTTTTTTTTGTTCATTTGTTTTTGGTTTTGCTTTAAGGGAAGGAGGAGGAGGGGGTCAAATGAGCTCTGTACAGCACTGACCTCAGCTGTACTGGAGATGGTGAAAGGAACAATGGAGTGTCAAGAAACCAGACGGAGAATCATGCTTGGACCCAAATCATAGCTCTGTTACCACATACAAGATCTGAGTCAAAACATGCAGCCAGAAATTCCTAGTTTCCACCTTTCCCTCTGTTTGCTGGGTGTAATGCCCCTGAAGTGTGAGGTGTGTTAGTCCGTTTTGTGCCCTGAAGATAACCAACTTCTAAAGCAAAAAAGGGGCTCAGAGGCTTAGTTTAGTAGGTGGTGAACTTGCCTAGCCCATGTAAAGTCCTGTTTCATCCCCAGGTCTACACAGACACAGCAGGATGACACATTTCTGTGATATCCACATAAGGAGAGCGCATGGCAAAGGTCATCCTCAGTCACATAGAAAGTTTAAGACCAGCCTGGTATACATAGGATCCTGTCTGGAAAACAAAAAGAGATAAGCTTGTTCTTGCTCCCCGTTTTTGGCATCCCCAATGCTTTGGTTTTGTGGCACGGCAGCATGTCTTGGTGGGACAACACAGCCAAGCAAGCTGGCTGACTTCAAGGACTGGATCCGAGGAAGTGGAGGAAGGAACAGGCAAGAGGAGAAAGAGTAGAAGAGGAAGAAGGAAAAGAGAAAGAGGAAGAGACTCTCTCACTTCCTCTTATCCTTCTTAAAGACACACCCCAGTGACCTAGGAACCCGACACCCAAACTCCATCCTTTAAAGGTTCTGCTGCCTCTCATAGCGTCCTGAGGTCTTTGAGGGACATGAAGATCGAAACTCTAGCTCTGAGTAGGTGCCAGACGGCAGCCATCCTTTTCTCCACACATCGGAAGGAGCAAGGCACGTTTAAGAGGTGGGAGAGCCTACATGAAACATTTTAGAGGCAGGAAATTCCCTATGAACATGTGTTTCCTAAAGACAGTGTGGCCCCAAGTGCAAATCTAGTTCTGTTCTACATATCGATACATAATATGAAGAAGTTTTACAAAGCTTTAAAGAAAAAAAAAAACTCATCAAAACCCTCCTTAAACTAGTGTAGCTTGTGTCTGTCATCAGCAGAGAAATCTCTCCTGCATCTTTGAGCAGTAGCCGTGAGGGTGGCAGGATGGACTTGGGGTTGCTTGCAGATGTTGCAACCTTGAAGTATCCAGTGCTGCTCTTCTGCATGTGGGTTCCCTATGCTGAACCACGATTTCCCTCTTAACGGGTTTCCCTGTGGTTGCACTGCTGCAACAGGCTGTCTGAGCTGCACAGAGACACAGCTGCCTAAAAGGTCCCTCCTCTGCCCCAGAGAGGAAGTTGAGCTTTGTCCCCACTCCAGACCTTTTGGTGGGCACCTGTGCAAAGACAGTTATCTTGGGTGTAGCCGGCCAGATGCCGCGGGAGGCCCGTGGTTAGTACAGATAGTCTCAGAGTTCCCATTCAGAGAAGCCTTAGGCTAGACATTCTGCAAACTTTTCCATGATCAGATATCTCCTTTTCCTCATTCCTCTTTGTAAAAGATGGGGTGAGGAGTTGAAGTAGGGAGTTTTTAGGAGACCTGGGTTCTAGCCTGGCTCTGCCCAGTGTAATGCTCGGGCCCCTGATGCTCTCTCTCTCTCTCTCTCTCTCTCTCTCTCTCTCTCTCTCTCTCTCTCTCTCTCTCTCTCTCTCTGTCTCCTCTCCAGGAGAATGTTTTCATCATGGAAGGTAGTCAGAGATCCCTCTATGTTTAGTTGCCCTCACTGTCATTGCAAGGGCAACTCAGTGGTCTGACGAGATCCCCCACACAAAGTCTGCATCTCTGCACGGTGAGTCAGTACTTCAGTGCACATGCCCAGGGTCCTACGTGTTTGCCGCCCAGCCTGGCACAGGAGTTTCCTGTTTGTTTCACCATTTTCAGTACAGAGCAGAGGGTGCAGGGAGGGCTTTGTTCAGGAAGGAAGTGAGAGGATTGAGTGTGGCAGGAACTGGGACAGGACAGCTTTGGGTTTTTTTTTGTTTTTTGTTTTGCAGAGGATGAGCAAGGAGGTCAGAGTATCAAAATAGTTCCATTTGCTTGTTAGAAAAAACAGGCTGGGCTGCTGTGTGACAGATAGCAAGCACCAGTCCTTGTTGACAGGAGTTAGGGCTCCTCCAGGTACCCCACTTTCTGAGAATCATCTACTTTGCGATAGGACTTTTGCACACAGCATTTCAGTAGAAATCACTCAGCTTAGAGTGTATTGTGGTGCTCCCAGCTGCCAGCCTTGGACAGGCTCATGTTCATGGCTCTTTGTGCTTTGGGAAGTCAGAGTTTACACAAAACCTACAATTTTACACACAGGCTTTTGTCCCCACAGTCCACCTTCCTTCCACAACAAATTTCATACCCAGTGTGGGGTTCAGCAACTCAAATGCAGGGAGCTGAAGTGATGGGTCAAGCAGTTTGTTATAAAAATCCCAGGACACTTAAGGGATGCTGAGAGTGGGAAGAACACACCAACTGTCCATTCAATAAGAAATGATCATCCATGAAAACATGGCTACAGGTAATCATATACAGACCAAGCAGGTTGTATTTAGGTTACATATATACAAACATACATACATACGTGCATACATACATACACATATACATACATGCAAGTGTGTACACATATACACATATATTTAACAATTAATGTAAAAAGAAGTTATGAGTTTGAAAGAAAGATGTCTATGGGAGGGGCTTGGAGAAAGGAAAGGGAAGGGAAAATGATGTAATTACAGTTTCAAAAAATAAAAGAAATGATATACAAAACACTCTAATTATGGCAGGTTCACAATCTAGACATCCCAGACACATGTCTTGGTTTCTTAAATATAAACACATTTAAAACAATGAGGTTTTTGTGGCCCATAACATCCCATGCAGATGGGCTAAGTTCTTTTTCCTCAGTGAGTTCTTAGAAATGACTACTGTCCGGAGCACTGAGCACATGAAGTGGCAAATGGATTTGAGATGTATTCCTCCAGGAGTAAGGGTAAGGACACGGGCAGAGACTTTTTTCTTACTCCAGTAACTTTCTAACTGACACAGTGAGGGGCTCACAGGATTCGGTGTTTTTGCTGCTCAATGCTCAAGATGGAATTCAGTCCAAATTGCTACCGTTAGAGATGTGAGCTTAATTCCTTCCTTTAAAGAGGCAGAGAGATGAAATTCCAATTTTCTGCCTCAGTTCAGTGTACACTGCCTGGAGGGCCGTGGGGCCTGGACGCTGACCTGGCCACTGACTCCGTTTGGGAGGGAAGATGGGTATCAGCAGATTTTCAGGCTCAGCCCTAGCGTGGAAACAGATGCCCTAAAGCGGAACAGAATCCTCTCTGATCATGCTCTTGGCGGCTGCCACAGCTCGCATGGCCACCATCTGCTATAGTAATGCCTCCCCAACCCCCCAGTGACACTCCTTGCTTCTGGTAACCTTCCCGTGTGAGTAGTATCACTGATTTGGGAGACTGTGAGCTATAAATAATAGCTTCAGCAGCCTAGCTCAAGCCAAGAGCGGATTCCTTCCTCTCTAGGAAAGAGAAAAGTAGGCTGTTATCCTCGAATATTTCCTTCTCCCTTTTATCGTTTGTCTCTTACCAATTTCCTCCCCTTGAACTAGCTCCTGGCTTACAAGTTGCAGCTGAGGAATATCTCAGAACTCTGAAGTTCTATCTCCCCACTCAGTGGAAACTTCAATTTGGAAAAAAAAGAAATAGGAAGATCAATGCTTATTCTAGCTAGAGGAATTTTTTTTAAGGTACCAAGTATTTAGCTCCTGAGATACTTTTGAGTTAGGTGGTCTCGGGAATGCTTCCCTTTGACATCAAACAATCCGGATTATTTGTTATACAGTTATAAATAGACTCGCCTGGGTATCAATTGATTTCTCATCCTGCCTTCAGAGAAACAGCACTAAGGCACAGGCGTGTCGTCTTCTAACAGGCCGCACCGAGTACAATCTCTTCAGACATTCCGCTCTACTTTCCTTTGCCATGTATTTTAAAAATAGAGTTCAGATCTGGTTCTAACTTCAGGATGCTGGGTGTCATAGCTGATCTGCCATCACAGAGCACTGCGACCCAGATGCCAGAAGGAGGAACACGCATTTCATACTTGTAGAGTTGAGTCCAAGATCAAGGTGCAGGCTGATTGGTTTCCTGGCAGTAACTTTTTCCTGGTCTCACAGATGGCTGATGTCTTCCTATATCATCTCCTAGGAGTGAGGGAGAGTATATTGGAAAGAGAGAGAGAGAGAGAGAGAGAGAGAGCTGGCTACAGCTCTTTTGGAGCTCGTTAAAAACAAAGGTGTTGTGAGGGGTCGATTTCCTTTATCAACTTGACAGGTTTGGAATCTTCTGAGAGACATACCTTTGGGTGTTCCTGTCACTGTCAGGGTGTTTTCAGAGAAGTTTAACTGAGGATGGATAAACCTACCCTGTATATGTGAGATACCATTCATGTTCCTAATTGATTGCTGATGCAAAGCAACCCAGTACCTCAAATCTTCTGTTACTGTGTGTCCTGTAACCATGTCTTTTATAACCACCTTTCTTGTGCGATGATAGTGTGAGCCAAAATAAACTTTTCCTTAAATGCTTTTGTGAGGTACCAAATACAAGCACTAATCCAATGGTGAGGACCCCACTCTCATCTTTTCTAAACTATTTAGCTTTATCAAAGGCTATAATGCCAAATATCTTCACATCAAGAGTTTGTGAATTAACATATTTTGGGGGGTTGGGATGTTGTCTTAGTTAGGGTTTCCATTGCTTGAAGAGACACCATAGCCACAGGAACTCTTATACAAGAAAACATTTAATTGAATCTGGCTTAAAGTTTTTGAGATTTCGTCTCTTATTGTCATGGTGGGAAACACAACAGAATGCATGCAGGCATGGTTCTGGAAAAGTAGCTGAGAGTTCTACACCTTGATCTGAAAGCAGTAGCTTTCAGACCTCAAAGCCCACCCCCATAGCGATGAACTTCCTCCAATATGGCCACCTAAACTCCAACAAAGCCACTGCTTTCTAATAGTGCCACTTTCAATGGGCCAAACACTTAAACACATGAGTCTATGGGAGCCATACCTATTCAAACCACCACAGGGAGTAATAGACATTTAGCCCATGACATTGAACAGATGATATAACGTCTCTAAACTTTGATTTTCATCATCTGTGGAATTCAGTGGTAATCGGAGCTGCTCCTGCACAGTTTTAAGGACTGAAGGAAGTGGTCTGTGAAAAGTTTCTAGACAGTGATACTTTGCTGCTTGTAGCTTCTCTTTTCCTTCTCTTCAGCAAGTTTTTATTCCAATAAAAGAACACATCATCATAGTATCTTAGAATCATTAAACCCTAGAAATGACTTCTCCTAATTCTCTTGCTTTCAGAACTGAGGCTGAAAGTATGCTGAGAAAGAAATTTCTCAGTGCTTTCTTGGCTGAATAGAGCCAAGAATCCAAGTGTTATTATTGCCCAGTATTGTTCTTTCAATGACCTCATTGTGGTTTAAGTTATTGTTGCTTTCGCTGTAAAATCTGCCATTCCAGACATTTCCTTTGGCAAAAGAACTTCATGAGATAACTTTTAGAAAAAAAATTTTCTCTCAGATAAAAGTTGGGTAGATAACAATTCATGGATTAAAACATCAAATTAGTAAGGTTTTAATCTGAAGCAGGTCAAATATTACTTTTTTTGGGGGGGGGACAACGTAAGTTCTTATAAACAAAGGAAACTTCCATCAAAGCAGCACACAGTCATAGAGATCAGATATTAGTAAGATTCACCTGTGATGTTACACATTAAGCTTATGACCAGCAGGGAATTGGACTCCATCAATATGAGAAGGAGTGGCTATTCAGAAATGGATGGAAAAGTGGAGGTGTAGCAGTATGGGATATGGAACAATAGACAGGGAGGCCAAACCCTGCCTTGTCCATTCAGGCTTTCCCCCAGGAAGGTGGAAAGCATATCTTCTCTTACTCCCAGGGGCAGGTGTGTTCCTCCCACAAAGATGAATGGACTCAAAGACTCAGTCCTAATTCTACAACTGGATGATACCATGCTCATAAAGCCCCTGTGTTCCCTCTATGTTTCTATACTGTCTTCCTAAGAAGGGAAATTGGCTGAATATAAGAGACAGATGTGGGAATCCATAGGGACTTACAAAACTCAGAGTAGGGATTCTCCAATATCCTTTGAATTTAAACCTACAACAGACAAATTGATTTTTCTAAAAAGTATTTGTCTTATGTGTGCCTACAAGGTAACCTAAATCAGGAAGTCCTGCATCTCTGTCTTCACTTTGGATTTATCTTTTACATTAGGCTCCTTCTTATCACTGTACCATGGCATATTAATCCTTACAAAACACATATATGAAAGCTGGTTATGTCTATTTATTTCACCCTTCATCAAAGACAAGAATCTTTGTCCTAAACTTGTGGTCAACTTGGATTGCAGGAACAGTACGACTTTAAGAGACAGTCTGGAACCCAGTGAGGGCAATTATCTCTCATACCAAGGCTGTATCCTGAAGCAGGAATGGTCCCTAAGGTTGCATTCCTCAAGCAGTAAGGCATTTGAGTTACCTTACAGAATCAGAGCTATCGATCCACACCTTGAACAGGACTGCTTCACGATGTCACACTTTCCCTGCTACAACAACTCTTTCTTTATTTCAACCGGAAGCAGTACCATGTTAGTATGTTAAAGGTGAGCTTGTGGTCTCTGGGTCTCTTTATCAATCATCTTCCCAATGTGTCACACTGATTATTTTATTGGTGTTTTTCACCATTACCCATCTCTTTGATCATTGTGTTGGGGTGAGTGGCTGAGCCTAGCCTGTTGGAGTTGCAAGAGCTAGAGACTTTAGTCTAAAAACTCTGCTAACAAATCCATAGGAGGTGAATTTTGGGTGCTGGTGATATCAAATATCAGAGCTGGCAAAGGAGGCTTTGTTTTTGCCTGAAGTGAAAACCTCACAAGTCAGTGTTGCTTTAAGAGTTGGTTTGGCTCTTGCAGTGACGCTAGATCACCTTCTTTTTTTAGCCTTTCTTAGATGGAATCAGGACAATGATTTATGCACAGAGTAAATGAGCTATGTTTCCTCCAGCTATTTCAACTCATATTTTTCTCATCTGGGTTCTCCTTCCATCCTCCCCACCCAATTCCTGCTTCTCATTCCCATGGTTGCTTATGAGTCTACTCAATGCTGAAACAAATGTTGAGAAAGTGAAATTTGATTCATCGCCCACTAATCTTGCTTGTGTGTGATACAGTCATATCTTGAATGAAATGAAGTGTTTTATTATGAAATTTTCTAAGAAGTGATTCATGCTTGGGTGTATTTCCAAGCAGCAATTTAATAATAAATATATTGGTCTTTATGTAATATGTTTGCCTTTATATAACATGTAATGTACAATTTTTTCTCACTGATATTTTAATTCATGATTATGTCTTTAGCTTGGAAAGAATGTGACAGGATCTCCCAGCCTATGAGGGGAGAGGATAACCTCGAGCAGTACTGATGACAAAGGTGGCTTCTTTTGTAACTGGTTATATCCCTCTGCTTATGTGTAACACTTGGAATCTGTCTTGGAATTTGTCCTTCATGACTACTTTTTGGGATAAACCTGAATAACTTATCATTTGGTACATAGGTAGAAACTGGAAAATTTTGAAATGAATGTTTGGATAGTCCTATGTGAACACTAAAGGGGGTTTTGGAACTTTGGCTGCTACCAACCAACTTGGCATCTAAGGTCTCTCTCAGATCTATCTGCTATGTAACACTGGTAGCCTCCCACTAACCCAGATGACTACCAATCTATGACTGCCCATTAATTTATTAACTGCTGTCCTTGAGGGACATTTTGGTGTAGAACATTCTTGTAGATTCTAGAGAAATACTTAAAGATTTGATCCACATCTCTATACTTTTGGAAGTCATGGTGAATAACAAAACTGGTACTAAGCACAGCTTCCCTTTAGTATACAATAGTCATTATTCTAGACATGAGCATGGGAAAACCAATTAGACACATGGAGCTCATAGTGGTACAACTCAATGATACAGGGTGTAATTAAAAGTAAACAATGCACCCTTCCAAGCTACCTTACAATGTTTTCATGAAGGTTAATCATCGCAATACATGTGAGGTGATAGAAACATTGTTTATAAAAAGTACCCTTGAACTTAAAGAATGTAGCCAGACAGCTACTAATCAATATAAATAGTAATGATACTGGCTTTTGTTTGTTGAGTGAGGATCTGTTATGTACAAAAGCCTCTGATAAGTGCTTTGATTTTATTCCTTAGAGCTCTATGCCAATAATTAATTGGGTTAATTAGTTATCTTAACTTCAAAGAAGTGCTTTGGGCCAGAAAGCTAAAGAGTTAATGTGTACCGCATGAGCAGGATATTATAAGTTAGGGGTCTCAACTCAGTCTGCCATCACAGATTGTTTTGTTCACTCTGAACGACCATACAGAGCCTGAGGTTTAGGCGAGTTTTATTATCAAAAGGAGGCATGTTCTTTCACATCATCTGCAGAGTTTTGGGGACACAAATACACAGGGAATTGTATTAAGGAACCGTTGCATGGGATGGTACACGAACTCTATTATGTGCACCTTGGGAAGAAGGTAAACATCAAAGTAGAGCCACCCCTAAAATAAATAAGCCTGGGGAATGCATGTTTAATGTCTCAAAATAATATGCATATTTGCATTTATTTTTCATGTAATATCCCCAAAGGATGCTTCTTTGTTTTTGAAGGGTCCTACACATGCTAAGAATTTCCTCTTTTTTTACTTAATTACATCCCCAGATCCTAAATGGTGCTTGGGATTCATGATCACTAGTTGTGTGTGATTCAGGACCTTGGCCCCCTCTATCTTGTGGCTTTTCTATCTTCACCAAAGCTGCTGATTTCCAGCGTTGTAATGTCTGCTGCCTCAGACTGGTCAGGGTCAGACTGGTACATGATTGCTATGTGCGGTTCAGACCTGTGAATGGTGGGCATTTCTCACAACTCACTGGTTAGAGTTCAGTTTCATGAATCTACAAAGGAAGTAACAAGTGAACTCTGGCAGCGGCATGTGCCCAGGAAGAAAGAGCCAAGTGGCTTCATATCTCTTCCACAAGGTGGGCTTGAACATGTAAATAATGAGAATCACAATTAACCAGGCAGCACTCAGCAGACTGCCCAGGAAGTTTTGACTGGCCTACTTTATAAAAAGAAGGAGGAGGTTGTGAAAGAGTGTTGTGGAGGATTAGGTCAGCAGAGACAAATTCTATACAATTTGAATTTCTAATATTCCCTCTCTTCCACAAATTTAGGGTATTCTCAATGTCTCTGTGTCTGACCCAGGTTCTCAGTAAGGTATGGAGATATACCTTCTTAAGTAGTTTTGTTTTGGATCATTCTTGGAGTATGGTGGGAAGCTATTATGTCCTGGGTTCTGATCTTTTGTCCCAGTGTTCACTTATCTTTCAGAGTCAAAGACAGAGGACTCGCCATTTGGTGGTTAGAGAATAGGTTGATAGAGAGACAGAGTTGACTATTGGGACATTGATAGAACACGGTACCCACCCCCAAGCTAACTTCCATTTCTCTATTCTTTTTCTCACTTCCCTTCACTTACTACAACTTGGTTTTCCGAGACTGAGTGGAGATCTGAACTCATGGCTCTTCCCACTGTTGTCGAAGTTAGTAAAATGTTATCTGTGGACATGTATGGGAATTCCATGGGAAGATGAGTTCCAAGATCAGCTTTCAAAGGAGTTCACAGATACAAATGAGTTAACAGTTGCCTTAGTTAGGGTTTTACTGTTGTGAACAGACACCATGACCAAGGCAATTCTCATTAGGACAACATTTAATTGGGGCTGGCTTACAGGTTCAGAGGTTCAGTCCATTATCTTCAAGGCAGGAATATGGCAGCATTCAGACAGCTTGGTACAGGAGGAGCTGAGAGTTCCACATCTTTATCTGAAGGGTGCTAGCAGAATACTGGCTTCCAGGAAGCTAGGAGGAGGGTCTTAAAGCCCACACCCACAGTGCCACGCCTACTCCAAAAAGGCCACACCTACTTGAATAGGGCCACACCTTCTAATAGTGCCACTCCCTGGGCTGAGCATATACAAACCATCACATTCCACTTCCTGGCCTCCATATCACTGAGTAGGTGTGGCCTTTTTGGAATAGGTGTGGCACTGTGGGTGTGGACTTTAATTGTAGAAGAATCCTTTTTTAAGATATGGAGGGGTGCAATTAGTGTTGTGTTAGGCAGTCCTTTAATCATCTTTAAAAACTTAAGAAATTGTTTATTCTCATCAGTATGTGTGTGTATGCATACACAGTGTGAAGAGCAGGGTGCATATGGTGTGCACGTAGAGCCAGAGAACAACTTGGCAAGGTCAGTCCTTTCATCTTTACCCGAGTTCAAGGGTTCAGACTAAGGTCATCACATTTGTGTTACAAATATGTTTACCCACTGAACAACCTTTTCAGACCCCTCCAACTTTACCATTAATTTTCACAATATTTAGTGTTTTTTTTTATTTTTTTAAATTATACATGAGAAGTGAAACAAAATTTTAAATTAATTAATATGTTTTTAATTGAAACAGAATCACATGACTTTCCCTCTTCATTTCCTCCCTCCAGCTCTTCCTAGGTACCCTCCTTCCAAGCCCCTCTCATGCCTTCTTCCAACTCTGAAGGTTTTTTTTTGTTTTTATTTTTTGTTGTTACGTATGTATATCTGTGCACAAATATAAAAACACAACATACAGAGTCTGTTTTGTTGTTTGTATATGTACATGTGGTTTCAGGGTTGACCACTTTGCATTAGCTATCTGATAGGAGGCTCAGCTCTCATAGAGGCTAATTGTTTCCTCAGCAGTCATCAGTTACCTATAGTTCTTTGTCTAGAAGTCGGGTTCCATGTATTTTTTTCCCCTTTTTTACTTATTACTTTTTATTAGATATATTCTTTATTTACATTTCAAATGATTTCCCTTTTCCTAGTACCCACCCCCCCCAAAAAAAATTCCACAAGCCATCTCCCCTCCCTCTGTTCCCCAATCAACCCTCTCCCGCTTCTCTGTTCTGGTATTCCCCTACACTGCAGCATCGAAACTTTCCAGGACCAGGGGTCTCTCCTCCTTATTACATGCTGGAGAATCCTCTGGGTATATGCCCAGGAGTGGTATAGCAGGGTCCTCCGGTAGTATCATGCCCAGTTTTCTGAGGAACTGCCAAACTGCTTTCCAGAGTGGTTGTACCAGCTTGCAATCCCACCAGCAGTGGAGGAGTGTTCCTCTTTCTCCACATCCTTGCCAGCACTTGCTGTCACTTGACTTTTTGATCTTAGCCATGCTGACTGGTGTGAGGTGAAATCTCAGGGTTCTTTTGATTTGCATTTCCCTGATGACTAAGGATGTTGAACATTTCTTTAGGTGCTTCTCAGCCATTCAATATTCCTCAAGTGAAAATTTTTTGTTTAGCTCTGTACCCCATTCTTTTTCTTTTTCAATTTTATTTTCTAAGTTTTTTTTATTTACATTCAAAATCATTTCCCCTTTCCCGTTTCCTCCCTCCCTGAAAGCCCCATAAGCCCCCTTCCCTCCCTCTTTTCCCCATTCAACCCCCTCTTGCTTCTCTGTCCTGGCATTCCCCTACATCCAGTCTTTCCAGGACCAGGGGTCTCTCCTTCCATCTTCTTAGAAATCTATTGATATGCAAATTGTGTCTAGGGTATTTTGAATTTCTGGGTTAATATCCCCTTATCAGTGACTGCATACCATGTGTGTTCTTTTGTGATTGGGTTACCTCACTAAGGATGATATTTTCAAGTTCTGAGCATTTGCCTAGGAATTTCGTGAATTCATTGTTTTTAATTGCAGAATAGTATTCCATTGTGTAAATATACCACATATTCTGAATCCATTCCTCCATTGAGGGACATCTGGGTTCTTTCCAGCTTCTGGCTCTTATAAATAAGGCTGCTATGAACATAGTGGAGCATGTGTCCTTATTGCATGCAGTTAAAGCCTCTGGGTATATGCCCAATCAAAACAACCCTGAGATTCCATCTCACACCAGTCAGAATGGCTAAGATCAAAAACACAAGAGACAGCAGTTGTTGGTGAGGATGTGGAGAAAGAGGAACACTTCTCCACTGCTGGTGGAATTGCAAGCTGGTACAACCACTCTGGAAAGCAGTCTGGCGGTTCCTCAGAAAACTGGGCATGACACTCCCCATTCTTTTTAATAGGGTTATTTGGCTCTCTGGAGTCTAACTTCTTGAGTTCTTTGTATATATTGGATATTAGCCCTCTGTTGGATGGTTTTGGTACAGTGACAGGCAGGTAGATCAATGGAATAGAATTGAAGACCCAGAAATGAACCTACACACCTATGGTCACTTGATCTTTGACAAAGGAGCTAAAACCATCCAGTGGAAAAAAGATAGCCTTTTCAACAAATGGTGCTGGTTCAACTGGCAGCTAGCATGTAGAAGAATGCAAATTGATCTATTCTTATCTCCTTGTACTAAGCTCAAGTCCTAGTGGATCATGGACCTGTACATAAAACCAGACACACTGAAACTAATAGAAAAGAAACTGGGGAAGAACATTGAGCACATGGGCACAGGGGAAAATTTCCTGAACAGAACACCAATAACTTATGCTCTAAGATCAAGGATTGACAAATGGGACCTCAGAAAATTACAAAGTTTCTGCAAGGCAAAGGACACTGTCAAAAGGACAAAATGGCAACCAACAAATTTGGAAAAGATCTTTACCATGTATTTCTCTTCATCTTTATATATTTTGGGGACATAGCCTATTGACAAGGTCTCTGGATCCATAGTCCTTGCTGGAGATGGTAGACACCCTAGGAGGGGCTTATGAGACACTCTCCAGAAATGATGACAGTCTCACATTTTTGATTCTCAGGAGACATCTTGTCACATTATCTCAGCCCTGAGAGAGATCCATTTTTCCCCACATACATGGAACACATCACTGGATAAATTACAAAAATTACCTCCTTCCCTGAATAATTTCCTTTACAATCATGAGGTTTCTCAGTTTTAGAGATTCACTAAGTTCGTCATCCACAAACAGAGAAGATATTTAGTGAGAGAGCCGCCGGGAATGGGGCATTTGATCCACACTTAATAATGAAAATGAAGGTTCTCAACATTATTCTATGCCAGGCATGAGCAGACCTGATGGCAGACTGAAAGAGACTGAGCATCTCAGGGCAGCATAAATAAGTAGCTAGTAATAGGAACACAATGCCTTTCATACGCTTCCCAGGGTGCAGAACAACCTTCCTTCATTGCACTCCTCACTATCATGCTCTGGTGTTGTCTATTTTGACTAGACTCGTTGATTTCTATGACCTCATTCTTTTATCTGCTCAAAAGGCATGATCTTTTCTTGTGTTCTAGCGAACAGCCAGCCTTTATTTGGATCTGCATGGATTAAGTTTCTTCCCTCTTTTTTTACAGTAAATTGTCCCCTGCTTTACAAAATCAAAAATAAAATATGGCAGCACACCCACACAGGGCCCACAGTACACGGCGAGTAGCAGTCATTGTCTGAGAAGCAATGTACTTCCAGCATCTGTTGATTTAGCTGAATAACTCCCCTAGGAAGTAAAGACTTGAACAACTGTTTATTCTGTATCGGGTGTGGGAGGCTTCTAGAAAGAAGCGAGCGCATGAAGACAGTGATAAAGAGCTTCGAGTAGCATAGACGACTTCGTATCACAAAAGAGCTTGTGTTGGACTTAATCTCCTAGGTAGATCTTGAAGCCATAGTTCATGGTACATATGATTATGACCCTAGTGGGAAATAGAGGCTTTATAGATGTTTTCAATTCAGGATAAGGTCATCCTGGATTATAGCAGGGCATACTTGAAGGACCTTTCAAGGGTGGAAAACTTGTTCAAAAGAACATAGAAACAAGCATACAGGGAGAATGACAATCAGAGCTGGAGAAAGATGTCAGAATGATATTTAAGTCACGGATACAGAGGGTTACCAACTACCCCTAGACCTAGGAGAGAGGCGTATAACAGGTTCTTTGTCACATTTCAGAAGGAACCAATCATACCATCATGTTGATTTTGGACTTGTAGCCTCCAAAGCTCCAAGAAACACTTTTCCTGTCATTTAAAGCTGCTTAGTTTGTGGTTCTTTAGTTTGGCAGATGTACAAACCAAACTGGTGAGATCAGCCCTCTTCGTCTACCTACTTAGCCTGTGTCAGGGCTTTCCCTTGTGTGGACACCACAGACCCCCTTGAAATATCTGGTGGTGGAAAAAAAAATGACTTTAGTGTCAAATTGCTTGCATTCGAAATCAAGAATCAGTCCTTCTTTTCTGGAATCTTAACTGTTCACACTTTAGTAAAGGCGTTGCAATAATGCCTGTGGTTTCTCTGAAAGGATGTGTTGGGAGGGGTCCATGTTTTACTTTTCCCATTTCAAATGCTGCAGAACCCTTTCTACGTCAGTGCTACGGAGCTTCAATCAAGTAGTGCTGGCTGTGAAGTCTTTTCAAAGACTACAAGACTGAAAAAGATCCCAGAGTGTAAGGAAGGCGCCTAATACGCTTTACACCTCATCTTCACCCAGTGTCTTCTCTTCCTTTGCTAGTAAGAAGGATAAAAGACTAGAGGATCTGAGCTCAGAGGAGATGAGTGTGGTGTGGCAGCACACAGCTCTCCAACGGGGAGAGGCACTGGCATTCTGTGGATTATGCCGATTTACTGATTATCTCAGAAATGTCTGTTGACTCCACAGAGTCTGTTAAAATCACAGCAGCCGTCCCATGGCTGCCTTTGATATTTAGAATGAGGAGGTTGGGGTACAACACAGTTAAGCGCACGCTACTTTAATCAAATAAGGATTAAGGGCGGGCAAAGACAAAAATAGTACCTTTACTGATTTCTAGGAGATAATTAAATCAGATTTACCACACAAGGAGTGTAAGCATATTACAAGTCTATAGAAGAGGAGAGCTTAAATACAGCAACATTAAGTTAATGCTTTTGGATCTGCAGAGCGGAAAAAAAATCCCCTCGTTGTTGGGTGATATTAGGGAATCGACATAGTGAGGAGCCTTTATAAAGATTATCTATCAAGCGAACAGTAACTGTTCTCAGTCATTCAAGTGTAACAAGCCACACAAATATATTGATCAAGTAGTCTTTAAGTTTGGTGTACAAAATATAAAGTATGCATAGATGTACATATTTTATATATATTATATAAAATATTATTATATATATTTTAATATATATATGAAAGTCCTTGCCTTTTTCCTGGAGTGAGCTCATGGCATGCTTCCTACCTGGAAAATTTAAATTTCCCAGATTCTCCTTTCTTTCTGACTGCATCTTCTCACATAAAACAATTACCTAGAGCAAAAATATCTTCTGTCATGGAATTCCTCACACAAAATACAAATCCTTCTCAATTATTCCTGAGGTTTCTGACCCTTTGGAAAAGTTTGAGGAAACTTGACTTGTTTGACCTTCTTAGCTGAATGAATGTACTGGAATTTATTTTCTACCAAGACTATCTAAGACGACTTTGAATTTATGATCCTTCTGCCTCTACCTGCAAAATACTAAGATCACAGGCTTGTGCAACCATATCTGGGGTCCTGCATTCTAGGGAAGCACTCTACCAACCAAGTTGGTGACATCTCCATCTGCCAACCAAGGGATATCTACATCTACCAAATGGGTAAAATCTTCAGATCCTATGCCACTGTTTATGAGAATTTTACAATTTCAACTAAAATAAAATTATATCGATAATTCCAGGCCTCAGTTGCTGCGCTCCTTCCCAGATTCATGCCTCCTGATCTTTAACCATTCTTGCTACATATTATAAACAAGTAACCATAGAAGTACAGCTTGCTGAGTCTGTTCAGTGTTGGCTCCATTAATGTGCTCTATGCTGCCTTTTAATATTATCTTGCAATGCTAATGATTCATTAATACCTCAAAATCAGAGTGTTACAGGTTTGATATAAATTTTGAAGGATATGAAGCATTTCTTTGAAGACTCCCTTCTGGATATGACTTTTCCTAATTAGAATGATTTCTTCTTTAGGGTTTAGTGGAGAAGGACTGAGGGTAGTATTAAGCATCAGAAGTGCATTCGCTGATTTATGGAGTGCTTTGCTCAAGGCTTGAAGGTGAACAGATTATTAATCTGATAGTTATTGAAAAGTTAGAGATGCATAGAGAGGGACAGATGGAGTTACAGCAGGATCACTGGCATTTCGATATATTTAGGGGAGGAGTCTCAGAGAGCCGTGCGGCCTCTGAGACACACAGGAAACAGTAAAAGGGAATAAATTTACTTTTTATTTTATTTTTTCTTTTTCATTGTGTTTTTACTATTTAAAACATTTTTTTTAAAATTTAACATATTTTGACCATATTCCTCCCCTTCCCCAAGTCCTTCCAGATCCTCTCCCATCTGTAGCTACCAACTTTAAGTCCTTCCTCATAAGACAAAAAACCCAATACAACAATCCCTCCCCAAACCAAGAAAACAAAATAGGACAACACCCCAAAAGAAAAACAAATAAGTAAGTAAGCAAACAACAGCAAACTGAACAACTGTAACCAAATAAAAGGACATAACGAAGTTGTGGAATCCATTATATATTGGTCAATTACTCCGGAACATGAGGCCTGCCCAGTGTTGTTCCACTGGAGAAAACTGATTTCCCTCTCACTGTAGGTATAAATGACAGTTCAGCTGTTATCTTTTACCATAGTATCTATGTTTTCATTCATTCATTCATTAAAAATATTACAGAATAAGACATAAGAAGATAAAACAAAAATGTTCATCTTGAAGGTGGACAGAAGGAAAAAAGCCCAAGAGAAGGCACAAGAATCCGAGACCCCCATCTGCTCACTGAGGAATCCCATAAAGACACACTAATCTAACAGCCAGAACATAGCCAGAGAACCTGGTGCAGACCCATGCAGGTAATGACTTTGAGTCCTCCAGGAGAGGTCATTTTGAGGCTTATAAGTCAGAACTAAAAGCTGTAAGATTTATATGTGTTGAATACGTATTTGGTGTAAACAGAGGACAGAATAATTTGCAATCTAAGTACGTATATGGATACATATTTTGATCAAATACTAACGTAATTAAGTGGCTTAGCTTCCCCCCTCCCCCTCAGAGATTGGTGTTAAAGTATGTGTGTTAATTTGAAAATGCTGACATTTGTGATAAAAAACAAAGCTCTCAATTAATTACATTTTTTTGAATCCTGATCTTTGTTGTTGTTAGTAGCTTGTAGCTTGATAAAATTACGGGTGCCTCATTTCTGTAAGTGAAACTTGCTTTCAGAATTAAAAACTGGGCAATTCAGACCTACTGGTGAATAAAATATTACTTATTAAGGAGGGCCAGAGGAAACATAATTTTCTCTATACAAACCCGATCGGGTTGTGGCTTTCTCTCTTTTATGACTAAGCACATGGCATCATGGGATGTCTCTTTCTCATTTTCCTTTCCTCTTCCTTCACTTCCTCAGGCATATGTAAGAGTCATGGGCTCATTTCCTCTCAGGCGTTGCTTTAGTTAAACGGGGCTTTGAATCCTGCCAACCATTTAAGAACGAAATCAGAGAATGAGAGGCCATGTTAGATGGAGTCCAACATGAAAATCAACAGACTCCACGTTACTGGAATTTTCTTAAACATTGAATGGCCAATGCATTATTATAGCTCGCATGGTTTTGAAGGCAGCGATCCTTTTGAGAATGTGCAATTCATCAACACAATTCTAATCAAGGGCTCTAATGTGCGGACAGTTGTTCCTGAGGATCTGGAGGAGGGCTGCCAGAGAAACTGCTGCACCAGATGAAGAGGCAGATCACAGGAGTGGCCTCCTGCCAGAGAGGGCAAGCGTTCATGTGTACCTTGCATGGAGGTTGCTGGGATTCTGTTTCCTTAATCATCCCACTTCCCGGGTTCCCTTCCAGGCCTCCCCACTCCCTGAGCAGCCTTCATCTGTTTGGTGGTTCTTGCCCCGAGTTTAGAGGCTTTCCTTCCAGTATCCTTACAGAATGTCCCTGGAGAGCATCACCACCACTTTACAGATGAGGGGACACATGCCAGTAGCCTGCAATTATAAAGAAAATGGTAAAGCAGAGATTAAAAAAAATTGTTCTGTTCTAGTTACTTAAAATGGTCCATGATATTCATGTGATTAATCCCAGAGTAAATGGCGTGAAGATCCAGAAATACCTAGAAATTTTGAGAAAGAAAAGTCTCTGTTCATCCCACGGCATTTTTTTTCCTTTTAGTCTTAAAACAGTTCGCTGGAGAAATCACGGATGATTTCAGAAAAAGAAATGCTCCCTATAGCTGTTCAAACATTTTGAAAAGATAGTTTTTCATATGGAGAATGGAAAACTAGGGACTTACAGACTGTTAGAGGCTTCTGTATGGTTATTAGGAACAGTTTGTATAGAGTCAGGTTTCTGCTGCAGGAACAGAAGGTGTGGCCATGAGCTGAGAAGCCTTCTGAGAAGTGGTCAGAGATAATACCACTGTTTATGCAGCCCTATATCACAAATTCCCTAGTCATGGTGAGGGCTGATTGATAAGAGATTTGTAGCAATTTGCCATTGAGACATATTTGCAGCCACCTTAGATTTTTCCTTCCTCCTTTCCCTCCCTCATTCCCTCCTTTCTCTTTCCTTCCTTCCTTCCTTCTTTTCTCCCTCCCCCCTCCCCTCCCCTCCTTTTCCCTCCCCTCCAATGTGTCACATGTTATAATGTAGGGAAGGTACTTTGGAATATTAGATCTTGGAGCAGAAGCAGTATGATTAACATTGAGACTATAGAAGAGAGAGTCCATTGTCAGCTTTTTTCCTTCATTTGGCACTGACATAAACTTCCAAGGTCACGAGTCTCCAAGCTCAGTGATGTCACACGTAAAACACCCATCATCTCAGGTGTTTTGAAGAGTAATTGAGCTTAGTGGGTGAAGGTGATCTACAGAGTAGAAGTAAAACTGTATCAGATACTTCAACCTGACCTGGAGTTACGACACAAGTCTTTCAGATCATATCACATGCCACTATTTAGAATTACATCATAGAGACAGCTATCTAAGTAACAATGTGCAAATGTTCTCATGTTTCATAATTGGCAATTATTTCAACTTCCTCTCCTTTGTATGACTGCCACAAAATGACTTAAAATGCTATCTCATGTTTTGTGTGTCCAAGCGTCTTGTACCCAGCTAGGGCTTGGTGAATTGAAAGTTTTACTACTTGAAAGTCATGAGATGTTCTGAGGAGCACAGAGTGCGCTACCATCTCCCAGAGGTTAATAAGCCCTTTCTGCTTCTCTGTGTTCTCCATAGCGTCATCTCTCCCCTTGCACCTGCTTCTCCAGATGAAGCAGAGATTGAAATGTCAACCAGCATGATCAATTAAATGATGCAGAACAGAGAAGCATTTGCCACCTGACCTTAATGAAAAGACCAGGAAGAACTGAGTGAGGAGACCGACTCCAGAGACTCAAAGGATGGGGAAAGCAGCAGAGTCCAATTTAAACAGATACAAAGCAGTATACACCTTGATTGAAGACACATGTACACATGTACATGGGTGCACACACACACACACTACACATACCATACACACACACTGCACATACCACACACACACACACACACTACACATACCATACACACACACACACACACACACACACACACACAAGTTCACACTTATTATGGTGTGAACATGTTCACATTTTTCAATCCCACGAGACAAATAAATGAGATAGATATCTGGAATAGAAAGAAATATACTAGAAAAGGAAACAGGTAAACTCTCTTTTTCAAAAGTTTAGATTTATATCATTTAACTTACTTAAGAAAAGTGACAAGAAAAAAGATAGATGTGAAATATATGCAGGCTGTAAGGCTGTCCTACGAAGAAGACAGAGATGACAAGCAGCGGGGGTAAGATAACTGTCTTCCTGTATTTGAAGGCTTGTCATGGAGAGGGATTTTACACGCTTCAGCAGGAATGACAGAGAGGAGATTTGACTTAGTGTAAGGCATGTCTTCGCACTATGAGGCACTTCTAGACTACCCTTGCAAGAGCCCTGCTCAGCTTCCTGCTGCTGGGTAGTGTGGAAGAGACGTTCTGATGCTCAGAGGACCCCAGACCCTCCATGACAGATCTTCTTTGAGGCTTTTGGTCACCTTGAAGAGGCTTGCAATGGTCTTGGAACCTCCTCAGGTATAAACCTGCTTGAACTTGGGCTCCACGGGCTTTGATAAAATTAATGCTTCTCAGCAGTTTAGTGCATGCTGCTGGGGGAATGGTTGCTGATATATTTAGATTATGGGCAGCTGGTGTTAGCTAAGGGATTTATTGGCTTAGTCATCCTTAGTAACAAAGATATGAACTGTCTCTCTCTGATTATTAGTTGGTATCTCCTATCTTGACTTTCAGTTTTAGATATCGTTTTCTTTTCCACTCAAACACGACTTAATATAAAAGGGTCGAGGCTAGGGACCCACTAACTTTCCCCAAACAAATGAGTTTCTAGACATTAATGGTTGTATCTATTTGTGGAGTTCAGTTTAAGACATCAGTTTATCATAACTGAGAAAAAAAATAGCAGAAGGCTCAAAGGAAAACCATGGGAACCGTGAAAACCCAGGCAAGTGAAGTGAGAACATGTACCCTGGAGAGGCAGGGCTGGGTGGCGCTTGTTCTTTTGAGACAGTCTCACTGTGCAGCCCAAGCTGGCCTGGAACTTGTAGTGATTCCCTCTGCTTTAGTCTCCCAGTTCAGTGGTTACAAGTACGAGCCCCCACGATTAGCTGAGAGTAAAGTTTGTACTTGTTTCCCAAGCAATTTCTTTAGGGCAGCAAATCAAATGTGAAACCATGGATGTTGGTCAACTGGTGTATAAGCAACTGTGATTTTTCTAGCTTAACAAAGGCCAGTTCCTTACAGAGCACTTTCTATGGAGACACGTGAGGGTGAACTTCAGGATGTCCACGTAGTAGGCGCACTCTACATTTAATGAACATTCTTATGGTGAAAGTCAATTCACTGTTAGTTTCAACACAAGCTTCATGCTGATAGCAAAGATCATTAAACTTTACAACGTGTTTCCAAGGAACATTGTGCCATCTTCACTCAAGAACATCTTTTAAATTGGATAGCTAATTATCTATTTAGTCTGAAAGCAGAGGACTGGTTCTGAGTACTTTCTGTGAAAGCATCCAGTTCTTGATTTCACTTTTGTGCTGTCGTCAAGCGCTTGCAAAACACCAAGTCCACAGCTCAGGAGTAAAGTTAAAAAAAAAAGTACGTAAAACAAAGAGCTGGAAATGAACTTCTCATTTGAAATCTCAGTCTCGCTCTACTAACGAAGCATAAGTTAGTCATAATTCCACACCCTCAAGATTCCTGATAAAGCCTTACCAGGTCTACTTCTAGCATTACCCGGCATGCACTGCACTGTGATCATCACTGTGGGAAATGGATTCCAAGGTCAAGAGGATGGAATAAACCTTTGGCTTTTCTTTGAAAAGCATTGACAAGGGAGATAGGCTGTTCTGGAACAAACAGTGCTAACAGGAATGAATAGTTTTCAGTTGCGATATGATAGCATTTATACCGTTAGAGAAACTTTCTCTTCCTTGTTTTTTTCTGGCTGATGAGCACTGTAGAAGAGTACCCTAGTTCCTTTACTTGCCTTCTCCTACGGAGCACATTCACTTCTTTCTTAATCTCAGGGAGGATGTTTAGGTGGTGTTGACCTTACACTTGTCTCCCCATGTGTGCCTTCTCTAGGCTAGACACTGTGTGACTCTCTTTGTCTATTCTGATTAGCATAACCCCGCCTCCCTGTTCACGCAGGAAAAGTATATAGCATGTCAATGAGAATGAGTTCCAACAGACGCTTTCCTTTTCACTGAATGCTGTAATAGGAAATACGAAGGCTGAAATTGCTGCAGCCCTTTTGCTACTGGGGAGTAGAGGCCCGATCCCATGAAGGTGAAGCTTTGTGTTTTGTAGACTTGTCTTTTAAAGCATGGTTAACCTATTGATAGAACCTTCTGGGTAGTTTAAACTTAAGCCAGTCAACCTATACTAGATCCTTAGCATGATAGCAATTAACAAATGATAAAATCGTTCTTCCTTTCCAAGCCCATTGCAATGGTTTGTTGGATATGAGATATATGCTTAATTGAATTTTATTCCATGAAGCATTTTCCCTACTGCCTCCATGTATAAGAGATCTCTGCAAAATCTTCACTGAAATTTTTGACTCTCCACAGAATTGTTTTTGCCAGTTAGCCATACAGTTATGTAATCGCATGGGAGTGGAGCTTGAATTCGGCAGAGTCAGTTCTGCATATTTAGGATGCCCAAAGTACTCTAACTCTTTCTCCTTGGATCCTCATTCCTGCCTGGGAATCATTTGCAGGTCTTTCGGAATAGTCTCGGAGAATTGTGGTATTGGTTCCCAAGGTAGGGTTTATAAAGTAGATGTATTTTCATACGGTAATAAACACTGTGACATCTTTAGAACTGGTGAAGAATCTGAACAAACACGTCTCCGTACTCCATTCTCCTGGAAGTCAAAAACTACCCATAGCCACGCCCACCCTGTACTTGTCCTATTGACATCTCTTCCTCTAGAATGCAGGGCTATTAGCTTATTATGTTAAAGACAACAATATTAGCAGAGATGGAGAATACTGGTTAGAATCAGTTCTGGTAGATATAAATAATGGATTTTCATTTGGAAAGCAACTTTCAGTTTTAGTGAGAAATTTGTCAAGTTTTTTCATTAAATTTGACAGAACAAAGACATCAGATATTTATAGATATTCTTGTAGCGCCTTGCAAGAGACAGATAGGAACACTATGAAGCTATGTGCATCTAGAACAAAAGGGGTTTAAATCATCAATTACTGTGGGTGGAGAAGTGGGGTGGAGGGGTTTACGAGTGAAGGGAAACTTCCTTTTTTTTTCCCTCTGTATGTTCAACTGTCTGGTTTTAATATCCTTTGCAATAAACTTATGAGTTATTTGTACCATCTTTATTTTTTATGTTGGGTTTTTAATTAGTTCTTTCTCTGAAGATATCATACAATGAGCTTTGATCGTCCTTACTCTCTCCATTTTCACTGTTCACACTCCATGCCCACCCCATGCCTACCCCACTTTCCCTTCCTAACCTCTTTGTGTCCTCTTCTCACATCTAGGCCAAAATATTTGTGGATGTGCACCCTTCCTCCTGAACATGGTTGGCTTCTCTGGATCTACACTCTTAGAGAAACTGAACCTTCCTTTCTCAGCAGCTAACCATTGTAATAGCTGCTCTTCTAGGGGGGGAACTTCCAGGATTGTGTCTGACTTGGGCTTGCATAGGCCTTTGGGGACACTACCATAGCAGCTAGGAGTTCATATGTGCAGATGCCTTGCTGGGTTCACAGACACTGTTTTCTTCAGTCACCCAGCACGTCTGGCTTTTACTCTCTTTCTGCTCCTTCCTCAACCGAGATATCTGAGTCTGTGGAGGAGGACATCAAGTGTACATGCTGACCTTAAGACTTAACTTTCTGCTGTCTCTTATTCTCTGTACCTTGGTCAATTGTGGCTCTGTGTGTTGATGATAATCTACTGAAAACGAAACTTCTCTAATGAAGGTTGAGAGAGGTGTCTTAACCTATGGATATAATGATAAGTCATTAGGAGTTGGTTTAATATTGTGTCCATTTAGCAGAACTTGTATAATCTTAAGTTGATGTTTAAATATCAATAATTATCTCCAAGTAACAGTTGCACTTTCTCAGATGAATATTAGATTATTGTAAACATTACAATTGTTTATATGTGAGTGACTTATTCAGATGAATTAGACTCCATTAAACGTTAATGGGATATTCCACTAAGTTCTTACATCTGTATGGGGCATTATATAATTTAATGTTTCTGAAAATACTTCTGCTTCTTCCCCTGACTCGATTTGCTTCCTGTAGATATTTGGGTTGGATTTACATCTGGAATGGCTATTTTGTCTGGGACATTTGTTCTGATATAAAACACTATGCTAGATCCCCTGGATATTTATGTATCTTGGCTTTCTTCCCTTCTTGCTGAATGAGAATCGTTTGCCTTGTAAATGGAACTTTGCAGTAATTTCACACTCTTGCCAATTAAAACTTTCTACTGCAACTGGGTAAAGTGCTCAAGAAAAAAGCAGACATTTCCAGATGCATGGGCTTCTGGGGTCATCCAGCCTAGCCTTACAGTTCATTCATGGCAAGAAGGGGACCTGGGACCTCAGTAGGATTTCCATGGTCTCTGCATTTCTGTTTGAGTAGGATGGGGATGAGGAGCCAATTCTTCTGGCTCATTTTGCTTCCTGTAGCAAAAAGTGCTAGAGTCATCCAGGAGTCAATCTGCTCCCTAAATTTATGGTCTGGGAGCAGCACTTTAGGACGTGGGTCTTGAGGACTCTGGAGGGCAGGAAGGATTGCCAGTGGCATAGCATAGAATGCCCTGCAAAGAGACAAGTAAATGTAGGCTTAAAGGGAGGATTATCCATCATATGTAACTAACAAGAATGATGTTCCAGTTTTTAATAAATAATACATACTCTATTTAGAAAATTTCTAAAAGCACAAAGAAGCAATTTTGACCCCACTGTCAAAGAAGATGACAATTGACATTTTGTAATTACTTTCTTTTGATAAAGCAGACACAGACATGATTATTACTCATATATAAAGGATCTGTCCTGCTTTATTTTGTCAAAAACATTGTGTAATAAGCATTTGCTTATGTTGTTAAATATTATGCTAAAATGCAATTTTAAAAGTTTGTTCTATTTCAGAGTTACTCAGCTGGGCAGTGGTGGTGCATGCCTTTAATCCACTTTAATGCACTTGGGAGGCAGAGGCAGGCAGATTTCTGAGTTCAAGGTCAGCCTGGTCTACAGAGTAAGTTCCAGGACAGCCAGGGCTACACGGAGAAACCTTGTTTTGAAAAACAAAAACAAAAACAAACAAAAAAAAAGTTACTCATTCTTTTACAATTACATGCACACATACACATACACTGTGGAAAGATGATTTTGTATGTGGCTGGAACAATATAAATTCAAAACTTAGAAATAAGGGCTAGTCTCTTATTTATCTTTTTCATTTTCAAGTAGTTTTGATACAGCATCTCCTCCATAGCCCACCTTGTTTTGCTCTCTTGGTTGTCCCTTTGCTTCCGGGAAGAGAGGCATGAACCAACATGCCAAGTTCAATACTGTGCTGTTTTAAAAATTGCCTAAATAAAATCACAGATTTTCTATTGTGGTTTTTATTAGTTTAGGTGGCAAAAAATAGGCCCAGGTATAGAATTAAAGGAAAGGGGTATGGAGGTTTTGTGTTACATTTTTAGGTGTGAGCACTGATGATGACAATGGCAGTTGAGAGATGTCAGTCATCTGCAAGCACCAATATAAGGCCATTTAGAGGCAGGTGACAGGAAGTCAATACAAAACCACACACTTAATGTGATAGCGTTTGCTCTCTCCCATCAGTACACAGTCACAATTAAATGCTATTCAGGACACAAACTGGTGAGTCTAGGCTGCTGCTGGGTAAAGCTGGGGTTTCCTTAGTATGGATCATTCAGAAACATAATGAATCCTAAAAACACATGGACTCTAGGTTGTCTTGCATACAGTTCCACCCAAATCAGACCAAAAAAGCAAGGAAGAAGCAATATGTAACCCAGTCTACTCTGTTCCTCGTTAATCGTTTTGGCTATGAGGTACATAGTAAGGTATTTGGCTTTGTTTACTACCTGTGTTCCATGATGCCATTGGTAGCTAGGAAATTTAGAGTTGGTAGCGATGTCATCACCTCAAAGATGAAAGTCAATTCCAGCTTCTTTCTCATATGCCACTGTGAGGCAGCTTAACTAAGAGAGAGCATGGCGTGTCTGAAAAGCGATGGCAGAGAGTAAGGCTGAGATGTGAATGGGACCCAAGCCACTGATGCTTTGAGCAAAGTAATAAAGACTTTCCATTCCCATTCTACAGATTTCCGCTGTATTAATCATTAAAGAAACTGATCATACCCCAGTTCTAAACACTTCCGGTGGACAGAGGCCTTATGCAATGCTTCTAGGGAATGTCTGACAAATACCCAGGAGATCCAACAATGATGTAGGCATACTTTGCTTTCTCTGTGTTTTCACGGTGGGTTGGGTTGAGGATGAGCTGACTGCCAGCAGGGTATGGTTTCATCCTGTGCCGAGATGCTAAATTTGTAGCTCATGGTGGGGGACGAGCTTGGAATGTAATTTCTTCCCTTCTGTAATTTTCTGCCTGCCTGCATGAATGCTAATGAACACCTCACACATGACAGAGCGATGAAATGTAGCCTTACTTTACTATTTTTGGCAGGCTCTGAAGTCACAAAGTCTAGGACACAGTGGAGCACCAACAAAATAGTGTCAGCAGACGCTTTCTTCCCTTCCTTCAAATTTGTCTTATGTACAACTTGTGCTGAGTTGATAGGTGGTGTCTCTAGTTTGATCTAGTCTCTGTGCTGCTGTGACAGCTCCTGCATTCTGTCATATCATCCCACACCTGGGTGTCCAAGACTCTGGGAAAAGCCTTTCTCCAAGCAATCTAGATCTTGAAGCTCAACCCCAGACCAACCCAGTCACTTCTTTTCCGTTGTGACTGAGTAGCATGGAAACCAGATTGTATTTATTACTTTAACCAATAAGAAGTAGATAGGGCATGAGTAGGGAGTTAAACATGCCTATGGGCTGCAGGTTAAATGCTTAAATGATTTTATAATTATACCATCAAATGAATTGACTTATCAGAGGGAAGAAAGTAAAATCAACACTTCTGGTAATCAAATTTTAATTGAAAGACTTGGCTGATTGATGGCATCAGCAAGAGAATTTAATTTAGGGCATGGAGTCCTTTGTTTGTTAAATCAGTTGGTGGTGTGCTGACAGTCTGACCACATTTCTGGGAAGGCCACCACAGATTTTGTGAATGACAGAGACATGAGGACATAGGGTTGCTAACCACAGGTGACCTGTCTCACCTATTGAGGCATGCTGTTTGGGGATGGATATTACTGTTGGGGTTGATTGATGCGGGACCAATTATGTATAGTTGGGGGCTCACTTCACTTTCGTTCTCAACCCTAGGCTGCTGGTGGCAATTGCACAGGTTTTTTTTTTTTTTAAAGTAGAACGAAAAGGACACGAGAGGAAAGGGGGTGGATTTTGGGAGTACCATCAAACATAGAGCCATAGCAGAGAGAAAGGTGAATCTGGGGACACATTCTTCAGCAAGAATTCATCTTGTTGAAGGGTAACTGTTTCTGAGGATTAATTCAGGCCACAGGTCCTTGTGCTTGGGGAGACTGGAATGTTAGCATACATAGTTGTTCCTTCAAGGGAAGGAATGCAATAATTGTTATCTTCCCAGAAGGGTGGGAACAGCTATGCGTTCTAGCCTGGTGACCTTCTCACTGCCTCAGTGGCTGGAGACCACACCAGATCCTCCCCCAGACACTTAACATATGCTTGTTTTTCTCAATTTATAAAACCTCTTTTTATGAGAGGGTCAAATGTACTTTGCAAAGAGTTCCATGTCTGATCTTCATTTAGCTTTGTTACTCAAAGATATTTACATGTTCTTTATTGTGTATATGGGATTGAGTTATTTGCCAACAGGATAAGTTTTCACCAAATTGAGCTATGCTTATACATGCCTAAAATAAACTCTGTGGCGGTCAGATTCCTGAGGTTTGAATCAAGCATTAGCTACTTAGTTGTGTTGAGCTGAACTGTCTTTTTGCCTCCTGTGGATTGGTACTCTACTGCCACGGAGGGTGCAGGGAGTCCCACAATCTTTCTTTATTTCCATTTCATTCTTACAGTCAACTTTCCTCATTCATCTGTGTGAATGTAAATATGATAGGCTAGTGGTTGATGTCAAAGTTACAGGAAAATATGTCTTCTCCTTTTTAGTTTTCCTTATATAGAAGTCAAGATATATTCTTAAATTAAATTTATTTATTTTTTTACTTATTCACCTCATATCCTGATCACTAGATATATTTTTTATAAATCTTGGAAATACGCTTGGTTTCCTATAGGCCTGATTGTAGAAGATCCTGAAGTGTGTAGATGAACTCAAAACAAGTGAGAGCACTAAGAAAGACCAGTTAGTTATGGGAAGTAGTGAGGGGCTTCCATGAACTAGAGAATGACCACCATTTTCCCAGGAATCTCATTACTTATTATGTATCCAAAGGAAAGAAAATCTCTAGGTTCCCAAGATGTTTGAACCCTTGGTTTTACTGCAGTACTATTTATACCAGATAAGATATAAAGTCTAGGAAAGGATTTAACAGAGAATAAATATATCAAGAAATATGGCTTATCATTGAGCTGTACAAATTGAAATCCTACAGTTTCCATATGAATGAATGGCACTGGAATATAGTATTTTAAGAGAAATCTGTCAGGCCCGGAAAGGCAAGGAGCACATGGGACCATGGGGATGAGGACTTGCCCTCACAGGGAACCTGGGCCATCCACCTAGATATGCTGCTTAGTGGAATTTAATTTTTCTGTTAGTTTTGACTGATGAGTTACCCAACAGAAATGTCAAATATAAACACACAACTCATCTATTAAATTCACCACAAAATATTAAATGTAGAAATTAAAGTGAGGCATTTGTGGTTAAAATAGTAAAGACTGAGGAAACCAAATTCACCATTGTGAAAGTGTGAAGAATATAGAAATATTGGATTGGAATTCTTTAGTTCAATTGGGAAATCAGGTGAGTGATAGAATTCAAAACTTTTCTATCTATATAGTGTATATCTATACCAAATAAGAAGCACATGAATTATTAAGGGACTTGGAAAATGATAAAAATAAAGGTATATAACAGATTGCAAGTACCTATAGGGACTTGCTTCTTGTTTATTGTTAATACTTTGAATAGTAGCTTAAGTAAAACACATTGTTTTGACAAGATTTTTAGAAAATATTTAAATGAAGAAGAAAAAGAATTAACCATTTCATTTTATAGACTGAAAGTTTTAATGGATTTACTTGTACTTTTCTCACACTACTCTAAAATGATATTGTTTTTACAATTTTGCATCCTGCTTTTGTATTTTTATTCAAAGTAAAAAAAAAATTTCCCAAATCTCCATGACATCTTTATTTTTAAGTATAATTTTATGATGCTGCCAACTTTAGGATATTATTTTATATAATGCTAGAGAAGAAAAAAAGGGTTTCTTATGAATCTGTGTTGTAAGCTTTAATGATAACTTAACAGACATGAGCATTGTCCTGCCGGTTTTGATGCTTTGATAGTTCTCTCATCTATTTCAGAGATTTGGCAATTTCTTTGCTCTTCCTTGCATTGGTCGACTTGTGGGACGAAATTCATTGGCGTATTTCTCAGGAAACACAATAGAAGACAGCACCATGTACTTCTGTTCCTTAGATAGGTGATCGATTGCTTTAGAACAAACAGAGCTTCCTAAGGTGAGCACTAGGTTCACAAATACAAAATCTACTCACAACTCCTCTGCTTAAGCGTACTTTTGTTTACAGGATAATTTTTCATGTCAGTACTGAATCACAGGGTTGCTTTTAAAAGACATTTAATTGATTTTAGTTTGCTAAAGATTCAATTGACAAATGAAGATTGGATATAGTTAAGATTGTAATATAATACTTTGATGTATGTACACTTTGTGTAATGATGACAGCACTCAAATTAATCAGCACATTTATCATTACCCTGATCCACATTCAATCTCCAGAATATGTTCACTTGATAACTGAAAGGTTTTTTCCTTTGACCAACGTCTTTCCATTTCCCGCAACTCTAACTTTCTGCTGATCACCATTTGTCTTCTAGTGTTATGAATTCAGCCTTCTGGATTCCATAGTTGTATGATATCATTTGGTATATGTCTTTATGTTTTGAGCTTACTTTTATTTATGTCTTTGAAAATAACAGAATTTCTATATTTTTAAAGACTGAACCAAATTCATATTCCATATCTTTTTTTATCTACACATCCTTAGGGTCATTAGGTTGCCATATCCTAACTACTATGACTAATACTACAATGGATATGGAGACTCAGGCATCCGTTGGGTTCCATCTCATTTCCTTTGACTGATGCCCACAGAGGGATTGCTTACCTGGAGGACATGTTCTCTGCTGTTCCTTTGATGTGCAGTCATTGTAAGATACCATTTTCCTCTGTATTTTGGAGGTTTTGCATTTCCATTTTGTTTAGACTTAGTAATCACTAGTACTGTTGGAACATAATATGAATTTCTGTTTCTTAGTCTCTTTGATAATTTGTGTTGATTTCCAGGAAGGAGATGGAGAGAATTCTGACTTCGTGTCACCTTTTTCGAAATGGAAATTAGTTTAAAACATTTTTAAATAAAGTTCATGTGTCAAATAGTTTATAGTTTTCCGGGTGAGCTAACTTGAAACATGCGGTCAGTCTCTGATTTCCTCCTTTTCCAAAACTCACTCCTACTCATCTATCCACTGCATAGTATCCAGTGTTTATTATGAATCTGCTTCATGCAGACACTGCATCAAGCCTTGGAAATGGGAAAGAAATCTAGACAACAGTTCGAACCACAGACTCTGAAAGAGGTCATGAAATTTAAGCGGGCAGAAATAGATTTCTTTTTTGAGTTGGAAAAAGCTTGTGCCTATTAATTGTTAATAGAGATACGTTCTGAGGCTATAGGAGAGAAATCTTTTTTCCAGATGCAAGGGTATGGGGGAACTATGAGACACTTCTACATCTTAGCTCTTGCAGTGTAAACTAAGAAGTGGAATTTTCTACCAATACCTGTTGATTTAGGCAAAGAAGGTAGAGAGATGAGCTGGGGTCTCTCTAGTAGAAAAAAAAATACCAGAGCTGTCAAAGCAATGGACTACAAAATATATGCTGAATATGGACGGAAGTAAAGAGGCTCAGACAGCGACAGGACAGAACTCCTAATGGCTTAGAAGAACAACTGTAGAATCAGCAATTGAATGCAGAAATGTGAGAAAGAAAACTCCTTAGAGAGGCATTCTATGGAAACACAGCATTTTTTTTTTTAGAAGGAAGACGAACTTGAACCCACACACTCCTTTGAGTCAGCTTAAAAGTTGAGTAACCTTGAGGTCATCTTATTTTCTGTGCCATCTTCTAGCAACCCTCTTACAAAGAAAATGTCCATGAGCTTATTTCTGGGTTCTACAGTGAAGGTAGGACATTTGCGTCAAACCTGGGTTAGTATCACATATTAGTCCCTCAGACAACTTGTACTAGCTCACACATAAGCAAAAACATTGAGAACAATTCACATATCTTTTAATGTGGAACGTTTCTTCTTTTCTTGAGTTGATAGGTCTGTCTGAGCTGTATCCATTGTATAAAACACTGTAAGATGCTGAACACTCAGGAAAAAGTAGGCCAGAGCCAAACATCTCTGAATTATGGATGAGGATTAGAGACAGTGCAATTCATTCTGATCCAACTCAACTCAATTCAATTAAAAAAAATACTCACTGAATGTTATAAGTCAGGTGGTATAGACTGGTCATTTTAATGAACCACCTACCTGCACTTGCCTAACTTATAACCAAGCATCAGGAAACATCATCTCAACCCTCTTGTAATATAACTTCAGTAATGATAAAATTGTTAGGTTCTTTAAGTTTATTTAGAAATAATTTAGTTTTATTTTTTTATGAGATACATTTTACAAAAAAATTCACAATGCATCAAAGACTGGTTATAAAAATATTACTTTCCTTGATGTCCACAAAAGAATCTGTCACAACTAGAATTTCTGATGAATGTGAGATTCAAGCAGAATGTCTATTTATTTATTTATTTATTTATTTATTTACATTTACACAGGATCTCAAGCTAGAGGCCAGGCTGGCCTTGAACTCTCCACCGTCTTGCCCTAGCCTTCCTAATGACTTTTTCCAAGTGACTGTTTGTGCCTGTCTGTGTATCATCCTCAGAGGTCATGGTCAGTTTGCAGAAAAAGACAGTTTGGAATTGAAGGGGCTGAGTCAGGTTCTTTCATGTCCCAGCTGTCTATTTTAGAAAAATTCGTATTTTTATGATGTCATTGCCCTCATCTATCATACAACAGCCTAATGTCTAGATGGTATCTATCTATCTTATAAGTGAGAAAACTGGTGTTTATCAAGGTTAGGTCATGTCTCTATTGGCTAAGTTTCAAGTGCATGATGTCTGATTGGTATCCGAGTTTAAGGAGGTCTCTATTTTAGTTACTTGAAGCTGAACACTTTATCTGAACATTGAAAGTCCACTATGAATTGTAGCCATTACTACAGCTACTTAGCAATAGGAAAACAGAAATGTTTCCTAAGGATGCAGGCCACACCGAACCATGCGACCTATGCCAGAATTATTCTGGTGGAAGCATCACTTGTTCAACCTCTGACCCTAGAAGAATATAAGACTAACCTTGATTAAAATGGTAAATGTCATTTGTAATTGAAAGATCTAATTTTTATAATCCTATTTCTGCTGTAATGAAGAATTACACTTTTGACATTTTCAGTTAATGTGCTACATAGCCTTGGGTTGACATATATGATATTAGGGCCCTAAAACCAAGAGCTGAAAGAGAGATGAATCTTTAACCAATGAAAATTACAAGTCTTGTTAGAAGGGTGAAGTCAAAATGTCCACAATTAGTGCTGTTTTGAGGCATTTAAATCATGTGTTATAATCACCAAAATATAGGACAAAATATACATACATTTTCATAAAGGAAACATAAAAATCCCTGGCCTATAATATACCATTATCTATTTGGTGCAGCCTAGAGAGGTGGTCCATTTTTAAAATCATTTCCTCTTCCCTCTTATTAGCATTTCATAAGTTATCTTTTGTTAGCATATCTTCCAAGGGTGCTCTTCTGTTTATGGCTTATTTTCTCCTTGTCCATTATAGAGAGATTGGCCTCACCTGATTGTGACATTTAGCTAGAAGGCTGATGTTCTTGTGTCATGTTTAAGAATGTCTTTTCCTCTGTTTCCCATCCTATTCTTTCCAAGTTTTCTCTTGCAATAAAATAGTCTGTAAGTTCTTAGAGAAGCTGAACACGTCCATTTAACAGCAGAAGCTAAAATAAAAACATGTCAAATTATTTTTTTATTTTAAAAGAGAAAATCTCATCTCACTTTTTTATATGATTTTAATTCAAATTATCATATGAGTGTTGTCAAACAAGGCACAGACTTGACTATGAATATACTTATACAGTCACTCTCCTGGGATTATGATGCGACCATAAGGTTTGTGTTCTGTTTTGAGTTTTACACAAACATAAAAATTCAAGGCAAATAATATTTGTTCACACACCCGTATGGAAACAACTGTCTAAACCCACATAGAGGGAAGATGAATGTCCTTAGGGGCTGTTGGCAACACTGATGTGTGGACTTTCAGATTCCCACCAGCATTTTGACAAGTCTCCAGGCAGGAGAGGCAGGCAGGAGAAAGGCGACTTTAAACCTAACACCTTCTGGCTTTGAATGCAGAGAAGACTGCTGGCTGCTTCACAAATAGACTCCCAGTTGAACAAGAACAGCATCTTGTGTTTCTAGCATTCATGGTAGCTCATTGCCATGGTAGAAGCCACTCTTCAGACCTGGAGTCTGGAGTAATCTGGTGCTTGCAACTTAGTGCTCTTTACATTAATTTCAGGGCTCAGGACTCTTTAAAATTAAATTTAAAAAATTATGGGAGATTTCTATTTAATTTTACTTCACTGTAGATGAGAATGCATTTTGGATTTTAGAAAACAAAACAAATTAAACCAGGGCCAGAGGGATGACTCAAGAAAGTGCTTGTTGTACAAACAGGAGAACCCACAGTATGTTCCTGTGGTTACAGCACTGGGAGAGTTAAGAGAAGGGCTCCTGAGCCATCTGGTCTACCTGAATCAGCAAGGTCCATATTCAGTGAAAGCAAGGAGGTGTACTGGGATGGTGATCAGGTATGGGGGTGAAGAGGGAGAGGACTTGGAGTGAGAACAAAAATGGGTGGTGGTGGTGTTTCTGTGGTACTAGACCTGGGGTGACAGAGGCCACAGGGGAGTCTATGCAGGAGAGGGAGTAGAGAGACTAAAGTGGCCACTTCCTGTAGCCAAGCTGGACTTCCAGAGGAGGGAGGGAGACATCAACCCACCCACAAAACCTTCAACCCAACATTTGTCCTGTTTATGAGATGTGCATGGATAAAGACAGACTAGAGACTGAGGGAACAGCCAATTAATGACTGGCCCAACTTGAGATACCTTCCATGGGGGAGAGGAAACCCATGACACTATTAGTGATCTCTGCTAAGCTTTCAGACAGTAGCCGAGTCTGTCTTCTGAGAGGCTTCACATCCAGCAGGGGATGGAGGCAGAGCTCAGAGTCTTGTAGAAGAGTGGGGGATAAAATTAAGCTAGTCAGCAAGTAGGAGAGGTCAAGGACACCACAAGAAGGCCTACAAGGTCACCTAACCTGGGCACATGGGGGTTCACAGAGACTGGACCACCAACCAAAGAGCATGGAAGGGTTGAACCTAGCCCCCAACATTTGTAGCAGATATGCAGTTTGGTCTTCACATGGGTCCCCTGACAACTGGAGCAGGGGCTTTCTCTGACTCTGTTACCTGTCATTGGATCTCCTTTCCCTACCTGGACTGCCTGGTTGGGTCTTAGTGGGAGAGAAGGTGCTTAGTCCTGCTGTGACTAGATGTCCCAGGGCAAGGTGGTACCAAAGGGGCTTCCCTTCTCTGAGGAGAAGAGATAGGAATGATGGGGGAAGGATTTGTAAGGGTGGAACTGGGAAGAGACTGGGGAGGGGGCCTTTTATTTGGGAACTTCTGAAGACACCCTTAAGTGGTATCTTGATGTGTGTTCACTGAAAAACACAGGGACAGAGAAAAGGAATGTTTACTTATTGTGCTGGCTTGCATGAGAATGGCCCCCATAGACTTTGTTCTAAGTTAGTGGAACTGTTTGGGAAAGACTAACAGGTGTGGCCTTGTTGGAGAAGGTGTGTCACTGGAGGTGAGATATGAGATTCTAAAAGTACATACCCAGACTCACTCCTTCTCTCTGTTTGCAACTTACTGAACAGATGTGAGCTCTCAGCTACTTTTCTAGACCCCTCCCCCCCCGCCGCCTGCCTGCCACCATGCTCCCTGCCATGATAATAATGAACTAACCATCTGAAATCCTAAGAAAGCCCCCAATTAAATGCTTCCATTTAGAAGAATTGCTTTGTCATAGTATCTATTCACCATAACAGAACTCTAACAAAGATACTTAGGGAACCAAAGAATATATTATTGACTCATTCTGCTTTATTCCATAAAAGTGGCTGGAGACTAATGGGATCCATTTCATCTTCCACTGTGAAGCTGCTCATAAGAGAGACAATTCATATGATATAAAAGTTATCAGACTTCATGAAAAAAATGCTATAAAGGTTTTTGTCCCAGTTACTGAATCACAATCCTTTTCAAACTTTCCCCTCTTGTGCATTTATCCAGAATCCAAGTCATCCAAGTGGGTAGACATCCCTAAGAAGCCATGGTTTCATTAATGATAGTTGGAATGAAAGATCACCTTCTTTTTAAAAAGCCTAGAGGAATCTCAAGACATGACATGTTCCTTTGATTTTACTCACACGTGAAGGACTAAAAAATGTTTTCTTTAGTTGGACAAATATTTTGATGGGAACTTTAAATTTCTTTATTTCATGTTGTAGTTTATTCCACATGTTTATTGTCAACTAATGGCTTAGAATTGATGAGTTATAAATCCTTTGCAAAGATGCAAGCCTTCCTTTCTGACTATTAATTCTTTTACTTTACTCAAACTTCTGCTAATAAGAATACAGTTGTGTACACAGAATACTATAATACATGTAATTGGGTATAGTAATACACATATAAAGTTTAAGTGAAAGTTTCCCATCTGGACTGATGCTGTTCTTTTTGAGAACCATAAGTCATCTAACAAAATTCCAAGTAATAAAATTTCTAGTACTAGATAGTTATAGACCCCTTTTGAATTGCAGGACAGGGTTTTCCAAGAGACTCCCAAAACATTATAGGCTATTGCTATTGCTCTTGGTTGCCCCCCAGAAGTGGAGAGTAAGTCACTATTGCTGAAGATGTACTTCAAACACAGGGACCAGAAACTATGAGCTGGAATTGACTTGAAAGCCTTCTCCTGAGGACTAGCTTTCATGGTTCCAGAACATACCATGTAAAGATTCCAAAGGAGAAAAGCATTCATACAGTGTGCATATTTTAGATACCTATAAACATTCAAAATGCAGATTTATAGAGCCTAGTTCCAATGGATACATCTACAGTACAATTCCTGCACCTGAGGCTCAGAGATCATTACAGAAAAGATTGCAGAAAGACTGTAAAAGTCAAAGGAACAGAGAGTTTGCAATGACATTGCCTCTTTTAGGAATGTTAGTCTCTGTGTTTATAAAGTCTCACCAACACAAGTACCCAAATGACAAAAGTATCAATGAATATAGTAATATGGAACATGGAAATCCCAGAAGGCTTCAACCCTAGACAAAACCTATAAACAACTAAAGGATGCTAAGAGTGAGAAAAAGTCTCCCAAAACACCAATTGCTTATCCAATACCAAACTGTAAGCACTGAACATATATACATGTATAGGTAGCTCAGTGGTTAGGAGAACTGGCTGCTTATCTAGAGGACTCTGGATCAACTCCCAGTACCAGCATTATCACTCCCAACCATCTGCGATCCATTTCTAGAAGATCTAGTACCCTCTTTTATCCTCTGTGGGCAACAGACATGAGCATGATGAACAGAAAAAGATGCAGACAAAAACAAACATTCCTATAAAATAAAATTAAAGAAAACATACAATTTATTTGCTTACATTTGTTTGAAAAAAAAACATCTGGTATAGATGTCTTGTTCAGGACAAGAAGGGGATTGATTAACTTGAGTGTGATTGAAACACAGGCACAACACAATCATGCTTGTGGCTTGTGATCACCTTGACTATAGTGAGGGAGGTGAGATGAGACTGGAGTGGGGAGCCTTCATTGAGAGTGTTACCATAATTCTGAGAAGTCCAATGACCTGAGAGGAGGCAGTGGAAGAAAGTAGGACAGAGAAAACAATTCAATAACGTTTTAGGAAATAGATTTACAGGAGAAATGCAAAAAAGTGGGAAAGAGAACTACTCATGATCCCTATATATACATATATATACACTTGCATACAAATACATATACATGGATGAAGGTAAATATCACCAATTGTGATCGTGAGTACTGGGGAAAGATGTCTTCAATACAGTTACATGGGCAACGAAGGTAAAGATGGAGCTCAGAAGAGGAATTTGTCTAGGAGATTGAAAACTTGTAGTTTATCGAGGACTGGTGAGACCGTGGCTGGAGAGATCAGTCAGGGGAAAAAAAGGAGAGAACAGAAGCAGAAGGGGTGGAGGAAGGGAGGAGAGCTGTGAAGGAATGTCAGAGAATGAGGAAAGGATGCTGGATTCTGCCTTCCCCATCACACGAGGTGTGAGGTCCAGTTAGTGTGAGAAGTTTTGCTCTAGGGATTCCATCCAGAGCTAGACAGTGCACTTCTGTAAGCATGACCAGATTTAGTTTGTGATGTTCCTACACATGTTGAGAAGTTTTGTGGAAGTTGGTTTTGTTGGAAGCATAGTTTGAGCAGAAACACAGAAAACATCTAACCACCTACCTTGATGTGTCTGCAGCTGCCTTCTATTCAAAGAGAATTTATTGTCTATTATTTAAGAAGTAATTCCTCCTTAGAGATGGGGCTTGGTGAGAACATTAGATACTTTCAATATTGCTTGAAACCTGAGAACTTACGATTTTGCGAAAATGCTTTGAAAACCTTAAGCTTAAGTATGGGGTGGGCCGCGAGTACCCTGCGGTAGGGGCGGAGCATGAAGTGAAGAAAGGTGGTATTTAACTCCATATTCTTCCCAAACTGAGCTAGCTTAACCCTGCCTCTTTTTGCATTGTGGTGTCCATGCTTAGAAATTAAACAAATCAAACAATTTAAGAAATGATTAACCAACATTGATTATACCGTTTGTATCTAAACATAAAGAGACATCTTCACAGTTGTTTGTAATTAGATTGCCAAATGATGAATATTTTTAGAGCAAAGTTATGACTTTTCATAATGCAGACTTTTACCTTTCGAATTTATAACCAAAACATGTGTGTATATTAGCAAGGCCCACTTGTATTATGGCTGTAGGATGCCATACCTGCAGTACTGAAGAAACCTTGGATAGAAGAAGCTTTTGTCTAAGAGGAATCCTTGAGATTACATTAATAGGAAATAACCACATAAGTTGGCTACATTTGATTTGCTTGTAAATCCTGTGGATGTGTCAAGGCCAGGAGGATCACTTATTTTATTCTATTGAGCATTATTTCTGATGGGATACAGAGATTGAAGTTAGCACATCAGTATTAGGGTTAGGGGTAGACTTGACTGGAAGTTAGCTTTTTCACACAATTTCTCGTTCTGAACGTGCATGCTATTATCCTAAATCACAATTTGCATCATTCAAATGCAAATGGATTTTCAAAATTCATGTGGGAGTTTCGTGGTGTAATTTTTTTTTTCTGGCAAGTGCTGCTCAATTTTTCATTTATTTGAAAGAATTCAGTGATGCAACTGATTCCAAGTGGAAAGAAAATGTGAATTTGAATGTGCTGTTCATGTTGGAAGGAACGGCTGTGATTATATCAGATTCACATCTGCTTTTATTTTGCAGTTACTCCTCTTGGCTTCACTAGAGCATATGTGACCTACAGGATACAATGCTTTTAAGGTGACTTTGCTTTGCTCCCCAGATACAGATGTTCTCAGAGTTGTGTTCCTAATTAAATATTGACTATAAAAGTAAGGAACGAAGGCAAGTTTGAAAAGCATTATCGTTGTTATGGAGATATGGAAATCCATTCATTGGTAACACTTCATTTTTTGGCCTTTGAAAAGCAGTGATGATAGAGGACTAGCATGCTTTGTAAGTCACCAAGTCTCCTTTGGCAATTTATTTTAATGTAGTTTGTTCCCAGAGGAAAGAAAGTGATTCACATGGCTCTTAATACTTTCCAGCTGTTCAGGGAGAAACTATGGTTTGCACTCAGTTGTAAAAGGGAGTCTCCAAAAACCTGAAGCTCTTGTGCTTCTGCTTTCAGGAGTGGCTTCTCACCAGTCTGGTGGTCCCTGTACTGCTGCATAGAATTCATTAAGGTTAATCCTTTGCTCCTTGTTATTTGGTCAACAACCAGCAGGTATCAGGTCCTCTCTAGGTGTATCTAGGTCTGAGATCTTCCAGATGTAGAATGTGGTTTGTTTCCCTCAAGTAGTCATGTGGAACACTGATCTTGAAGAATGCTCATTTCAAGAAAGTCAGCACGGGCCAAGAAAGTTTGGAAAATGACTTCGGAGTTTAGAATTAGAGTTAGCTTCTTAAAGTGTGTTAACTGTGTTCTCTCAAATCTATATGTTGAAACTTTAGTTGCCAGGGTGGTGATCTTGAGAGGGACCATCAGGAGAAGAGCAAGACATGAAGGGAAGGGAACTTCCTGAGTAGGCTTACTGACCTTATAAAAGATGTGAAGTGCATGCCAATCCAGCTGCCCTCCCTTTGCCTTTGCCACAGGAGGTCTCAGGAGTCATCCTTTCTATCATGTGCAGATGTCCTGTGAACACTATCTATATAATAACCCCTCTCTAGACACTGGGTCCACCAGCAATGCATACTGATACTCCCTAACCTCAAGCATTGTAAGAAAGAAATTTGTATTAATTTTTTATAAATTATAGTCAGGACTCTTTAGATTGTGTGAATTGTCTGTTATATTGATGGGTTTCAAAACAGCAGCTCTGTTAATAGCAGCTTTATTTGTAATATCTAGAAACTGGGAACAACCCAGACGTCCCTCAACTGAATAATGGGTAAAGAAAATGTGGTTCATTTTACAGAATGAAATACTACTGAGCTATTAAAGACAAGGGCACCATGAATTTTGTAGACAAATGGATGGAACTAGAAAATATCCTGAGTGTGGTAATCCAGACTGAAAAGGACATGCATGATATGCACTCACTTAGAAGTAGGTATTAACATAAAGTACAGGATAACCACACTATAATCAACAGCGCCAAAGAAGCCAAATAACAAGGAGGGGACAAGGGGGGAAGCTTGAATCTCGTTCAGAAAGGGAAATAAAATAGACATTGGAGGTGAATAGAGGGAGGGAATTGATTGGGAGAGGGGATGGGGAAGAGAGTGAGGCTGGGGGGACCAGGTGTAGGGAGAGCAGGGAAGAGAGAGAAAGCAGTGGGGTGCCTCTCTAGGACATGGCAGAGACCTGGGGTAGGGAGGAGGCCCCAATGTGCCTATGGGGGTGAACTCATGGCTATGGGAAGTATGGATCCTGAAGTGGCCACTTCCAGCAGCCAGACAGGACTCCCAGTAGAAAGATAAGAACAGTAAATAACCCAGAAAACCTTTGACCTAAAATGTGTCCTGCCTACAAGATGTGCAGGGACAAAGATATAGTAGAAACACTGACTGGCCCAAATTGAAACCCATTCCATGGGCAAGAACCAATCCCTGACACTATGAATGATACAGACAGGATAACTGTCCGGAGAGGCTCTACCCAACAGCTGAATTAAACAGATGCAGAGACCCACAGACAAACATTAGATGGAGCTCAGGGAGTCTTGTGGAAGAGTTGGGGGAAGGAATGAAGGACCTGAAGAGGATGGGGACTCCACAGGAAGACCAACAGAGTCAACTAACCTGGACCCTAGAGGGCTTCTATAGACTGAATCACCAACCAAAGAGAGAGCATGGACTGGACTTAGGGTCCCCCCCCCATAAGTAGCAGATGTGCAGCTTGGTCTTCATGCAGGTTCCCCAGTAACTTGAGTGGGGGGCTGTCCCTGACTCTGTTGCTTGCCTGTGGATCCTGTTCCCTTAACTGGGCAGCCTTTTCTAGCCTCAGTGAGAGATGATGTGCCCAGTCCTGCATTGACCGATGTGTCAAGAAGTGGGTGGGGTGGGGTGGGGAGGTTGGGGGTTGGGGGATGGGAGGATGACGGCGGTAGTGACCCTGGGGGGGGGGGCGGTGCTCAGTTTTCTCCAAGAAGGGAAGGAGAAATGGGGTGAGAAGCTGCACGAGGAGGTGGACTGGAAGGAGGGGGGCAGAAATTGAGATGCAAAGTGAATAAATTAATTAAATAAAACAACAACATAAAATGTAATTTTTAGTGAGTAATGTGAAATTGTGAATGAAATATAATATATTGAAGTTATTATAAACAAGGCCTTGTGTGTGTGTGTGTGTGTTCCCTGAATAGCAAATTCAAAGTTTCTGGATATAAGTGTTCCAAAAAGAGTCCCAAGAAGTAAGAAGTTTAATGAGCTTTCCTTTATAAGGAAGAAATTAACAGAAAATTTTTAGCATGAATTGGAAGAAGGTTTAAGTCAGATTCTCTTTTAGGACAAGACAATGTAATAAGACTGTCTATTAAGAGAGCTCTGGCAGGTAATTGGTTTTTAAGCCCACTAGACATGTTGGAAGACTCAAGATCAGTTTCTCCTGGAGGACCCCTGCCCTTTCCTTCATCCCCCCCCACGCCCTAGGTTCCTGCTTAAGACACATAAAGCCTTGCTGAAATCTGCTTTCAGTTGGCTGAATTTTTAGAAAGATTTGATACGTAATTCATGGGAATGTATAAAGCATGATTGCTCAAACTCTAGTCTTTTGACATTTTTTTCCTAATACTCCTTTGTTTACCCTTTCCATTGTGGGATAGTTAACTATAGTCCTTAGCCCAGTAGACAGCAATGTATCTTCTTTGTAATGGTGACAACCAACAATGTGAAAAAAAAAATCTTTGGTGGGTAAGTCTTTCTCCTCACAGAAAGCAACTGAATCTACTTAATATAGAGTCTTTTAATAGTTAACTTCTAACACTCTCTGACTCTCTCTGAATCTCTTTTTTTATCCTATGTGGTTTCTTAGAGGCAGTGATAGATCCTTGGGGCTCACAGACAGGTCAGCCTTGCATAATCGGTATGTTCAATGCTACTGAGAGACCCTGTCTCAAAAAAAGGGGGTGGGTAGAACCCAAGGACAAGTACTCCAGATTGTCCTGTGGCTTCCACACACTGTGCACTTGTGTGGCATGCAGACCTCCCGCCCCCAACAGACACATGTGCACACACATGATCATCTACATACCCTAGAAGAAAGAGAGAAGCAAGAGGAGAAAGAAGGGGAGGAAGAGGGAGAGGAAGGCCGTGGTAACACAGGTCAGGTCTTGTTTGTATTCTAGGCACCTATATTGGTGAGGTGGCTATTTCCTCCCTCACCTGATCCCAGGGAATGTACCCCGAGATGAGTTGGGACAAAGCTTGATGCTCCATTTATAACTGCCCTAAATTTCAACAGCCATTTCCCATTCTTTACTTCCAACATTTTTTGGAATTTAAGCATTAAACAATGAGAAAGTCTCTCTCTCTCTCTCTCTCTCTCTCTCTCTCTCTCTCTCTCTCTCTCTCTCTCTCTGCTAGTCAGTTTGTCTTTGTTTATCATAATGCAAAAGATTGGCTGGTAGTTTTTTTTCCTGATATTTAGTAACTGAATTAGGTTTATGATTCTATGACAGAGCAGTTCTTCGAACAAAGGCAAAAACAATTGTAAATCGGCAATATTTCGTGGTGTCTCTAAATACACATTTGGCATTGACTCCAGAAGACTAAGGGCTAAGGTCCAAAGACTGATGCTTTTTTCTTGATTTGCATTTGGCTTTGGGAATAAGATGTTTTTGCATGCTTGCTTTCCTCCCCTCCTCAGTTGCAGATTTTTACTGTGAACTTTTGTTTAACAAAGGCAGACACGTACTGTGCAATGAAAACATTGACTGTAAATCATTGTAGCTATAAAATGTCCCTGTTTGGAGCCAGGTGATGGCTCCCATGTTTCTGAAATAAGAAGGATTGCCAACATCTGAATGTGTTGCTTAATTGGTCCACAGGGACAGACCCCAGGGGTGTGAAAAAGCTGAGTTTCTGACCTTCTATTGTTCTAGATTTTTCCGTGAGACCCAAAGGATCTTTGGGCTGACCATTTACCAATGCCAACTGTTTATTTTGCATGGTAAAATACCACAGGCACCACAGAATTCATAATAATGACAGAACAAATTTTTCAAAGGTGTGTGTACCTGACAGGCAAAAATATGTGTGCTTTGTAGATTCAGTTCAGAGTAACTGGAAACATTTCTTTATGGTCATTGCGAGGCTTGGGATACCAGTCACAATGTTATCTATGAAGCCCAGGTTGGAGGAATGCAAAAGCCTTGCATTGGTCACAGAGCAAATAATTAACTAATTTACTCTGGATATTTAAAATATGCCCTGAATTCTTATTGCTTCCTGAAACCCTCCCTTTCAGAATAAGGAAATATGGTACATAAATGTGCAGACTCCAGTAAAATAATTGCCAGAGTACCCGGCGACCTGATATGTGTTGAATGTTTTGTTTTTTATAAGTAGAAACTAAGGAGAAAGTCCATGCTCTGAAGCTTAGGGATCTGGATTCTCCATGATGATCAGAGGCTTAGGAGAGATCCCTCCATTTTTGCTAAGCATGAGAGAAGATATTAGAGTATTCCTTTGCATTCCCGTCTTTTAATTAATGGGTGTGAGGCTGATATTGAGAGCTGTAGCTCCAGGTTGTTGGGGGGTGTCATTTTCAGAAGCAAGGAAGAATCTGAGGATCTGTGAGCTAAGGATTTGATGACCATTTTCCTCCCAAGTATCTAGGGAGAACGGTAGTGGCCAATCTCCCTCCCTGTCTCAACCGTGGTTGCAGTATTCCCTATGCAGCTGGTATATTGAAAGAGAGTTCAGGAAAACAGAGAACGATGGACAGATGCCAGACTGATAGAGGGTAGATCATAAAGTAAATTGATTCTCTGGGATGAAAGCAATGAGGAACCTATTATAATAGCTAATCTGAAGGGGGGGAGGTGTTCACCAATGCTGAAGTGTTTCATTCAAACCTAGCGGTAGGAAATCACTCAGGGATCATGACCTTGAGGCAAGGACACAGTGCTTCCTCTCCAGTTCTCCTTGTTCTGTTAAGCTGTGTCTTTCTCCTCTGTGTGAGACTCCCCTTTTCTGTGTTTACTGCTTTTGGGCACTGAATTTAAACTCTTGGGGGTCAAAGCTCAGGACCCAGCTTGGATTTGAGAGGCACCCAATCTAAGAAAATCAGTGATGGTTAGTATGTCACCTTCAGATACATAAAGCCTAGGAGTGGTTCTTTGAAGGAAGAACCAGGTTGATGATGTCTTAAACACAGATTGCAGTATCCTCCAATATTATGAATGGATGAGCAGAAAGAAAAAGAACTTTAGTCAGAAGGGAGATTTGCTCTCTCTAAAGAGAAAGGAATCTGCCATCACTTTACAGGCACTTTAGAGGCACTGGCATGATAGCAGAACCAGGAAAGGCTTATGTAGGAGGGAGAGATGGGCTTGGAGAAATTTACAGGCTCTGAAGAGACTCGGGAGAGGTTTTCCAGACAATTGCTACGGAAAACAGGCAAGAGGGGCTCATGGTAAGAGCGTATTAAATTGTGTCTACAGGTGGATGTTCAAGGTAAGTTTGGGTAATTGGACTGTGGGAGATTTTGAAAAAGCAGGAAGAGATTTAAATTTGATAAGTAAGGGTGCACAGCAAAAAATTGATAAAGAAAATGACATAATGAAAGTAAGACTTTAAGGAGAGATAATACATCAATAATATAGACCGTGTGCTAAATTATGCCATTGAAAGCAGGGCAGCATTGTGAGGAAGGTTTTCGTGTTCAACATAAAAATAGAAGTTTCTAGTTCTTGAACTAAAACCCATGCAGTGAGGGTAGGGATGTTTGGAAAATCCTCTGATGAAGAGAGGTGAGAGTCTGAGGACTCATTTCATTTAGTATTGCCTCATCCTGAGAAGGTGCAACGAATTTGTTAATAGGAAAACTGCATCATCCTTTCAGACAGAGTCAACTCTATCGGAAGAATGAGAGAAAAGAAAGTGGTTAAGTCCAGCTCTTGGCAATCTGGTTTTCCTCTCCCAGAGATTCAATTAGTTATTTGATTTCAATATTTTAAATAGTATAATGATTGTTTTAATTGCATTTAGAGTGAAAGGAAGGGAAACTGTGGTTAAGATGTATTGAAAACAAACAAAACAAAACAAAAATAATAAATAGCATAATGACCATCTCTGACCTGTCCTTTCAACTCAAACATGGGATGCTGACAGCAACTAACCCCACACTATGGCATGCCTCCAAGGTGTCTCATATTGGATGTCACCTTTACAAGATCTAGAATAACCACTCTAGATTAGGCTAGGATCAGTGATGAAGTTATCTCAGGAATGAGAAAGGTAACTACCACAGTCTACTCTCTGCCTACTCTCAATCCCAATACTATTCTGCTACGATTCTTCCAAGCTGTTAAGTATAGCTGTATCTCAAGTGTCTGAGGGTTTGGACTAACTGAAAACGGAACACTAAGATGTGGACTGAACTCATTAGTTGGAAGCTGAGAGGTTCCACCTGTCTACGGTAGCCTTCCTTTTCCAGGTTCAGAAGAGAAAATCCCAACGAAGCTGTTTTTTTAGGAGTAGGGAAGAATTTGTCAATCATTTCCAGTACTTATCAAAGAAGCTCAGAAGAAATACTTGCTTCTTTTTCTTTACCACACCCCATGATCAGCTGTAATCTGTATCTGGTTGCTAGTAAAGTAAATGACCAGGTATCATTAACATCAATTGGGTGTTAGTTATGGTTAATGTGTTAATTGGTGAATTCAACTGAAACTAACTACATATTCAGGCAATTTCTCATAGGTAACACATCTATATGGTCTTATCATTATGTAACAGAGTATTTTGCATATTATATTGTTAGTACATTGTTATTGGTTAAGTTGTAGCTCCTGAATATTCCTATGTTGATGATTCTCCTTTAAATCAGAAGGTGGGTGTCTTATATCATTTTTTCCACTACTATAATAAAATACTCTTGTCAAAATAAACTTAAAGGAGAAAAGGTTTATTCTGGCTCACAGTTCAGGAATATAGTTCATCTTGAAGCAGTTGTCATATTGCATTTGCAAACAAGAAGCAGAGAGCAATGAGTGCTATATGTTCAGCTCACTTTCCTTTTTTATACAGTCACAAATCCAGTCCAGAGAATGGTGTGAGGATAATCCCTCACAGGTATGTCTGGTGGTCGCTTGTTTTCTAGGTAATTGATTCAAGATCCTGAAAATTAAAAATTAACATGAACCATTGCAGCAGAGATTCCACTTTAGAGTGGTAATAAAATTAAAGTGACATTATTTGTTTGAGTCCTAATCAACTTTACTAGCCTCGTAAGAAGAGATATATAGACATACAGAGGATAGATTATACAGAGACACAGCAAGAAATGAGCCGTATAGGAGATAAGAAAAGAGATCTCAAGAGTTCATTTTATACTTGTGACCTTCAGAGCTTGTAAGCAAACACATTTCTACTGTTTAAGATGCCCAGCCTGTGATATTTTGTTATGGCATTCATAACAAACTGATATACACAAAGTTATTTTTATTGTTATTGCTAATTTGTTTCTGTGAAGACTCTTTAGGGTTAAATTCTGGCCTTACCAATTGTAAACCCTTGGATAAGTCAAGTTCCACAAAGATAAAAGGACTTCACTCTTCCACTGGTCTTTCCCTTCACAAAATATGTCTGGCACAGTTTCTGGTGCTGTGAACAGGCAGAGGGTGAGAGAACAGATTGCTTGGAACCCTGGATTTTGAGGGATGAATTCCTGGGTGACCTCATTATCTCCCATGTATTTTGTAAAGTGCCACAGAAGTTGGAGTTGTTGACAAGCAACTACATAAAAAGCTTCAAGAAAAATGTATTTTCCAGCAAAAGGTCTGGAAGCATTTTGGTACCACCTATCCTATTCTTGCCAAGCACTCTGGCCAAGCATCATAATTTGGCACTACCTTTTCTAAACCAATGATAAGTGGTTTTTGTTTCTTTCTTCTCCTCTCTGGGTGGAAACAATGAAAAAAGGCTCCACTTACTCTACTGTTGCAAGTTATTTCCTATCCATTCCCAGTGAGGCGATGAGAGGCCAGTGATTGGAGGGGAGAGAGGAGGAGGAGCTAAGGAGAGAGAGGGAGGCTCGGTGGACCATACAGCGGAGAGAGAGGGAGACGCGGATATCCAGATGGCTTCAGACTCATTTCTGGTGTTTTGGAGAGGTTAGAAATATTGGGATAAGACTTTATCATTGTAAATTGGCATTATGAAATTAGGAGTTTCTTATACATAAATATATTTGGCTAACTATTCAAGTTGAAGAGTCATGCTTTACCGGATACTTGGAAGGAGTGGGTGCTAGGCAGAAGTGTGGAACTCCCACGGCTTACAGAGTCTATGGAAGAGAGGAAACACAGCTGGGATGCTGTGAGAGCTAGCTGGGAAAGATTGGCTCTGTGGCGACAATAAGAGTAGTTCAGAACTCCAATAGCTTATGCTCTAAGATCAAGAATAGACAAATGGGACCTCATTAAATTACAAAGTTTTTGCAAGGCAAAAGACACTGTCAAAAAGACAAAGCGGCAACCAACTAACTGGGAAATGATCTTTACCAACCTTACATCCGACAGAGGGCTAATATCCAAGATATACAAAGAACTCAAGAAGTTAAACTCCAGAGAGGCAAGTAACCCTCTTTAAAAATGGGGTACAGAGCTAAACAAAGAGTTCTCACCTGAAGAATATCTAATGGCTGAGAAGCACCTAAAGAGATGTTCATCATCCTTAGTCATTAGGGAAATGCAAATCAAAACAACCCTGAGATTCCATCTCACACCAGTCAGGATGGCTAAGATCAAAAACACAGGAGACAGCAGTTGTTGGCGAGGATGTGGAGAAAGAGGAACACTCCTCCACTGCTGGTGGAATTGCAGGCTGGTACAACCACTCTGGAAAGCAGTCTGGCGGTTCCTCAGAAAACTGGGCATGACACTCCCGGAGGATCCGGCTATACCACTCCTGGGCATATACCCAGAGACTTTACCCGCATGCAATAAGGACACATGCTCCACTATATTCATAGCAGCCTTATTTATAATAGCCAGAAGCTGGAAAGAACCCAGATGTCCCTCAACGGAGGAATGGATTCAGAAGATGTGGTATATCTACACAATGGAATACTACTCTGCAATTAAAAACAATGAATTCACGAAATTCCTAGGCAAATGGTCAGAACTTGAAAATATCATCCTTAGTGAGGTAACCCAATCACAAAAGAACACACATGGTATGCAGTCACTGATAAGGGGATATTGACCCAGAATCTCGGAATACCCTAGACACAATCCACATATCAATAGATTTCTAAAAAGATGGAAGGAGAGACCCCTGGTCCTGGAAAGACTGGATGTAGGGGAACGCCAGGACAGAGTAACGAGAGGGGGTTGAATGGAGAAAAGAGGGAGGGAAGGGGGCTTATGGGACTTTCGGGGAGGGAGGAAACGGGAAAGGGGAAGTGATTGGGAATGTAAATTAAAAAAAAAAAAAGAGTCGTTCAGAGCGAGACACTCCAGGACATGGTGAGAGGCCTGGCGGGGCGGGACCTTTTTATTAATAACCGACACACTCTATAAGGTGATGTTGCCAAGGCAGAGATGGAAGGTATTCTTTCCTACTGAATATAGCATACAAAGATAATGTTTCACATTTCTTGCCTGGTGGTGTTGGGAGGACCAAGTGGGCAGCTCATTATCCTTACTCTGCCCAGAGGAACCAAGGTTGCATGGCTCTCGTGCCAGAATGTTGTCAGTAAGATCTGCCAGTGATCTGGAGCCACGTGGGGAAGGTGCTGGCTGTGGTTAGGCACCACAGCCAGCACCTTTTCTTGAACTTTTCTTGGTGGCATTCATTGGGTACCAAACCTCCACTCCCATCTAGTAGTGACAAATTAGATAATGGAAGGTTGGGTTTTGGCATTCTGTTTTTGTTCTTTCCCTTCCCTTGAGTGGCAGTTAGAGTCCAGTGTGGTGAAACCTAGTGTCTTACTTTCACCAGGAAGTTGTCAAAAGAACAGCAGGGAGACACAATGGGAAACATGGTCAGTGGTAGGGGCAGCTGCCTGGTGCTTGCCAAAGTGGTCAGTGGAAGCTGGAAGAAGCTCATCTTCCCAGTCCTTGTACTACCTTGCCAGGAGGATCACCTGCTAAAAGACTACACAGGGCCTGGAGCCTCTGTAAAACATCATTAAAAATTCCCAGGATAGAGTGGAAAATCACTTGACAGAACGTTAAAAAAAAATCATAGTATAAACAGTAAAAGTCAATTAAATGAATCAGAGTTTTAAAATTTAGGAATATTAAAACTATGATATAGAATGTTTCAGAAGCCAGTGTATATACTTTTGAAACAAATGAGAAAATCAGGAAATTTTATCACCACCTTTCTATAACCTATGTATTCATTATGTATGTATGTATGTATGTATGTATGTATGTATGTATGCATCTATCTATCTATCTATCTATCTATCTATCTATCTATCTATCTATCTATCTATCTATCTCTGTCAATAATCCATACACTCTTATAGAGTATGGTGGCACACACCTTTAATCACAGTAGAGACAGATGGCTCTCTATGAGATCAAGGCCAGCCTTGTCTACAAAATGAGTTCCAGGACAGCCAGGGCTCTGCAGAGAAACCTTCTCTCAGAAACCCAAATGATGATGATGTTGATGTTGATGATGATTCTAATTCTATCCACTCACCCATTTTTCTATGCACAGAGCTCTTAGGATGGAGACATTGAAGAATCAAAGCAGAACCTTTTGGTAAGAGCTCGGAGGGAATGAGATGCAGTGTCTGCTCCATTTTTGTCACTGCATTTCTTTTAGATAGGAACAATTCTGGGTCAGACATTTTAAAGGTGTATTAGTGACCCCATCCCTCTACTGGGGGCCCTGTCTATCTACTGGTGAACACCTTTGCAAGGGGCAAAATTTCATGAACAGAACACCAATGACTCAGACTCTAAGACCAACCCTTGACAAATGGGACCTCATGGAACTGAAAAGCTTCTGTAAGGCAAAGGATACTGTCAGTAGGACAAAACGGCAACCAACAGATTGGGAAAAGGTCTTTACCAATCCTTTACATCTGATAGAGGGACAATATTCAAAATATACAAAGAACTCAAGAAGTTAGAATCCAGAGAACCAAAGAACCCTATTAAAAAATGGGCTACAGAGCTAAACCAAAATTATTAACAAAGGAATTTTGAATGGCCAAGAAGCACTTAAAGAAATGTCCAACATCCTTAGTCATCAGGGAAATGCAAATCAAAACAACCCTGAAATTCCACCGCACACCACTCAGAATGGCTAAGATCAAAAACTCAAGTGACAGCACATGCTGGCAAGGATGTGGAGAAAGAGGAACATTCCTTCATTGGTGGTGGGATTGCAAATTGGTACAACTATTTTGAAAATCAATCTGTTGGTTCTTCAGAAAATTGAAAATAGTTCTTCCTAAAGATCCAGCTATACCATTCTTGGGCATATACTCAAAAGATGCTCCAACATATAACAAGAACACATGTTCCACATGTTCATAGCAGCTTTACTTGTAGCCAGAAACTGGAAGCAACCCAAATATTCCTCAACCGAATGGATACAGAAAATGTGGCTCATTTACACAATAAAATATTATTCAGCTATTAAAAAATGAGATCATGAATTTTGCAGTCAAATGCATGGAACTAGAAAGTATCATCCTGAGTGAGGTAACCCATCAGACCCAAAAGGACATGCATTGTATGTGCTCACTGATAAGTGAGTATTAGTCAAAAAGTACAGAATACTCCTGATGCAACCCACAGACCATAGGAAGTTTAACAAGAAGGAAGGCCCAAGTGAGGATGCTTCAATCCCACTTAGAAGAGGGAACAAAATCATTATGGGGCTCAGCGGGAGGGAGGGACCTGGGTGGGAGAGGGGAGGAGGAGGGCAAAGGAGGGAAGCAGAACCACATATGGGGGGGGCAAGAGAGAAGCTCAGAGGGCCAGGAGAATGAATGGAAATATGTAGCTGCTAGGGGTAGGGGGATCTCTAGAAAGTCCCATAGACCTGGAATGTGAGAGGCTCCCAGGACTCAATGGGAATGACCTTAGCCGAAATGCCCAACAGTGGGGAGATGGAAACTGAAGAGAAGTGATTGTTTTCTAAAAACACACTAACTATTGTGTATTAGAATCACCCTGAAGAGACAATCATGTGACTTTAATTCCTATAACCCCATTACCACAACCACAGTAATAATAATGTCTAACATCTCTAGGAGTTTCCTCATTAAAGACTGTTTTCCCAACCTTTGTTACAAGTTTTAAGCATAGAGAGCAGAGACCAAAACTAATGAAAGAAGCAGCTATAGGACTCCTGCTTAATAGGATGTGGTGTGCTACAGCCTTTGAACTCAGGATGGACAAGGGCCAAACAGCAAATTTCAGAGCAGCTTGACTTGGCCTTGTTAGAAGTGTTCTGCTCACCTGTGCTCATATATATGCGCACTCTCACCCATAAGCTCTCTCTCTCTCTCTCTCTCTCACACACACACACACACACTCGCATGTGAGTTCACAAGTGTGCTGGCATAACCCACAGGCACACTGCTGATACACAAAGACACATGTCTTTGCACTCACCACACTGCACACACGGGAAGCTACTTACAGGTAATCATGCTGTCATACAGATAGGCATAAACATCAGTACATACAGGGACAGGGACATCTAATAAGATGCCCTAAAATGTTTATTTTTATGGTCACATGACAGAGCATTCTTGTGCGGATAATTTCCATAAATTAAGTTAGAAAGGTCACAGATTGTACTATGTAAGAACACGTCTCTATTAGCAATAATAGGAGACCGTTCATGAATCACTTTCCCAAAGGAACACTCCGAAACTCAGGTTCTCATTTGAAAGTAAAAGTGACAGCATCTTTGAGCTCACCCAGAACTGCCCTCTCTTTTCACCAGGAAGGAGCAAAACCAACTTGAAGATGCAAAATAATCCTGCGGATAAGTGTGCTCTCTGATGGCTCTCAGAACTTGATATATAGATCAGACTGACTTCTAACTTACAGAGATCTACCTGCCTCTGTCTCCCACACATTGAGTTAAAGGTGTGTACCATCATGCCTGGCTTGAATATAGTTTTGTTTAACAGGTCCTTTCAATATTTCTGCACTTCAGAATTTTCACTTTCATAGGATTTTCTGATATAGTTACTTATTTTTCATAAGATTTGGCAGGTTATTCTTTTCTTTTCTTTTCTTTTATTTAATAATTTTTTTGAGTCACCCCATTGTGATGGGTAAATGAATTTCTCAAGTCTTCGGATTTTCACTTTTATCATTGGAGTCTCTGACACTTGATTTTCTTGCAATCGATTACTCCCATGTCACTCTCTTCCCATCTTAATTTTGGGACATTGTCCTTATTTTGATATTGCCTTTGATATTCCTGCGTACTACCCCTTTGCTCTGGCTGCTAGCAGTCTGTAGAGGCAGACAGAAAACTGAAGCACATGATTGAAAGCCTGACGTCATTTGTGCAGGGTCCCAGCTGTACATCTGTCATGCTGCTCACATAATGGCTGTACCCATCACTAAAGCAATAAACGGAGAGCCTTAAGCAGATAGATCAGTATCTGGGACGGCTGCTGAAGATACTATAAATAAATAAAATATTACTCAAATAGATAAACACCACCTGAGTTGTCATGTTGCTAAAGACAACTGGGAACCATAATATTAACCAGGAATTTCTTTTTTATTGGTTTCTTGGGTTTTACTTAGATGAAGAAGGGTCTGGAATTTAGACCAGGGCCATTGGCTCCATAATGGGAAAATAAGGAATAATAGCATCACTTACCAAGCAATGTACCTCAGCTCTGACCCAGGGTAATTTTTTTTTCTAGAATAAGAAAGTACTTATATAACTAGGAATATTAAACTTTATTTTTAAATTTATAAAACTGGGTCTGTTAACCCGGTTAGGCAATTTTAGACTAACCCAGTAGGAAAATTGGGTAAAAGTGCAGTCAACTTGGACTTTGCAGGGCATTAGGGGAGTGCTGGGGCCTGTGTCAGGTTGCTCTAGGGCTGTGCCATTTCCTCCCACTGCACTCTGCCCAAAGCTGCAGGGAGCCGGAACATACCCCAGCCCTTGTTTCCACCGAACCTGGTTCTGCAGCCCTAACATGGTTATGGTCTTAACTCAGTTTTTAGTTTCCTCCTTTGTGTTGTATGAGTGTTGCTGGGGGTTTTGGTACAAATAATGGTAGTGGATTTTCTCTGTGGTTTTCTCCTTGCTGTATAAGGCTGCCTTGTGTACTCCTAACTTTTGGGAGGTAGTTTGAATTACCTTTCCATCTTGATCAATGAACAAATGGTCTCGGAAAAGCTACATGACTCATTTGAACACCTACTCTTCCTACTCACAGATAAGACATTTTTCATTACCCATTTTCTGCTCACATTCCCCTTTACCTTTGCAACGAGACAGAGCATCTTATCATCCAAGCGAGGAGTCTGATCCCTTGTTTTCTTCATCTTTATTGTTATAGTGACCTGGAAGACACAGTCTGAGATATCAGTGCTATGCTAAGCAAGTGGAATGGATCTAGTTCATTGCTTGAATAAACTTGCCCTGGACCGTTGCTAGACACACAGATCATTTTGCCCAATTGAAAAATGAGCCTTTATATACAGAACCATGGAAACCTTACTTATTACCCAGTGGATAGCTGAGTCTATTACACTGTAGCAAAATGATCTTTGACTTTTATCTAATGATGTGTAGTTCAAAAATATGCTTGCATTTATGCCAAATATTTTTCGATGCAAAACACCAAAAGTGATCTTTCATGTTTGTTTGTATTTGGCCAGTGTAATGGTGATACTGTGGGGTTTGGATTATTTTACAATCATTAGATATACATGTTCACTCGTGGTGTTCATAACTCAATGGGATTCACATAACTCCTTGATCAATGTGCACTGAATTTCCAGGTTCATGAGGCTACTCTGTTCTCCAACCTGACTTAAGTGCTCAATGCTGCTGGTTGAGTGCAGTAAATAAATGCGTGTTTCTACGGTGCACACTTCATCCTTGCAGCAATGTTTCTGTTTGGTACCAAGAGAATTAGTCATGAGTTTGAATAACCCCCTGACATTTGGCAGAGGGAATTTAATTCATCTCAGCAGTGGGATAGATCTTCCTCTGGGATTGGATGAGACATGATTTTGAAACGGGGCCTCCATTTTTAGGAAAAATATTTACACCAGGCTTTTTATGTTTTCATGTGGAAGTGGTGAGCATTACTAAACAGAGGGAATGCAGATTTTATTAATATAATAAGTTGTGATAGCATGCCAAACTTTGTCACAATTACTCTGAGGAGAGATTCAGTTTCATTGCCATTTTATTCTTTAAAACCCTGGGGAAAAATGCATGAAAGCTTTGGTGTCTGTGACGCTGGCAGTCTGCAGACCATGGACTGGAAACCTTTGACATTGTATAGACTGGCTGTTGACATTGGGAACTAGATACTGGTATGGAGTTTCCATAACATTGTAGGGCCATTACTCAGAACAGGACTTTCTTATATTCAGTGTAATTGATTCCACAAGAAAAGTGGCCCATGTTACTGGGCTGTGGTGCTCATGTCTGTAATCCCAGCATTAGAGAGGCTTAGGCAGGAAAATCATGCATTTGCAGACAGTCTGAGCTACACAGTGTCTCAAAAAATTGAAAAACTAACCCATCTTTGGTGGGGAGGGTGCTTATGAGTTGTTTGTTCTGCTGTGGCTACCTGAGTTACATTGTAAGTTGTTCTTATTTATAACCTGTCGTCCTTTCAGAGACAAGTGTATAAGACTAGTCCACTCCTTGATCATGGAGCTGTGTGACATTAGTTTACAAGTGACTAGATGAAAGCTATGGATCTGCTCCTATTCAGATAATGTCCTCATCATCAAAGCTCAAGAGTACTGACTTCAAGGAGACCTCATGGAACCAAGGAGAACCACAATAGACTACAGCAGTAACATTGTGTTTCTTCTGTATCCAGCCAGCAGCACAGTTCCTGCTTAAACCTGACTGCCAAGGGCTTGAGGTTGCTCCCAACTTGATAAGTTAATCAGGCAGTCTAATGAAGAAGGCACATGCTTATTTGGACTCAACTCTTCTGATCTGTGCCCGTGAACAGAATGTGTGAGAACAAGATGCCAAAAAGATCGCTGTACTGAGAGTTGAAGGAAGGTAGTCTACTCAAAGCAGACAAGAGAGACAATTGAGAGCTTCTGTAATAGCCACTGAGAGTTAGGAGACTGCTGCTCCAGGCTCCAGACACATCCACATATTCTTGGGGATGGAGTCATACGCTAAGCATGACGAAGGAGCAGAACGGGTTGACAGGGGTCTCCAAGGATAAGCAGCCCAATGTTTTTAATGTTTTACAGGCCAGACATTACGCAGGAAAAGCAAGTAGAATCAAAATTCATCAGTTATTCGCATGCCACATTGAGGAGATTCCCTGGTGGCCAGATATAGATTTCTACCTTCTGGGGACCAGAGAACGTGTCCTCAGCTTACAGGAAGCAGGGTGGCTCTTGTTAGAATGTCTAGAAAACATTCCACATCTCTGGCTATACAGTCTGTTTCTCATTTATCTGCTTCCATCCACAACTCTCCGAGAAATTTTCCTTTCGGCATTATGTTGCCATATTGTGATGGAATATTACCAGGAAGGCGTTGTTTCTGAAACTGTAGAGAGCAGTACACAGTACCTGCTTGTACACTTCAGAACTTTCTTAGTGTTCCAAGAGATGAGGAAGTGAATGGCAACTAGCTGAAGATTCACACAACTTGGGGGTAGATGACAAATGAGGAAGACATGCAGTCCTCTGAAAGAAGGGGAAACTCAGAGGTTTCTATCAAGTGAGGTCAGCATGGCCTGCAGATTGTGCAAGGAGATGGGATCATATTGCTTAGCCACCGTTTCCTGCATCTTCATGACCGGTCACACTAGTGGACACTGCTTTGACTTTATCGAACCATTCTCTTTTCTTTTTCCTTCTCTTCAATGTTCCTGCAAAGAGGCCTGAGAAGAAACACGCAAAGTATCAAGAGTAATGCAAATTTACTCTCATGCACTGATAAATGCAAAGCAGATCTTACTTGTTTGCAATTTGAACAGCATGCACAGTCTTGTCCCATCGAAGTTCTCCTTTCTGGGAGGTTTAAGTAACATCTCGCAGGGTAAGCAGACCTAAACCAGTGAGGCCATTTCTGAAAAGGAGGCCCATGACAATTCTTTCAAAAAAAATTTCCTTTTGAAGGGTCTTCCTGTGGTTAGTCTCGTGGAAAGAAACATTGGTTGCACAGAGCTCTTTTAAGGAAGAAAAGCAGTATATAAATTGTAAGTATTGTTAGGTCAACTCAATTCTCCACTCCATAAGGCAAACAATAAGCTCTCTTGATAGCTGTGAGTGGAAAGGGAGGAGAGAATGGGAGAGGCAGATGTAGAGGAAGCTTAGCTCCCCATTCTGTTCCTTGGGAATGGAAGGAGAATCTTGACTCTTCTCATCCCAGGGACCAGGGATGGGAGAAACATGATGCTAAAAGAAGACACTGTTGCACTTAGCTTTTGCCTGGAACCTTCCAAGATAGTCATTTTAAAATCTCTCTCTCTCTCTCTCCCTCTCTCTCTCTCTCTCTCTCTCTCTCTCTCTCTCCCCACCCCCAATGAAAAACTGAAGTCCAAAGAGATTGCACACTTGCCAGAGATTGCACAGGTAGCCAGTCTTACTGAAGTTTTAGCTAGCCTAGCCTACTTGCTCACACAGCTAAGAGCCCAGAGGTGTGATTTGTAGTCAAACCCCTTGACAAAGATATTTCTGTTATGCTCTCCAAGACTTTTATATTAGGGTCTGAAGCATGACCAATAAAAATTTCATTTGAGTTAAATGGCATAATCTATCAAAAGGAAAGATGTAATAGTAGTTAATGGCCACTGGTTGACTCCTCCAGTCTGCGAGGGAGAGTGCTTGGGGCGTGGGCAGGTATGAGGAGTACTGTAGCCTCCCATGGACATGGTGAAAGAAAAGAGTGAACAGGAAGAGATCTTGGCAATGGCCTTCAGAGTCAGGCACTCCTAAGTGTAAATACCCCTTCTAGGTCTCCTGTTACTTTTAGAAGTACTTGTCAGCATTTATTGTAACAGGGACATGTGTTTTTTTGCAAGATATTAGCATGGGACAGAGAGGTAAAGTGTAGAGTTTAAATACCAGAGTCCATCTGCTTTGACTGCATGTCCTGGGGCCTCACTCATGAGCTATATGGCTTGGACACAGCAGTAAAGTGTCAGCAATGTGCAGACTATTAGAGAGTCTACAGAAGTGGTTCACAACCTGTGGATTGCAAGCCCTAGGCAAACCCCTGTCTCCAAAACATTTGAATTATGAATCTTAACAGTAGCAAAATTACAGTTATGATGTCTCAACGAAAGTAAGTTTATGGTTGGGGGGGGGTCACCACAACATAGGAACTGTATTAAAGGGCCACAGCATTAGGAAGGTTGAGAACCACAGATCTATAGAGTGGTCTCTGAGCAAGTACAAAGCGATGATATACTTTCCTATTGCATTTTTCCACTGCTCTAAGAGGATATCCGAGACTACTAAGATTATAATTAAAAAGAACATGGAAGATTTTAGAGAGTTCTGGAGGCAGAATGAGGGGTCTGCATGTGGCTAGTGCCTCCTTGCTGTATTATTTTGTGGGAAGGAGGAGGAATGGGATGTGTGTGAACAGAGTTGGTGGGAAGCAGCTGATGGTATGTCACCCACTCCTGCCACAATGATATTAACCTCCCTTTAAGAACTAATCATGGCTGAAGGTCCCACCTCTCTGTACTGTCACATTGGGAATCAAGTTTCCAACACATGATTCTGCGGACACATTCAATCCACAAACCACAGTGCATGCATGCATGTGCGTGCGCACGCACACACAGACACACACAGACACACATAGACACACACACAGATACACACACACACACACACACACACACACACACACAGTTCTTAGAATGGTTCCTGGCATGTAGTGTTTGCTGCATAAACACTACTTGTTTTCAAATAAAGCGCTTAAAATTGTAACTGACATTAACAAATATTAACTAACAAGGATAGCAGAGGATGGCCTTGTTGGACATTAAAGGGAGGAGAGGCCCTTGGTCCTGAGAAGCCTTGATGTCCCAGTATAGGTGAATGCCCAGGACAGGGAAGCGGGAGTGGGTGGGTTGGTGAGCAGGGGGAAGGGGGATGGGATAGGGTATTTTTTGGAGTGGAAACCAGGAAAGGGGATAACATTTGAAATGCAAATAAAGAAAATATCTAATTAAAAAAAAGGAAAAAAAAACCCTGAAAAACCAAAAACCAAACGTTAACTAGTTGGACTGATCTTTAACATGTCTGTGCCATACACTGGTCTCTCTCAGTTCTTAAACGATCCCTTATGTTGGCATTGAATATCCTCATACTTGCTTTAAACTGTCTCCTGATTGTTATTGGATTAAGTTCTCTCTCTTATCAAACACAAACTGATTCAGAAGTACAATGCAGTGGATAATACGACAAGATTTTATTCTTCCAGGCTTGAAGAAACGATTATGGAAGTAAAGAACATCGTGTTTCTGTTTTCACCGAGAGCCAAAGGGGAATGCCAGTTGCATTTGGTCTTGTTCTCTGGGCTTCCAGGGTGTGCCCTGGGGGTTTCCTGTTTAGCTTCCTAACCTGCATGTTCAGATTTTAAGCTTCAGAACTGGAGCAGCTCCAGAATTTTGTTCTAGTTGATGTAAAACCATGAAAAAACTATGCAGGTGGTGCGTACTGAGGAGCACATTTTCAAATATATATTTTTCATTATTTTCCAGGAACATGTTTAATTCCTCGTCATGTGTTGTCTGGTATCTGTTTCACCGTGTACTCAATATTTTATATTATAAATGAACATGAAATGCCACTGACTGTATTTTTCCACATAGAGATTGTTTATTCATTTATCCATCCATTCACCACACAAAACACATTTAGCAAGCATCTGTCATATGGCAGTAATTATTCTTGTTATAGAGGATTCAGCAGTGAACAAGCAAGACATAAGGCTGCCTCAAGGGGCACACATTCCAGTGAAGGGTACGAGTTAATAGACAAAACAAGTAGTGTGCTGGGTAGGTGTGCTACAAGGAAAGATAGCGCAGGAAGGGCTGATGGAGCACCGACACTAGAAAACTTCCCTAAGAGGGAAGTGGTGATGTTTGACCGATGGGCATGAGCTATCTGAGAAGAGCACTTGAGGTAGAGAGGACAGCAATCACAATGTGTCAGAGACAATGCTGAGAGAGTAAGGAAGAACAAGGAAGCTGCTGCAACAGCTGGAGGGAAGTGACCGACAGAGATACTGATTGGAAATAGTGTCACATGAGAGACAAGAGGCGAGCTATAGAGTTTCTTATAGTCAAGGGGAGGGATTTTACTTAGAGGAGAGGAGGAGCTATTGTTTTTATGGGTCCAGGTGATAATATGACTCTCCTATTGCTAGGATCACACTGGTGCTGCTTTGAGAGGAGCTGGGTGAAGGGGGGGGGAAGAGAGAGAGAGAGAGAGAGAGAGAGAGAGAGAGAGAGAGAGAGAGAGAGGGAGAGAGAGAGAGACACGGATAGTTGAAGAGATCTCAGTTAAGGTGCATCTTAGTGACCTGGTACAGTGATATGGTGAGGGAGTTGACTTTGGCTTCATGATGAGATTCTAGACCAGGCTCTCTGGAAAACCACTATCACTCTCTTAAATACAATGCAAACAGAATGCATCAAAACTGAGTCAAACTAAATACAATTTTTACCACTCAACCCTACAACTTCACTCCTGGGTATCTATCATAGAGAAATGAAAACTTATGTCTACACAAAATCTTGTACAGAATAACTCATAGAGGTTTTGTTTGACAATATCTGTAAACAGAAAATAACTACAATTTCCTTCCAATAATTTCTAAGAGTCCCAAGGGCATTCTTTTCAGTAGAAAAAAAATGCTGACCTCAAATAGTTGCACACTGTCTGTTTTCATTTTCATGACATTAAAGAAATGGTATAATTCTAGAGATGGGATTTGGGAATGAGGGTGAGAGGTATCTCTGCAGACAGCTGCACAGGTGGGTGTGTGACCTTGCACACACCAGGTGTGTCTGGTGATTTGGAATTTAGTTCACCGACAATGTCTGTTTCCTGTCTGATACTGTGCTGCAGTTGAAGATGCAATCATGGGCGAAAATATAGGCAAAGGCTTCCTGGAACTTCATTATACTGTCTCTGAAAGTACTTACTTGTGCTTCTTTCTAAACAAATGCTAAAAGCTATGATTAACTGGTGTGGAGGAGAGGCAGAAGGCAGCTTGTGACCGCAGGGAATGAGGAGAGATGGGGGGTGGTGGTGCAGGTGGTATTGTGGCTTATTCTTGGGGTCCCTTGTGTTCATTGGTATGTTTGATTGCATTTTTGACTCCTTTTAAATTTGTAAAGTTGCCCAAAACATAGAATTCTTTAATAGTATAGTATGTTAATTAATCAAAATAAAACAAAATAAGTGTAGCAACCAAATTTGCTGTCAATGCTGATGCCAGGCCCAACAGAGAAAGGAGCTCGACGTGACTGGAGGAGCTTGAGCCTGAGTTACAGTGGGAGGGAGGCTGCAGCGGATCCTCGTGGACACGTGGAGGTGTACCTCAGAGCTCAGTTTAACGAACGAACGTTCAAGAGACTCGTCATTTGTTTTTGACTTCATTGCATGCAAATGTCATTCAGATCTACATAGCTACCCGAGATTGTCAGGGGAGTGAACATAGTTAGAGAAGTTAAGGATAAGTAAGATAACCCAAAATATAAAGATATGGGAGATAGAGAGGAGCCAGAAAGCCATGGAAGATGGAGTGTCCAGGAAAAAAAAAACCTAAGGAGAAAGAGTAATTGAGGTTGATATTAAAGGACATGGGTGTGATTGGTCTCAAATGATGCTGAAATGTCAACAAGACGAAAACAGGCACGTGACCATGGCTTTGGCAGTTTGGCATTCACTGGAGAGCTCCAAGGGGTTTTGAAGGTAAAAGTGTTTCTGGTGTGGGCCCCCAGCACAACCGGAAGAGTTGAGATAAAAACCCTGATTCTGAGAGTTGGGAATATTGCTAAGGAACTATTTTCTTTCAAGGGTTCCATAGAGAATATAGATTTGATACTGCAGAAGGGAGGCAAGAAGAAATATAAATGCCAGGTGTCCCTGAAGAGTCAAGAAGGGATAGGATGCCCTGTCTGCAAGACAGAAGCAGAATCTGGGGTGTGTGACTGTGTGGACAAGTGCAAGCTTCGGGGAGTTCACTTTGAACCACATCTGTCTTTGTAGGTCTGTTTGGAGAGTTTCCATCTTCTTAGTTAAATTGCAAGCAAGATGTCTGAAGCCAAGGGTGAGATCGGTAGAGCTGGAGGCTTGCAAAGGAAAGAGGAAGTATAAGGATATATAAGTAGCAATGCACCATGGGAGCATTGTTTGGGGTGAGTGGGTTGCAGCACAAAGCATCCAAAAAAATAAGTGAAGGGGAGTGTAGACTGTGGCTTTCAAGTAAGTGTCCTTCAGCTATTGCAAGTGTGTTGTACTGGACCCTCTCTTCTTATCTACTGCTGTGGCTGCAAACGTTCTATTTAGTGAGTGATTTGGCAGTTACCACTAGTCACCTCCTTCCTGTGACCTCGAGTTTCTTCTAACCCCTTGAGTTGAGAGATTATTTTAAAATTGTGACTGTTTGAAGGAAAGGAAAAAGAAAGGGGAGAAAGGACATCTAATGAGAAGTATAGAAATCAGAAACAGAACAGAAAGTAGAACAGTTTCTTGTTTGATTGTTTGAAATACTTCAACAAGTGCCCCCTTCATTACTCCGCAGACAATGGTAGAGTTAGTGGGAACAGTCTGGACATTTTCACGTGTGCTATATTCATCTAAGTACTTATGTGGAGTCTAATGGTGGGCCAGGCTCTGGGTTATGTATCAGGTGTATAAGAGCATATGAGTTGTAGGCACTGTGGAGATAGAGATGTAAGAGGTATCAGGGTGTTGGGGGAATGGTACATGGGTGTGTAAATCCCTTGACTAGGGATGCTGTGCTTCAGATCACAGAAGGGAAGGAGAGCTAAGTGATGTGGGTTGGGGAGAGGAATGTAGTTAGTGTAGATGATCAGGGTGCAGGAGACAGGGTAGAAGTGTGAATGGGGCTGAAGGTCAAGGAACCTCTAATCCCTGCCGTTCATGTAAACTCCCATCACTTGGAGTCAAGTTGTCTCTGAAACTGTATGTATGTGGCCCACTACCGTTATCATCCATCACCATTGGGAGCACACAGGTGGAGACCAGAGGTCAATGGTGGGGATCTTACCATAGTGTTCTTAATTTGTTTTCAAGACGGGGCCTCTTACCTAATCTGGAACTCAGAGATGTGATAATGCTAACTGGCCAGCGAGTTCCGGTGGTCTTCTTGTCTCCTGGCCCCAGTGCTGGTATCACAGGCATGTGATAGTTCCATGTCTTCAGTTTTGAATGATCGCCCCATTCTTTCGAATATTTTTGGAGGGTTAATATGTACCTGTGTGGAAACAGAATAACCTTCTGGGGGATAAGCTTTCTCACCTTTGCTAGAATGGAACAGGGTAGAAAGCTCACCACCCTCATCTTCCTATGGAAGGTAGCTCTTGGCTAGCTCAGTCTCCTTTGGGCAGGCAGGGAACTCATTGTAACATGGCATGTGTTTTGTCATATGGGTCTGTTTACAAAAAGAAAATGTGTTATTTAGAAGTAATTATAGACAGATTGAGTCACATAAGGGCAGTGTAGTTATCCTACATTGATGTCTTGCCTAGCAGTTTGCCAAGTGCCCTGGTATTGTCTTGTTGCAGACATATTATATGCTTGATGCTATGCCGGGAAGTCTTCCATGACTTACTACATTTCATTCTCATGACAACCTTTGGGGTTGGGTTCACTCTTCCCATTTGCCGAAACATAAACACTAAGTCACTGAGGTCATGTGACAAGGAGACCAAGTCCCTCAGCAAGGGTTCAGCGCCTCACTGTAAAACAGAAACCAGGTTTCCTTGTGTTATAAGGAAATTCCTTTTATATTTCAAATTCAAGATGTGCCAACCATAGTCAATTTTAGTTTGTGCTTTTCACTAGGAAATCTAATAAGAATTTAAAGGGCGAAAAAAAAAAAAGATTTCCCGTTATTCAAAGTCTACTCTATGCACTGGGAAATCCTGAACAATTTTCAGTTCGTTAATCATCGCTGACTGTAATAATCCTTTCTTGGAAAAACTCTACCAAAGATGAAGGAGTGGTGCATTTCCAAAGATGAGCTTTTCTTTTTTAAGTCCTCTTCGGGTCTCTTCTTTTTCCTGTTGTGTAACTGGAAAGCCTCAGTCTGATGGGGCAAGCCTGAGCCCTCCTGCTGTGGTCTCTTGGTGGTTGTTGATAAACTCTGATGTTGAAATTTCTCAGCGAGTCCACTGGGCAGCTTCAGGTTGTGCCTGTTGGTTAAGGAACCCTTGATGCTTGCCTGGTAAATGGTAAATGCTCATTGTCAAGGGTCGATAGTAAGAAAGCTTGTGTGATCAGCTGCCTCCTGCAGCTTGGCGCCTCTCTTCAGGAAGGGTCCAGCCTGAAGCAGAAACCAGCCATCACTTCCCTGTTTAGGGCAAGGCTCCTCAGGGCTGTCTGCAGCTGTCCATTACTGTTGTGCTAATCTATTGTTCTAAGAATAGAGGAACTAATTTGATTTCTACAGCAAGAGTAGGGCCTGCAGTAACTCACTTTAGGATTGTATGGTTGCTTGTAACTGTCCTGCTGGCAAATGAACAACTTGCGTGAATTTAATCCCTTGTGCTGATACTGTTGCTCCTATTTCGGCTTTCATTCTCTTGTGTGACATGCCTCTTCTTTGGCTCCCAGAGCTGATAAATCTCTTCTGGTGAGTGCGTGTGGTGGTGTTAGCTCTGGGAAAGGGAGTGCTCCCTATGGTGGTGCTCTTCTTGTTTCCCTTTGTTTTGTTTTGGGCATTCTCTGTCTCTGGACAGAACAAATGGGTTTTCAGAACCCATTTGTCAGAGGCAGCAGGAGACACAATGCATTGCTACCTGCAGTGCAGCCTGAAGGGGCCTCACCCCTTGGATCTCACTCATGGGATCTAGGTTCAGGATGAGGACGAAGCAGAGTGTAAATGACAATAATATATATTATTATACATATTATATATATATATATTATATATAAAGTGTGTGCTTAGAGACATAGGTCAGGACAGGGGTCAGAAGGAGATGTGAGTGTCTTAAAGATAGCATGGTATTCTCTTTCTCTCTCTCTCTCTCTCTCTCTCTGTGTGTGTGTGTGTGTGTGTGTGTGTGTGTGTGTGTGTGCATCAGAGGTTGAAGTTAGTAGATGATATTTTTGTTCTCTGCCTTACTTTTTTGAGACAAGGTTTCTTACTGAACGTGGAGCTAGCTCTCTGATTAAATTAGACTCATTCCCTGGAAGAAATCCCAAGAATCTTCCCATATCTGCCTCTCAGGAACTGAGATTGTAGGTACATGTCACCACATGTGGCTTTTAAAAATGTCATCTCTAGTGACAAAACCCAGGTCCTCATACTTGCATGGAAAGCATTCTACAGGGTCATCTCCCTCTGATTTCCTGACTTTGGAAATCATTCAAAGGATATAATCTGCAACAAAGTTCAAAGATTAAGCTAATTTCTAAAAACTAAGCAAAAGCTGTATGACCAGGTCTACTTATTTCTCTTCTCAAAAGAATCTCCTTCTATAAATGATATTATGAGCTGGTTATGGGGTTCATTGTTCAGGATTAGGGAGGAGAAATGTGTGCTTGTAAGGTTAAAAATCAAACGGCAAAAAGGTTTAAGACTTACATTTTCAGGGCAAGTGTGCATGGTGCATTAACTCTTTTACTACTGTTGTCTTTCACTCCAGGTTCAGAGAGACATCCTTCCTCAAAAAAAGCAAGGTGTGGAGAGATTGAGTGAAGGGCACACAGGAGCCACGCAGGCTGTCTAGGTAGCTAGTCAGGTACTAAGAGGGCTGCTGATGGGTGAAGGTGGACCTGTCCATCACAACACGACCTCAAGGAGGATGGAGGACCAAGACCAGAACTTGGTGGGTGCCCATTAAGTCTGGGTTGTTTCCTTCTCATAATGTAGGGCTGCTTTCATGGACTCATTTTCTTCCTACTTCAGTTCTGTCAAATGTGTCTTTTGGCCAACAGGAGGGATCTGGATTATGTTTCTGGCCTTGGGGTGGAGATAAGACATTCTAAACTATCCACATGGGAGTAAGTCTATGTAGGAGGAGCTTTCTGCTGAAGAACAAAGTCCTGCTATTGTACCCTCCCTCCAGAGGTCTTCCAAATGTGCCTTCAGTTACATTCTTCGGATGATCCTGAAGAGAGCTTCCAGAAAAGCTGTCTAGTCCAGAAACTTCAGGAAGTAGAATGAAGCCCAGCTAAACAAGTGTGCCAGTGCCCTCATCTCCTCAGCTGCTGTCCATTGCCCTCTGGTGAGTGTTTCCTGACCCAGGTCTTTGTCACCGTCTACTCTCACCCTTGAGAAAGCCTTAAATGTCCCCTATACTGCAATATGTGTCTTGTCTGAAGTCATTCAATGCAGAGCATGAGAACAGGGAACTGTCAGGAGACCCGAGCAAGGCCCTGATTGTATGGTCAGTTGTGTCAAATTGTTGACTGTCAGCTGTCCAAAAGATCATCTAGGTCAGCAGTAGTGTGGGAGTGAGGGGGCGGTCTCCTTCCTTCCGTTCTCTGTGTATGTGACTTTATTTTTCATGTTTTTCCATGTCTTCCTCAGTTTAAAGGCTTCCAAGCCTGGGATGACTATGTTAACTAGTGCTGTTGTTTTCATTACTAACAACAGCAGCAAAACATTTATTTCTGAAAATAATGAGTACGTTTATGTATCAATTTTAAATTATATTAAAATGTATATACATTTTCAGGTACTTAAAATCTCAACCTAAATGGTGATGTATGCTTTCTGAGTGATCTCTAAATAGTTCAGTGTCTGGCTTGAATGGTAAGTGTAAAAATGTGTGACATGGTCGAATTTGTAATGGGATGGGTTATCTAATAGAAATCTCTGTACTGGCTAGTCATTTTGGCACATGCTAGAGTCACCAGAGAGGAGAGATCTTCAATTGAAAAAAACACCTCCGTAAGATCGGGCTGAAGGCAAGCCTGTAGCACATTTCTTAATTAGTGATTGATGAGGGAGGGCCCGGACCGTTATGGGTGGTGCCTGGTCCTGGGCGCTATAAGAAAGCAGGCTGTGCTGCTTAAGTTCCTGTCCTGACTTCCTCTGTTGATGAGCTGTGGTGTGGAAACATAAGATGAATACAGCCTTTCCTCCCCAAGTTGCTTTGGTCATAGTGTTTTATCACAGGAAGAGAAACCCTAAGACGCTCTTATGACAGAAGGCTTCTGTTGTGAGCTATGTAGGAGTGTGGGGGATAAGCACCCCCGTTTTCCATATTCACCTGTGGTTCTGTACTCCAGAGAGGAGAGACTTGCTCCAGTCATAGGACTGAGTAAGGTGCCTCTTAAACATCAGGATCCCCCACTGATTGCTGGGGTTGGGTGTCACTGATGTATTGCACATGTGGAAGATAGATAAGCAGGTATAGTGTCCAAATATGAAATAAAGCTTAGTAGATACTGGGGGCCAGAAGATCCAGGCTTCTTGGCATCTGTGATGATGCAATTTTATGTGCTGATATGACCATGATATGGTACCCTGCTTTTATTTATTTTTTTAAAAATGAGTCTAAATATTGTTGTGAAGGTATATTTTAAATGTGATTAACATTTATTAGTACACTTTTTTCTCACTTTATAAATAATTATAAAAAGTCAACATAAAAATGGTTAGTTTGGCTCACAAGTTAGGAAATCCAGTCCAAGGTCCATTGGCACTGTTCCTTTAAAAATGATTTTTTTTATTTTTCTTTATGTATATGAGTATACTGTCTACATGCATGTTTGAGTAATGCCTTATGTATGGTGCCCGTGGAAGCCAGAAGAGGGTATCACATCCTCTGGGACTGGAGTTACAGGTGGTTTTGAGACGCTGTGTGGGTATTAGGAATCTAACCTGGAACTTCTGGGAGAGCAAGTGCTTTTAAGCCCTGAGCCATCTTTCTAGCTCCATCCCTGTGGATTTGGATGCCAGTGATGAGTCAGACTATCATGGTGGGAACATGTGGTGGATTAAAGCCCTCAATTCATTGCCACGATGTGAAAGAGAGATGGGAAGCAACTGAATCCTGCTGTCTCCATGGAGATCCTCATCCCTACTGTTGAAGGAGTCTGAAGAAAAGCAGGATATCATGTTTCCAGAGTGTCTCCAGACTGTCCACCCTGAAGAAAATTACAGAGAGATTCTCTAATAGAATAACAACACTTATTTGGACTCTCAGAGACACTGTCAAAGGCATATGAATTCCATAACAAATGACAAGACACCGAGGCACTGGGGAGTTTTTCAAGACAGTAGGAAGGAGGATGACATCAGATATATGAAATCTATATAATCTTTGTTCCCAGTAAATAATGACAAGAGTGGCATCAGTCTGGGGCATAACTGGCAGCTGCTGAGCAGATGTACTTTCAGGCATAGTTAGTGTATGGTGGCAGCCTGTGCTAGCTTGTGACTCTGATAGTTTTTGTGATCATTACTAATCAGGTAATCATGTAGAAGATCCTTTCTTCTAGACCCTTCTGGCTTTATTATGTTTTTGTATTTTGAGTTAAGGTTCAGACACTAGTGTGAGCAAATATTTTTATTTTAAACCTATTCCATCACTGAAGAGTTCCCTCCACCTCACACCCATTTTCTGTATGTGGAGAATGAGGTCCACCAGACAGGGCTACTACTCAGTATTTACCAGGCTCTAGACACAGACATTTGCAAGTTTCTTATAGAATGCTGTCCAGGTGGATTGAATGGGCCATGGTGAGGCAGTAATGAACTATTTGTTCAACTCTGGTATATTCATAATCCCATTCTGCTGTACCAATTGGATGAGAAAGTTGATCACATACAAGGCAGATTAGACAGTGACTATCAAGATCTTGTCAGCTTCTCTCTCCTGGTTTTGGAGATTGACCTTCATATCTCGGAGCACCTACAGTTCTCTAGTGAATGGATGGAGGTTGGACTGCAGAGAGGCATCTTCCTCCCCCTCCCCCACCTCCTTTGAACTTAGCTTCCAACTCCTGAAGCACAGAGCCCACACCCAGAGATGTGTGCTTCTTCTAGTCAAGAATTCAAAAATTCTTTGGGTTCTTTCTTTCTGTGTGGCTCAGGTCTCTTGCACCTGTTGCTTGGTGCTTTCATGTATCTCCACTATTCCCTCTGTCACCTGCTCATGACACCCCAGCAACTATGGCAACAGTAAGTGATGACATCACCCTGATCTCTGACTCATCTTCATAAGGTGTTTTTACCTCGTTTGTCTACAAATTTAGCTCTTTTATCGGCAACAGTTGTAATGGACTATGGGCCTATTCTCATTCATATGGTATGTAATTGTGTATATAATCATTGTATTTTTAAGTGAATTCTCACTTCGGGGTTCTGGAGATTAGAATTTATTTCCCAGGTTTAGATACAATTCAGCCACGATTCCATTGGATAACTGCACTACATTCTTCGTCTAGAGTTGCTTTGCAGCAGGGGGTCCATGTGGCTTTGTGTAGCTCTGTAGTGTCATAGAAACCAAACTGCATAGTTTCTTCTCAGTCTCACCCCATGCACTGTAGCAGAGGAAAAGAAAACAAGTGTGATTAAATACCTCGCTTAGGAAAAGAAGGAAAACAAATGATGGTAATTGTTTCACACTAATTGTCTTTCTCTGCTGGGAAGAACTTAGTTTTCCTCTTTGGAAATCCTCAATGAGAAGATATGCCCTGATCATCTTGCTTATGGCCCCTCGCTCTGCCATTTGGTTCTTTCTGCTTCTTCCATTTGTCTCCAAGTTAATGCTGAGCTGGACACTGAAGAGAGTGCCTCACTGTGGGGTAAATATCCCTTCTGGACAATGGCCTTGGTATAGAGTCCTTGTTTTAACCATTGATCCATCCCTGGTTTTTGTAGGCTGGGTTTGGGATGCCTTCAGCAGCACAAAAAGTCTTCAAGTTGTTTTTGTCTCTCAGAAGTTCTATGAGGATGAGTGAGAAATATCTTTTATAGAGAAGACAGGGCTTGGGCCAAGAAGAAGAAAGAACGGATGTCGCCGCTTGGGCCTGAGCTTGGGATGCTGCAGCTGGCGTAGATGACACTTGTCAGTTAGAAGGTTGGTCTGCAGGGTGCTGATGTGAGAGGCAGTGAAGCCTCTGGGGAGAGGGGGTGAGTGGAGATGGATTTAAAGAGCCTTCGTCAGTATTCTGTCTGGTTACTTCTCTTCTACGCTTGTCCTTTCACATATTTCAGCCTTCTCTTGTTGGTGTTTACTCCTTAATCTCATTTTCTCTGTCTACCGTATCCCCCCCATTCTATCCATCTTAGTGACAACTCTAATGGCGGTTTATTTGGGAAAACGTCACTTCAGTTTTTGGCTAGTAGGCGTATGAAGTATGCAGGACAGGACAGCATTCTAAGCCCTGCAAAGGCCATTGCTTTGCTACATCTGTTAAATGCCTCTTTGATTTGGAGTACACATGTTGACTTTTGTTTTTTAAACCCTGCCTAGTTTCAGATCGTGAGTTCTGTCAACTTGTGAGACCATAAACAGAGAGCTAGGCTACTTGTTCACCAAGGGATACACCCTTCCATCTCTGCCAACCTATTCATCAGCTCTAACTGAATCATTGGTTAAAGGGGAGTGGGGGAAGGAGAAGGAATCAAACACTCCTATTTTCTCTGTGTCGCCGCTTCAGTCAGCAGGTCATCTGCCATTTAAGATCATAGTGTTTCCCTTTGACCAACGGTGTCACTGAAGAATAAATGCTACCTGCCCTTCAGTCTGTAGTGCCTACCTCCTCTGTGCTCACTGTTTGATCACATCTCCTGTGCCTTTGCAAGATTTTAAAAATTGTCATGTAGCTCTCCTGTTTCCGGCGCTAGATTTTGTGACATAGAGTTTTACATCTGCCTGCATGTGATAGAAGGCATACATTTTTTTTAAAGAGCATACATTTAGACACATTCGCATTGACGTAGTTTACGTAAGAGGTTAACGTGAGAGACTGTAGGTTCCAGCTGTTAAAAGAGTTCAGGAGCTGCCTATGTCGGGGATCCTTACATGGAAGGCCCCACAACTTGTAACAGTAGTTTCTGTTACAGAGTGAAATGTTCTCATACCCAAGCCTTGAAATCTGTAACACTTTTGGCAAATAGTAGGTGGCATTATAAGTCGTGGTTCATTTTAAAGGCCACAGACTACGGAGGTTCATATCAGAAATATTCTCTCTATAAATATAAGAAATTCGTGGCCTTTGGCCACTTGAGATTGGAGCCATATGTATCTATAAGTCCAATCTGTGATTCTTTGATACCCAAGTGCCTGAGACTACTGCTATTATGGAGGAAGTTGTTCTTTCCCTATTTGCCATTTCTATTCAGATATAACACAAAGACTCCCAACCAGCCTACTGACAATAGCAGGAGAGTTCTAAATATTTAGACAATTTCAATAGTATTGTGTTCATCTCAGGTCCCTGGCCTGCCTCAGGTGGATGATTGTCAGAATGCAGTGTCTTCCATGAAAGTCTAGCATTATTGTGAAGAACTGAATGGGAACGAGACATCTTATAGATGTTCAGAATATCTTCTGGGGCATCCTCACATTTTTATCGAGGAATAGACACGCTCCCAAGAAGGATTGTTCCTTGTCAGCAGAAATCTCCCATAAGGAAAGGAACTCTCATTTGTGTTTGAATAGATATTGATTATTGCACAACAATGCAATTACTTCTTCCCCCCAGAAACCTTAGTGCATAGGCTTCCTGGACCTTTGAGTGAACATCTTTCCCAGGGCACTCTTTCTCTCCTTGTTGGGTTTGATTTGCAGCCAACAGCACCTTTCTCATGTCTTTATACCTTTTGGTTAAGTATTGCCTATGACATTTATGACCAGGAGAGTAAAACATTTCTACATGCTGTGGAAATCAATCACCTGGAGCTCCCCAGGTTTTCTCTTCAGACATTTGTTGCTTCTTGAATGTCCTCGTATGTTATATAGGTTAAGTTTGAGACAAAAACTGTATTTTTGCCCAGTCCAAGTAAAATTACACTGGAGTTTTTTCTACTTTAGGTTTAGATAGAGAACAAGAGAAAAATCTATATATCCAATATATGTATATATACATTCATTATGTATTATATTGACTATATATTAGGTTCGTATAAGCTGTGGGGCCTGACATTCAAGGCCGCACAGCTTATAATGCTAGTTACAGAATGAAAGGTTCTCATATCCAAGACTCGAAATCTGTAACACTTCTGGCAAATAGTGGGTGGCATTATAACTCATGGTTCATTTAATATAAGGCTACAGACTGTGGAGGTATATATAAATGAATTCAGGAATGTAGGTGCCTGTAGTGGCCAGGGGCATTGGAAACCCTGAAGTTAGTGTTTCAGGTGGTATCCTAAAATGTAAAATCAGAAATTTTTACTGGAAGAAATGAATATTTGTGAAGGAAGAAGGTGATAGTTTCCAGAACAGCTCATATTCCCTGGCTGAATTATAGCTGTACAAAGCAGAGCCCACACAAGCAGTTAAGATAAAGGTGGTGGATTTTAGTGTTAGATATTTTATGGTTGAGACCAAGCATTTTGCTGTCTTTGTGGGTTTTCCCCATCAGCTTCTGCTATTTTTTTCAGTTGCTATTTTTTCTTTTTTAAAGCTGTTGTTTTATTAATCATTATAAAGTGTGTGTGTGTGTGTGTGTGTGTGTGTGTGTGTGTGTGTGTGTGGTGTCTATGTGCACATGAATGCAGAAAAACAGGCGCCTACCGTGGCCAGAAGCATTTTCAGGTGGTTCTGGAAACTGAACTGATCCCCTGGAAAAATAGAATGTCCTCTTACACTCTGAGCCCCCAGGGCCCTCACACCTCAAAACAAAACAAAACAAAGCAAAGCAAAACAAAAACGAAACAAAACAGAACGTTAGGTCAGTATGTGGTGTGCAAGCTGTGAGGTCTTTTCTCCTTATGTGTGTTTCTTTTCTGGAATTTTTCATCTTCATCTTTTGTCTCCTGCTGCTTAGGATGGACCATAAATCCTAGCATGTTTACTTGATGGAATGTGATTTCGGGAACGTTATTCAGCCTCTCTAAGCTTCAGTTCTTCCTTATATTTACATGGCCATATAGGGCCATGTAGGGCAGTGGGAAGGATTAATTAGAAATTGCGAGGGTATCACTAGATAATTTGACAAAGTAATGATGAGAAGAGGTGATGTTCTGTCGGCTACTTTTCTCATTGCTGTGGCCGAGAGATGGATTGTTTAGGTTCATGGTCTGAGGAGATTCTGACCGTCATGCAGGATAGGCATGACGCCAGTGTAACTGCCAGCAGTTACATTCGAACCCGGTACCTGGATAGGGAAGCTGGGGATGTATGGGGAGGCGGTGAAAAGAGACGGAGCCAAGACGAGATTTCTGTTCAAGGCTCAAAGTTTAATGGAAGTCTCCAAATATATATAGGTGGGGGAAAAACCCTTTCCCCCAAAGGCTGGAAACAGGTCTGCAGAACTGGTCTGATCCACTGCTGGGGCTGTTGGGTGGGTCACCTGTTTAATTCAGGAATTCATAGACCTGGAGGAACAATGAACTTCACCTTCACTCCACCCTAGCTGGGGCAGGATTATGATTAGCACAGGAATTCCAGCTCACAGGCTGGGAGAACTTCACCTTGGTCAATGTCAAGTTCCTGCCAGGTAACATGATACGCCAATATGGCTCTCTACAGGCCAGGACCATGACGTCACAGGGCTTCCACAGTCAGGAAGCCGGGGAATGAATGCAGCAGGTCAAGTGGTTTTCTTTATCCTCCTTTTTGATTCAGTCTAGGTGCCTGGGGTGCGGACATTGCCGCTCACATTCAGGGCAGATCTTCCATCCTTCCTTTAATACTTTCAAATGCATTCCTTTCCTGTGTCTGTTAATTCGTTAGGTGTTCATTAATCCAATCGAGTTGACAATAGATGTTAACCATCACAGGTCTCTACTTTTAAAGTTCCTTCTCTTCCTTTGCCTATAGATCCTTTTGCAGCTTGTGTGACTGCTGGCCCAATGGCATGCAAAATGTTACAGGAATTCCAGTGGTTAAAAAAGTAGAAGCAGAAATTTCACAACAATGTGCAGGATTCCATTTGAACATAGACTGGATGGGGTCTCCTTGGCGTTATGCATCCTTAAAGGAGAGAGGGATTCACAAACTGTTCCAAACTTTAGTGAAATATATATCATCTTTTTGTATGTGTGTATGTAGTTTTTTTTGGTGATAATTTAGTTTTCCAATGAAGTTGAAAGTAGCTAAGTATCTCTAAATAAAATGCTAACAGATAAATGCTCACAAAATCCCTCAAACAGAGCAGCTGAGGTCCAATCCATGCTTAGTCCACGATCTCACCCCCATGTGCTTGCAGTTCTTTCTAACCATTCACTGCTAGGCTGAGCAGGGGCGGGCACACACTTCTGTTACTTAGCTTCGGCTGTAAACCATAGCAAGTGATGGATCTTGGTTACAATTAGCATGTCGGCATAGGTTCATTAACAGAACAAATGAACCACTCTGGTTGGCGATTTCTCTACTTTCCTCTCAACTTTGCTGTGAGTCTTAAACTGTTTGAAAAATAAATTCCTGAAAAGAAAGAAGAAAGAAAATAAGAAACTGAAATAAATGGGGGGGGGGGAGAAGAAAGAAAGAAAATTAGAAGAAAAAGCAAGCAAAACCTGTTTAATGTACTTGATATCCTAAAGAGAAGAGAAAGGGACTCTTCATAGAATTCAAAAGATTGAAAGAAACTCTCTTAAGGGATTAATTTTCTCTCTCTGCTGGCTTCCTCTTCAGGTCTACTGGTTGTTCCTGAATGCTCTCAAAGGTTCCCTTTCTCACATTTTTGTCCTGCTGTTCCCAGGCTACAGGCTTGTCTCTCTTTACCTCTGCAGGGATCCTCATTGTTCAAAACTGTGTTAGCAGATCTGGTCCCCCTGAGACCTCTCTTCCTCCTGCCTGCCCTTTCAGTGTTCCAAGTGGGTTTAGTTCAATTTTAAACTGTGTGGGTGCAGGGACCATGTCTTGTATTTTTTTTTTTAAATAAGACTCCATCTTTTGCAGAGCTAGGTTACCATTCTGCAAATATTGTAGATGTAAACTGGATATTTGTATATTTGTATATACAAACATTTGGATATTTGCACTGTTTGAAACCTTTCGTTGATGTGACTAGACAATAATAATAAACCCTAAATCTTTTATTATCATGTTTAAAAGATATTTAGTACCTGAGACTCTTCTTTACAGTTGTCTCTGCTCATTGTATTCGTGTCTTAATACCAAGCAGCCTGATGTGAACATCAGGTATAATTTTACAGACAACAGGGAGCTTCCAAGGCAACTAAACCCATCTGGAAGAGTTAACCGACTGAAACAGCAAACTCAATAATAAATTCACAGACATGGGAGAGATTTTGTAGATAGCATGAGAAACTATCCCAAGCATACTGGGAAACAGTGTTAAACTCTCAGGACCTAAGAGAGGATTTGGGAAGCCATCAGTTTGGATTCCCCAGCCTGTTCTGCTCCATTCAACAAAGAAAACAACATGGGAATGGAATGCATTGTAGAGGCCAACGGAAAAAGGAAAAGTCAAAACCCAGGAAGCAGGGAGTGTGAAATAACCCTTCCTGCAAGTGTCTTCCTTGCATATGCTACAGCTGCTTTCAGCAAACGCAGCTCTTCTCTGCTAAACCTGCCGCAGAGTTACTTGGGCATTTTAAAGGTCTCTCACCAGATGTTCTCCCCTGGAAAGCCAAACCAAATAAAACACAGCTAAACTGAGCACAACGCAACCCAAGCCCAACCCAACTCTGCTTATAACTAGATGTGCTCTGAAGTCAGGAAGAAGCTGCACTTTCCCTCTGTTTCTGTTGGATGGCTTATGTTTTCCCGTTCTCAGCATTTATGCTGTGTTCTCTGTCGCACATGCACACCACATACAGAGGGTGGAGCGTGTTTCTGCGGAATACTGTGGAAATTGTCATGAGTGGAGCTACAAGAGTGGACACGAGAGATCGGTGGCTGACAATGAAACTCCCTTGCTATTCTTTGGTCAGTGATGGTGGTGAAGTGAGGAAATACTCCTGGCTCATTCTGTCAGGGCTTTGCTCCTTCCTGTTTCTTCAGGACTCCTTGTTTTCTCTTTCTCTTTCCCTGTTCTCAGCAGGCTCCTATACAGTATCATGTCTTGGTAGCATCTAGTATTCGGCCACTCAAGCCGGGAAGGGAGAAGTGGCTTGCAGCTTCCTTTCATTTTTCTATATTCACAAAGGTGCATTTTCCTTATGGACACATAATCTAGCTTGAGCCCATGTGATTCTTCCTAATATCTGGATGTTCTGCCTTTTCATCTATTTCCCTTTATTCCTGCCCATCTGAAATTAATTTTCATTGTTCTTTCAGTGATGATTCTTTCCAGGTGTGGTGTTACATGAAATGGAAAAAAATATGTCTTGAAACACCGTGATATTTTAAGTTTTGTTTTGATATTGTAAAAAAAAAAAATGATGTGCTATTATTTTTCTTATTCCTCTGCCCGAGCACTAAAAAATGTGGAAGAAGTTAAATAAAGGCAAATAGCCACTCTAGTGTGTAATGAGAATTTACTCTTTTAAAGTTATTTGAGACAGAGTCTTGCTTTCTAGTCCAGGATGGCATGGAATTGGTGACCTGTTTTCACTCTCCCAGGTGCTGGGCTTACAGGCATGTTCCACTACACACAGTTCATGAGGAATGTTAAACAACTCCTCCTACAACCTGGTATTTACCTACAATAGAATAGACCAGTGGCAAATAGTAATATGGTCACAACACCTCCTCAATGTTAGTGGCTAGAGCTACTGACTTTGAACCTGTCCCCCAAACCAGCATGCTAACAATAGGGAGACGAAGAAAACACGGTCCCCATAAGAAGTGTTCAGCAAGCAGTGAGGGAGAACCCAAGGCAGTTTAGCTTGCACAAGAGAGGAGTGGTTCTGTCCACATGTTTCTCAAGGTCGTTTACAAACAGCAGAAGATGCCTGGTTTCTGTTGGAATTCATTCCTTGGGGCAGATGGTATCTGAGTTCCGCCTCCACTGGGGAGGATGCTGGGTTGTGTAGTTGGTTAACTCAGGCATAGGACATCACCTGGGGCAATGATGATTGAACTCTGGCTTGGAGCATTTCCTTTGTCTTTGACTTCATTTCACCTGGCCCCACACACCATGCTTCCTGTTTGTTTCGAGTCAGGCAGTTGTGGTCCCTGGTGGCAGTTAGGGAAGTCTGCAAGCCTGCACAGGAAGGGATCCTGGGAGGAATGCAAAGTCTGGGCTCAGCAGCTTCGATCTGAATATTTTGTTTGATCAACTGATGAGGGAACGCGTTTATTGCCACCAGGAGCACAATATTCTTCCACTAGGATCAAAAGAGTTTTCCTCTGGTTCATTTTAAAGAAGTTAGAGAGGGAAGGGCAAAGCACTGTGCAGGTTGCTAAAGGATATGTTCCTAAAGGCTACACAGAGCCTCAGAGTGAGGTCCTGAGAGCCCCTGTAGATGGAATTCAAAACATCAGCTGAGAGATGTGTCTGGTCCAGGGATGCAGGTGTGATTTTTTGTTTGTTTTTTGTTTTTTTTTCATTGAATTTTCTGGAAGGCACACAGAGAGAGTCTGATTCTGTAGTGGATTAGGTGCAGAAAGCTAACTGGGAAAAGAAAAGAGGCTCATGGGCTCAGGAAAGGGAGAGAAATGGCGTTGAGAGACAGGTGGATGAATGAGAGGAGAGGAGAAGAACAGTTGAGAGTGAGATGCTGGAAAACGGAAATGAGAAGGGAGCCTCGGGATTTTCTTTGAGTGCTAGGAGCAGAGAGCTGGAGCAGGAAAGCAAGGTTGCCTTTTAGAAACCAGAGAAGTGACAATTCTATCACGTGGAAACCAGGAGTCTTCACGGTGTGCCTTATGATTCTGTGGTTAGGAGAATCCTTCAGGGCAAGAAGTATTCCATCCTCTTTCTATGTCCCAGATGTAGGCACATCTGAAATTCTTTGTTGTTCTCCAGGAAGTTGATGGATCAATCATTATGATATGAATCCTAAATGAACTTGATATTTAAAACATCAGTTAAAGATATCCTTCTATATAAAAGTTCATGTTGGCAGAAATCGGAAAGCTTATGCCTATGGGAAGGCAGTGGTTCTGTCTGTCTCATTTGAGCAAAGCTTGATTTGAAACAAAAGAACTTAAAGATAGTCCTTAAAATCTATAGTGATGATGATAAAACGCACGGGAATCATGGAATCACATATTCGTGCTGAGCTAGGTACCAACCTAAGTGTGTTTCCTGGTAGAAAGGGAAAGAGAAGCCACACTGATAAACACCACCCTTGTGTCAAACACTGGGCATCCAAAAAGTATGAGCTCTTGAGGATTCACATGTGGCTTCTGATCCAGACATATGCTGAAATGCAGATACACCCAGTAGCTGGTTTGAGAACACACGAGATCTTCTATTAACTCAAGCACTTAAAGTAAGGAGGAACCCCAGAGATAATATGGAACCAGCATCTACCTCCTGAAAGGCTGTATCTTAGGGTAACCTCCCCCAAAGCTATGCTTGAGTCAAGGACTTGACTGCAAGTGATTTCTCTGGAATGCAGTTCCAGGAAGCACCAGGAGACAATTTACAAGTAAGATAAGGAAGGGAGGGATGCCAGCCTATGTAAAGATGGCGATAAATGGACCACTGCTATGGATAATTGGCATTCAGTCTTGCTACCAACCTTCTGGAAGACTGTGGGATTATACCATGGAATCTTTTCACAGCTATGTATGAGTCCAGTGTCTCATATCTTTTATGAACTGAGAGCTGTGCCTGGGGTGATTAGCCTTCTACTGCTGGAGAATATCTACAGGGGCAGAGAGGTAGAAAGGCAGTTAAACAGGAAAGGTCCACAGTTAACTCCTGGGTGGGTGGACAGTGTTTGCTGAGGTACCGGCAGGGTCTGCTGGTTCCCTATTCATATACTTCTCTCTCTAGTAGATACACATTCTCTGGTTCTACCCATGCCCTTAAGTTGGCCCACAGAACAAGGACCAGAGGCATGCCTCCATTGCTGACTCCAAGAAGGCTTGAGAGAGAATCTCTTGCCTCTTTCTACTCTTCCCTAAGGAGGGAGTGTATCTAAGAGACTAGATAGCTCTGCATCCCAGAGCAGGCGGACTCCTGTTCTATGGGTTCTGTTTGTTGCATAGTCCCTTTCTCTGCTTGTCTTGCACATTTGTAAGAGGACCATGGCTTTTCTTCTTGTATTTTCCCATGAGGTAAGCACAAACCTGGGGCTGTGTCTGTAAGATGTCAAGTATCCAGTGGAGTAAAATTTCTCCTCTCACTCCCACCAACAGCTCATTGGGAAGCTAGCTTTGTCTTTCACAAAGCAGTTGGTCAGAGTGGACCCCCAGGTAGAGGTTCAGAAAGGCAGGGAGACATGAACCACAATCACAGACTTTAACTCATTTCTACATATTTCCCCCAGAGACCCCATGCTCTGGTTGGTCTACTTCTAAACAGTAAAAAATGTGGGGGAAATTTTCCATTAAAATTTTATTCACTTTTTTCAATCACTGGAGGGCCCTTACTCTCTAATTTGGTAAAGTTCAAGAAATAAATAGAAAAGACAGACAAAACCCACTCCCAACTAGAAGAAGACAACAAATGGAATAAAAAGAACACACACATGCACATGCACACACACACACACACAGCACACACTCACACAGAACACACACAGAGGACACACACACAGACACAGACACACACAGTCTCTCACACACACATACAGTCTCACACACACAGAGTCTCACACACACAATGTCACACACACACACATACACATGTAGTTTGGGCAATAGCTCAGTTGGTAAAATGCTTTAATGCTTGTCTTGCAGGCATGAGGACCTGAAATATATTATCCTGAAGACTGACAAGCTCATTTCTGCAACAGACTTTTGTTGGGGTGAGGAATCTCCAAATAATTTTGCTTGTCTTTCCTGTTAAGAAAACCAAGGAAAGCAGATTGCCTCTAACATCTTCACCTTTTCCCTTTTTATATTAATTTCTCATTTTTTTGCGTGACTGATCATTTATTGGTGTGTGTATGTGTGTGTATTTGTGTGTGCGTGTGTGTGTGTGTGTGTGTGTGTGTATGTGTGTACTATAAAGGTGTGCTGGCTGTGGCACAAACAGAGAGGATAGTGTGGTGGTCTTTAATTATTCCCTCAAGGTTTTAGGTGTTGAAAACTTCCTGTGTTCCCACTCTTCCACAGGACAAAATTTCCTTTTGTATTTTCGGTTTTCAGAGGCCAGTAGAGCTAAGAGCAAAGCCACGTGATCCCAGGCTGGCTGACCTCCGCTCGTCACCGTTTCCTCTCCTCTCTACCCTCTGCTCCACTTCTGGCTACTTCCTTTAGATGGGAAGCTGAATCATCCCACAGGAAGAGCAAGATGTCATGCTGTCTCCTGCATCTCCCCAGCACTCGGGAGCCTTATGATGCTACACTGTGACTCCTCAGGAATACTCTTTGCTTTTCCAACCATCTGTCCCCCTGCACAGAAGTCAGATTTTCAGTTGAGGGATTGAGTACAACCCACACCACTTGTGGCAAACTTCTTCATCTCTCTGGGCTCTGAGGGGGCTGTGCCCCAAGGCTGTACAGTGTTTTACTGCCAAGCCTTACACTGTGGTTTTGTGGTTGGGAAAGTTTATATGTCGGAAGTGGGAGATTTTTCTGCTGATGTTTTACATTTGTTTTGTGAGCTGGCTTTAGGACTGTAGGTTGAGAAAAACTGCCTTTTCTACTCTATTCAGGGACAGCACGTTCTCAGACACACTAATTCACAACTCAGCATTAACTGTGGGTGAGGTATGGGTTAGAACATTAAAGGACACTCTCCCATCCAAGTGGGACCCGGAACTGACCCTGCTTAGCTTCTGAGATCAGAAATGGCTGTATTTGTTCCTATCAGTTGATGGATGAAGCCTCTCTGAAGAAGTTTATGATGGGCTCAGGTGTACTAGAATAACAGAATATCATTAGGATTTGATTGTTTGTTTGTCTACCTCTCTGGGCTATCCAGCCTCTGGTTTTTGGCCTTCCAGACAATGCCCGGCATGAGTCTCATCTTAAACCAGTCATTGGTTGGCAACTCTCACAAGTTCTGTGCCACCTGTACCCTAGCATACCTTGCAGGCAGGACAAATTGTAGGTCGAAGGTTTTGTGGCAGGGACGGTGTTCAGTCTTTCCACTGTAAGTCTTGCCCGGTTACAGAAGATGAGCAGATTTGGGTCTGTATCATCTATTGCTAGGAGTCTTAGCTAGGGTTACCCTCGGAGATTTCAGGGAGTTTCCATTGCATGAAGTTTCTGTCTCATCCACCAAATGCCCCTAAATTCCGGTCATCTCTCCCAGTACTCTCTTCCTCAATCACCCTCTCCCCACCTGATCCCACCTATTCCCATCCCTAACTATCCCAAGTCCACCCAGAAAATCTATTCTATTTCTCCTTCCCATGGAAACTCTTGTATCCCCCTTTGTGCCTTCCTTGTTACTTAGCCTCTCTGGGTCTGTGGACTGTAGCATGCTTATCCTTTACTTTACAGCTAATATGTACTTATGATTGAGTAAATACCATGTTTGTCTTTCTGGGTCAGGGCTACCTCACTCAGTATGATTGTTTCTACTTCCATCCATACCTACAAATTTCATGATGTTATTTCTTTAAACAGCTGAGTAATACTACATTGAGTAAATGTACCACCTTTTCCTTATCCAATCTTTGGTTGATGGGCATGGAGATTGTTTCTGGCTATTATGAATAAAGCTGTTATGAAAAAAGTTGAGCAAGTGTCCTTGTGGTAAGATGGTGAGTCCTTTGGGTATAGAGTGGTCTAGATGGGTCTTGAGGTAGATCTGTTTTCAATTTTTTGAGACACTGTCATAGTGATTTTCAAAGTGGTTGTACAAGTTCGCACATCTACCAGCAATAGAGGAGTGTCCCCCTTGCTCTACATCCTTATCAGCAAGAGATTTTGATCTTAGCAATTCTGACGATGGGTGTAAGATGGAAACTCAAAGACATTTTTATTTATATTTTCCTGATGACTAAGGATGTTGAAGATTAAGCGCTTTTTGGCCATTTGATATTTGTCTGTTGAGAATTCTGTTTAGATCTGTACCCCATGTTTATGGATTATTTGGTTTGTTAATGTTTAGTTTCTTGAGTTCTTTATATATTTTGATGTTAGCCCTCTGTCAGATGTGGAACGGTGAAAATTATTTTCCTATTCTGTAGGCTTCCACTTTGCTCTATTGATGATGTCTTTTGCCTTACAGAAGCTTTTCAGTTTCTTGAGGTCCAATTTATTAATTGTTGATCTTAGTTCTTGTGCTGTTGGTGTTTTAGTCTTCTGTCAGGTACAGTGCATCTGGTTTCATGTTGAGGTTTTTGATTCACTTGAACTTGAGTTCTGTAGATGGTAATAGTTATGAATCTATTTGCATTCTTCTACATGCAGACATCCAGTTAGACCAGCATGATTGGTTGAAGATGGTGCTTACTTATTTTAATTGTATATTTCTGGCTTTTGTATAAAAATTTAGGTATTCACAGGTGTGTAAATTTATGTCTGGGTCTTTGGTTCAACTTTATTGATCAACACAAGTGTTCTTGCGCCAAACTATGCAGTTTTTATTACTATAGCTCTGTAGTGCACTTTGAAATCAGGGATGGTGATAACTCCGGAAGTTCTTTTATTGTATATTATTGGATAGATGGCTCAGGTTTTAAAGGCTAGACTCACTAAAAATATCACAGCTCTTTAATTTACAATTTTAAGGGGCCAGGGTAAGATTTTTGAGATTTGCTTCTTACTTCTCCCTTTTTACACTACTTGGGCTGTTAATCTGTTTGTTAACATAAATACAAAGTTTAACAACAGCTATTCCATTTGGAGTCCTTTCTGTGTTTGTGCATGTTTCCTTCTCTTTCCTCCTAGGCATTTTCATCTCACACTTGTCTTTTCTGGCTACACCTTACCCCTTGATCCATTCTATGTCTTTTTTTGCAGAACTCACATGTAATTAATGGGACATACCTCATAGCTATTTAAGTTGACATCACAATAGACTTGGCCAAAGCTTTATAATTCAAAAGATAGCTTGAAGCATATTGGTTAACAAGGCTGGAGAAAGGGAAGGTATCATGGGACCAAGAAAATGTGTCAGTCTCAGTTGGTAAACAGCTTGCCTTGCAAGTAGGAGAACCTGGGGTTGATCACCTAATGCATCCCACGCTTGCTTATTATCTTAGGGCTGAAGGAGTGGAGACAGGCAGGTCCTGGGACTCACTGGCCAGCTAGAGATTCTATCTCAACAGAAGTGGATAGCACCTTAAGAGCTTGGGCTGTCCTCTGGCCTCTACATGCACACACCCACCCCACACACATACTTACCCGACGCCACAGGAATGCACACGTGCATACACACAACTGAAAGTTTTAGTAAAGAGAATTTTCATTCTTTTGTGTTTGATCGTGCTGCTATTGTCTCTTCTGTCGCCACTCTGTGTGCTCCTTTGTTCTCGATCTTCCCCACTTTTTGGGTCATTCCTCTCTCCTCTATATTCCTTCCCAAGAAGCCTGAATGCTTATCTCGACCCAGGGGTCTCTTTCTGGTGAGCCTTTCTCATCAAGCTTGGAATTTACTTGAGATGGATCATAGAAGAATCCCATTTATGATTCATCATCATTATGAATAATCATAGGAATAGAGATGCTAATGTTAAGCAGATTAAAGTCTCTGTTTAAAAATACTGTCATGTTTGGATCACAAGATGGCTCAGTCGATACAAATAGTTGTCATAGAGACTGACTACCCAAGTTTGATTTCCAGAATCCATATAGCTGAAGGAGAAAGCTGGTTTTCAAAGGTTGTCCTCTCATTTCCACATGGTTGTGTGGCATGTGCATTCACATTCCTAATTTATAAATAAAAATGTAAAAATATTAAATACAGTCACTTTGCTCCTCTATTACACCAACTTTAGCAAATAATCATCTTCACAAAACAATAAACCTCAGGGCTTTAACCTAAATAAAAGGCAAAATACAGCCTTCTATATCATAGGGGTAGTTGTCTAGAAGTTAACCTGAAAGACCTCTGTTCTCTGTGAATTTGATCTATTGGCTTTTCAGAGCCCCCACTTCCATTCTGTGTGAGTTCCTACATGAATAAAGGCACACCAAGCATAAAGCACACACACCCATTAGAATGTGGCTCATTTTAACTTCTTGATTGCTTTTGTTCATCAACGTGCTTATTTGAAATAAGCGAGGTTAATGGAAGTTCCTCCCTCCCAACTCTGCCTTCTCCCTCAGTCTTTATTTCCAGGGCAATAAGAACTTCTTGTTCTTTGCGAACAGTTCAGTTGTGATCGGGAGCTGTAATTTGTGTTGGTAGGTTTTCTTTGTGGCTCCAAGTAAAAGACAACTGTCTGCTATAATGGCTTGTACAGCCACAAGAAAATCACTGTTTATTACTCTTAAAAGAAGATAAACTCTGCTGTTCCTTCTAGCTTGTTTTGAGCTTTCTCTAGCAAACATTTTAAAGGGCAGAAAGGCAAACAGCTTAAGGGCAGACAACACACAGAAAGTTAGATCTGGACTTAAATTCTGAATCCATCATTTACCGAGAGGCATCAGATAAATGACTTAATCTTTCAAAGTGTGTGTGTGTGTGTGTGTGTGTGTGTGTGTGTGTGTATGTATCAAATAGTTATTTGTGAAGACAAAAATGAAATAGCCTCTGGTAAAGACCAACACTTTGATAAACTGTAGCTCTAATTAATATTGTCTAAATAATTTGAATTAGTATTATAAATTCTATTTTATGTTATATGTGACTAAGAAAATAACAATTATCAAGCCATTTATATTTATTTTTAAAGTATTTACTTTTCCTTTTAGTTTCCTTTTTCTTTTTGTAACTTTCTTCTCCTTTGATTTCCTCTTCTAAAGCACCTTTATCAACATTCAACATCCACAGTAATTTTTGATAAACTGGAATAACCTGGGGTTGGCTCTTTGGACATTAGTCAAACAATGCTCTGAATGTCCATTTGTTCTGTTTTTGCACTTAGGTGTCTGCTTAAGGTCCTCATGGAGGCTGTGGAGTCAACTAAAGGAAAAAGACTTGGAGAGAGAAAATGGACTTAAAAGCAGGCAAAGTTCCTTCTTATTATGGGAAATGGTTGTAGGGTCTGGAGACTTGAGTTTTCACCACACCCTAGACACTGTTTAGACACCACACTGTTAACCTTTTATAGTCTAGGCCTCTTCATTGCTCAGGTTAACTTTTTCAAGAGAATTACTTCAATTATTTCTATTGCCTAAAGGCCTATCTATTTCTCACTGAATAAATATACCCTGTGTGTGTGCACACAGATGAGCGCGTGCATCTATGTGTTAGACTGATAGACTTAGTATATTTTATTTTAAAAATGTTTATATTAAATAATGATTTATTTGATGATACAATCTGGATAGTTCTACAGTGGCTATCTTTACACTGGATGAACTAACCTGGTGCCCGTTCTGTCCATAAGGCTGGATCCCTCAGAAGTCCCAGTTTGGTACTGAATACCTAGAGGATTCCTGAAAGGCCACTGGTTTTCACTCTACATTAGGATCCTGAAGAAGCTGGGTTCTGATATTATTAATAGCAGAAGCAGGCAGCAACAGGGTAGATGTTCCAGGAAGACGAGGGCAAGCAGACAAAAATCTCCTTTTACCTGGGCTGCCGCTGGATGGAGCCCACCTTTAGTGCATGTCAATTAACTCGATGAAAAACGTGCCTTACAGGTGTGCTAAGTGGCTTGTCTCTTGTTTTCTTCTACATCCAGTCAAGCTGACAACCAGCGTGAGTGTGCATGGCATGAAGAACTGACTGATTTAAAGGATTTATTTAGGGCAATGGGCTTGCACTGACTTGGAGGCTGAAAGACACGCCAGAAATGACCATCTGAAACCTTCGCTACAGTCTAAGTTGAGATGTCAAAATCAGGGAGGGTGTTGGTATAATTCTACTCTTAGATCGTAGCTGAAGACACAAGAGGCTGAAGAAACACTGTTAAAGTGTCAGGAGCCCCAGAATTGAAAAAATGTGGGACTGTCTGATAGCAGAAGAATGCTCAGGCTCTGCAAGGATGAGGAATGAGCTCAAGTCTTGCCTGCCATGCTGCTATTCTCTCTCAGAGTCTCCTTTGTTTTTCTTTGGTTCCAACCATCTTCCGTGCTCTCCTGTTCAAGCTGGCCCAATGCCCTTGACTTTTGCTCTCCCTTTTGACAGTGAATAGCGGTGCTCCCCACCAATCAGTGAGAGGCATATTGTTCATATTGCTTTGCTATCCCTCATCAGCTAATTCATTTTCCACAATACAAACCTCTTCATTGATTTCCTGCCTTCCCTCTGTACAAACCTCCTAACCCAGGCCTCTCGGCTATGTTTCCTAGATTATTTCAGCAGCCTCCAGGATGGTTAATCTTATTTGTCAACTTAACTGCGTTGTAGACTGGTTAACATTCCTGAGTGTGTATGTGATACTAGTTCCCGAAGAAGTTAGCATCTGAATCACTAGACTAGGGAAATCATTTGATTTTACCTGATACAGGTGATTACAATCTCACCTGTATAGAATAAAAATGTGGATGATGAATTCTCTCTCTTTGCAATGAGCTTAGATACTGATCTTTTCCTAAACATGGACCACAATTTCTTCAATTTGTACAAAGAAGATCATGGGAATCACCCTCAGTGATACCACAAACCAGCTCTTTATAATGGCTACTTATCTATCTATCTATCTATCTATCTATCTATCTATCTATCTATCTATCTATCTATCTATCTATCTATCTATCTATATATCTAATCTATTTATCATCTATTTGTATATCTATATCATCTATGTATCTAGTCATCTTTCTAACTAATCACCTATCTATCTATCTATCTATCTATCTATCTATCTATATATCTATCTATCTATCTATCTATCTATCTATCTAATCTATTTATCATCTATTTGTATATCTATATCATCTATGTATCTAGTCATCTTTCTAACTAATCATCTATCTATCTATCTATCTATCTATCTATCTATCTATCTATCTATCTATCTATCTAATCTATTTATCATCTATTTGTATATCTATATCATCTATGTATCTAGTCATCTTTCTAACTAATCACCTATCTATCTATCTATCTATCTATCTATCTATCTATCTATCTATCTATCTATCTATCTAATCTATTTATCATTTATTTGTGTATCTATATCATCTATGTATCTAGTCATCTTTCTAACTAATCATCTATCTATCTATCTATCCATCTATCTATCTATCCCCCCCTACCAATCTAACTGATGTTTGCCCATTTGTCTTTAATTGGCATCTTACATTGGCTCTTGTTTTTGTTTCTTGTGGAATCTTTAGCAATGCATTGCTCCTAACAGTTTTGGTTTTTTTTTTTTTGATCCCTTTCCTCTATCTGCCAGTATGATGATCTTTCTAAAATATTCTTTCAGTTAGGTTCTCCTAGTTACATCCATTCGGTATTTTCCATTTAGCCTACAACCAAATTCTTTTCATTGCCTACTCTGTATGTACTTTTGCTTTGCTCCTTTTCTTTGAATAGAAACTAAGAACAGGGACTATGTGTCCTTAGCTTTATGTTTCCCAAAGTGTATAGTAGGGTGGCGCCTTCTACAGAATGCCTATGAGAAAATTGCACCAAATGGAATGAATGCTATATCCTTACATTTCCCAGGGCAGATATAATGACTAATTAAAGAAATGTGCTGAAAAGCATTGACAACAGGAAACTGGTCCATCCTCAACAACTATATCAAAAATATCCTGAGTTATTTACACATTTGTAAGTCTGGACTTACCTGAAAATATCTGTCACCAATAAACTACTTAGTAAAAAACCTTCATCATTTACATGGTTAGGGCTGGAGCGATGAAGTCTTAGAAACAGAGACCCACATTTATAGATAGACTCCAAAGAAGATGGCGGTAGGAGGTAGTCCACAGAGCTAGAGGCAAGAAATAGGACAGCGTGAGTCAGTGGGGTTTAGGACTCTCTACAGACAACTAATGAGCATTTAACGAGCATCCCAGAGGGGTTTACTGTTCCGTACTGTTATTCAAGTACCATTTTCTTTTGGCCAAGATTACTTGGTGAATCCATAAAGCCAAGTGGCCTTTTGCCAGGGTTCAAACGATTCTTTTTGTCTTGTCAGTTCCTCCCTTTCTGTCGCTGTTACAGGGAATGGAGAAGAGGAAATGAGACAGGACAGACTCTAGTTTTGGTCTGCTTCAAGCACTATTTTGTGATAAAAATGGAACTCCTTGCTGCTCCTCTTAAAGACATGAAAACTTTTCTGCTTAGAATCCGTGACTCATTTTACTTGGAAACAGCCACATTCTTTCTGGGGTAGATACCCTGAATTCAAGTGCAACTGGCCAAGTTGGGGAAAGAGCTTCAATCCAGTTCTGGGAAAGAACTGGATGAACTCACTAACGTCACTTCCCACTGATGATGAGAAATAAGTTTTCCTCTTTGTGGGAAGGAGTTAGAATCATAAGCATAATCAATAGAGATGTCAGATCCAGCCAAGACATGGTGAATGCTTTCTTTGATTATGAAACAAAATAAAAGTTTAGTTTTTTAAACTTTTAAGTTTTCACGTTCTTTTTTTATAATAAAGATTTATTTTCAGTTTTATTTATGTGTGTGGGTGTCTGTCTGTGTTTTCTATGTGTGTGTGTGGGCACCTGTGGAGGATAGAGGAGGGCATCTGGACATCAAATTCCCAGATTCTGGAGTCATAGGCAGTTGTGAGTGCCCTGACTTGAGTGCTGGGATCTGAACTCTGAATACCTGGAATCACTCTTAACCACTAGTTATCGTTCCATCTTCTCCCTTCATTTGTTTTACCTATACATGCATACAACATGTTTTTGATCAAACTTACATCCATTCGCTCTCCTCTCGTTCTTCCTCAATCTCCTTACCACTTACTTCCATTAACCTTATGTACTCTAAAAACAAAACAAAACAAACCACAAAACACAAGACAAAACAACACAACAAAACCCTCACTAAGCCTACTTAGTGCTTTCTGTATGTGCATAGCTGGCTGTAGGGTCATCTGCAGGAGCATGGGTAGCCTTTAAATTACCCATGCTATCACAGAAGAAATTCTACTGGATTCTTTCTAGTAGCCATCAATTGCCAATAGCTCCTCAGCTAGGGAGTGGGATTTCATGAATCCTTTCCTCCCTATGCTGAGAGCTCAGGGACCATTATGGAAGAGGGGATAAAGATCAAAAGAGCCCGAGGTATCAGATAACTGCAGGAAAGTAGCAATTGGAAAATATGGCACTTCTGGTGCACCCATGAACTCACTATTTCTGTGCTTGCATGCACAAGATCTATACAGGCCAAGCTGCTTGCCAGGAAGAAAGATAATCCTGCTGCAACTTTCTAGCCGCTAAGCCCAGCGTTTTCCAATAGTACATGAGGTTGTGTGTAGCTACCACTTGTGAGTACTTACTGATATTCCAGGAACTAAGGGACACACACACAACCTAAAATGTTTCATCCACTCCAGACATATATTTGTTGTGAGAGATGGACTACAACTGCTAAACACAATCTACATTTTCCTAAGATATAAAGGACGTTTACTTGACACTATTTAGTGACTATGTGAAACTCTGACTAAGGAAGAAACGTATTGTACTTAGAGGAATAAGTGTGTACTAGAATCTCAGTGGGTGAAGGAGTAGCTGTTGCTGCAATGAAGGTAATGGTAAAATCCCTTGGGCATCTCCTCTAGCCTTCATAAGCTCAAAATGTGGTTTGGTGTAAGTGTTTCTGGTCTGTGTGTTCCTATAGTCTGTGTGCTCTTCAGAATTCCTTTGCACCATATTCTCATCCTGGTAATTGAGAACTCACAACTGAAAATCTAGAGGCCCTTCAGTGTCCACTATGATTTAGGTTTTTATGTGGCTGCTCACCAAAGCACTTTTAGATGTGTGTAGTTTTCTGGCTAAAATCCCTTGAGAGTATCCCTACAGCTTGACAATTTTTAGGACAAATCCTCTTTAAGTGAAAAAATAAACAGGGATTCTAGAATCCTTCCTTCTGTTTCAGACAGAAATTCCAGCTGTTTGATTGCTTCTTGCTTCCCTCCAACAAAAAGAAAACAAGAGACTGCATTCATACACAACCCATAAAGCTTGATGTTTGTCTCTTGCAGGGTGTGTAGCTTCTGCTGAGCCTCCTATCCGGCCACTCCCTCCACATTCTGCATAAGCTCTCCTATCCTCCAGTGCTTCTCTAGCCTCGCGGTGAGTATATGAGCTCAAGTCTTCCTTACTTTCCCCATTGCATACAAATCATCGGACTCATTTCCAGTCTCAGCCGGCTGACGGACTATGCTGCCAGAGTTACCTTTACAAAACACCATGTGCTTGTTTTTGCTCTCAAATTTCCTGGGAACTGATGACAAGCCTCTCATGGCTTCTTAAAGCCTTCAAAATAAAATGTCAACTTCTTGGTTTGAGGGTTGGGAATTCAATTTAATTGCTGACCCTTTTCCTTTATTGATTTTTTGGAGGGGTCAATTATGGATTAGAAATATAAGCAAATGAGACCAAAATGCAATACCTAATGGCCTCTGAGAATGCTGCAGCTTGGGGCTTGGCAGAGGGATGATGAGGTGAGGGGCTGGGATGTGGCCATTGCAGTTCTTTCCCCAAGCTTGTCAGAAGTTATTAAGAACCACTGAGAGAGATACTGGGTTTCCTTTCCTTTTGTTTCAGGCCCTGGGATTATGGTTCAATTGGATAAGACTTCAGGACTTGAGAGACTTCTTTAAGTCTTAGGGAGCAGCCTATCTGATTCTGGAAATATAGTGAGCTGGTCTTGTAGGCCAGAGGGTTACAGGACAGTATGGTCTTGGAATCCAACTTGGTTTGGGAGTTTCCTCCTTTTGACTCCTGTTTTTGGGCCACTGAGCTGGGATGCTGGGGTAGAGGTGCATCCTTATCTCTGTCTCTTTGAACCAGGAAGAATTTGCCTTCACAGGTAGGAAATAAATGGCGAGAAAGCTGTGATGAGGACCTAGGAAATCAGTTTCACCACATCATTGTATTACCTATCTTCAAGCTGAAGGATGATGCTTGTGATATCATAACTTTTCTTAGAGGAAGAATTAATCTCTTTCATTTGGTAGTGTGTGCCCTGGCCTTCCTGACCTTGGAGAGACAGGTTGAAATAGAGCTTCTGAGAGAGTTACTGAAGACTAAAAAACATGGTTAACTCAGTTGGACTTTGTCATCTGGGTTCTTCAGACACAAAGTTGAGTTCCAGAACAGAAGCAAAAATCTACCCAGCCATTCTGCTACTAAAAAACACCACTGAACTCCTACTTATGAAAACACAGTGCATTTACCTAGGGCTCTATGAGTTCTCAGCTCAATCCACATCCTCATATATATTCATTCCAATACCCTACTTTTATATATTGATTTCTTTATTATGTTAGGTTGTTTGGGTTACAAGTAGGAGAAAACCAGCTAGAAATATTGATGTCCCAGCAATGTCTCTGGCCCCATTTGCCTTCATCTGAGGTGTAAATTGCTTTATGATGAGGATATTTTTTTCTCTGTATTGTGTTTCTCCTCATGGATAACTTTACAGTAGGTGCTACAATTTGAAAGAAAAACCCTTCCTTTCTAAGTGGCCTTATGTGAAACATGATGGATAACGTATGATTAGCTCAGTTTGAAGGGCAATCAAGATGCCTTGGCCAATTCCAGTAACCAGGGATGGGCACTCAGAGCAGCTAGATTCAGGGTATGTCTCCTAGTTTACTCCATGGGGCACATACTAGGGAAGATGGAGGGAGATTCCCTGATAACCACATTAGAAGGTATTTGGAGTTTCTTGAAAGAAGGGGACTACACAGGGACGAAGTCTGTGTCTACTATACAAGCTGACTGCCTCATAGTGTAGCTCTGTATTTATCTTTCTCATTTGGCTCAACATTAGACTCAAAGGTATCACACACTGAAAACGATCACACACTATCACTCTTACAAAATTAGAAGGAGGTGGTGAAGTCTAGATTTTACTCCATTGAATGGGGAGGAAAACGAGTCCCCAGCTTTGCAGTCCAGTGGTCCTGTGGCATTTGATGCAAGCACCATAGCCAGCTGGGTTATCCATCACATTGAGAAAGGATACTGGCAGAGCCCTTGCCCTGCTTCTCTTGGCATATCCCTACTGAAACCTGAGGCTCCCTGTGAGCTGGGACCTTGGAAGCCACAGAGACAAGGCTCTGGTCAAGTCCCGTTCCTTGCTCAATGGGGTTCTTCATGCTGCCCAGTTTTCTCAGCGCACAGAGGTGTCTCCATTAGGATGGAGTCAAGGGTACTTGGTTGATATCCAAGTTATTTTTTTTTTATCATGTGTCCCAAAATATAAATGAGTACCTTAGAAATAATTTCAGCTTTATAGAAAAGTTACACGAACAGAACAGACATACCATATCTTCTTCTACCCAACTTCTCTTTCAATAGCTGTGGTGACCTGTCAAAACTAAAGAAATAATATTACCATTAAGTATACCTTATCAAGCTTTTAGCAGCTCTCTGGCAATTAACATTTTTCCTTTGAGGATACCATATTGGCATTAACTAAGTTCTTTTGATTTAATCACAGAGTTAATTTTGTGATGCTAAGAGTTTTTATAACTGATTGCCCAAATGGTGAGTATTTATCATCCTTCCTTGTAAGCATATTCTATGCAATGTAAAATTTTAACACTTCTCATGGAAGCTGGAGACTACTACCCCTTTGGAACAGTCTTGCATTCCAAAAGGTACTGTTCATTCTTTTAATCCTAACCCGCTTCAAGAGAAGGTTCCACCACTTGCTGGATTGAAAGGTGATATGCAGAGGAAATGGGCCAACTGAGTGCAGAGACCAGGAAGACCAGCCAACCTCCTTCTCAACTTCCAGCTGATGGAGATCCACATAGAAATTCAGCCAAGCTCATTTAAATCTGTGCTAGAGCAGAAGGGCTACCCAGGTGCACAGTTGACTTGTGGCCAAAATAAATGTTTATTATTTTAACTCACTGAGGGTTTGCTATAACCTTAATATTATAATATTCTGGATAGCCATGTGACTGGGTCAGGCTAGAATCTAGAGGTTATCGTACAGTAGCATAGTTTACACTATCACCAACAAGTTAGTTAAATTTGTTAAATTTTCACATATTGGGTCATTTATCTATCAGAATTGTAAATGGCTTCAGTGACTATTTCTGAACTCTTTCCATTTCAGTGGATTTGAATAGAAAACCTATACATGTGATATTCCTTAAAATGTTTGCACTTTCTTATGGGCATGAATGAATATGCTTGCATGAGTAAATATGTACAACACATATGCAGGTGCCCATGGAGGCCAGAAGAGTTCATTGGGTGGCCTGGAACAGGAGTACAGGTATCTGTGGAACACCAAGTGGGTGCTGGGACTGAATCAAGATTTTCGGCAAGACAGGTTAGTGCTCTTAACTGTAGAACCAACTCTCTAGTATATGCATGTAATAGTATAATATAAGGTAGAACTAGATAGTTTTCTACTCTTTGATGTGACTGGTTTGTGCATACTGTCTAGGAGTGGTCACCACAATAAGCCCCAAATGCCTTTTCATCTAATAATAAGGACATAGATATATGTTACTCTATTTCTCTGTTATTGTATACAACTAAACTATCTCTCTTGTCAGAGTTGCCTACTGAATATTGTAGGCACAAGTCTGGAATTTAAACTTGATGTCCTCAGTCATCTTATAGATAAAATATATTTTTGTTTGTTTGTTTGTTTTTACTTCCCAGGGTAGAAAGTGTCATTAAGAAGTATTTTTCAAACAGTAGGATGCTGCTTTGGGGGGTGGAATCAATTGCAAGGGGGAACTTATACAACCAGTAAAAATTTATTATTCAGTATTGCTTTCTGGTTCTTGGAATCAAGTGCCAATTCCCCTGGAGAAGACCCCAGTTTTCCTTAAAAGATCCAACCTTACCCTTTGCCCTTTCTTTTCTCTTAGATACCTTCTGCTTCTTTCTGTGAAGTGACAACTTCCCCAGGATTGTAAGGATGTGAATGGCAGTTCCAAGGTTTTGCTGTTCTCTTGCCAACGAGTATTTTACCTTCCAGTCAGCATCTTGTGACTAAGAGGGTGAGAGAGTGGCTGCAGCTAAGATGTCGGTCATCTACTGTGGCCCACACCACATTTAATGTCTATCTTTGTCTTGAAAAGTCTAGAGACAAGAGGATAGTTTTTAATGGAGTCCTAGAAAAGTACCCTTTCCCTGAATGCATATTCTACAGACACTAGAGATGAGAGCTCAAACTATGAAGTCATCTGATTTATAATTAATCAGATTTTCCTGTAGGTCATATCTTGCTTGATCAGAAGTATGCATGGTAGTGTGGCCTTACACCAGTGGGTCAGACTTTAAATGGAAAAATCTATAATCTCTTCCTCCCTGTTATTTATTATAGCAATGTCTCCATTTTAAATGAAGAATTTAATAATAGCAGTAACTAGCAGAACTGAAACTTAAGCAAGTAAGTTGTTAAGACCTCAAATGCCCATTTATCATATCATCAAAGATATCAAAATGCTGGGATTTATCACATAACACTTGAATGGTAAGAACACAACACAGGGCTCCAGCACCTTCCCACAATATGAGACTAACACCTTGTGTGGCCTCTGTCCTTTAGCTGCCCTTTACAGCTGTGGCTTCCTCCACGCCTCTTAGCCTTGTCTCCACACTCACTTGGTACAATTCCACTCTTTCCAATTCTTAAAATGTGTGATGACACGAGTTACTATCCCAAAGAGGCTTAAACATTGGATAAGTCACAACACCTGGAAAATTATATTCTACCCCATGTATCACATCAGTCCTGAGACCTACTTGTCCCCAGAAGACAGATGTTATAGCAAGCATGAGTTGGTTTCAGCCAAAGAACACAGGGAGGGGTATAGCTAGGGTCGTTTTATAATTCCGTCTTTGTAGATGTTTTTTAACCTAGCTGAAGATGATGAATTTTCTCTTAGGCTTCAGTTCTCTCTTGCCCACCTTCTCCACGGATGTAGACTATTTCTTCTGTGGTTCTTTTGGGATTCTTTGGTTCAAATCCTCATCACTGTAAGTTTAATGGCATATGCAGGAATGATAGCACCTGGTTCTGGAAACTCTGAAGGTTTGTGGTATAGCTCTCCCATGACATATCCTCACTGATGTTGCCACACAACCTTTCAAGGTATAATTGTGCCTTTTATAAACTAAAATAAGTTAGGGAGCTAGGCTGTCCCTGAGCCTTGTAATTTTGTGAACTTAAGGAGGCCTAAGTATTCTTTTTATTATTCCTCTCCATCTTTCCTTATATACTCACATCTTATTTTTAAAAAATCAAGAGACAATTAAATATTTCAAAACTACAAATGTATTAAAAGGAGTAAATATTTTAAAAAATACCTTCTGTGCCTAGAGGGAGTATAGTATAGTATAGTATAGTATAGTATAGTAGTGTAGTATAGTATAGTATAGTATAGTATAATGCTTGTTCTCAGAATATCCTATCTTTAGTAACATATACATTATGATCACCAGGGTATGTGTATATAGGTTTAAAGATCAAATAATTCAAAAAACATGACAGGAAAGAGGCTTCCACTTTTACAGTTTGTATAAGTCTGTTCTGGTTTGCAGGGACTACTTTTCTATTTGATTGTGAGCATTGGTCTCTGATCTTAAACTATGTGTTAGCTTGGCCTAGTTTTACTACAACTAAAGCTCTCTATTTTAGTGTCATTGCCCTCGTGCTGTGATGAAGTGTGCCAACAAGAGCAATTGCAATGATAAAGGGCTTACTTGGATGACAGGTCCCATCACTGTGGGAAGGTCAAGGTGGCAGGAACTTGAAGAACCCAGTCACGGCATCAACAGTTGAGACAGAGAGGAATAGACAAATGTGTGCATGTTAAGACTCATCTCACTTCCATTTTTATGCCAACCCAGGATCTCACATACAGGGAATGGTGCTCTGGACACTGAAGTGGACTTATGACTAATGGAGATAAACCCTTAACCTATATTTCCACAGGACAACCTACACAGTCTTTTACTGAAAATCATTAGGGTGATATGCCAATTTTCCCAATTCTCCCAAGAATGTTACACAGCTGGTGCTGGCTTAGAAATTTATATCATAAGTTGATGAATAATATGCAATGGGTGTCTTATAGCATTGGGCTACATCTCCTCCAGACCACTAGATGAGAAGGGATGGAATCCTTCTGACTGATTTCTTCATAAATGAATCTCTGGTCACCTGCTGCTGTGGGGGAAAGGTAGTGTTAAGATGGAAAAGAGGATCTAACAGTGTGACTCATTACCAGAATTCAGATACTTCTGTTTACTCAGCTTGCTAAGACCCTGGTGTCTCTAGTGCCTGGGACACTCTGGTTTTTTATGGAAAGAACTGGCTCTTTTCATAGTCATCTTCCTGTCTCCACGTTTGGTGTCCAGCTTTCTCTGCTCCTTACCCTCTGCCTTCCAAGCACATGGTGATGCCATTTTTACTATTGTATCCTCTCCCATTTGTGTGGCCTTTGTACTGGTTACACATCTAGTTGCTGCGACAGAATACCTGGCTAAGGAACATTAAGAAAGGAAGACAGGATTTAACTTGGCTTACAGTTCTAATGAACGCAGCTCGCCACAGCAAGGAAGGTGGTGGTTAGCTGCACTGTGTGCACTGTCAGCAGCAGGCGGTGCTGAAGACTTGTGCTCAGCTTGCTTTCTCTTGTTTATTCAGTCTAGGATGTCAGCCCATGGAATAAGGTTCACATTCACGGCAGGTGTTTATCCTTAAATTAACCTATCTTTAGATAATTCATTACAAATGTGACCCGATGCTGTATCCATGGTGATCCTAAATACCCATCAAGTTAACAATTAAGATTAGCCATCACAGCCTGTTGAGACCAGGCTATGTCCTTCTCTAAGTTACTCAATGATGTAGAAACAGTGGCTTTCCAGGCTGGGTACTGTCTTAGGAGCCACCACCATCTTAAAGCAGTTTAACCTCATTTTGAAGGAGAAAGATGACTGCAACTCCTGGGCAGACCCAGAAACAGCACCATTTCTCGGACACCCCACATTTAACACAGATGGATAAATGTTTTATTTTGAGAACAGAAAGGAAGCTATCCTGTAAGTTTATTGGGATGAATTGAAACTGTAAGAGTATATGGGCATGTTAAAATCATATCAGGGAAACAATGCTCAAGACCTTGTTGGACCAGCCACTGATGGAAGGCTGTAACTTCCTATATCAGACCCCATAAAGTGATAGACACCTAATTCCAAGATGGTGTGTTACCATAGCAGCCTCTCTCCTGATAGGTGGTGTTCTCATCAAGGACTGTGGACTCTTGTTCCTAGAGCTCTGGCCAGCCCTGTCCCACACAGCCTGTTCAACTGCCTTTCCGTTCATGTGTCTGTATGGATCTGTTCCTAACCAACCATTTCCTGGTCTCAGAGTCTGGTTTGGCTTTTCACCCACAACTGGACACAGCAGCTTCTCAAACCTAGTAGCAGCTGTCCTTGCAGCTCCCGCCTCACCCTGACCTGGTTGTTTATCTCATCAGTACAGACTCTCCCCAGACTACTTCTGAAGCCCCTTGGACGCCATCACAGCATCGTTTAATTTGTATTCACTCCATAACCCATACATATTTGCATATAGGTATGCATGTAGATATACAGATATATCTACTGGTTGTTATATAAGAATTAGTATTAGGAATTAAGACTGGAATAGCGGAGTCCACATTCTTCCCACCTTAGGCTACCAAGGTAGGTGGATCATATGACAAAATGCTGTCACTGAAACCACTAAACCTTATGGAAAGAAACAAACACGTCCTTCCAGCTTTCTGCATAGTGCTCCCAAGGCCACCTTGATGAGTTTATTTCTTATTTTTTTAATAAGAAATATACATTTCCATCGAACTTTACTGGGTTTTGTAAGAAAATATCATCTATGGATTTTTTTCATGTGTCACTTGCTATGACATCTGAAGTCACAGATTTGGGATGTCATGAATATGTATGTATAAGCATGTTCTGCTCTACAGTTGGGTTTTTCAGGTGTCTTCTCTTGCTTTGAAATAATCACATATTAAGTTATTTTGATTGAAAAGGGGGCTGGAGTTCGAGCTTAGACCTTCCAAACACTGATTTCTCCCATGGGGACTTTAGTAGTACGTGCGAGCTCAAGAGCAATAATCAAATCCAATCTTACCTGGCCTGGCTGACATCTGATTATGCTCAGTGTGTGTTCAAGAGAATTAATTTCTTTCCTTTTCAACCACTCTCACTCCTTTAACACAAATCATATCATTTCAATCTCCATTTTTCCAATTAGCGCGGTAAGCCCAGCAGGAAGTGGCATAAAGGGACAGTGCTGAGTGACAGGCTTCTCTTCTGTGAACTTGATTCTGGCTGAGTTCAAGAACAAGATGTACTGCCACATCACAGGCAGCGGAGCCTACGTCACTCCAGCTGACATGGGAGAACAGACCAAGTCTACTGAGGCCTCAACTCTACACAAAGAACTATGGGCAGTGAAGGAATGCTGACAACGGGAGAGAGAGAGAGTCTTCCCCAGGTACGAGAATATAACAAACGGTTTTCCAAAACAGAACTGTTACCCCTGACACATACATTATACACACTGAGAAAGTTTAGGAATATATATGTATGTATACATATATGCATGTGTGCGTGTAATAACAATTGATAAAAAGAGAAGACATGAATTTGAAAGGAGCAATGAGGGGGTATATGAGAGGCTTTGGAGAGAGGAAAAGTTAGGAAGAAATGATGTAATTATATTATCATCTCAAAAATAAAATAAAACGAAAATAGAGAAGATCACCCTACAGCAACTGTCTTGCAATTTGCCCGCTTCTTTTTTTCACATATGTGAACCCTTTTCATGACATACAACTAGTGTGTATTCTTTTCCCCTAAGTATAATTTCCATATTGGTTTTAAATTTTCTTGCTGGAGAAGTATTGTATAAACGAGTTTTGATACACACTTCTTATTTGCTTACATATTTCTGTAAGATTTTTTTTTTCTCCTTGAACTACAATTCTAGGTCAAAGAGTGGGTACCCTTCACACACTGATAAATAAAGCCAAGCTGCCTTTCTCTTTTTTATGTTTAATTGTTCCACATTCATCAAGCAAAGGTTTAAAAGCCAGTATGTAAGTAGTTGTAAGAAAACCAAAACCCTGGGCTGGAGAGATGGCTCAGTGGTTAAGAGCACTGACTGCTCTTCCGAAGGTCCTGAGTTCAAATCCCAGCAACCACATGGTGGCTCACAACCATCTGTAATGAAATCTGACGCCCTCTTCTGGTGTGTCTGAAGACAGCTACAGTGTACTTAGATATAATAATAAACAAATCTTTAAAAAAAAAGGAAAACAAAACACTTTTCACATACAAGTAATATAAATAAGTAATATAAAGGCACACTAGTAAAATAAAATGCATAAAGAATAGAGTGTTGTAGGTCCTAAGGGTTGTTTTCTCTTTTTCTCTTCATTCTGGACAAGAGGGCTGATGAGGTCCTGTTTGCTGGACAGCTAGATATCAGCATGTCTGCATTCTCGTTTACTCTCCAAGACCATGTTTATTCCTTCCTTCTCATATTATCTCCATTCCATCTGGTGTATTGTCAGTGTGGTGGCTTTACTCTTTACTCTTATTTCTTGTGTTCACGTGCAGATACCTTTCTTCTCCTTTCTGATTAAGAGTTGAGAAGTGAATAGTTCAGCCTCAAAGCTTTTGACAAGTCCAGATGCTTGCTCATCAAAAGGCCCTTGATTATATCAAAGGCTCTTGATTAATCGAAGGTTCTTTTTTTTAAAAAAAAAAATATTTATTTATTAATCATTTTATTTGTTTGCATTCAGATGTTATCCCCCTTCCCGGTATCCCTTCCATAAATCTTTATTTTACAGTTTCTTTTTCTTTTTTTTTTAAAGTTGATATTCAATCTTATAACTAACATATTTATTGTAATTATATCTTCCCTTTGACTTCACATATGTTATAAATTCAAGTGCACAAAAGGTGTACACATAAATAGTTGTATTACTTTTATAATAGTAAAAACTTGCTAATAACTCATGAATAATACATCATATTTTTGCATAATAGACTTCCATGCAACTACTAAAATTAGTATAGGTCATTACCTACAGGCATGGTAAATTGGCTAAAACTTTTTTTATTATATTCAACACAATATGTATATATATGTATATATATTTATACCAATCATAAAAATGATGGACATGTTACTAAATAAACATAAATAGATAAAGACATTTTATTTGTTTGTTTTGTTTCTAGTAGAGCTTAAGATCTTCGCTTTTACTGTGACACAAACTCCAAATAAGAACAATTTTTGGACATTGGAGTTCAGTGTAATAAGGCTGTACTTCAACGTGTCTCACATCACCAAAGGATTTTACCTCCATAGTAGCTAAGCTAAGAGTCGACAGTTCTGCTGCACCAAGGAATGAATTGTAGGCACAGTTATTTGGATGCAGATTTCCTGCTGTAGTCAAAGCTATTTGACTTGAGTGATTGTTATCATTCTCGGCCCACAGGGAACAGGTTACATTCACTTAAAAAATGGTGTGTGTATTAAGATGGTCTATCCATGAAGTCATTCATCAACTGTTTCAATGAACAATGGAGGGTGGCACAAACATTAGCTGAGGGTAGGATTCTGGTTCATTGGCTGTGATGATTTTGAAAAGCATCAATCTCAGAAAAAGAGTAACTTATAACGTCCTCTTCTTCAAAATTGATACAATAATTATAAATATCAAGCAAAAAATTCAGTCTCACTCTTTGTTGTTCTCTTACAAGCCACCTCCCAAATTAATTGTCTATGTTTCTTTTGGCTGTATAAATAATTTTGAAATATGTAAGCTGCTCTGAAAACCATAGTATAGTGTAAAAACATCAAATAAACAATCCTACTAATAGAGAGGCTGAGATAGTAGAAACATGATTGCAAGACCATTATGTGGTACACAGCAAGACACTGTCACATACAAACAAGCAGAAAGTGTATATGGGTTGTACAATATTGGATCTATTTCTCCAATTGCCAAATTAGAGAAACCACTGGATGACAGCCAACAAATTTTTAATTCTTCATATTTTTGAATTCCAATCAATTAGGATATATTGGTAATATTAATTTTCGTATTAAGAGATATTAAGGAAAAGTGATTGTTACTTCCTGTTATTTTTGTTGTTAAAGGTGGAATTATGTTTGTGTGGGTTTGTTGAAAGATTACTTTCATGCTTTAGCTTCCCTCCTTGTGTTGGTGTTTTCCATCTATTATCCATTGTAGGGCTGGATTTGTGGAAAGATATTGTGTAAATTTGGTTTTGTCATGGAGTATTTTGCTTTCTCTGTATATGTTAATTGAGAGTTTTGCTTAGTATAGTAGCTTGGGCTGGCATTTGTGTTCTCTTAGGATCTGTATGACATCTGCCCAGGATCTTCTAGCTTTCATGGTCTCTGGTGAGAAGTCTGGTTTAATTTTGATAGGCCTGCCTTTATATATTACTTGACATTTTCCCCCTTACTGCTTTTAATATTCTTTCTTTGTTTAACGCATTTGGTGTTTGGATTATTATGTTACAGGAGGAATTTCTTTTCTGGTCCAGTCTATTTGGCATTCTGTAGGATTCTTGTATGTTCATGGGCATCTCTTTCTTTAGGTTAGGGAAATTTTCTTCTATAATTTTGTTGAAGATGTTTACTGGCCCTTTAAGTTGGGAATCTTTGCTTTCTTCTATACCTATAATCCTTAGGTTTGGTCTTCTCATTGTGTCCTGGATTTCCTGAATGTTTTGGGTTGGGAGCTTTTTGCTTTTTCTTTGACTATTGTGTCAATGTTTTCTATGGTATCTTCTGCACCTGAGATTCTTTCTTCTATCTTTTGTATTCTGTTGGTGATGCTTGCATCTATGACTCCTGATCTCTTTCCTAGGTTTTCTATTTCCAGGGTTGTCTCCCTTTGTGATTTCTTTATTGTTTCTAGTTCCATTTTTAGATCCTGGATGGTTTTGTTTATTTCCTTCACCTGTTTGATTGTGTTTTCCTGTAATTCTTTAAGGGATTTTTGTATTTCCTCTTTAAGAGCTTCTAGCTGTTTACCTGTGTTCTCCTGTATTTCTTTAAGGGAGTTTTTTATGTCTTTCTTAAAGTCCTCTGTCATCATCATGAGAAGTGATTTTAGATCCAAATCTAGCTTTTCTGATGTGATGGTGTATCCAAGACTTGCTGTGGTGGGAGAATTGGGTTCTGATGATGCCAAGTAACCTTGGTTTCTGTTGCTTATGTTCTTACGCTTGCCTCCCACCATCTGGTTATCTCTAGCGCTACCTGTCTTCGCTATATCCTGGAGTCTGTCCTTCCTGTGATCCTGGTTGTGTCAGAACTCCTCAGAGTCAAGCTGTCTCTGTGATCCTGTCATTCTGTGATCCTGTGATTCTGAGATCCTGGTGTGTCTGAGCTCCTGGGAGTCAAGCTGCCTCTGGGACCCTGAGACCCTTGTGTGACCAAACTCCTGTGATCCTGTGATCCTAGGCATGTTAGAGGGCCTGGGAACGGAGATTCCTCTGGGTGTTGTGGGACTGGCTGCGGAGTTTGTGCCCAAGGTCTGCTTGGGGCATCCACTCAGACAGACTGGAAGGAACCCTTGACATGGGTCTGGCTTAATCAAAGGTTCTTGATTAGATCTGTATCCTGGATAGCTCACTTGTCTCCACATCTACTAGTTCTGCCATTCTCTGTATATTCCAATATCTCAGTAGAAGCTGAATAAGGGCATCGCAATGATGACTGTGTCCCAGTCCCTGGCATCTGAATGTTTGGGATGTAACAAAAGGGATATTTTAAAGTGGTTAATTTATAGACTTTGAGGTGCATGGATTGTTCTGAGTTTTCTTGATGGCGTCAATATACTTACAAGAGTACTTATGTGAAGAAGGCAAAATAGGAGCAATACAAGATGATGGGGTGAGAGCAAGCTGTAGAGTGATATGGGAAAGGGATCATGAGCTAAGGAATCCTGGCTTCTAGAATTAGAGAAAATGAGCAAAAGGATTCAAGGCTTAGAGGCTCTTGAAGAAACCATTCCTACTGAGATGTTGGGTTTTGGACTTGTGAATTTGCATTATTTAAAGTCTGATATTGTTTGCTATAATGTAATACAGCACTAATAGGAAACTAATACAACATCCACATTTCCTTTGCCTCTCACGCCTGTTTCTTGAGACCACATGTCCAAATTAAATGCTTATTACCTTGTCTTAGAGATGCCTTTTGGGAAATTCTCAATCTAAACTAGGAGGCAATTAGGCTTTTACTAAAATATTTTAGGTTGGATTTTTCTTGTGGACCAAATGTCAGACACATGATATGGTCCATTTTGGAGTCTGTCCTCTTCTATCAAGAAAAGTAAAGCTCTACTTGCAGATATTTAAATATCTCCAGTGACCATTGGAAGAGGGTGTAAACGGCAAGCCAGAGTACTTTCCATCTCAGTGAGTTGAAGGGGAGGTGATGGGAGAGACGATGTTAGACATCACGCCCTCCCCTCCCCCGCTGTGGCTGAGGTGGCAGGAAATGAAGAAGAAAACATCCAAGTATTTCACCTCATCTCCTTTTGGATCATGTGTCATCTCCTACAGTAGGTATGAAGCCTCACTAGGAAGCTTCGCTTTGATCTCTGTCTTTCTAGTACTCTGGGCTCCAGTTCTCTAGGCTGCCTCTTATACCTTCTTCACACATCTATGGACATTGGGGTATACTTAAACGGCTTCATCAGATGATGAAGTCAGAACTCTTGAAGTACAGAATGATGACAAGGAGAATGGGAGATGGTGAGATTGTCTATCTGTCTCTCCATCTGTCTATACATCTACAAACATGTATACCAGTGGAACTAGGACTGTGAAGGCCTGCTGACCCCAACCCTGTGAAGAATTACAACTAGAGAATAAGTTCATCTCAGCTGCTTTCCAATCTGTGGAAACCACTTCTAAATAAGATGAGCCTTTTCTTCCCTCAGTTCCTCTTCTTCATGTTGAGAATGTTGTGAGCTTGGGGAATCTGGAAGCTGTAGTTAGAGAACAGGTCCTGTAACTGGAGATGGTGTCAGAAAATGAGGAAAAATGATTTCTTTCTTTTCTTTCTATTACTGGAGTTAGAGCAGGTGGAAACTTTATCTCAGAACGAGATTACACTGGAGCACACATGAATTACCTAAACTAACCTGTTTCAGGTACTAACATAATGAGAAGACATCCTGTTGTCCCAGAAAAGCCAGATAAACTGCGAGAACTTTCACAGGGATAATTTGAAATACTCTGAAGAGTAGGGATTTTGCTTTCCTCCCTGAGAAGCTATTCATGGACAATTTTTGAGAGAAAAAGCATAATTACCTGAACCATTTTAATCCCAGGTGTGCATGGAAACCTTGCAACTTGTCTTGTTGAATTTTCTTCTTTTTGCAACTGACTGGAGCTGACAAGAAAGATACAAACCCCTGCCTATAAATCATAAACTATAAATCATAGTTAGGGGCCTACAGTCATGTGAATTCTTACAGTAGCTTTTTTCATTGAAGGAGAAAAGTGGAACAGTTGGCTTTTATTATTTTGAGCCGTCAGTCACAATTCAGACAGCAACATTCTATTTTAACATTCCCTAACACTCATACTTAGAACTATTATGTTTCCAATAATGAACAGAGACAAAAAGTGTGTGAGACACATTAAGCTATGAAGACATAAAGAAAATCTTACCTATGCAACATACCTCTTATCATTGCAGACATTCATACCTCTTGCTCACCAATGGTTGTTTGGAGTTTTGAAGAATATCATGTAAAGCACATACATTGTATATAAAAACCAGAACAAATTGACCTGAAAATCAGATAGGCTACAGAAAAATGAAGGTACATGAAAGATTCCAACTTTAGATGTCAAGGTATTTGAGAATACTGTCTTTTCCTTGATGGGAAGATGCTGTGCAAACTTATGGGGTGAATGTAGAGGCTGAAGCATATTATAAGAGTTGTTAATTTAGAAGGATGGGTTGAACCTCATAACAAGGCAAAAAAAAAAAGATACTGAAGTTTGGGATAGTAAGGCAGGCTTGGGTGAGAGCATGCGGATTTAGAATGTCATGCAAAAGCTGCCCCTCAAGCTGGAAGATGGCAGACCAGAGGCCTATGATTCTGGCAAGGGAAGAAACCACAAGAAATATGGCTGGCGAGTTGCCAGGAACTTCTCTGCACCTTTAAGCAGGACACTGTTTGCCCTTGTGCAAGGAACAATAGTCAAAAGAAGCCATGATAATGACAGGGTAAGTGGTCTTTGTTGGGTGGTTCTGGATGATGTCTGTGATAGGGAGAAGGAGAGAAAAAAAAAAGTAGTGATGGTCAGTGGAAACAAGGACATTTTCCAAGATTTATGTTGGATATACATGCTCTGATAGTCCAGATACTATCCTTGATCCCATCTTTTGGGAAAAGTGTCTGTATGGCATATACTAAGGCACCAACAAACGTCATTTCTAGGTATGTGGAAGTTGTGGATATCTCCCTTATAGGACAACTTTCTTGTTCATTGAAGTAACAACTTCAATGCCACTTCCAACACTGTATGCACAATATAAACAGAAGCATTGATTTAGAAGCTTGACAGATAGGAGGGTATGGGACATGGATCACAAACTCTCACATCTTTAGTGTCAGTGACAAGAAACAACTTCACAGTTTTCCTTCTAGAGCCGACAAATGGAAATGGGAACGTGTGCTATCTTCATTGCATGTGAAACAAATCACCATTTCCCGAAACTATCACTCTGTCCTATTATAATTTACATTGTTATTTTAATAAATCTCCATTGATATTTTCCTTCATCTGATTTCTGAAGAGTATCCAATTATGGATGGTATTAAGACTTTTGTTCTTAACATTTCTCTTTGGCGCCATAGCATTCACCACGTCTTGGTGTTGACAAATGTTATCTAGTGATTGATGATGTTGTTAGCTCTATTCACAATAGCCAAGAAACCATAACTAAGTGTCCATTAATTAATGAGTAGAGGAAGAAAATGTGACAAACACTATGGAATATCACTTTGCTATAATCATAAAATCTTGTCATTTGTGAAAACATTGATAGCTTTATGTTAACTGAAATAAGTCAGTCATAGAAAAGTACTGCATGAGACCCATTACATACTATGTAAAGTACCTTATAGATGCTGAGAGCAGAATGGTAATTATGAGAGGCAGGCCACAGTGGTGGAAAGTGGGGAAATATGAGGAAAAGTTAGTTAATGAATACACATTAAGTTATAACGTATAAATTTAAGTTCTGGGTACTATTATACAATAGGACTTGGGCAAGTAGAGAGAGCAGTCATGTACTAAACATTTCAAAAGATTTCACAATTCTTGTCATATTGACCTTGGAATAGTAGTACATTCTGTAATCTGAACACTGGGAAATCATGGGCAAAGGGTCAGGAATTCAAAGCCATTATGAACTACATAGTCAAGTTCAAGGCACCCTGGAGTGCATGATGTATACTCAGTCTGTTCAAGGCCAGTCAGTGCTACAGCATTTCTACTTAGTATCAAATAACAACTGAAATATCATTACAAAATATAAAAATCTGAGAAGATAAATATGTTTTAGCTGATTTAAATACTATTTAACTATATATGTATTGCATGATACACGATTAATATTTTTAACTTTTATGCATTCCATGCATTAGTTAAAAGAAAAGTGTGATATTGACCCAGAGAGATAGATCAATCAGTAAAGTATTTTACTTTACAAGCATGAGGACCTAAGTTTGATTCTAAGACTCCACATCTAAAATAGCAAAGCATGGTAAAGTACTCTTCCATTCCCGCCCAGCAAGACAGGGACAGAACGATCCCCGGGCTTGTATGCCAACAATCTAGAGTACTTTATGAGTCCTAGGCTGGTGAGAGAACACATGTGCTACTTTATATTAACTGTCAACTTGATATAATCTGGGAAGAGAGCTTCAGTTAAGGAATTGTCTAGGTAAGCTTGGCTCATGGGAAAGTATAGTGATTATTAATTAATGTAGGAAAACAGCCTACTGTGGGCAGCACCGTCGGGAGCTCATTATCTATAGGAGTAGGAGGGATAGCTGAATACAAATAGAAAAGCAACCCGGACTCCTCTTTTTTCTCTGATCTTGAGTGCAGATGTGATGGGACTAGCTGCTCAAGTTTCTGCTTTCATCATCCCTTAATGATGAATTATAACCTGGAGTTGTAAGCCAAATAAGCCTTTCCTTCTAAGTTAGTTTTGGTCAGAGATTTTCATCACAGGTACATAAATAATTATGAAACCTTGTTTCTACAAAAAGATGGACTGTGTGCAAGGAATCACACTCAAAGTTCTCCTTTACCCTCACATACATATGCACACATGCGCATATACTTTTTTCATACATGGCTAATACCATACACACACACATACACACACACACACACACACACACACACACACATCACTCTAAAAACATGTCTCCCTTTCCTCCCTGTCTCACCCTGTTTGGAGTCTAGTTGAGAAGTAAAATAAAAGATTAGATAGGCTGATTCCTGCAAAAGTTTGCCCTAATTTGGATGATTAAGAGGTACAGGCAGAAAAAAAATCAATAGTTGTTATGAAATTATTAGTACTTAATGAATATTTGACATAATACCATTCAGGCATAGATTTATTTTAAAAGTGCTTAATCTTAAAGTCTGGCAATGAACATGATCCAACTCTAGAGGTAGAGTTATAGTCATGACAGAAAAGACAGCTCTCCATTTGTCAAATGTGAGTTCTTGGTCAAGAGGGAGAAAGACCAAGACTTCAGCAGTAATGTGTTGGGCATCTTTCCTGAGAGATTCTATAGAGGACCTGCTTCCCCATTACAGAGCCAAGTGACCAGTGGTAACCTCTTGGGCTGATAACAAAATCATCAGGGAGATGCTGAACTTGGAAGAACACCAAGAAGTCTCCCTGTCTTCTTGTTTGTGTTGTTTAAATAGATAAAGCAATTAGACTGCCTCAAGAGGTAAGTGGCTTGCCAATTTCAATTTTTCAGAATTAATTTCCTTTGAGTTATATAAAGACAGATAAATACAAATCTGCTATTCTGTTTTAAGTTAAAAGTTAACTGATTTAGCTAAAATCCTCTTCAAAAGTAATTACAAAGTTCAGGTCCTGCACAAAGAAAGAAAAAAAATTCCAGTATGATCTCACACCATAAGAGGTTGTTTCTTAACTCAAAAATTAGTTTGTGCTGTAACAACTTGAATCCAAAAGCCTTTTCTGTAGGGATTCTCTCTATGAGACAGCATGTTATAGCAAACATTGCTTGAGATTTACATCTGGCACTGAAGATTTTTAAGAAACTGAATGTGTACATTTTTGTATGTGAGGTATTTTTCTGTTTTTTTTTTTTTTTTTTTGATCACGGGCAAGGAGAAGAGTTTTTTCAATTGTTTTTTATTGTGTTGTGTTGTGTTTGACTCTTTGAGAAATGGTTTCATCTTTATATCCCAGGTTGGCCTGGAACTTAATATGACATACCTAAGCTGGTATTGAACTCTTAATGATCAATAATCATTCCTTCATGTCCCAAGGGCTGGGAATATACCCTTGGTATGAACGAACTACTACCCCTGTCTGATTTTCCTGCAGTGCAGCCGCAGGATTATGGAGGGAAATAAGTGCAACTGAAAAGTCCTATGGGCTTGGTGACGGAGTCCCCTCCATTCCCAAATTAGTCATATCAGTTGATAGCAGCAGAGATCTGTGCTTCATAACTTTAGCAAAGAGAAATTGACTCAAATATGGGAGGACTGCATAGATAAGATAAGAAAAGAAGGACTCAGGATAAGTAACAGATCTGAGCTGCTGAATCGCTGTGCTTTTGGAAGGATACTTCTATATAACTGTCAGGAATCTACTAGAGTGTCTGCTTTGACCAGTGTCCTTGAGAACAGCCAGCTCCAGTGACTTCACACACTGATCATTCTGCTGTGACTTCACACATTATCTCAGAAAAGAGAATCCAATTGGTCTGGCTCAAGTCACATGGTGTCCCTTAAGCAGTCTCAGCACTGACCTAGGAGACCAGAGCAATAGGCAGGGAAGACCTGATGTTAACGAGAGGAGATGGGGGCTAGGAGTCTGAGTTGAATTCCACTGTTCCGTGGCAAAGTAGAACTATCAGATAATCGTTTTTCCTCTTGCCTCTAGAGTTTCATCACCAAGTAGAAAGCCAGCATAGACTCCAGTAGAAACATGATATTCAGATTAAGAATCTGCATCTGTGACATATTTTGCATGTTCTGTTGTTTTATGAAGTCTCAGTGGAAATTTTTGGAGGAAAAGTCCCTGAGCTGGCAGAAAAGCATAGATTGAAGGGAGGTCAACCAAGGGTGGAAGTGTACTGACAGCAACCTGTGTTCTTCTGTAGAAACACAGTCTTCATTATCTAAAGCATAAAAAGCCGCTCATTTTACTTTCCGTTTCTCCCATCATCATTACAATAATAGTATGGCCCATAATCCATGCAAATTCTTGACAAGTTTTAATGAGTAATTGCAATCAACATTCTATATATGTTTACCTTGACACTGGGAATTGCAGTGCATTTAAATGTAATGAGAGAAACTGCTCCTATCTGATTATAGTACCATAATGAGATGGTTTCTATATTAGGCCGGCATTTAATTAAAAGAGTGTGTTAAAGATGGGCACATAGGAAATGATTTGTATAATTAATGACAAACTCTGACTTTATAAATAGTCTTTAAAATATATTTCCATCTCCTCCCCACTTTATGTAGACTTGTGAGGTTCTTATGTGAATGGCCTCGCGTAATAGCATAATTGTATCTTTTAAGAATAATCCCCTAAGTCTGAGTCAGAAGCAGAAGTGGATTTACTTTGAAGTCAGTGAAGCTTAGATTTGATCGTCTCTCATTTGCAAGGTGCCCTTTCAAATCCCTGTAACTAGCTTTATATTTTTGTGTGGTTTCATAAAGATGTCCAATTGTACCCGTTTTAGTGCTTTCTGAATAGACTAGAGCTATTTGCAGATTTTTTAAATAGTTGTGTTTAACTATATTAGTGTCAAATATCCCCCAGGATACCTCAATTGTTAAGCCTGTACCCGTCTAGATGTGGTACGTAGTAGAGTCAATGGTTTTATTAAGAAAACAAAGGAAACAAATGTGTGTGTGTGTGTGTGTGTGTGAGAGAGAGAGAGAGAGAGAGAGAGAGAGAGAGAGAGAGAGAGAGAATGTGTGTGTGTGTGAGAGAGAGAAAGAGTGAGAGAGAGAGAGAGAGAGAGAGAGAGAGAGAGAGAGAAAATGTGTGTGTGTGGTGTATGTGCGTGTGTGTGTGTGAGAGAGAGAGAAAGTGTGTGTGTTTGTGTGTGTGTGTGACAGAGTGTGTGTGTTTGTGTGTGTGTGTGTGAGAGAGAGAGAGAGAAAGAAAGAGAGAGAGAGTGTGTGTGTGGTGTGTGTGCATGTGTATGTGTGTGTGTGTGTGTGAGAGAGAGAGGGAGAGAGAGGAAGAGAGAGAGAGCGAGAGAGAGAAAGTGTGTGTGTGTATGTGAGAGAGAGAGAGAGAGAGAGAGAGAGAGAGAGAGAGAGAGAGAGAGAGAGAGTGTGAGAGAGAGAGACATTTTCTGAATATTTGCTAGAACACAGGGTAGGGACTGTATATGAGCAGAAGTTCTATATTAAGAAATATGAAAATATGAAAGCACTAAGTCCAAATACAATGTACATGTTCACTGGGCTCTCCTTGGCCTGACCACCAAGAAGATGATGATCTCCGTTGCCTCTTTTATTTTGCTCCATTTTCTTTTCTTTCTTTTTTCCATTCCCTCAGTCATCTTTGTTCTTCTGAATTTTCTGAGAGGCCATCATCTGCTTCTTCCCACCCCCCGCTTCCAGGCACTATGACTAGTCTCTTCTGATGTCTACCACCAGCTTGCACTCACCTATCAGAGAACCTGGAAGACACCGGGACACACAGATGATCTCTGCTCCTATGAAAATGTGAATGAGCATCTTCTCCTCAGGTGCCATCTGCAAATCTCACTGACAGAACTTTTCAACATATTCTGTTCTCTAAAAACACTTGCACCAAGGCGCTTTTGGGAGATGCAGCATTTTCTATTTACATGTATGGTTTTCTTTTTGTGTGTATGTTTACTTTACTTTACTTTACTTATTTCAAACCTATGAGGTCCACATCACTTTGTGGTATGGTTTTGACATGTCTGTTTATCTCCTGGCTTGTCACACACAGTATAGGCACACAAATAAATGCTGATGTGTATGGAATGACTTAATAATTTCATCAAAGTTGCATGCTAGCATCTGTATTTTAGACATGGCCTGATATAAAAGGCTGTAGGAAACACAGGCATTGACTAAGCCTTTCTCCCACAGAGTTTACAGAGTCTATGTAGATTCAAAGAATAAAAAACAAAAAACAAAAAGAAAAACAAAAAACCCATGTCAAGCTATTGTTTCCTCTCATTAAAGTGATTTATACTGGGAGCATTTTAACTAGTTTAACTATAGTAGATAATTCCCACTTTTGACATATGTGTACCTTCATAACAGTTTTATGGGCAATACTTAACAGGCTTTCAAGTTTCCATGAAAGTGTACATGCCATAGAAAAATAATGCAAGTTTTCAGAGATGCTTAAAAATATTTCACACTTGAAAATACAGAGATATAATATGTAAAATGACAGAGATACAATATGTAAAATGACAGTGAATCAGTTTTATTTTTTAAACATGAAAGTAACAGAGGATCTATTCAGGGAAAGTGGAACCAGTAGGAAGAAAGGGGCCAAGAGGGAGTGGTAGGTGTGAATATTATTTAAGTACATTATGTATACAGATCATAATGTTGCTATGAAACCTATTATTTTGAATAAGCAATCTATTCTAAACAAATAGATTTTTACAGTTAAAAAAACGTTCTAACATGTCTTTCCTTCAAATATCCCAAATGGAATAGGATATTATTATATAAGGAATTATTATTTAAAAAAATCAATTGGAGAAACAACATACTTTTGAGTACAGAAATGAACTTTTGGTTGTATCAATGACTGAAGTTTCTCTCTAATTAATACTGGTTCCAAAGAGTCGGGTTTTCTAATTCTACCGAGGTTCCTTTACTGTCAGTGTTATTTCATTCCTAAAGTGTGTGAGAACCAACTCTTTGGTTACAGAACCTGTCCCTGGTGCATTATGGGATTTGCTTATGTGTTAGAATGCGTTACATAGGCCTTGATTGATGTTGTGGTTAATATCGTAAACTTGACAGACTCTGGAAACATCTTGGATGCAAACCTCTGGGAATTTCTCTAAAGGAGAGTCTAGACTAGGTTAGCTGATGTGTAAAGGCACCATTCCAAGGCATGGGATTTAAGAAGAGAGCTGAACACCAAAATTCATCTCTCCCAGGTCTCACAAGTCCCTGCCCCCATGCGTTTTCCACCATCTTGGGTTATAACCCAAGTTGTGAGCCCCAATAAACCACTTCTTTCTTAAGTTGCTATCATCTGGTACTTTTTTGAGACAAGTGACTAATACAACTGGAATGAGAGGAGTGAGGACCGTGAAGGTGACACTGTCATATTGTCAGACAACAGGCCACATCTCAACGAGTCTGCAAAAGGCTGTATAAAAAGTCCACTTATATTTTTAATGGACTTCTTACTACCAGTCGCTCTATTGAATAAGCCTGCAACTCTAAATCTACTCTTAAAGTTCAATATCTTTATCTCTAAGAGACAGCATCAACACTAAAATTTTCTATAAGCCATTATTCGGGAACTACACTGGCTCAGGATAACTTAGAAGCCACGAGATTTGATAGAATAAAAGATTAAAGGAAAAAAATACTTTTTTTTTTTTACTTTTGTAGGTTCCCATGACCACTATTCATTGTAACTTCATCTCCCTTTCTACCTCAAGAATTTATATATTGCACTTTTTCTTAGCACTAAGTCAGAGCTGAAGATCTTAACCTAAATTATTTTTAGGAACTGGATTTAATATTAGCTAACTTTATGAGTTTGGGACAAGGTGTCCTTTTAGGAATGTACACTTTAGCCAGGATGTCCTTAAGAATTAATTTAGTAAACTTGAAAGTATATAAAGCGAACATAGAAAAAACCTGCCGTTAACCCTCCCCCACCCCACACTTAATTGCAACATTTTAAAAAATGACAGCAACCTCCATTTATCGCTTAACCTATTGATGCGCTCACAGTGGTACCATTGATTTGCAATCTCAAGGCAACCCCTTCTTGCTGCTCGGAGCCAAGGTCTATTCATTTATTATTGTGTGTACTCATGGGAGGGAGATGGGTCTCATCGACCCAGCAGTGCACCAGCTGGTAAATATTTAATGTTTATTCCCATCACTGAAATTATTTCAGATTTGGATATCGACAGTCATTCACATAACAGATTGGTGTAGCCTGCAGTTTATAACATCCTCTTTAGCAGTCTGCAGTCGTTTTCTTTATTGCAGAGGCTTATGCGTATGTAGTAAATTTGCTGTGTTGTGTTTAAATGTTCTACAGTTTACATTTAAATTTTAGATCATCTTGGTGTCTTTTGATGGAGGTCCCAACTTGCTCTCTACAATTGTATATTTTCAGAACTACAATCCTTGAAGATGCTCGAGAGCGTCAACCTTTAAAATTAGTACGACAGCATTTTCTCGTGTTGTTTCTCGCTAGGAACCCTTTACTGCACCAGCTCAGAGTGTGAGTGTGTACTTTCAGATGCTCACTGGAGAAAAGCCTGGCTTTACTCCATGCTATTGGTTATTCACACTTAACTTTCAGGTGTGGGCTTTAATTTTGACATTAGTCTGCCTTCCTGTCTTTGAAGCAATTGCTACTTTTCCATCTATTACATACTTCTTGCCACTACAGGGACCCTGTCTATTTAGAAGTATCTGTAACAACTCTTCTGGAAACTTATAACCGGTCAACCTATTGTGATCAGTTTGAACTTGATTTTCAAATCACATCCTAAATTGTGGTTCTTGTATTGATTCCTGTTTGGTACACTTGAATCATTACACATTATGTCTATATATGGAAACCTTGATTTCCTCCTCCTCCCCCATTCATCTCTGCTTCCTCCTCTTCCCCTTTGTCGTCTTCTTCTCCTCCTTCTCCTCTTCCCCCTTCTGTGAATCCTACCTTGCCTCCACATGAGACGACTTAAAAAATATTTTCTTAATTTTTTGAGATTATCACTTTCCATTTCTTCCCTTCAAACACTTCCATATCCCTGTTGCTCTCTTTCAAATTCATGGCCTCTCTTTTTCCCATTAATTGTTATTACACAGATACACACACAATCTGTATATATACATACACACAATATATATGTATATATAATATGTGTATATATATATATGTATACACACAAACACACACACTCACACACACATACACACACACACATATATATATATTATATATATATAATTCTAGGTACATAAACACAACCTTCTTAGTCTGTATAATGTTACTTTTATGTATATTTTCTTGTATGTATGTAGGGATGATCATTGGGCTCATCTTATGTAAGATGATGGCCAGATGATGGGCTCTTCCTATGTAAGACTATTTCTCCTATTCTCAACATTCCATAGTTGCTTGTAGAATTTTTGTGTGTGTGTGAATTTCATTTTTCCTTACCAGTGATTTTTGGTTTAGTTTTCCTGGTTTTGAACATCAGTAATCCGCACTGTTCATATTCAAACCTGGAGAATTGGTCCAGTTATCAGGCAAGTGCTGGATTATCCACTCAGCTGAGAGAGACCAGCAGTCCTTTCAAGGGGAAAATTCCTATATTGCTTGAACTTTTCTGGCCTCTATGACAGGTGTTCCTGCTTCCGAAGTGGCGATGTTGTTAATTTTTGGTGCTAGGATAGCAGTGTTATGCTGCTTTTAAAACACCATTTAAAATGTGAATAAATAAATATTAACTATGGCTTATCATTAAAAATTGCACATTACCTTGGCTTCCCTGTAAAATTAGTACTTTCATTTTATCTTTCAGGGAAGCTTACATGAGCACAAGAGATATAAGGTTTCTAAACAAGTTTTACAACAGTCATAAATGGGCAGAAAACTAGAAAACAGAATGTATTCATTACTTTTCTATTACTGTGATAAAACACCATGGCCAAGGCAACTTGAGGAAGGGCTTATGTGGGCTTCCTGTTCTGGAGGGATACTCATGATGGTGAAGCTGAGAGCGGGCATGCCAGCCAGAGTAGCACTCTGCGAGCTCATATCTTGAACCAGAAACAGCATGAGGCTTTGCCGTCTCAACAGCTGCCCCAATAACATGCTTCTTTCAGTAAAACCATATTTTTTATTGTTTCTTAGATATATTCTTTATTTACTTTTCAAATGATTTCCCCCTTCCTGGTTACCCCCTCCCCAAAAGTCCCATAAGCCCTCTCCCCTTCCCCTGTTTCCCCCTCCTACTTCCCTGTCTTGGTATTCCCCTACACTGCTGCATTGAGCCTTTCCAGGACCAGGGGCCTCTCCTTCCTTCTTCTTGGGCATCATTTGATATGTGAATTGTATCTTGGGTATTCCGAGATTCTGGGCTAATATCTACTTATCAGTGAGTGCATACCATGTATGGTCTTTTGTGATTGAGTTACCTCACTTAGGATGATATTTTCCAGTTCCACTCATTTGCCTAAGAATTTCATGAATTCATTGTTTTTAGTCGCTGAGTAGTATTCCGTTGTGTAAATATACCACATTTTCGGTATCCATTCCTCCATTGAGGGACATCTGGGTTCTTTCTAGCTTCTATTATAAATAGGGCTGCTATGAACATAGTGGAGAATGTGTATTTATTACATGCTGGAGAATCCTCTGGGTATATGCCCAGGAGTGTTATAACAGGGTCCTCTGGTAGTATCATGCCCAGTTTTCTGAGACTGATTTCTAGAGTGGTTTTACCAGCTTGCAATCCCACCAGTAGTGGAGGAGTGTTCCTCTTTCTCTACATTCTTGCTAGCACCTGCTGTCTCCTGAGTTTTTTTTTTTCAAGTAGCTGCCTGAGGGACAGAGCCAGAATTTATTTTTTTTATTAAATATAATCTTCATTTACATTTCAAGTGGTAAAACCTGTCCTAGTTTCCCCACTCCCCCAAACCCTCCAACCCTTCCTCCCACTCCCTGCCTCCAAATATATGCCCCTCCATCCGACCCACTCTCACCTCCCCCCCCTCAATTTCTCCTTGTTGGGGCATCTATTGAGCCTTCACCTGACTAAGGACCACTCCTCCCACTGATGCCCGACAAGACATTCCTCTGCCACATTTTTGACTGGAATCATGTGTACCCCTTGGTTGCTGGTTTAGTCCCTGGGAGTCCTAGGGTGTTTGGGTGGCCAACATCATTGTTCTTCCCGTGGGACTGTAAACCCCTTCAGCTCCTCTGGACCTCCCCGCCCCCAACTCCTCCATTGGAGACCCCACTCCCAGACCAATGATTGGCTGCTAGCATCTGCCTCTGTATGTATAAGGCTCTGACAGTGTCCCTCCGAAGACAACCATGGCATGCTCCTTTTGATATGTGCTTCTTGTCGTCCATAGTAGTATTGGGGTTTTGTGACTGTTTATAGGGTAGTCTCTGGGTCAGAGACAGAATTTATTTCCTCATTTGGCTGACTCCACAATCTGGGCTGTTTTCATTAAGGCCAGTTGCTTCCCAGTAAGTGTGTCCTAAATCATGAACTATTAAATAAGCTGATAGACAAACACATGCAATTAGTAGCCTCTCATTCATGAGTGTGAACATGTTTAAATGTGTAGATATAAATGAAGTTAGGTCTGTGGATTTTTGGTTTGCACTTTTTTTTTTCTAATTTTTTTTTTTACATTCCAAATGATTTCCCCTTTCCCGGTTCCTCCCTCCCCGAAAGTCTCATAAACACCCTTCCCTCCCTTTGTTACCCATTCAACCCCTTCTCGCTTCTCTGTCCTGGCATTCCCCTACATCCAGTCTTTCCAGGACCAGGGGTCTCTCCTTCCATCTTCTTGGAAATCTATTGATATGTGAATTGTGCCTTGGGTATTCCGAGATTCTGGGTTAATATCCCCTTATCAGTGACTGCATACCATGTGTGTTCTTTTGTGATTGGGTTACCTCACTAGGGATGATATTTTCCAGTTCTGACCATTTGCCTACGAATTTCATGAATTCATTGTTTTTAATTGCCGAGTAGTATTCCATTGTGTAAATATACCACATCTTCTGAATCCATTCCTCCGTTGAGGGACATCTGGGTTCTTTCCAGCTTCTGGCTATTATAAATAAGGCTGCTATGAACATAGTGGAACATGTGTCCTTATTGCATGCAAGGGAAGCCTCTGGGTATATGCCCAGGAGTGGTATAGCAGGATCCTCTGGGAGTGTCATGCCCAGTTTTCTGAGGAACCGCCACACTGCTTTCCAGAGTGGTTGTACCAGCTTGCAATTCCACCAGCAGTGGAGGAGTGTTCCTCTTTCTCCACATCCTCGCCAACACCTGCTGTCTCCTGTGTTTTTGATCTTAGCCATTCTGACTGGTGTGAGATGGAATGTCAGGGTTGTTTTGATTTGCATTTCCCTAATGACTAAGGATGTTGAACATCTCTTTAGGTGCTTCTCAGCCATTAGATATTCTTCAGGTAAGAACTCTTTGTTTAGCTCTGTACCCCATTTTTAAATAGGTTTACTTGGCTCTCTGGAGTCTAACTTCTTGAGTTCTTTGTATATATTGGATATTAGCCCTCTGTCGGATGTAGGGTTGGTAAAGATCATTTCCCAGTTTGTTGGTTGCCACTTTGTCCTTTTGACAGTGTCCTTTGCCTTACAGAAACTTTGTAATTTTATGAGGTCCCATTTGTCAATTCTTAATCTTAGAGCATAAGCTATTGGAGTTCTGTTTAGGAAATTCTCCCCTGTGCCCATATGTTCAAGGTCCTGAGTTTTTGATCTTAGCCATTTTGTCTGGTGCGAGGTGAAATCTCAGGGTTGTTTTGATTTGCATTTCCCTGATGACTAAGGATGTTGAACATTTCTTTAGGTGCTTCTCAGTCATTCAGTATTCCTCAGGTAAAAATTCTTTGTTAAGCTCTGTACCCCATTTTTTAATAGGGTTATTTGGCTCTCTGGAGTCTAACTTCTTGAATTCTTTGTATATATTGGATATTAACCCTCTGTCATATGTAGGGTTGGTAAAGATCTTTTCCTAATTTGCTGGTTGCTGTTTGGTACTATTGATTATGTCCTTTGCCTTATAGAAACTTTGTAATTTTATGAGGTCCTATTTATCAATTCTTGATCTTAGAGCATAAACTATTAGTGTTCTGTTCAGGAAAATTTCCCCTGTGCCCATGTGCTCAAAACTCTTGCCCAATTTCTTTTCTATTAGTTTCAGTGTGTCTGGTTTTATGTGGAGGTCCTTGATCCACTTGGACTTGAGCTTAGTACAAGGAGATAATAAAGGATTGATTTGCATTCTTCTGCATGCGGACCTCCAGTTGAACCAGCACCATTTGTTGAAAATGTTGTCTTTTTATCACTGGATGGTTTTAGCTCCTTTGTTAAAGATCAAGTGGCCATAGGTGTGTGGGTTCATTTCTGGGTCTTCAATTCTATTCCACTGATCTACCTGCCTGTCACTGTGCCAATACCATGCAGTTTTTTAACACTATTGCTTTGAAGTACTGCTTGAGGTCCAGGATACTGATTCCCCCAGAAGTTCTTGTACTGTTGAGAACAGTTTTAGCTATCCTGGGTTTTTTGTTATTCCAGATGAATTTGAGAATTGCTCTTTCTAACTCTATGAAGAATTGAGTTGGGATTTTGATGGGGATTGCATTGACTCTGTATATTGCTTTTGGCAAGATGGCCATTTTTACTATATTAATCCTGCCAATCCATGAGCATGGAAGATTTTTCCATCTTCTGAGGTCTTCTTCGATTTCTTTCTTCAAAGACCTGAAGTTATTGTCATACAGATCTTTCTCTTGTTTTGTTAGAGTCACACCAAGATACTTTATATTGTTTGTGGCTATTGTGAAGGGTGTCATTTCCCTAATTTCTTTCTCAGCCTGTTTATCCTTTGAGTATAGGAAGGCTACTGATTTGCTTGAGTTAATTTTATATTTGGTCAGTTTGCTCAAGTTGTTTATCAGCTGTGGGAGTTCTCTGGTGGAGTTTTTTGGGTCTCTTAAGTAGCCAACATCAAACTGAATGGAGAGAAACTTGAAGCAATCCCACTAAAATCAGGGACTAGACAAGGCTGTCCTCTCTCTTCATATTTATTCACTATAGTACTTGAAGTTATAACTAGAGCAGTTAAACAACAAATGGAGGTCAAAGGGATACAAAGTGTAAAGAAAGCCATATTTTCTAAGCCTCCAAACAGCACCACCAAGTGGGGACTAGACATGCAAATGCACAAGACTATCAGGGACATCTCCTTCAAGCCATCACACTGCATAGGTTACCCACTCCATGTTTAATTAAACAAAATGCTCTTAAAGGTAATTTTTGTATATTTTAATAAGGAGTACTTAAATATGTTTCAGGATAACGTTTATCCTAATAAAATAAAACAAATTAAATAAACAAAATACTACAGGTAAAGGCTCTCTTTGGAACGTGTCCTTGGTACATCTGCGTACTCAAGACTTCCTGTTCCTGAAGTTGTGAGAAAGAAATTTCTGTAGTTTTCAAGTAACCCACTTCACTGTAATTTATTTAGAAACTCAACTAACTAAGATATTACCACATCTTGAAATTTCTCATAAGCAGGTACCAAAGCCCCCTGGAAGATTTCCTAATAATTCTCTATGGTCTGAGCTGTTCGATAAGCTCCTTACTGACTCACCTACTGATGAGGGAAGAGGGATTCTCTTAGATTTACCAGGAGATGTGGTCTGAATATGAAGTTACTCCACAGGCTTATGTGTTAGAACACTTGATCCCCAACTTGTGGTCCTGCTTGGGAAGGCTATGGAGCCTTCAGGAGGTGAAGCCTTGCTGGAACAAATGCCTGATGGAGGGAGGGTGGCTTTGAGGTTGTAAAGGTCACTTGCTCTGTCTGCTTCTTGTGTTCTGATGAAATGTTGCCAGCCAGCTTCTCACCCCTGTGACCATGCCTTCCCTAACTGGAGCCATATCTTCCCTGCTGTGATGGACTCTGGAACCGTGATCCAAAGTAATTCCTTTCTTTTCCAAGTGGCTTTTTTGTCAGGGCATTTTATCCCGGGAAGGAAAGGGAAGCTAACATACCAGGTTTAGATCTGGATGAGAAATAGTTTTCTGAAATGAGAGATGGATTTCACAAAATCCTACAAGGAACTTTCAAGGCACAAGAATTTCCTAGGGTATGACTTACCCTATGTCATACCATAGTCACAGCAGTATCTCTAGGAAAAAAAGCACCAGAAATGAATCTTCTTCTTAACATGCTAGTAATTTAAAAATAAACAAGCAAACAAACAAATAAACAAACTTAATGTTTGTAAAATGAAGATGTTAAATGTGGAACAATTTGGCATTTGTAATGCTTTATATCTTATTTTATTCATTTTATTTTATTCATATTACTTATTCAGTATGGCAGGTGAACCCCTAACCTTGAATGTGACAAGCACACATTCTGCCACTAAGCTCTGTCCTGAGCCTGATACTTGAAAGTTGACTGATATATTTTTTTTTTAAAAAAAGGCTTTCATATTTAAAATAAAGTAACAAAATATTGATTAATTATTATCAACCATCAAATTAGATAGTTATGGTGGTTTAATTTGTTATAGGATTTGACATTCCTTTTTATTAGGGTTTTAATGTACCTATGGAGGAAGGCAAGGAGACATAAACTCCTTTACTCTACAGATATGCCTCAACAGAAAAGGCAGAGTGACTACAAGCAATGCCTGTCTCCTTCTACCCCAGGCCTTCTCATGATATCAGGCACTGTGTCTACCAATTGCTCTTTCTCCTCCACTAACTTTTCTGAAAGGTAAGGGATGTATCTTTTTGTAGTCTTGTGTCTAGGATTTTAGAATTCAGCATGCATTTCTTGATTATAAATGATCTGCTGAAGTAAGGCAAGATGAAAAATCTTGAGTTTGAATCTTTCCTTGACAGTGATCGACTTCTAGACAAAGCAATTAATCTGCTGCCTGGAACAGTCTGGGAAGGCATGCATTTATATGCAAGCAAATTTACTTCCCCACAGAGAAGGCAGTTTTATATCTGTTTCCTTTTCATTGCTACTTCATAGAAGTTCTCACAAATTAGATTATCATTTGAAATCACACAGCCCTTAATACACTGAAAAAAACAGAGGATTATAAAGGAAATCAAAGGTAGATATAAATGAAGCTAAAATTGAACCCAACAAAGATAAACAAAAAAAGAAAGGAAAAACAGAAACATCCCATAGAGGTGACCAGCCTTTGTGTTCTGGTTTGAAATGGGGTCACTCCTCTCATTGCTACTCCCCATCCTCATCAGACTCTCAGAGTCACGGAGCTGCCGGATTTTGGACTTGTTCTTCCAAGACTGCTAGTTAAATAAAGCCCTCCTTTCTTAAAATATCCTGTCTTGGGCCTTTTGTGCTAGAATCACAAGGCTTGATAACATAGCCTGGGTTTTGACTGCAGCTTCATTGATTCCACTGGAATAGCCTGTGTGGGTCATTTTCCATCACTGGACTCAGCTGGGAGAATTCCTCCATGAACGTCACAGATGATGTTCCAAGCCCACAATCTAAACACAGCCAGGAAAAGAGATGCGGTTGTATCAACATTTATCTGAATTATTTGGAAAGTAGAACTATCATTCTTTTCTATTCTTACCTCAATCAACTCTTTTTCATCCCCACATGTCTTAGTCAGTTTTTCATCACTGTGAAGAGACACCATAACCACAGTAACTCTTATAAAGAAAAGCGTTTAATTGGGGCTGGTTTACAGTTTCGGAGGGGGAGGAGAGAGAGAGAGAGAGAGAGAGAGAGAGAGAGAGAGAGAGAGAGAGAGAGAGAGAGAGAGAGAGAACTTCTGAAAACCTCAAAGGCTACCCCAACAAGGCCAGACTTCCTAATCCTTTCAAATAGAGCCATTCTCTGGTGACCAAGCATTCAAATCTGTGAGGGGTCATTCTTATTCAAACCACCACATGATATAACTTTTTTTTTGTAGATCTCCGATGGCAATCAAAACTTACAGGTACATGTAAGTGGGTAGTTAAAGAAATGCCTTTTTAGGCAATAAATATCTTTGTGTTAGAGGGTATTTTGTACACAAATTCTTAGAAGGAAAATACTGACATAAATGTGCTTCAATGTTAATTTTGAATATAACACTACCCAGCAATGTGTGAATAAATAAATAAATAGAAGAAACAAACCCTTTTCTCCTGTACTAGTTATTAACCTAGGTCACTGTTTACAAGTACTGGATGCACATTTTTATAATGTTATTTGTACACAAAACCAAGTTATAATTCTTGCACATTCAGGAATGAAAGAAAATAATTTGAAAGCTTTGGAGAGTAGGGTGTTTCAGATGTAGAGCTAAGACTTTGAATGTGAATTAAAAAGTGTGCATTATAGAAAAAAAAAAGCAACGAATGGGCAATTCCTCTGGTGGAAAATGCTACATTGCTCAACAGTTGTTCCCTGAGTTCTTGAATTGTCGAGTTCCCTTATTATCTGTCCTTCAAAACTCCTGCCTTTATTTTAGATACTCTGCCACAGACAGTGTAAAGAATAAGAAGGTAATGTTATTCCTATGAATGTTTTCAGGGCTGACCATTGGTGTTGGGTAATCGAATGGTATGCTATTTCTCCTCTCAGCCTGTCTTACTTGCCTGTAGTTCTTTGTGTTTGATGGAGACTTCCTGCACTTGCTCTTCACCCATGGTGTGCGTCCATTATTGTCCTTGCTCAGCTCACGCCTAGGCAATGACACCGTGAAACTTTGTGGGTGTAGCTTCTGACCTTACTAGGAAACAATCTCACAACACTTAGAAATACACGTTTCTAATTGAATATATATATATATATATACATATATGTATATATATATACAATATGTGTGTGTGTCTGTGTAGAGAGAGCACTTATACACACATATATGCATTAACAATAACTAATTAAAAAAGAGGCCATGAATTTGAAAGACAGCAGGAGGAGGTATGTGGGAGGGTTTAGAGGAAGGAGACAGAAGGTAGAAATGTATAACCTTAGATATATAAAGTAATCATTTTATAATAGAAAATATAAATATTATTAAATAGAAAAGAATGAACCAATTCTAATGGCTAACAGAAACCACACTTTGAATTATAGGTTATGAATCTGTAGTGAGCTTGCCCCCTCACTTTTTTTTTTTTTGATACAGGGTTTCCCTGTATACCCTGGCTGTCCTGGGCTCTGTAAACCAGGCCAGCCTCAAACTCAGAGAACCTCCTGTCTCTGCCTCCTAAGTGCTGGGTTTAAAGGTGTGTACCACCACTGAACGGCGTCTCCTCGACTTTTAAGGCCATGCCAGACTATATGAGTTGCTAAGTTTTGCTGATGTGTTGACTTGCTTGCTGGCCTCGCAGCTGTTTGGGTTCAGTAGAGCACACCAGTCTTATTTAATTAATAGAGACTTAATTAACTGCACATGACTCTCAAGTTACTCTTTCCATACGGCATCTCTTCATTCTAGGAGAAGCTAAATTTTAAATCATAGGTTAGGTTGGGAAGGGTATTTGAAATTCTGGCACACTTGATAATTTTTTTAATAATACTTTCTGTGATAACTCTTGTGGTTAAATTATTAAAACATTTCCCAAGGAAGTAGATTTGTGCATTAAATGTGGCAAGTTCTATTGCGTTTAGGATGGATGTTGCCAGAGGAGAAAGTGAAGTCTTTTCAGGTGAGGTAGGGTGTGAAATAACATTGTTTGCTCATAGTAATCTAGATATGCTCAATTGCAGTCTGGTGAATGGGATAAATGGCTTCCCCAATATCTTTTAAAAAACACTTTATTAGATTTTGTTCATTCTATTTTATATGTGACTGTTTTGCCTGCGTGTGTGTGTGTGTGTGTGTATGTATTTTTGGTGCCCATGGATATCATAAGAGGGTATAAGATTCCTACAACTGGAGTTATGAATGTTTGTGAATCACCATGTAGGAACTTGAAACTTAACCTAGCCAGGTCCTTTGTGAACTACCATATGGATGCTGTGAATCAAAACTGAGTCCTCTGCAACAGCAACACATGCTCTTAACTGCTAAGCTGTCGCAGTCTCGAGCCACTGACTTCACTAATTTATTTAAGATAAAAGACTCGCCGGGCAGTGGTGGCACACGCCTTTAATCCCGGCACTTGGGAGGCAGAGGCAGGTGGATTTCTGATTTCGAGGCCAGCCTGGACTCCAGAGTGAGTTCTAGAACAGCCAGGGGTATACAGAGAAACCCTGTCTCGGGGCTGGGGGGGGGGGGAGGTAGACTTTAAAAAAAATAAGATAAAAGACTCAATGACATTTCTCTACAGTTAACTAATTCAACTCATTCAGCACAAGCAATTTCAAATTTTATATTCAGACCCCTATACACCTCATTGTTTGCATAAGGAATTTAGGTATGTAATAAAGTCTCCATATTTATGGCATCTAAATATTTCTAAATAATACCCTAGACACAATCCGCATATCAATAGATTTCTAAGAAGATGGAAGGAGAGACCCCTGGTCCTGGAAAGACTGGATGTAGGGGAACGCCAGGACAGAGTAACGAGAGGGGGATGAATGGAGAAAAGAGGGAGGGAAGGGGGCTTATGGGACTTTCGGGGAGGGAGGAAACGGGAAAGGGGAAGTGATTTGGAATGTAAATTAAAAAATAAAATAAAATAAATAAAAAAAAAGATCTCTGATGAATTTAGTTTAGATAGCTTGCATGAGAATGGAAGACTCTGAAACAAATCCATCAACAAAAATCCCAGCCCAGCACGAGCGACAGCACACGAACACTGGCTGCTTCTCCGCAGCTTCCCACATGAGTTACAGACAGCTCGGATGTTGGAGTGAATCTTGTACCTATTTTTAAAATCCCACATCAGTCCAAGAATTAAAAATTATCTGCCTGCTATACTCAAAGTAGGTCTCATATATTCCCTATCTTTCACTAAACTTTATACACATCTCCTTAGATAGTATTTAGGGAACATAGCTGGCAGAAAAAGATAAATCCACATGGGAACCTAGAAAGTAGGAGAAATGAAATCATTGGGTTTTCAGGGTGTGTCCTACTACATGGTTTTGTTTGTTAGTTTCTTTGTTTTTGGATTGAAACAACTAGGTGATATCATCTATTCAAACATTTTTTTCAAGTTTGGTTTAGAGAGTTACATTCCAGTGACCGATCACTTGATCAGAGATGCCCTACATCAGCTGCAAATGCAGCCTCTCAGGATTTTCTTAGGAACTTTACTTCATGGCCTAACAACCCACTTGGGAGCACTTGAAAGAAGTCTGCCCAGAGTTTCTTAGCAGTGGGTGTGAAGCCTCTAATTCCTCCGCTTACAGGAGGAGGATGAGGTCTGAGAAAGTGGGACAAAGGTAAAAGTTCGGCACAGTACTGTATAGTCCATGCTGGACAAATAATGCAATCACAACATTATTTTGCTTAGGGATGACAATACTGTAACTAAAAGGTGTTAACGATATTAGAACTATAGTATAGAATAAAAATATTGTTATTGCAGTTTTCCCTGGACTTATAATTAAATCTTCATTAAGCTTATGGGACCACCTGTTATTATTCCTCTGAGTATGAAATTCAATACACATAATATATCCAGCTGGAAATACTTAAGAAAAATCAAATGAATGCCTTTTTATAAAGATTTTTTTTTAATAAAAATAGGTTTTAATACTCAGAGGATGGCATGAAATTTTAATTGAATTGGTTAGCAGTCTAAATTAGACTGAATCATAGTTGAATATTTTCTTATCACTTGAGAAATGCTATTGAATGTCTTTTGATTGTTTTCTGAGTTGCAGCTGAGTCTAACAAATTTTTTTCTGAATGGATTTAAGGGTTTGCAAAAATTTTGCTTACAATAGAGATTTAAACAATTATATGTTTAAATTTAGTTAGTAGGCTGTTTAAGTAATTATGTCTTTAAATACACAGAGTGAGCTGTGGTGTTTGTTTAGGCTTCCACGGGATGCTGGCTCTACACACTTATCTGTTAAGCTTGCATCAACTTGCACAGCACACTGCCTTTCCTTGGACATCACTTGACTGCACTGTTTCATGAGATTTTTAAATCTTATTTTAATATTATTTCATTTAATCTGAGGATTAGCACCATTATCTCTTTTTCTTCCTCTCCAAGGGCTGCATATCTTTATAATGTTACAGATTTTACAACATTGAAGAGAATTCCAAACATTCAATGGATAAATTATCATCTCTTTCAGGCATGAGGAGATGTCAAGAAAGTTTATCCTCTTTGTTAAAAGTTTTCCCACACATACACATACACACACACACACATACACACACACACACACACACAAGCACACACCAAAACACATGCACACACACACACTATTTTCATGGAAACATGACAGATTTTATTATGTCTAATGTTTTCTGGGGATCTCTTGTTTGTATATAAGAACATTTCTCTTCTTAACTTGTTGGGCAATTATACCAAGTACATCTGTTTCTTTCTCAGGATGAGCTATGTGAATGCTGCTCTGGACTTCCCAGGCCAATAGTTCATTATTCTACAAGAGCATTTCCACTAACTGGGCACACTCCTTCCCTTAAAAGACAAGAAAGAGAGCCTTAGAGAAGTGTGAGATGCAAGCGGACCACAGAACTTACAGTTCTTTTAAGTACAAACTTCTGGTGCTCATTTCGGAACATTTCCACATTTGTGAGGACTGCAGCCAAGAATGTAGGGTGTGGTGGGTTTAGATGGCACATTCTTCTCCCTAATCTTTATGGCTCTAAACACTTCACAGGACAGAATTGTGGCAAGCACCTTGATACCCTGAAACTTGCTAGTTTAGTGCAAATTTTATGTAAGGAATATTAGAGTTAAGAAAACCAAATAGATGGTGATATTAACTCAACTAAAACAAAGATATTAACTTGAAAAGTAACAGAATTGTTATCCCAAGAGTTATGATACCAGATGACTGGTAGTTTTCATACAAATTTTCAGATAAAAAGTTCGACCATAAAACCCAAAAGTTTGAAGGATCTGATATTAGAAAGGTCCTGGTTCAAATCAGTTCTCTGACTTTGTCTGTTATTATAGTCCACGAGGACACTTATGGAGATATAGAAGCATGTAATATTTAGCTATAGGACATGTTCAGGCCACTGTGAGAGACTGGAGAAGGCTGAGAATGTTGGAGAATTCATACTTGATGCTATGCAACTGAGAGGTTAATATTCAGACTTGTGATACAATCTGTCACCTGCATAAAGGACCATTTGTTTTCGGGCTATGTCCCTTGATCATCACACTTACCACTGTTGTAATAACTTCTGGGCATAAGATTTCTCTACAAGGCCATATATATATATATATATATATATATATATATATATATATATATATATACATACATATATAGGCAGTGAATAGTCTAATACTTCATAGAATACATTCTTATTTTCTCTTCTCTCAATTGTTAGCTGATTATTAAACTCATATTTGGGAAGATGAATGAGAAAAGCTCAGGCATTCAATAAAATACATGAAGCCCTACAGAAGAAAGAAAACTTGCCCTAAATAACAACACGAGTGGACGACAAACACTCTGCCTCAGTGGAATCAGCTAGGCACTGAGGGACAAGCACTGCACAGTTCTATTGGGACAAAGCATCAAAATAGCTAAACACAGAACAATAGAGAGTAGTTTTGGTTGCCAAGGGTTGTTGTTGCTCTTCAGTATGTGTAGAGTATCAGTTGCATAAGATAACTTAGAGATCAGTTGGAAAACCTTGTGCCTAGAGAAAAGAATACTTCTCTGTGCATTGAAATTGGCCTCAGTGGGAGAGGATGCACCTAATCCTGTAGAGACCTGATGCCCCAGGGGGTGGGTGGTGAGTGGTGGTGGTGGTGGTGGGGAGCACCCTCTAAGAGGCAAAGGGGAGGAGCGATGAGGTGAAAAACTCTGGGAGGGGGGACTGGGTGGCAACATTTGGATTGTAAATAAATTAAATAATTAAAAAATTTTGCTGATGACTAAGGATGTTGAACATTTCTTTAGGTGCTTCTCAGGCATTAGGTATTCCTTAGATGAAAATTCTTTATTTAGCTCTGTACCCTATTTTTTAATAGGGTTATTTGGTTCTCTGGAGTCTAACTTCTTGAGTTCTTTTTATATGTTGGACATTAGCCCTCTGTCAGATGTGGGGATGGTAAAGATCTTTTCCCAATTTGTTGGTGGTCATTTTGTCCTATTGACAGTGTCCTTTGCCTTACAGAAACTTTGTAATTTTATGAGGTCCCACTTGTCAATTCTTGATCTTAGAGCATAAACTATAGGTGTTCTGTTCAGGAAATTTTTCCATGTGCCCATGTGCTCAAGTCTCTTCCCTACTTTCTTTTCTTAGTTTCAGTGTATCTGGTTTTATGTGCAGATCCTTGATCCACTTGGACTTGAGCTTAGTACAAGGAGATAAGAATGGATAGATTTGCATTCTTCTGCATGCTAACCGCCAGTTGAACCAGCACCATTTGTTGAAAAGGCAAATCAAAACAACCCTGAGATTTTACCTCACACCAGTCAGAATGGCTAAGATCAAAAACTCAGGAGACAACAGGTGCTTGAGAGGATGTGCAGAAAGAGGAACACTCCTCCACTGCTGGTGGGATTGCAAGCTGGTACAACCACTCTGGAAATCAGTTTGGTGGTTCCTCAGAAAATTGGGCAAAATACTACCAGAGGACCTTGCTATACCATTCCTGGTATACCCAGAGGATTCTCCAGCATGTAATAAGGACACAGGCTCCACTATGTTCATAGCAGCCTTATTTATAATAGCCAGAAGCTGAAAAGAACCCAGATGTCCCTCAACAGAGGAATGGATACAGAAAATGTGGTACATTTACACAATGGAATACTACTCAGCTATTAAAAACAATGAGTTCATGAAATTCTTAGACAAATGGATGGAACCAGAAAATATCATCCTGAGTGAGGTAACCCAAACACAAAGGAACACACATGGTATGCACTCACTGATAAGTGAATATTAGCCCAGAAGCTTAGAATACCCAAGACACAATTCACAGACCAAATGAAGCTCAAGAAGGAAGAACAAAGTATGGATACTCTGGTCCTTCTTAGAAGGGGGAAGAAAATACCCATAGGAGGAGATACAGAGACAAAGTGTAGAGCAGAGACTGAGAGAAGGACCATCCAGAGACTGCTCCTCCTAGGGATCCATCCCATATACAGTTACAAAACCCAGACACTGTTATGGATGTCGACAAGTGCTTGCTGGATAGGAGCCTGTTATAGCTGTCATCTGGGAGGCTTTGCCAGGGCATGACAAATACAGAAGGGATCACTCTCAGCCAACCAGTGAACTGAGCACAGGGTTCCCAATGGAGGAGCTAGAGAAAGGACCCAAGTTGTTGAAGAGATTTGCAGCGCCATAGGAGGAACAACAATTTGAACCACCCAGTACCCCCCAGAGCTCCCAGGGACTAAACCAGGAACCAAACAGTACACATGAAGGGACCCATGGCTCCAGATGCATATGCAGCAGAGGAAGGCCTTGTTGGACATCAAAGGGAGGAGAGGCCCTTGGTCCTGAAAAGGCTAAATGCCTCAATATAGGGGAATGCCAGGACATGGAAGGGGGAGTGGGTGAATTGTTGAGCAGGGGGAGGAAGGATGAATTACTGGATTTTCAGGCAGGGCGAGGGGAACCAGAAAAGGGGACATTTGAAATGTAAATAAAAAATATATCTAATAAAAAATAAAATGTAAAACAACCATGAGATACACACAAGTAACATTAAATTTTTTTTAAATAATAAAAGAAGAAAATTGAAAGGGGAATAATATCATTGTGAGGATTATGCTCACTGTTAACTTGACAGAATTTAAAAATCACCACGGAATATTTTCAGAAAGACTTAGCTGAAGAGTCACCTAAAGTATGAGTGGATCCATTCTGTGGGTTGAGTGAGGTTCCAGACTATAATAGTAGAAAAGGTGGGCTGTTGGAACTCCAGCATCCAGGACTCTGCTTCACGGCTGCAGGTGCAGTGTGAGTAGTCGCCTCACAAACCTGCCATTAGGACTTCTGTGTAATGGTGGACCATGCTAGCAAACTGTCAGCCTGAATAGAACTTACTGTGATATTTTGCCTGGTTGTTGTTTTGTTGGTCTCATTCCACAGCAATGAGAAAAGTCAATAATACATGCCCACTGAAGATTATTATTCCAAGGTATAGAAGTGGTTGGGGGGAAGAGGTTGGAAGAAGATTGATGGAAGGACTGAGTCCGGATGTCCCGAGGCGGAGTGGGAGTGGAAAGTGGGCATGCAGGATGCATGGATGCTCATGACAAACTGCTCCAAGCTAACCACTAGAGAATTGGATTAACAGTTACTAGGTCATTGAGTGTTCTTAATTTTGATAATGTTAGAAAGAATTTAATATGCCTTTTCATATAGGTTTACAGATATTTAAATAATATGAAATAATTCAGTGTAAGTATAAACTTAATGCATTTGCTTGCTGCAGCAGCTCTCATAAATATAATGAAATAATTTGTAATGATCAAATTTATATTTGTTTCCCTTTTATTGTTCAGACTCAAAGAAATATCTTAAGTTTTTTTTTACATTTGAAAATGAAATTTAAAAGCATGCTATTAAAACTTAATTCCCTCAAAACCTTAAGAGGAGAAAGATCTTCAGACATTTGTGCAACATCTATATTTAATGATGACCACAGAAACATAAATATAAAATTATTAGATGTTATTAAGTTGGGTAGCTAAGATGGTAACCAAATAGACGTAAAGAAATTTGGTAGTCTAATTTCCAGAACAGAAATGATTAGCTAATATATTTAGTTAATGACCTGAAGGTCAAGGCTAAAACAGAAGCTGATCAGATTTGTACAAGTCTGTGGCTGACATTAAGCACTGTGAATCTCTGTGTTTGTATCATATCCTCGAATGAATAAGCAAAGCCTAATGAAGACTACCTACATACTGTCTTAAAGTAGCCTTGACTAATTTCAAAGACATGAATGTCTGGCTTGAACACACCAGTACCAGTCAGAAGAAACCTAACTAGAACCAGGCACATAGTGACAAAGACTCAGTGTACTTTGGGCAGGCGATCTTCATTTATATTCAAGGAACTGCCCAGTTAAGCAGGATCATAGTTTCCACAGAATTACTTGTCTCTTTCTTGCTCAGAGTTCTCCACTTTTGCCAATGCTGATGGATGGACTCAGGTCATTAATATCTAACAAGATGCCCTTGGCAGGGAGAAGAGTACAGCTTCAAAAAAGTCTTTTCTCAGGAGGACAAATGATACATGGCACTCCCTTTGAGGATGAAGGAGACAGACACTCCAACTCTATTTGCCTTCCTCCATTTGATTAAGAAGAAAATGACTCCAAATTCAACTACTTGATACCAGATGTTCCAAAGCATGTTGTAACTATATCAAGCACCACCACGATGACAAATACAATGGAACCCCTTGCCTCTGACTTTATTGTCAGTGCTATAACATGCTCAGGCAAACTATAATTAGGCATATCTGCCATCAACTCAAATTCCACTGCTACCTGTAGTTACGCATGATGCAGAAAAAGAGGCTGAAGTGGTATTGCCTGGGGTATTATTGTTTTTTATTGATATTTATGACTAAAGGAGCCAGATGAACCAAACTTCTGACAGGTATTTTAGGTTGAGGCTGATGTCCTAGGCTCAATGTCAAGCCTATAGCCTTCTGTTGCGACCTGTATGTGCATATGTATCCAGGCAGAACACTAGTGCTTCTGTGAGATTCTTCATATCTTGAGCATTACTGACTCAAGGGTTGCTGCCGAAACTTCTGTCAAATCCTGATGGAAGCTGCTATAAGCTACACTGTTCCACATGAGGTTCTCCCTTGAAGTATATGGTAAAACTTTTAGAGGAGCTATAGCCTTGGCTTATGCTTTTATTGGAATCAATACTTGGGAAGCCAAGGATAACAGGTCTTGTCTTAGGCTGAGATTTACAAAACTATACATGAGCCAGGACCATCCAATGGCATTTCCACAAAACTTGATATTCAGCAGAAGAAAGTTCATGCAGAAGACCATAGAATTAAGGTTAGATATTTTTTTAAAAGTTTATATAACAAATAGTTATTGCACTCTTCTGTGATAGGAACACTAGACACTGTGGGTATTGTATGGATAAAATGTGACAAAAATCACTTTCCTGGAGAGGGAGGGCACCATCCTGGAAGAGTCTCTGACTTAAGGTTATAGTTTTCTTTTCGAGGACATTGGAGTCCCGAGCAAAGCACTGTGGGATCACGAGGCCTGATTAATGGTCTCAGCCAATTTCAAAGTGACTTGATATATATTTCATGAAACATACCCATGTCTGATTACCAAGATGAAAATTCTAGCCATAATAAACCAGTTACATTCTACAGGTGTTATACTCTTGCTTCTGGAATTATGAAACTGCTTTGACTTCTATTTTGAACTCGCCCTATCCCTTTCCTCTAACATGAGTTTTCATTTCCTGGGCTGCTTACTATCTCAGGTGTCACTTGCTTGGTGTTGCTTTTCCCAGTTCTCAAGTCTGTTGTATCTGTTCAAAATGTCCCCCACAGCAATTTTTCTCACCATGGTTATCATACAAAACTCATCCCTTGTAATTTCCTGTTTCCTTTAAGTTTATGTTGCTTAAAAAACTGTAGCTCATTAGGGGAAGTGGTTCTATAATGTTGTCATTATCTCTCCAGACTCTGGCACAGTTCCCAGGTTCAGATAGGAGCTTAGAAATATTTTTAGACTATGTAAGTATTTGTCAACATCTGGGAATAACAACTTTTAATGAAGCAAGTAGAACGTAGAAAATTATATTCTACCAAATCATTCTTATGCATGCATGTGTTATCTATTTATTATCTCTATCTATCTATCTATCTATCATCTATCTATCTATCTATCTATCTATCTATCTATCTATCTATCTATCTATCTATCATCTATTATCTATCTCTATTATTCTATCTATCTATCTATCTATCTATCTATCTATCTATCTATCTATCTATCTATCTATCTATCTATCTATCTATCTGTTATCTATTGATCTATTATCTATCCATCTATGCATCTATGTATTATCTATCTATCTATCTATCTATCTATCTATCTATCTATCTATCTATCTATGTATCTATCTATCTATCTTCTATCTATCTATCTTCTATTATCTATTTATCATCTATCATCTGTCTAATCTATCTGCTATCTCTCTATTATCTATGTATTACATATCAATTATCTGCCTACTTCTAACATCTACTTATCTGCCAAATGTCACCTATCTGCCACTGAACTTGAAAGGCACAGAGTTATTTAAGGGACATTGTTTGAAAATTTGTTCCATATAAATCTGTCACTCTGACAAAGTCTATCTTCTTAAATGCAGCTCCATCCCAATGGCTCTTAGAGCAAATTGACAGTGATCTCTGGATATTAAAACCATCTTTGGGACTAGCTGGAGATCTGGGACAGAGGACACTCTTCGGAGTTTATGGGGCGACCCCAGCTGAGGCTCCTAGCTGTTGGGAATATGGAGACTGAAGTGGCCACCTCATGTAGTCCTACTGGACTTCTAGTAGAGGGAGGGGAACATCAACCCATCTACAAAATCTTTGACCCTAGATTTGCCCTGCCTAAAAGATGCAAAGATGGAGCAGAGATAAGGAAAAAGCTAATGACTGGCCTAACTTGAGAGCGAGAGAGAGAGAGAGAGAGAGAGAGAGAGAGAGAGAGAGAGAGAGAACCAATTCCTGATACTATTAATGATATTCTTTTATGCTTGAGTATAGGAATCTAGCATAACAGTCTCTTAATAGGCTTCATCCAGCAGAGGATGGAAACAGATGTAGAGACCCATAGCTAAACATCAGGCAGTGCTCGGGGAGTCTTGTGGAAGAGTAGGGGACAGGATTGGGCAAGCCAGAGGGGTCAAGGACACTTTAAGAAGACCCACAGAGTCAACTAACTTATCCCCATGAGGGCTCAAAGAGATTGAAACACCAACCAAAGAGCATGCATGGGTTGGACATAGGCCCCTTACACATTTGTGCAGATGTGCATCTTGGTTTTCATGTGGGTCCCCTAACAATTGGAGCAGGATGTGTGTGTGTGTGTGTGTGTGTGTGTGTGTGTGTGTGCTATCTCTGATTCAGCTGCCTGCCATTGGATCATCTTTCCCTAGCTGGACTGCCTGCTTGGTCCTCAGTGGCAGAGGTTGTGCTTAATCTTGCTGCAACTTGATGTCCCAGGACAGGTAAGTACCCAAAGGGTGGGGAGCTCCCCTCTTCTGAGGAAAAGTGATGGAGGTAATGGGTGGGGTGAGATTTGTGAGGCTGGGACTGGGTAGAGAGGAGGGAGGGAAGCAGTCACCAGGATGCAAGGTGAATAAGTAAATAAATAAATAAATAAATGGAAACACACACACACACACACACACACACACACACACACACAAACTGTATGTGTAATTGGAAAGTGCTGGCAGCAAAGATACAATTTCAATATAGTGTGTGACCTGACTACGAGGATTTCCCATAATCTTTCTCCCTGCCCTCTCTATATCTGTTGTTTTTTTTCTGTTCTCTCCTTCTCCTCATTCTCTCTGTTTCATGGCACATGTTTAGAATATACCCACAATAGTGGTATAGAATCCCACACCAGGGTTGTAGCTGTCTGTAGGGGCTCTGGCTAGTAACTCTACCTCAGGTATCATTGACAGGTAGAATCCAGTGTTGAACATGTGAGTGGGCAAGTGTGTAGATGATTCTGTGTGTTACCTTTAAGTCTTCCAGCTAAGGCCTTTGACATAAAGGGGCAAAGATAAGTCGTCCTCCAATACACTGTGAGTTTCCAACTCACTGAAATGATAAGAAATAACAAGTGACTATTGTTTTAAACTATTAAACTTGTGGGCTGGGTGACTGGCTTCCTTGCAAGCATGAGGGCCTTGGTTGCAAGCATGGTACATGGTTGTAATCCCAGAGCTCAGTGGGAAAATACAGGATGATCCCTGTGGCTCAGTGACTGTCTAGCCAAGACTTCTTGGCAAGTTCCATGGCATTAAGAGATCCTGTCTCAAAATTCCAAATGCAGAACAGCACCCAAGGTTGTCTTCTAGTCTCCAAATATGTAAATACGCACATTGGGCACACATATACCTCCTATATATACACACAGGGAGACTTCTAAATTTACATGATATTCATGAAATAGATCACAATACAGGTCATAAAGTAATTCTCTTAACCGTCATGTATGTGATGGATTTTTTTTCTTTCTGTAGTCAGAATATGCTTCTTTACAAACCTGTATAAAAGAGAAGAAAATCTCAGGGTCTGGCTCTGTGGTTAAGAGCACCTGCTGCTTTTCCAGAAGACCTGAGTTTGAGTTCCGGCACCTATCATGCTCATAATCATAAGTAACTCCAGATTTAGGGCATGCAATGCCTCTTGCCTTTGCAAGGCACCTGCATTCCTATACAAATACACATGTGTGTGCATACACACACACACACACACACACACACACATACACTCACACACACACTCACTCACACACACACACACAACTTACACATACTTTAAAATAATAAAAACAAATCTTTAAAAACAAAGAAAAATCCCAATGAAGTTCCAAAGGAAGGATGGGAGGTTAAAAGTATTTAATCAAGTAATTATTTAGATGTTTATTTTATTCATTTTATTCTACACATGTGAGTGTTCTGCCTGAATATATTACACACATATTTGGTTCCAATAGATATTAGAAGAGATCATCCAGTTCTCTGTAACTGAAGTAACAGATACTTGTGGACCAAAGGTGGGTGGGTGTTGGCAACAGAACACAGGTTCTCTGCAAGAGCAACAAGTACCAAGTCTTAACTACCGAGTCGAGTCCTTTCTCTAGTCTCCAAAATGACAATTCAAAAGTTGAGGACACTAGAAAATTGTTTAAAAACATGAACTTCTCTTGCAAAGGTTCCTAATCCCAACATCACAGGCCTTAAGCCTGGCTCTGCCTCCACATTCCTTCTGGATCCTGTGTGAACGTGTACTCACGTGCGTCTGTCACTCCTCCCCTATACACACTTAATTAAAAATAAAATAAATCTTAGACAAATCAATCATTGAATATGAACGGATAAAATATTAATGTCAATTCAAGCTGAGATAAAGATTAAGCACATGAATTAAGAATGAAAGTAGGTTTCACGCATGCTAAGCAAGAGGTCTATGCAGTGAGACACATCTTTCAGTTCTTCCCTTGGGATTCTCTTGTCAAACAGACTGTAGATCAGAAAGTGAACAGTGCACCTGCTCTCACCCCTGTTCTCTCTCTAATGAGTGTTAACAGATTGCTAGGAGTGACCATATCCAGATATTAGCATCAACAGAAAGATTCTAAAATGCAATTCACTTAGTGGTGAGCAGCTACACACGTATCCACTGGCTCAGTGGGTTTAGGGGTTGAGGGCAGAGTCTGGTTAACAGCCATTGCTGACGATGCATCGATAGTGTGTCATGGTCAATTACAAACTGACCAGCATGAAATTGTAAAGTTAACTGCCTGATGAAATTTCCCCAGATCTTACAATTGGCTCTTATGAGCCAGTCTGTGCTTGTCCCAGCAGACCTCTGTCTCCAGGCTCAACCCATTTTACTGTATCGAAATCAGAATGTGTAAGAAGGGTATTATTTCTCTTACTTCTTTCTCAGCCTGCTTATCCTTTGAGTATAGGAAGGCTTCTGACTTGCTTGAGTTGATTTTATATCCGGCCACTTTGCTGAAGTCGTTTATCAGCTGTAGGAGTTCTCTGGTGGAGTTCTTTGGGTCGCTTATGTATACTATCATATCGTCTGCAAATAGTGATAGTTTGACTTCTTCCTTTCCAATTTGTATCTCTTTGACCTCTTTTTGTTGTCTAATTGCTCTAGCTAGAACTTCAAGTACTATATTGAAAAGATATGGAGAGAGAGGGCAGCCTTGTCTAGTCCCTGATTTTAGTGGGATTGCTTCAAGTTTCTCTCCATTTAGATTGATGCTGGCTACCGGTTTGCTGTAAATTGCTTTTACTATGTTTAGATATGGGCCTTGAATTCCTGATCTTTCCAAGACCTTTAGCATGAAAGGATGCTGAATTTTGTCAAATGCTTTCTCAGCATCTAATGAGATGACCATGTGGTTTTTTTCTTTGAGATTGTTTATGTAGTGGATTACATTGATGGATTTCCTTATATTGAACCATCCCTGCATCCCTGGGATGAAGCCTACTTGATCGTGGTGAATGATCGTTTTGATGTGTTCTTGGATTCGGTTGGCAAGAATTTTATTGAGTATTTTTGCATCGATATTCATAAGAGAGATTGGCCTGAGATTCTCTTTCTTTGTCGGAAGACCTCAGAAGATGGAAAAATCTGCCATGCTCATGGATTGGCAGGATTAATATAGTAAAAATGAGCATCTTACCAAAAGTAATACACAGATGCAATGCAATCCCCATCAAAATCCCAACTCAATTCTTCATAGAGTTAGAAAGAGCAATTCAAAAATTCATCTGGAATAACAGAAAACCCAGAATAGCTAAAACTATTCTCAAGAGTAAAAGAACCTCTGGGGGAATCAGTATCCCGGACCTCAAGCTGTACTACAGAGCAATAGTGTTAAAAACTGCATGGTATTGGTACAGTAACAGACATGTAGATCAATGGAACAGAATTGAAGACCCAGAAATGAATCCACACTCCTATGGTCACTTGATCTTTGACAAAGGAGCTAAAACCATCCAGTGGAAAGAAGATAGCCTTTTCAACAAATGGTGCTGGCTCAGCTGGAGGTCAACATGCAGAAGAATGCAAATTGACCCATCCTTATCTCCTTGCACTAAGCTCAATTCTAAGTGGATCAAAGATCTCCACATAAAACCAGACACACTGAAACTAATAGAAGGGAAACTAGGGAAGAACCTTGAACATATGGGCACAGGGGAGAATTTCCTGAACAGAACTCCAATAGCTTATGCTCTAAGATCAAGAATAGACAAATGGGACCTCATTAAATTACAAAGTTTTTGCAAGGCAAAATACACTGTCAAAAAGACAAAGCGGCAACCAACTAACTGGGAAATGATCTTTACCAACCTTACATCCGACAGAGGGCTAATATCCAATATATACAAAGAACTCAAGAAGTTAAACTCCAGAGAGGCAAGTAACCCTGTTAAAAAATGGGGTACAGAGCTACACAAAGAGTTCTCACCTGAAGAATATCTAATGGCTGAGAAGCACCTAAAGAGATGTTCATCATCCTTAGTCATTAGGGAAATGCAAATCAAAACAACCCTGAGATTCCATCTCACACCAGTCAGGATGGCTAAGATCAAAAACACAGGAGACAGCAGTTGTTGGCGAGGATGTGGAGAAAGAGGAACACTCCTCCACTGCTGGTGGAAGTGCAAGCTGGTACAACCACTCTGGAAAGCAGTGTGGCGGTTCCTCAGAAAACTGGGCATGACACTCCCGGAGGATCCGGCTATACCACTCCTGGGCATATACCCAGAGACTTTACCTGCATGCAATAAGGACACATGCTCCACTATGTTCATAGCAGCCTTATTTATAATAGCCAGAAGCTGGAAAGAACCCAGATGTCCCTCAACGGAGGAATGGATTCAGAAGATGTGGTATATCTACCCAATGGAATACTACTCTGCAATTAAAAACAATGAATTCACGAAATTCCTAGGCAAATGGTCAGAACTTGAAAATATCATCCTTAGTGAGGTAACCCAATCACAAAAGAACACACATGGTATGCAGTCACTGATAAGGGGATATTGACCCAGAATCTCGGAATACCCCAGACACAATCCGCATATCAATAGATTTCTAAAAAGATGGAAGAGAGACCCCTGGTCCTGGAAAGACTGGATATAGGGGAACGCCAGGACAGAGTAATGAGAGGGGGTTGAATGGAGAAAAGAGGGAGGGAAGGGGGCTTATGGGACTTTCGGGGAGGGAGGAAACGGGAAAGGGGAAGTGATTTGGAATGTAAATTAAAAAAATAAAATAAAATAAAATAAAATAAAAAGAATGTGTAAGAAGTATGTCCAGGGTAAATCTGTCTCACTTGGACCTTTTCTAGGGCAACATTTGACCTTGAAGCTGTACTGTCTCTGTATCTTATGATTGAGATGAGTAACCTTGAGAAGCTTACTCTGCCTCAGTTTCCCCAGCTATAATACAGGGATATAATCATCACCCTATCTGGTAATTGTGAATATTAAATGAATATATATTATCTTTAATGGCCATGTATACATGTATGTACATACACATATATATTCCTTAAATAATTTCTCAGCCTGTTATCTATTATTTGTCTGTTTTCACAACTGGGCTGCTTGAAGAAGGCTGTCTAAACCTGAGCTGTAATTTTTATGTGCGTTGGATTCTCAAATGTAGCTCAGAGGTCTGACTTAACAAAGAATTTACGATGAGCCCAGATTAAGAATTTAGACTGAGGACATGCTCAGCTACCATCACAGAGGCTTCTTCCTACAGTAGATGGGAAATAATACTGCGACCCATAATCGGACAACGCACAATGAGAGACTTTGAAACACTCCGTCCCAAATGGATGTCTCTATCAAATCTCTCCCCTCAGGGCTAGAAAGATTGTAAGAGCCAGAGGGAATGGAGGACAGCAAGGAAATAGCATCTTCCAGACACACAGGACTGATGCACATATGATCTCACAGAAACTGTGGCAACATGAACAATACCTATACAGGTTCTAAGCCAGATGGAGTTCCAGTGCTGACAGGGAAGGGTCTGACTCCTAACCAAGAAGCTATATCCAGTTGACAACTGCTTGCAAAATAAAAATAAGTCTCCCCCAATAGAGTCTCCCTGGGCATAAAACCAGTCTTAAGGTGGTTTGCATGCCCAGGACACATATCTTAACCATATGTTAAGGTCCTATGTTCAACAGTTGTCTCATATCACACATTGCTTGGGCATTGTTTACTTTTACAGGTGTTTTAAACACACACACACATAATGGTGTTTTAAAATGTAATTTTATGTGTTTTGTCTGTATGTGTGTAATTATGTATGTACTTCTCATATAGTTTTCATTTATTTTTCTCTCATATAATGTATCCAGACTGTAACTCCTCCTCCTCCCCTCTTCCCAGTTTCCCCCACCTCCACTTCCCCCTAGATCCACTGTTCCTCAGTGTCCCTTCAGAAAAGAGCAGCTCCCCTCCCCCAGGGATATCAACCAAACTTGACATAGCTAGATGCAATGAGACCAGGTACAATCCCTTATATCAACACTAGTCAAGGCAAGACAACCCAGTAGGATGAAAATGTTCTCTTGTTCTTTTTTATTCTTTTAAAAAATAGTTGCCTGTTTGCTTTCTAAAGAAAGAAAGAAGAAAGGTGTGGAGTTGGGTGGATGGGAAGTTGGGGAAGATCTGGAAGAAATTTGGGGAGAGAAAACCATGATCAGAATATGTTGTATGAAAAAAATATTTTCAAAAAACATTTAAAGTAAAGACAATTGTGAATGTTAATGAAAAAGGCGACTATGTTCCACAGAATATTTCACTGGACTCCCGACTCTAGGCTGGGATGAAGAGGTTAAGGAACATTTGATCTGCTTTTAAACATATCCTATCGATCTACACCAATGTTGTGAACCTCGTTTAAGGATACATGCTTCCCAGGCAGTGTGAGGCCCGTCAGAAGGGTATGTTCCTGAATAGAAACTTGCTCTCACTGGGTCAGACCAGGTCCGTGCTTTGATGAATACTGAAAGCCTGAATCAGTCCCTTGAAATGAATTTCTGAAGAAGAGCTTAAGGGTTCAGAGCCACTTCTCACATCATTAAAAAGCTTCGCTCTTAAGGAAGCCCCAGTTCATTTTAAATCATACGAACTCAGAGCCAGAAGGCACCTTCCGTTCATTTCTCATTCACCTAACAGGGAGGAACTTGCTGCTGACTAGGTCTGAGGTTTAATAAGCAGATGGAAAAATGCCTCTGGCATGTTCTCAAATTTTCCTAATTTCTCAGGTGTTTTTCTTTTTCCTACCATCACTTGAACTTTCTAAAGGAATTATTATTACATCTATCTATCTATCTATCTATCTATCTGTCTGTCTGTCTGTCTGTCTGTCCGTCCGTCCATCCGTCCATCATCTATCTGTCTATCTGTCTGTCTGTCTGTCCGTCCGTCCGTCCTTCCGTCCGTCCGTCCGTCCATCCATCTATCTTATCTATCTATCTATCTATCTATCTATCTATCTATCTATCTATCTATCTATCTATCTATCTACCTACCTATCTGTGTGTGTGTGTTACAGCATGTGTGTGGGGTGGGAGTCAGAGAACAACTTTCGGGCATTGGATCTCTCTTCCTAACCACGTGGGTCCCAGAGATTTTTGAACTCAGGTCATCAGATTTGGTTGTAAATGCCTTTGCCTGCTGAACGGTTTTACCAGCCCTTCCTAAAGGGATTTTTCAACTGGTGGCTGGAAGTTCCTTTTAATATTCTGCAGCTCTCTGTAAACAAAGGGAGGACTAAACAATAAAGGAACACACTAGAAGTCTACCTCTGAACAAAAGCATGGATAAGCGTGGGGATAAGTCCTTGAACAACAGAACATCTGTGGTTTTACATAAGATCCAATTCTGAAGCAGGCTGTGGTCAGCACCAGGGTTAGGAAAGAGCCACCCTGTGTAGTGGCCACATTCCCACTGCTCTTCGCATATGGAACCCTGCTTAAGTGGAAGAAATGACATGGTAGGAGGGTACAATTACAGGGCAGGCTGCCCACCGGAGTACCAGTTAGGCTTCCTGCTTTGGATGGTTTCCTCAGTGGTTCAGAAATCTGGACTTTTATCTTATTAAAGAGTGTTTTAAGACTCCACACATGACGTGAATGATCAAAGAGGGAAAGGAAGGGAAGGGAAGGCAGCCAGCAGTTCTTTAAGTTCTTATTTCATCTGAGACTCAGCAAAGAGCCATTTCCATAAATTGTCCCATGAAGCTTCCTGACGGATGTGAAAGCCAGGTTGCATAAGGTTTTTCAGCCCTAGGATTAATACTCGGTGAGACTGTTCTGCAGTAGCAGCTCTGACTTCAAATCTTGTGGTCAATAGTTTAATACCCAGGCAGCTTATATGGAGGCAAAGCGTGGATGTGACATCAATAATGGGATTTGCCTGGATATGGAAGCCTTCTTCTATAGGCTTGTGAGAAAAGCAGTGCTATCCTGTGCATCCCCATGAGAACACACAGCAATGGTCTCAGCTTGCACTAACTAAAAATATTCCAGTACTGGCATGATTGAGTTGTGGCAGGCCCAATCAGACTTTTCAAATGTCTTGTCTATAGAAAATTAAGACTCAACTTATTCCCCCGTTTAGGCACTAGTAGTTTCTATGGTGTGAAGAGGAAGTATGATTATACAGATGACAAGTTCTGGGGTCTTTGGATATACATGGAGGATTGTCATGATGGAAATAATACAACTGGGGTCAAGTTGAAGAATGGAACCCCAACTTAAACTCTGATCATTCATTATTTCTGTGAGGAGATCCACAGAATCCTGAATCACTTCCAATAAACTCCTGGGTTAACACTAGTCCGTATTTTTTCCCCAAATTATGCAGAACTCAGTATCTTCAGGTTAGTATTTTTTTGCAAATCTGTCAAGAGGTTGAAGATTTCTGAGGAAATCCTAATTTTATTTTTCGTGTTTTATTTAATACTCATGAGGTACTACTTCCAGTAAACAAGTTTATACAAATAGTAGTAGGGCGGTGAATAATTATTATGTATGGGAACAGGTCAGTGAGTCAAGTGCCTATCATACAAATGCGATGTTCTTATTTCCAATCCCAGGACCCACATAAAGCCAGACATAGTAGCATGTGGGTCTATAATTCTAGGGCTTATACATGGAGATGAAAGGTAAAGACAAGAGAATCTCTAGAAGCTCATAGACCAGGTAACCTGACCCACAAGGTAGTGAAAAGCAAGAGAGCCAGTATTACACAGGTGGAGGCTTGCAAGGACTGGCCACTGAGTTTGTTCTTTGTACTTGTGCCTATATATGTGCACCGTGGCTCCCTCATGGCTGTGATAGAAGCAGAGACAGAGACACAGAGAGTACAGCACAAAGATTTTAAAAAAGAGGATACATATTTTAATCCTAAATATTTTTTAAAGTTTCAAAGAATGTGTATGGCGTTACTCAATAAGAACCATGAGAGGCTCCCTTCTCCACTCAGGTGATGTGGGTCATGGACCAGGCTGTAGCAGGAAGCTGGCCTCAGCCAGCAAGTCTTATCCCAGAGTCTCACCTGGAAGGACTTGAGATCCACAGAGAAGCAACCACCACAACAGCAGCAAAAACAACCACATAAACAAACTCACCCCAAACAGTCTTAACAAAATACTTGTTGATGTTCCCTCTATCTGAAAGGAATGTATTCAGTGCACTGATGTTTGAAATTCTCCTTAATACCGATGAAAATGTTGCGCCTGCTCTTTCATGTTGTGGTCCCTGTCATGGTGGAATCCCTTCTCTATCCCTGCATTTCTTGCCTGGGAATCCTAAAAGTCCCTTCTCTTTCCCCTTGCCCAGCCATTGGGCAGTGGTAACTTTATTTCCCAATCAGAATCCACTGGGGGTAGGCTTCTTTTAAAATGCACTGCAAACAGGTTTTTTTGGTTAACACAATTAACATGAGAACACAAGCCACTACTGGTTTTCTACAAAGATTCATTTTGAGAGCAACATAAATGTTTTCATCATTTGCTAATGCCTTTGCCACACATCTAGTCCTGTGGTAACAGGACTTTCCCACTTTGTTGAACTGTGAATTCCTAGAGACACAGGCTTTGTCTTTTGGTCTGTGATGTTCTTTCTTGTGACTGTAACATACTGCACCCTGAAAAGCATTGCTGAAATGAATATGAGGGTGTTGTTGAAGCTGAGCTATCATGTCTCAAAGAAAGCAAAGGTTTCAGATAAAGTCACGAAGAAAGGGCTGTGATAGTCCACATCCCTTCTCCTAAGTCCATTGTGATTTTTTTCATTTTCTTTTTATAAGTGTTGAGTCTTCTCTCAGGTCATAGCAGAACATTCTCTTTTTCTAATAATGCACAATAAGGTACGCTTAGAAATCAGACCTCAAAGATGAAAATCTACTAGGAGTGTCTGACAAAGGCTATAAAGAAAGGCTCAATAGTATTTATACAGCAGTTTATCGACACTGATGCCAAACTTACACATCTCAGACAATTAGAAACAGGTGGTACATGCAGCTGAGAAAGGAGTTTAATCAATAAATCAAAGACCCAAGAAAGGTAGCCAAGCTGTAAAGAGCAAGTCAGAGAGCTAACAAGACTTCCAGGAAGGGTTGGGTTGAGGTAACCATCCTGATCTATTCCAGTTAGCAAGAACATGCGGAAATGTTATACAGTGGAATATAAGCACTATGCATTTCTTATTACTGCTAGATTTGATAGTTTTACTGCAGTGACTTCTCAGGCTGCCATGAAGAGAGAATATATTGTTTCTTGTCACCATTTAAAAATCTATAGAAGTATTTAGAAATTCAAGCCTAACATTTACAAGAGTATTTATATGCACGGAAAAGAATTTGTTTCAGAATTTCTTCCAATAGCAAATTTGTCATATACATGTCTAAGGCAGTATTTTTATTGCACAACTTTTAGGAGGTCTTAAGTTATGTTTGCAGAAACTCAACAAATATTTGCTTGCAGCTCGTCTGAAGAGCTTGTGTTAGGGAGGATTACAAAGAGGAATAAAAGTTTAGTAGCTGTGAGATTTTGATCATCTTATGTAATTATGCTACTCTGATCCTGTCCCCACAAGTCGAAAGCTGAGGTGGATATATTCCCCATACAGGTCTATAAATCTGCAGCATGTAAGATAAGTAACATGTTCCCTCACATTACTGTAAAATTCATGTCCACATATTGGAAGATGGCCTAGCGAAAAATGCCTAACGTGTTCTCCCCACTCATTTGCATATGTCTTGAAAGCAGCCAGGCTCTGTGGTGTGATGAGAGAAGGGAGCAGAGAGGAACAGAATCCTTCCAGGTTTTCCCCTGGTGGAAGCAGCAGTCACCTTTCACTGCATCTAAGAATGACATCTGTGCTGCTGTAGCAGGTGTGATGCTTACGCGATTCTGTGGAGCTGGGCATTGCACTTCTCATGTACAAGAACATACACATGAAAGCCTTAGAGGAGGAGAAGGCAGCATCACATGGTGCTCTACTTTCCCTCCTGAGTTTGGATTCATAACACACTCATTTTTATTGGCTGTTTGTACTAGCTTAAGTGATATTTTACACTCCTTTTTCTAGATGAAAGATTTTACTGTAAGTACAATTTTATTATAATAGCCCTTTATAGTTTATGCAGTTTATTAATTTTTGCTTTTACTTTTAGCAGGATCTCACGGCATGTCTCTGCTTGGTCTGGAGCTAATTTTGTATCCCAGGCAGGCCTCGAACTAGTAGAAATCCACCTGCCTCTCCTCCATAATGTTATGATCAAGACAGGTACTACCAAGTTAGTGAGGTTTATTTAAAAATGTAATGAATTTAATGTTGTCGAGTGGGTGGTGGTAATGTACAGCCACCATTGCAATGTCACTTGCAAAATGAATTCTCAGATCTGAGGGCTGTCCCAGGCGGGCGCTTACTTTTCATATTTTAAGATGTACTTTTGCATATGCGGACAGAGTTTTTCTTTCACACTATCTTGATTTTGATTTCTATATCTGTCTTCTATACACCTCTGATTTTGCAGAGGCATTCAGCGTTACCAATAAGAGAGAGAGTATCAACATGACTGAAAGGAATGGCTAATGGGCTTTGGAGCAATGATGGCACAGAATATGTGGGAGTGGTCAGTCAATAATTGGCTTAATTTGAGGCCACGACCTACACTACCAGATGGCCAGAAACCAGGGACTGGATAGCCCAGAGATCCAGGATAGAACTAAATGTGACTGGAAAAGAAAATCAATGCAATGATTCCTTATGATATTCTGCTCTGCTCGTAGATTGGAGCCCAGTCCAGTTATCATCAGAGAGGTTTGCTCTGGCAGCCTATGGAAATGGGTGCAGAATCCCACAGTCAGACATTACACAGACAGAAAGACTAAGCTGGAGGTCTTCTGCAGTTCTCTCCCCTCAGAGCTTAGGGAACCCTGCAGAAGGGAGGAAAAACTGTAGGTGTCAGAGGGAATGTAAGACACTAGGAGAACATGGCCCATGGAGTCAATGAAGCAGGGCTCACAGAAACTGAATCGACCAGCACGTGGCCTTCATTTGTCTGCACCCAGTCCTCTGCGTATGTTATAGCTGTTACCTTGGTGTTTTGGTGGGGCTCCTAACCATGGGAATGTGTGTATCTCTGACTCTTTTGCCTGCTCTTGAGACTCTTTCCCTCTTATTGGGTTGCCTTGTCTGGCTTCAATATGAAGGATTTTTGCCTTTTCTTACTATATCTTTTTTTTTTGTCCTGTTTGACTGTTGACTTTTGGAGGTCTGCTCTTTTCTGAATAGGAAACTGAGGAGGAGTGGTTCTGGAATACATGGAAGCTGGAGCAGGGATTAGCAGGAGTGGAGGGAGGAGAAACTGTGGTTTGGATGTATTATATGAGAGAAGATTCTATTTTAAATTTTAAAAAAGGAGGACAGAAGGAAGGAATGTGTAGACATATATTTTAAGAATGAATAAAAAAAATTGCCAGCAGGGGAAGAATGTGGGTAAAAGAAAATCATGGGCTGCTGAGATTGCTCAGTGGTTTAAGACCCTTGCTGTCAAACCTAATGACTCGAGGACACACATGGTGAATGGAATGGCCAACTCTCCCAAGTTGTCCCTTGACCTCCACAAGCATTCTGTGTCAGATTGCCCTAACTAATTAACTAAAAGAATAAGTAAATGTAATGAAAATTCAGACAAAGAAAATCTAGGACTGAAGAATGGTAGAGAAGTTAATATTCAAAATCAATAAAGTCAAACTTCCATTCTCAACCAGCCAACAAGTATTCTAGGGGGAAAAAAATCCTTTAGTAAAACTTTGTAATTGCAAGATATGTGGTAACTGTAGTTGCTGAGGCATTGAAAAATGCACACTAAAAGATAATTTTCCTCCTGTGTTCTATTTCAGATTATGTGCTTGTGGATGTTTTATTTTATTTTTATTAGTTTTTAAGGTTAGAACAAAAGGCAATGGGTTTTGTTTGTGGTGTTTACATATTTAAGTGCCATTATACTTTGCTTTTAATCAGTCCCCTCCCCAACTGTTGTCTCTGGGAATCCACTCTGGCTGGTTCCCTTCCTTCTCCCAAATAGTTAAACCTCACTCCACATGCCTTCCGTCACATGCTCAATCATGCTTGAGAGCTCTTCTTCTCTCAGGATTTCCTTTCCAGTTTCATGATCTATACTGTCAGACACATACATAGATACATAATACCCCACAGCCCCCACCACACACACATGCACATGCACGCATGCACACACATACATGCACACATGCACATGCACACAATTTAAAGTCCACATATCAGAGAAAACATGCAATAATTGTCTTCTTAATATGACATATTTCATTACCATACTGATTGCCAACTGTATTAATTTTTCTTGAAGAATTTCATGATTCCATTTTTCTTTGTAGCTGCATAAAATTATATTGTTCATGCATGCCTCAGTTTCTTTATTCATTTGCTTGCTAATGGACACCCGCGCTGATTGCATTTCTTGCCTATTGGGAATTGTGTAGCAATAGACACAGATATGCACTTGCTAAGTGCACAGATATATCTCTATAGTTTGTTGGTTCAGAATCCTTCAGGTGTGCTCCCAAATGTGATTTGGGTGGGGGCCTGTGATAGTCCTGGTTTCAATTTTTTTTGAGACTCCTCAAAAAGACTATGGATTTCCATAGTTACTACACACTTTACAAGCCCCTGTGCCCCAGTGATGGATCAGGGTTTCACTCTCCCCACATCCTGAACAGCCTTTGTTGTCTCTCCTTTCCTTGCTGATGACTATTCTGATTGGGGTGAGACAGAGCCTCACAACAGTTTTAATTAGCATTTTCCTGATGGTAGCAAGTGTTGAGCACATTTTCAAGTCTTTATTGGCCATTTATAATTCTTTTTTTGATAACTGTCTTTTCAATTCATTGGTCTAATTATTGACTGTATTTTTGCTGTTTATCTTTGCAGTTGTTCATATATCCTAGATATTAATTACCCATCTGATGTTTAGCTGGCAGATTTTTTTTTTCCTATCATGGATGTGTGTCTTCACTATGAGCTTCCTGAGTAAAAGCTTTTGAATCTCATGTAATCCTGTTCTCCTAGTCCTGGGCGTATTTTCTCTGCTCCCAGAGTTTGTATTTCAGATACAGATCCCTGTATCTTGAAGTGTTTTACCTGTATCATCCTCTAGTGTTGGTATTAAACTTCCATGGCTTTCTCAGTGTTCATATAGGTGTCTGTGCATATACAGGGCCTTGTTTGTTCTTTTCCAAAGGTGTTACTATATACAATTTAAGATTGTGCCTCTGAGATCCCCAGAGGTGAATAGTTACTAACCTAGGTATGCTCTTTTCTCTTCTTTTTCTTTTTCCTATTTTTTTCAACAGTTATATTTGTGCAATGGATAACTCATAGTCTACTTACCTATTTCTATGTCAAGAACAATCATTTGCTTCTATGAGTTTCTTTTTTCTTCTGTTTTATTGTTTTAACAATCCCCCTTGTATTTATCATTATTTTTTAGTGTTTCTGTTTAGGTGTTTAGTAAAATTGCTTAGTCTTTAGCAGTAGTCACAGTTGCCATCTGGCTTTGAGAAGGTAAGGCTGATTCCATGACAGACTTCAAATTGGCAATTAAGAAGACTGGGTCTAAAAACTGGGCCAATCTAAGCAAGCCCAGGCAAGTCAGTTACTAATTGAAAAAACCCAGGCTACAGGCCTCACATCCAGGTAATGGAATGTCCCAGACACCTGGCCTGAAGCAAGGTCAACAGCAGTTTCCAGACTTCCTCAGCTACTTCCTCAGCAATAGTTTCCAGACTTCCCCAGCAAGTTTTCAACCCCCACACCCCAGTAATAGAACGTCTGTAGAGATGGACCCAACAGATTAACATAGAGGTCGCCTGCCCTGGAATTCCCTAATGTGCTTTAAATCAGACCTGCAAGCTTACTTGAGTGTCTTTATCTTGGTAGTGGGAGACCCGAGAATGCTGGACTTCTGCAGAATAAAACACTCTTTGAGTTTACAACCTGTAGTTATACCAGAGACATGAGACAACATCTTGTTTTTACTAAGTTTCACTTGTCATGAATATTTTATATTTTGCTGATATGGTTAAAATGCAATTTTAACTTCCACTTTTCTAGACAGCCATTATTGCATGGTCATTGGCCAAGAAGATCTCATCTCTTGTAAAAACTAATTGACACTTTGTCCACTTATTCATGTTATTTCAGAAATTCAGAAACATACTTTTTGCTTATGAAATATAGTATCCTTTCAGAGTCAAACTTTTTCCCATTTTATTATTTGTCTTTATAGTGGATTTAGTATTTATGTTTTTATTGTACAAAGTCTAAGTATTTTACTCTAAATTTTTGACTAGATGGACAGAGGAGGTCCTACCTGAGTAACTTTTGAAACTGGTAGGTGCTGGGAGAGGGAGAATCAGTTTCATTAAGAAGGTTGTCTCTGGTGGGTCGATCACACCCAAGTGGAAGATCACACAGCCTTGAATACATGCGCAGCACAAATGGGACTTGATGGGTGGAAAAAGAAGACACAAAGGTGTGGGTGGTTCAGGAAAGGTGGTGGATGAATATGGCTAAAACTCATTGCATAAAAAGAACTAATTGTAAAAGGGAAAATTGTGGCTTTGTACAAGTACATTTTGCACAGGAAGTTTTTCTCTGTTCAGGGTTGTGAAAAATCTCAGAATTTTCTAATTTTTAAATCTTCACAAATAGTTTGCGTTTGAGCTTTGTCCATCTGGAATTCATTATGGCGTATGGTGAGAGGTAAGTGAAGCAGCTTGTTTCCTTGCAGAGGGAGCCAATAATGCCAGGACCATTTAATAATATAGCAACTATTTCCCACCTAATTGAAATGCCACTTCAGTGGATTTATTTCTGGGCTCGATCTTGTTCCATAGATCTATTTGAATATTTTTGTAATGGTGCCAGAGTGCTATGATTGCAATAATTTTATACTAAATTTAAACATCTGGTAAGGTATATATTCTTTTTACCACTCTCCTCTCATAGCTAACTTTTCTAAAAAAGATACATTATAAAATCTACTAAATCTTAAATAATTTTATGCATTCCTTCTCAAAAAGGAGCCACACTGAAATTGTGCTAAATTAATAAATTACTATTGATGGAAGTATTTTTTAACAAAACTTTCATATTGTATAAGCATGTATTAGGCATTTGTACCTTCATTAGAATTCATTAGAATGTTTTTATATCCTTTCTTAAGTGACTTCCTTACCTCTTCCATTTAGTTTTAATTAGTTTTATTTTTACTATTAAGGACACTACCCAATCAAGTTATAGTTATAGGTTAGTGAATTATCAAAATGGTATTATCAGTCTTTTAAATTTCTATCATTCTAGAAGCTTTATTGTGATAAGGACTGACATTTTCTTGATTTACCATTCAGTTCAGACAGTTTTCATAACTTTATTGGCAATTTAGTTTCTGAAACGACTGCTCCAGTATATAGTATTATCTCTTTAATATTGATGTGTGGTGCCTTTAGTCCATACATAGGATTTTGGTGGGTGATAAAAATCACAGATATTTTATACAATATAAAGTTTGTACAAGTATTTATGCAATGTAAAGCTTGAAGTCAGGGATGGTGATTCTCCCTGAAGCTCTTTTATTAAGAATTGTTTTTGCTAGGCTGGGTTTTTTGCCTTAGCAGATGAATTTGAGAATTGTTCTTTCCATGTCTTTGGAGAATTGTGTTGGTATTTTTATGGTGATTGCATTGATTCTATAAATTGTCTTTGGTAGGATGGCCATTTTTACTATGTTAATTCTGCTAATCCATGAGCATGGGAGATCTCTCCATATTCTGTATTGGTACAGAGACAGACACATTGATCAATGGAACAGAGTTGAAGACCTAGAAATAAAACCACACACTTATGGACACTTGATCTTTGACAAAGAGGCCAAAAATATACAAAGGAAAAAAAGAAAGCATCTTCAATAAATGGTCTAACTGGCTATCTGTGTGTAAAAAAAAAATGAAAATAGACCCATATTTGTCACCTTGCATAAAACTGAAGTCCAAGTGGATCAAAGACCTCAACATAAAACCAGATATACTAAATCTATTAGAAGAGAAAGGGGGAAAGAGCCTTGAATTCATTGGCACAGGGGGAAATTTCCTAAAAAGAACTCCAATGGCTCCTGCTCTAAGATCAAGAATTGATAAATGGGACCTCATGAAACTGGAAAGTTTCTGTAAGGCAAAGGACATAGTGAATAAGACAAGTCGGCAACCTACAGATTGGGAAAAAAAATCTTCAGTAACCCCAAATCCAATAGAGGGCTAATATTCAAAATATATAAAGAACTCAAGAAACTAATCACCTAAAAAACCAAAAAAAAAAACCCAATCAACAAATGGGGTATAGAACTAAACCAAGATTTCATAACTGAGGAATCTTGAATGGCTAAGAAGCACCTAAAGAAATGTTCAAAGTCCTTAGTGATCAGAGAAATGCAAATCAAAACAACCCTGAGAGTCTCCCTTACACCAATCAGAATGTCTAAGATCAAAACCTCAGGTAACAGCACATGTTGGAGAGGATGTGGAGAAAGAGATGTGGAGAGGATCTGGAAATCAGTTTGGAGGTTCTTCAGAAAATTGGAATATACCCTAGAGATGTCCCACCATGCTGCAGGGGCACATGTTCCACTATGTTCATAGCGGCCTTATTTGTGATAGTCAGAAGTTAGAAACTGCCCAGATGTCCAATGACAGAAGAATGGATACATAAAATGTGGTTTCATTTACACAATGGGCTACTACTCAGATATTAAGAATGAGGGCATTTGCAGGCAAATGGATGGAATAGAAATTATTATCCTGAGTGAGGTAGCTCAGACCCAAAAGGACATGCATGGTATGTACTCAATAATAAGTGGATGTTAGCCTAGAAAAAAAAATGTACAGAGTACCCAAGATACAGTCTACAGAACTCAAAAATAGTCAACAAGCTGAAGCGCCCAAGTGAGGATGACTTAGTCCCACTTGGGAGGGAGAAGGAAGCAATCACAAGTGGGGAGGGAGGGTCCTGGGAGGGAAAGTGGAGGGGGAGGAGGAAGTGGAGTGGAAAAGGGAATTTGATTTGGTGTTGGGTGAGGGAAAAGGACTGAAGTCCTGAGGACCAGCAGAAATAATAGAAACAGGGAATCTCAGGAGATAGGAGGTTGGGGGGGACCCTCCAGACTGCACCAGAGACCTGGGAGGTGAGAGACTCTCAGGAATCAAAGAGAATGGATGAAACCTTGGATGAAATGCCCAACAGTAGGGAGAAGGAACTTATAGAGCCCACCTCCAGCAGGAAGACAGGGTATTTAATGAGGGAGAGGGGGGTCCATCCCACAGTCATAACTCTGACCCATAATTGTTCCTGTCTGAAAGAATTACAGGGATGGAAATGGAGAGGAGCCTGAGGAAAAGAAGGTCCAGCGGCAGGTCCAAAGTGGGATCCAGCTCAAGAGGAAGTCCCAAGGCCTGACACTATTATTGAAGCTGTGGAGTGCTCACAAAAAGGGACTGAACATGGTCACACTTTGGAAGACCTATCAGGCAGCTGAAAGAGTCAGATGTTTTCACCCAACCAATGGACAGAAGCAGCTGTCCCTGATGTTGAATTAGAGAAGGCTGGAAGAGGCTGAGCAGAAGGGTGATCCTGTAGGAGGGCCAGAAGTCTCAGTTTAACTGGACCCCATGATCTCTCAAAAACTGGATCATCAAACAGGCAGCAAACACCAGCTGATATGAGGACCCCAACACACATACAGTAGAGGATTGCTGGGTCTGCTTTCATTCAGAGAAGTTGCATCTAACTCTCAAGAGACTGGAGGCCCCAGGGAGTTTAGAGGTCAGGTGGGGGTGGGGGGTGGAGACATCCATGTGAAAACAGGGCCTGGGGAGGAGGTATGTGATGTGGAACAGTTGGAGGGTGTATGGGGGTGGGGGAGAATAAAATATGGAGTGTAAAAATATAATTAATTAATTAAAAAAAAGAAAAAAAAAGAAATTGGGAACTTTCAATGGAAGTTTCTAGCTTTTTTTTTTTTGATTTTTCAAGACAGGGTTTCTCTGTGCAGCCCTGGCTGTCCTGGAACTCACTCGGTAGACCAGGCTGACCTTGAACTCAGAAATCCGCCTGCCTCTGCTCCCAAGTGCTGGGATTAAAGGCGTGCGCCACCACTGCCTGGCCTCAATGGAAATTTCTAATTTTACCATAATTTAATTTAGAGATCTCTTGAGTCATTAGAACTTTCTATTTTCACTTGAAATTTCCTCAATATCCCAGAGACATATACAAACATGTTTACCAAAGAACTATGTCATTTCACATTTAAAAGTTCACATCCACCTAATGTTTGTTTTTAAAATATTAAATGATATACGTATTAAGTTTCTGTTTCTCTCATTTGGTTCCCCAGTTGACCTAGAATTGTTTCTGGAATGATTGTCCTCTCCTCCCATGTTCTGTCATGTTATCTTTAGAGTGATAAAAGGTGGTCATGTATCTACCATGTTTCTCCACACTCCGGCTCTTCTGATTACCCTGAGGCAATACTGCATTCTGTTAGCCAGCTGGTCTTTCAGAAGCTCCAGTACGTATTCCTAATTTATGTTTTAATTTTGGTGGTTCTTGGTATTTATAATTAAATATGGAATTCACACCACCAGTATCTATGAGAAATAAGGAAGACAGAGAGCCAGAAAGGAAGTAGGAGAGGATTTTTTCTTTTTTTCTTTTCTAAGTTTTTTTATTTACATTTCAAATGATTTCCCCTTTCCCATTTCCTCCCTCCCCAAAAGTCCCATAAGCCCCCTTCCCTCCCTCTTTTCCCCATTCAACCCCCTCTCCCTTCTCTGTCCTGGCATTCCCCTACATCCAGTCTTTCCAGGACCAGGGGTCTCTCCTTCCATCTTCTTGGAAATCTATTGATATGTGAATTGTGTCTTGGGTATTCCGAGATTCTGGGTTAATATCCCCTTATCAGTGACTGCATACCATGTGTGTTCTTTTGTGATTGGGTTACCTCACTAAGGATGATATTTTCAAGTTCTGACCATTTGCCTAGGAATTTCATGAATTCATTGTTTTTAATTGCAGAATAGTATTCCATTGTGTAAACATACCACATCTTCTGAATCCATTCCTCCTTTGAGGGACATCTGGGTTCTTTACAGCTTCTGGCTATTATAAATAAGGCTGTTATGAACATAGTGGAGCATGTGTCCTTATTGCATACAGGTAAAGCCTCTGGGTATATGCCCAGGAGTGGTATAGCCGGATTTAATCCACATTTACATTTGTGAAGAATAAACATCTTCAAAACACATTTCAAATTTATTAAAATGATTTTTCCTCTGTATTTAGATATTATTTAATTCTTCAGAATAAGTTTTGTTTGGTTTTGAAATAGCCTTACTATGTATCTTTGCCTGGCCTAGAGCTCCCCATGTAGACCTTGACCTTAAAGGCATGCGCCACCATATTCAGTTGTGAAGAAATTTTTATAATCAATTTTTTTCAAGCATTTGATATTTTGATGCCTTTTTTAAAATTGTATTTTTTATTACTTATTTGTTATATAGAAGCAAAAGTTGTTTTATACGTTTGTTTTATGTGGAGAAATGTTGTTAGTATGTTAATACAAGTAATTATGCTTGCTTACACACACACACACACACACATATATATTTAACATATGTGTCACTATATATGTGTCACTGCTTTATATTAGGGAGCCATGCAAGACTTCTTTGTGAAGCGTAATTTAAAAAAGGTTTGTCTTCTATGTTTTTTTTCCTCTTCTGCAGGTTCCCTGAGCTCTGAGGGGAGGCCCTGATAGAGACCTTCAATTTAGACTGTCTCTGCATAATGTCTGGCTGTGGGTCTCAGCACCCACTCTCGTCTGCTGCTGGAGAAACTTCTCTGATGACAAGAGGCAAAGGCTCTGATCTATGAGTATAGCAGAATATCATCTGGTTTAACTTGAGGCCCACACCATGAGAGAAAGCTCATGCTCTATACTGCCTGGATGGCCAGAAACTGGAGACTGGATAACCCAGAGGCATTTGGTAGAATCAAACATACATGAACACATCTTATTTTGCATCAACAGTTACTTAAGAGTTCAAAGACATTCTCATTTATCTGGACATAAATAAGGTATAAATTTCTAATTTTAACCTGGGCCCAAAGGGGCTCATTGAGACTGAACCACCGACTAGAGAGCATGCATGGAATCGACCTGGGCTCCCTACACATAGGCAACAGATGTGCAGCCTGGTGTCCGTCTTTATGTGGGACCCCAAGGAGCAAGGGCTGTCTCTTACTCTGTTGCCTGACTTTGGATCCTTTTCACTTAAGTGGGCTGCCTTGTCTGGCCTCAGTAGAAGAAGATGCACTTATTCCTATTGCAACTTGATATTCCAGTGTGGGTTGATATCCATGGGAAGCCTTTCCTTCTCTGAGAGACATGGGGGAAGACATAGAGGGAGGGGAGAAGTAGGGACTGGAAGAGGAGGAGGGAGGGAAAATTGCTATTGAGATGTAAAGTAAATAAATTATTAATGAAAAAAAAGTTCTAGATTTTCCCATCCAACAATTGGTAGTATGCATCTTTTAAATGATAATAATTATAGTGGGATTGGCACAGCACTTTAGTTTTCTTTAATTAGCACAATCAAATGTCCACTACTACTGAGCACCTGCGATTGTACTCACAATCCATCTGCATGCTTTCTTTTTGAAATTTTACTCACTTTTACGTTTATGTGTATGAACATTTTCCGCAGTGTATGTTTATGCACCACATATATGCAGTGCCAACAGAGTCAGAAGAAGGTGTGAGAACCCCTTGGACTGGAATTACAGATGGTTGTGGGCTGCTATGTGGGTGCTGCAAAGTGAACTTGGGTCTGAAAAGAGCAGACCATGCTTGTAACTGCTTAGTAATCTGTCCACCCCTCAATATTATTTTTTTATTTGGATTATCTTTTCATTGTGTTATAAGGTTTATAAACATAAGTTCTTTGGCAGATATATGTACTATCGTAAATGTTTTCAGATTGGAGTAGAATTTCTACTTTATAAATAGTATTTGGGGTTGAATATTTTACTTTATTAGAAGTGTCTTTGTAAAGGAAACTTTATTTTTTTTTTATACTCCAAATCCTCACTTTTAAAAAGGCTCTGTTTGGGCTGTTCTATTAAATAAACCTTTACCTGTCTCAAGCTTACAAAATTTTCTTTCCATATTTCCATCTAGAACTTTTAGAGGTTTATACTTTATGTCCAGCTGGCTGTTCCACTGAGATGTGACTTTTGTATGCAATGTGAATAAATATCAGAATTCATTTTCCCCATGCAGATATCCAGTTGTTCAACACCACCTGTTTCAAAACCTTTTTTCCTTTCCCAGAATTACCCCAACTAAAAAATTCCCCCTAAGTCTAAATAAATAACAGATGTTCTGTATTTCCTATTGTACTTCATATATTCATATATGTAATAAAATCTCCATACTGTTTTGACTTCTGTATCATATATAGTTGAATATTCACACCAGGTGATTTAAGTTGTGATGATGAAATTAGACTTTAGACAGGTAGATGTTGGCAGTACTGAGATAATGGTCCTTCTGGGAATATTTATGATTTTACCTTACTATCAACTCAGAGTCATGAACATTGAAATTTGTGTATGAGTTTGTTCTGTTGATCATATTAATGTTTAAATACCGATTAAATAATATCGTATTAATGTTTAGATAGTTCTAGGGTCCTTTATTTCATGTATTATTTTAACTTAGGAGGTAGAACTTGTATTTTAAAATATTTCTCAATACTTATATGGATTGTGGTAAAAATATTTTTTTCCCTGGTGAATGTTTTTGTAGATACAGTTTTCAACAAATGCACTAACAAGATAGTAACAACAGGCAGGGACTTGCCAGACAACCTTGTATAAATAGAATTGTTTCTTACAAAGACAGACAGGCATGTTGCAAACTACCCCACCCACAATTTCTTTTAGTTTGTGCAAACTAGATTCCTAAAGTTGAATTTTGAGGTTTACATTTTTTCTGTTTGTAGACAATCTAGTTATCCATAAGTTTCCTCAAATTAATGTGACTGCCCGTTTGTATATGATTTGTCTCTTCTTCTGCTTCTTGGAATTGATGGGTTCTTCCCAGAATCTCAAAGTGGCATCTCAAAGAAATAGAAGAGGCATCTATCTATATAAAGCTCTCACTCCATGCCAAATTCCACTTAAGCCAATAAAATGCAAATGGGGGGAAATTATTCTGGTATGTAACTCATTGCTTACTAATTTCTGCCTGTCACCATTAGCCTGGCTTCTTCATTTTCATTAAGCTCATCCTGATTTCATTAAGATTCCAATTGTTTGCTTTCTCTGCTGCCTCATGATTTATACAAAGATGTTCTTTGGGAACTTATTGCTTTTTAGATTGAAGTCTTCCTATTTAAAAACAATAGTCAACCCTTGTTAGGAGCGCCATTTGTGCAGTCAGGAGGTCTGGGATTTTGTCCCTGTTCTATATCTAAAGAGTTATGTAGATACCTAAATATCGTTGGGAGAGAGCTGGTCTCCCAGGAGTCTGAACACATCTGTGAGCACAGGGAAGACTACCACTTCTGCTCTAATTCCTGGCCCAAGAGGGGAGCCATCAGGACACAGGAAACAAGGAACAGCCGAGGACAGGATCCTTCCGGTTTCTGTCTGCAGGAGCTGACCCTGTGCCACAGCTCTCCATACCCAAATTCATCCTGGAAAGAACTGGTCTCCCAGCAGTTCTGACACACAGGCTGGCAGGAGGGACAAGCCACAGTCAGAGACAGAAAGACCAGCTAACACCAGACATAACCAGATGGTGAGAGGCAAAAGCAAGAACATGAGAAACAGAAACCAAGGCTACTTGGCAAAATCAGAACCCAGTTCTACTACAGCAAGCCCAGGATACTCCAACATACCAGAAAAACAAGACTCTGATTTAAAGTCACATCTCATGATGATGTTAGAAGACTTTAAGAAGGACATAAATAACTCCCTCAAAGAAACACAGTAGCACAGAGGTAAACAGTTAGACACTCTTAAAGAGGAAACATAAAAATCCCTTAAAGAATTACAGGAAAGCACAACCAAATAGGTGAAAGAATTGAACAAAACCATCCAGGAACTAAAAGCTGAAATAGGAACAATAAAGAAATCACAAAGGGAGACAACCCTGGAGATAGAAAACCTAGGAAAGAGATCAGGAGTCATAGATGCAAGCATCACCAACAGAATACAAGAGATAAAAAGAAAGAATCTCAGGTACAGAAGATACCATAGAAAACATTGACACAACAGTCAAAGAAAATGCAAAATTCAAAAAGCTCCTAACCAAAAATATCCAGGAAATCCAAGACACAATGAGATGACCAAACCTAAGGATAATAGGTGTAGAAGAGAGTGAAGATTCCCAACTTAAAGGACCAGTAAATATCTTCAACAAAATTATAGAAGAAAATTTCCCTAACCTAAAGAAACATAAACATACAAGAGGCTTACAGAACTCCAAATAGATTGGAGCAGAAAAGTAATTCTTCCTGACACATAATAATCAAAACACCAAATGCAGAAGTCAAAGAAAGAATATTAAAAACAGTAAGGGAAAAAGGTCAAGTAACATATAAGGGCAGACCCATCAGAATGACACCGTACTTCTCATCAGAGACTATAAAAGCCAGAAGATCCAGGGCAGATAGTATACAGACCCTAAGAGAACACAAATGCCAGCCCAGGCTACTAAACCCAGCAAAACTCTCAATTACCATAGAGGAAGAAACCAAGATATTCTATGACAAAACCAAATTTATATAGTATCATTCCACAAATCCAGCCCTACAAAGGATAATAGATGGAAAACAATAACACAAGGAGGGAAACTTCACCCTAGAAAAAGCAAAAAAGTAATCTTTCAACAAACCCAAAAGAAGATAGCCATACAAACATAATTCTACCTCTAACAACAAAAATAACAAGAAGCAACAATCACTATTCCTTAATATCTCTTAATATCAATGGACTCAATTCCCCAATAAAAAGACATAAAATAACAGACTGGATATGTAAACAGGACCCAACATTTTGCTGCATACAGGAAATGCACCTCAGTGTCAAAAAAAGACACTACCTCAGAGTAAAGGGCTGGAAAACAATTTTCCAAGCAAATGGTCCCAAAAAATAAGCTGGAGTAGCCATTTCAACATCGAATAAAAGCAACTTTCAACCAAAAGTTATCAAAAAGGATAAGGAAGAACACTTCATACTCATCAAAGGAAAAATCTACCAAGAAGAACTCTCAATTCTGAACATCTATACTCCAAATGCAAGGGCACCCACATTCATAAAAGAAACTCTACTAAAGCTCAAAAATACCCATTGCACCTCACACAACAATAGTGAGAAACTACAACATCCCACTCTCATCAATGGACAGATCATGAAAACACAAACTAAACAGAGACACAGTGAAACTAACAGAAGTTATAGACCAAATGGATTTAACAGATATCTATAGAACTAAATCAAAAGAATATACTTTCTTCTCAGCACCTCATGGCACCTTCTACAAAACTGACCATGTAATTGGTCACAAACCAGGCCTCAACAGATAAAAGAAAATTGAAATAATCCCATGCATCCCATCAGATCACTATGGAGTAAGGGTGGTCTTCAATAGCAACAAAAACAACAGAAAACTTACATACTCGTGGTAGCTGAATAATGTCCTACTCAATGATAAGTTGGTCAAGGATGAAATAAAGAAAGAAATTAAAGACTTTTTAGAATTTAATGAAAATGAAGGTACAACATACCCAAACTTATGGGATGTAATGAGAGCAGTGCTAAGATGTAAACCAGCTCTGAGTGCTTCCAAAAAGATACTGGAGAGAGCATACACTACCAGCTTAACAGCACACCTGAAAGCTCTAGAACAAAAAGAAGCAAATACACCCTGGAGGAACAGACCACAGGAAATAATCAAACTCAGGGCTGAAATCAACCAAGAAGAACAAAAAGAACTATACAAAGAATCAGCAAAACCAGGAACTGGTTCTTTGAGAAAATCCAGATAGATAAACCCTTATCCAGACTAGCCAAATGGCACAGATAGTATCCAAATTTACAAAATCAAAAATGAAAAGAGAGATATAACAATAGAAACTGAGGAAATTCAAAAAAATCATCAGATCCTATTACAAAAGCCTATATTTGTCAAAACTGAAAAATCTGGATGAAATGGACAATTCTTTAGACAGATACCAAATACCAAAATAAAATTGGGATCAGATAAATGATCTAAACAGTTCCATAACCTCTAAAGAAGCAGAAGCAGCCATTAAAAGTCTACCAACCAAAAGAAGCTGAGGACCAGATGGGTTTAGTGCAGAATTTTATCAGACCTTCAACGAGGCCTAATACCAATACTCTTCAAACTATTCCACAAAATAGAAAGAGATGAAACACTACCCAATCCATTCTGTGAAGCCACAGTTATGCTGCATTTTCTCCCTTGGAGATGGGACAGTTTCTGCCTAATCAGGAAATTTTCACAATTTCCTTTTATAGATGACTTCATAAGAGATTTTTTTTTCTACTTCTATCATGTTTAATGTTCCAAATAGAATTTAAAATCTGGTTGAGTGTATGTTACTTTTAGCTTCAGAAGATATCATGTATATGTAAGAGACATTTAACTACTATAAATAATTTTGATGACTTAAAACAACGCCAGGACAGAGTAATGAGAGGGGGTTGAACGGAGAAAAGAGGGAGGGAAGGGGGCTTATGGGACTTTCGGGGAGGGAGGAAATGGGAAAGGGGAAGTGATTTGGAATGTAAATTAAAAAAATAAAATTAAATTAAATTAAAAAAAAAACAATGTCAATACTGAGTTGTATATTTTAAAATAAATTTTATTGCTGGGCAGTGGTGGCGCGTGCCTTTAATCCCAGCACTTGGGAGGCAGAGGCAGGTGGATTTCTGAGTTCAAGGCCAGCCTGGTCTACAGAGTGAGTTCCAGGACAGCCAGGGCTACACAGAGAAACCCTGTCTCAAAAAAACCAAAAAAAAATTTTTTTTTTATTAGTTTAAAAAAAGATTTATATGATCTTGCAAGATCACAAATTATGCATATAGTAGGTCAATATAAAAGAAAAAAATTATGTCATAGTTATAAAATACTTCACTATATTCACTGGTCTAGAGTAAAACAAAAGCTATTTTGTCACATTTCTGATTCCCATAAGACAGTATTTAGCAGCATAGTCTCTGCAGCTATGGGAAAGGAAATCATTAGTATTATCTTTTTTTTTTTAATTTGTGGTCTCTTCCCATTATCTTTTTCTTCCTAATAAAAAAATCCATTCCCACACAAACTGGGAAAATAAGAAGGGATTATTGCAGGGATGGTGAGGAACAATAGAGAGGGGATAGCAGGATGCATGTAAACTGTGGAGGGGGAATTGAGAAAATGAGGGGCTCTAATCAGGGAGTATAGAAATGTAGAATTTATATATAAATATAAATATAGAAGAAAAGGGATTAATAATTGCAAAGGTATTTAAAAAGTCAAACAGCTGTCATCAGGCTGTCAACTATCTACCTAGAATAGCTTTAATGCATAAAATTCACATATAATACATATTATATACATAATACATACATATACATTAGTTTGATGATATTTTCCTATCTGTTATGATAATGCTCCCTCCAAAAGTTAGAGAAAAAAATCCCCAACATCAGGCACGAGAAATCCTCTTCTGAATTATGGGTCAAAATTGCCCAAGAGACTCTCAAACATACATTGCCATTGATATTGCCCGTGGTTGACATGTATGGGCTTAATGTGGAAGACACCATGATCTTCCGAAATAGAACCCGGAGGATCCAAGCTAGATCTGACTTGAAATCTTTCTTCCTAAAGACTTTCATGGTACCAGAAGGCACCATGCCAGGCTTCAAAGGAGAGAAGCAGCCCACAGTCCTTTTCCACTATGATGCATATGAACCAGCATAAAATAATAACCCTAATGGTTCATTTATGGCATGCATATCTTGATGATAACCAACAGCTTTGTAAGATTTAAGATCTGCTCAACAGAAGGCAAATCATGCCCGATAGTGGAAACCTAGCCAACTACCTCAGGCCAGTAAAGTCGTAGATCTTGGAGGAGAACATAATTACTAAGCCATAATCCCTAGCTACATTCTGATGATTTTTATCTTTTTATTTACTGATAACTGTACCTTCACTGTTTATGTAGGAAACTTCACTTTGGATGCCATTACAGACAGCCATCACTAAAATGCAAAATTGTGGAGCCCAGTCCTAACTGATATATCAACAACACAGTTCTTGTGCATGAGGCTTATGAACCAGTTTGGAAAATGTGGCAGAAAGATTAAGAGCTAAAGGATCAGGAAGTTTGCTGTGAGATCGTGTCTCCTAGAAATGGCAGAGAAGTGACATCTGTGAAGTCTACCAGTAGCTTAACTATGAGCTGGACATATAGGGCACCAATAGCCTTGCTAATATGAAAGACAGAAGTTTGCAAAGGATCCCTGGACAAAGAACTACAGTTAACTCAGAAATTTGGGGAGTGGGAGAAATGGTTTCCCCGGGGAAGTGTGATCCAATTGGTTATCCAAACCCAAATGGTCATCCCTGTAAACATATAGATAGAAGTATAGTATTACTTGGGGTTTCTATTGCTGTGATACAATGCCATCATCAAGACTAACTTGGAAAAGAAATTTATTTCTACTTGTCCACATAACAGTCTTTCATAACGGGAAGTCAAGAAAGGAATTTAAGGCAGGAACCTGGAAACAGGAGCTGAAGGAGAACCATGGAGCTGTTGTGTGTTGGTTTATTCTCTATGACTCACCTAGCCTGCTTTCTTATAGCACCCAGGACCACCATCTCAGGGTGGCACCACACACACAGTAAGCTGGGTTCTCCTACATCAATCATCAATGAAGAAAATGCACTTGTCTACAGGCCAATTTTATGGTGGCATTTTCTTTATTGAGTTCCTCTTCCCAATGACTCTAGCTTGTGTCAAGTTGACATATAATCTGCACACACAGACACACAGACTCATGAATATACAGACATGCAGACAGACACACATACACATGGTACATGTAACAACAAAAAGACTATGAATTTGAAAGAGCAAGAGAGGGCACATGGACAGGCTTGGGAAGATGAAAGGGCAGGGGAGAAATGATGTAATTACATTATAATCTTTAAAAAAGTTATTCTAAGGAAATTTTTTTCCTTTGGAGCCCAAAATTCTCACATCTAGTAGTAACTACAATCTTGCATTTTAGAACCTCCTCAAAGTAAAAGTAATGAAGATTGAGTTATTGGATCATAACTTATTTCAGCAAGCAGAGTTGTTTATAGCAGGTGAGGGTGTATATCTAGTTGCCCAGCTATAGCCGTGGGCTTTACCACCCAAGTCCAAGTTCCCAAAATAATGACTCTGAGACTGAATGAATTATATATTTATAATGACTTACACAAAAATCTTTGGCTGGTTCCTGCTAGCTCCTACTTCAATTATCCCATTTATTCTATTCTAAGTCCTACCATATGGTTAGTTATCTCCCCTTAGGTTCATGTGATCATCTTCCTCAGAGTTTGGGGTGCATCTTTTCCTTGTGCCTGTCTCCTATCCCAGAAAATTTGAGTATTTTGTCTGAGGCTACACAGTAGGAATTGGAACTGACAGCCAGTCTCAGCCTTGTACTTCCTAATGCTTTACCTTTTACTTGTCTTACATATGATGCACAGTCTGGCATGGTGACTTTTTAAATCTGTTCTATTCCAAGGTCAGCTGTTCATTGAGCCTGTGGTATCAGGAGAATAATAGATTCCTTAATGAGAACACGGTTTCATCCATGGAAGTGAAACACTTCCTCTTTCCAAATCATTTTTCATTTTCACACTAATTTCTATCCTGTGAGAGATATTCACATACTCCTTTTACTACCTCTTAGTATTCCTACCTCCTACAATTTTGGCCACAGTTACTCTTACCAATAACATTGGCGTTCAAGATATGCCCCTCAAATTAGCTCAGTTTTACTCCCAGTTATGCATTCTTTTATCAAAAATTTGTTTCTGATTGTGGCCAGAGATATAGAATCTTAAAAGAAGAAACTTTGAGATTGCTAGAGAGTAAATTTTAACACCAGGTCCAAGTGGTTGAATATTGACCATATTCATACAGTTGGAAGAGAAATAGAGAGGCAGTGGATCTTGGGGAGTGGAGGGAGGGGTGACTGCAGTCTGGATGTATGGTATGAGAGATAGGAATGTTAGAAAAAATGGATGCTCAAATGATGATATAATGCAGTAGTAAATATTCACTTCATGTTTCCAGGACTTTAAACAGAAGTTGGAATGTTGAAATACTAAGTATTGTATACAACTCAATTGTATTCTTTGTATAAAAGAAGATTAAATAGTGAGGTCTGACTCAGGACTCATTGTCACCATGCTGAGCTGAGAGTATTCTACACTCTCGAGCTTTTTACAACCGAGTGGGAAGAGTTTACCAGTGTGACTGCAGGTTCCATCTGACTGGGACTTCCACTCCTGGCAATGGTAGATAAGATAATTCAATTCAACTCTAGTGCTGAAAAGAGCTAGCAAAGTAAAGGGAAAGATTAAAATATCTGCTTGAGTGCATTGGTGAACTAACAAGATGCTAAGAAATTATGGGGTCAAGATGGGAGAGAAGTCCAGAGAGGCAAGGGCAGCACTTGGGTCAGATCTCCTAAGCATTACACACTGACCATGAAAAAAAGCAGCAATAGGGATGGGATGTTTGCCACACTTTTACAGTGCCCTGTGGGATCAAAGGGGTGAGCCAGGAGCAGACTGGACACATGTTTATATCTAGACTACATAACAACTCCAATGGATAATAAGACAAAGACAAATAATGGGATAGAAGACAAAAGACAGGAAGAATTATTTTGCCAGAGGATGTCCCCAATCAGAGGATGAACACAGCCATCAGAAATTCTGTAATCAAGAATATAGAATGTCAGGATGGGAGAGAAAGAACTTCCAGATGGCCACTGGAATTCAAGGCTTGAGGCAGCCTGGTATGATCTTCCAAAGGTGAAGTTATGCAGCCCAGTGGAAATACACGTTTATGCACCGACACGTACGTATCTTCATTATCTGCCTCAAACCTTTCTTGTACTTACATAATTCTGTTTTTTCTACAGAATTCATATTTATGAATATGTATGAATTAATATGCAAACATATGTATGAAGTAATATGAAAGCACACACCTGTGTTCTCATTACTTCACAGTTCTTGCTGATTTTAATTCTACTGACATATCTGTAAGTTGAAGAACACTTACACTGGGTATTTCCTGTGGGTAATGAGCACACTGAAGGCTGTTAATGTGCTTTTTATTCCCCGTTAATTTTCCTTTGATTTTTTTTCTTACCCTTCCCCTCCAACCCCATGCCTTTGTTTCCAGTATTCATTTGCTTCAACTGTTATATTATTTCCCTTTTCTGTGATAGTCATTAATAGGTAGTTATTTTAATTTTCTATCTGAAAATTTCCACATCTGTGTCAGAACTAAGGCCAGATTTTTGACCCTTTGTGTAATTTTTCTTTAATGTTGTGCATATTGCATCATATGATAGGAACTGAGGTAAAAAGGCCCTTAACAGGAACCTTTGTATTTACTTGTCTATATTGTTTATGTTTGATGTGACTGCAAAGTCTGGAGATTTTTAATTTCTATAATGTCCTTGTTTTTCTGTCCACTCTTGATTTAGGGGATTCCCTAATTACATTCTCAAGAAGAAAAACCTCCACTTTGCAGATATTTCAACTGTAAAGTACTGCTATTATGTTGGAGCCCTGCTGATGTGGTAAATGTGAGAAAGTGAGCATTTTATAATCTTCAAATGAAGCTTTAGCTTTTCAGGAGACTTGTGTACTAGTCTTTGTGAGTCACAAGTTTTCTTCACAAAGTGTTTATGCATTGGTAGAGCATCCACTCCACTCTCCTATCCCCATCTCTAGATTCAGTACTCTCAGTCCACATCTCTGAAGTCGTGGTCCCTGTTAACTCCCCATCTCCCTCTCCTCCAGTGTGGTGAGAAGGCTAAAGAGGATACAACTGGGAGGAATTCTGTCCCTCAGTCGAGTCTGCAATTTCTCCTTACCTATCTCTCAAGAGAATGTCTGTCACAGAGAGGGATTGGTTGAAAAGTATAGTGCTTTCTCTTTCCTTTTTCCAGAAGGATCCTGTGAAAACCAGAAGAAAACTCTACTCCTGGGCTACCCACATTGTGCATTATCATCATAATTCATCATAATTAAATCTAGATATCAGTTCATGGCTCTAGTGGGCTGTGGTTCCAGTGAGCAGAACTCAACTGTGCCTTTCTGGGCTCTCCAGAGACTCCACATTTTCAAGCAGGAGCTTGTTTTGCAGCTTTAGCTTTATGAGGGGCTCAAGAAAAGCTGTTGGGTTCTAGTGCAATTAGATTTCTTCCATGCATAGACAAGAATAAAAATTTACAACTCTTTACGTATAGGAGTTTAAACCAGAACTCCTTATCTTGTTTATAGCAGACAAAACTTAATTAACCCAAATATCCTTCATAATGTATTAGACAAATACAATGAAGTGATCTATAGCAACAGTAATGAACATATAAAGGACTGAATTTACACTCACAATATCAAGCAGCTATAACAGCAAAGAACAAAAAAAGTCACAAAAGGAAAGCTCTAGACAAGCATCACAATTCTGGATCACATATACCTTTACCAAGGAGAACAAAATGAGTTATTTGGAGGAGAACATGAGAAATACTCCCTATTTCATTTTACATTGTTCTCAATTACAAACATGTTTGCATAACAATATTTTTGGAACAAATTAGTATGTTATATCCAAGATGAAGAAAATATTTGCAAGAGATGGCACCAAGCATTGCATCATATATTTTCTAAGGTATTTGAAGACTCTTAGGATTCACATCTTATACAGTTTGCATTAAATAATTTTTGCAATATCAGAAATCTCCCTTACAAATCAATATGCTTCTAATAAAGTGACAAGCTCTGATAGACTTTCTATATGAAATTTAACAATTTCACTTGAAATTATTATGTGCTTAAGATGAGGTTAAAGTCCTACTTGAAGATATAACACATGGAATACTAAAAAAGAAAAATTAAGCTAAATACTCTACAAGCGTAGGTGGTTTAGACTGATATTATGAAGTCTTTTTACGCCAGCCATGGGGTCCCATTGCTTCACATCTTACTAAATCGGTCGCTCTACAGGCTGAAAAGCAAATCCAGCTGTTCCTTGGAGCCAGCAGACATTGCTCCTCTTGTCTTTGTATCAGTACTGCGTCCTCTCAGCTTCTCCTTCTCTATTTTGCCACCTTCGATGCTCAGTATCTTTGTCTTTCTGCAGCTGTGGCTTCTGTTCACTATGTTTTTATCACACGACAGCCACTTGGTATCTGGACAATTCATGTTTCTATTCTTACTTGTAGTTTGTTCTACATTCTCAGTGTCTGGAAGACTGGCTGACTTCATGCTTATACACTCCTATGAGCAGATAGCAATGTTCATTCAACTTCTGTCTCCAAAATAGCCTTCCCATGCCGACCATATAGGGAAGCTGGTTTTGGTCAGATCTGTGTCCTTAGGCCCCAGTCCATGGAACTGAGTAATCAGAACTGAATAATGTTTCTCTCCCAGAGAATAATGTATTATCCACTGTAGGGAAAACTTTTAGCAAAGGAATAGAGTCCACTTTTCTTAGGTACTAGTGATGGCACAAAGAGGAAATTTATACCAAGTTCTGTGTGTAGAGAGGAGAAAGTGGGGTGGATTGACTGAAGGTCAAGATGGACTTTAGACATAATATACACAAAAGTTTACTGTGGCCTTCTTTCAAGGTAGGGAGATTACAGAGATGGCTGAGAATTTGAGAGACAAGTTTCAGAACTCATCATTTTTGTTTCAAACAAACAGAAGATACAACTGAGATGTTGTATTTAGCCAGTGCTATAGTTTTGCATCTGGTATCATTTAAAGAGAAGCAATCCCCTAGTTTTCCACAGCACACAAGAGCCTCTTGGGCAATCTGTAGCCACTGCTAAGCTTTCATTTAAAGTACTTCTGGTGCTTGAGTTTCATAGATGCTCTTCCAACTGTGGCATTGGAAACTTGGAAGAAGAATTTGGGAGTTTTTCTTTGTTTATCGCCTGACTTTCTGGGAGGGAAATAGTAGCAATGATAGCGTGAGTCAACCAAATGGAAATTCCTCCGAGAAAAGGAAGACAGTGGCTTGACCCAAGGAACAATTGGTGATTTGTATCCTGCTTGGTGAGAAAAAGATTGAACAAGAGAAAAGTAACCGAGAACAGAGCAGTTTTGGACAAGTTCTTCGAAGAAGCTAAGGATGGTCTGAATTGTAGGCAGGACTTCTGAAAGCATACTTCTTTATGGTCCACCTTTCATAATCCTTGGAACTGCTGAATTTAATAGTGTTCTCTAGTGCTAGTGTGTTATGTGCTGTATGTTGTGATCTAAGTGTGAGGTGTCTACCATAGGCTCATGATGCTGACCTGTAGCTGGGTCTAATTCTTTGGGATGCCATGAAAGCTTCATGTGATGGAGTCTCTTTGGAAGAAGTGAGTCACTGGGATGTGTCTTTTGGGACTTTCTTGCTCTCTCTCTCTCCCTCTCCCTCTTCCTCTTTCTGTCCTTTTCCTCCCTCTCTCCCACTCTTTCTGTCTTTTCCTGACCACCATCACATAATTGTTTCTGTTTCTCATAATATTCTACCCAAATACCCAGGACCCAAACCCCTAACACTGTGAGCCACAATACACCATTTTAGGTGTTCTTTCAGGTAGTTTGCCACCATGATGAAGAAAGCTAATTAACAACCCACTGCATCCATTTCCTAAGGCCACCGCAGAAAAGTACTCAGAACTGGGCGGTTTAGAACAGCATAATTTGATTGTCTCCTTGACCTTCAAAAATATCTGAAAAACTCAGGAGGACCATGTTCGGAATCTGGGTAAAACATTCTCTTTCCTCTTGTTAGAACCCATGAGATTCTGAAGCTTACCACTCCATCAGCTCACTCTCTGCCTTTGCTTTAGCTGAGCACTCTTCCTGCACCATCTTCTGCCATATGTGTCTACTTCTGTGGCAGAGTTCTGCCCATCACAGGAACACCATCTTTGCATATTAGGACTTGTCCACTATTGTGGTGGTGTTTTCGGCGGTCTTTTTTGGTGGTCTCTACTTGACATCATGTAGCTTAGAACTTGACCATATCTTTTATAGGGGCTATGCAATTCAACTATGACATTTGAATAAATTTAAAAAGGGAGATGTATCGATGTCCAGGTGGGATTAATATACTCACAGAAATCTTTCAAAGCAGAGGAACTTTTCTGGTTGATGCCAAAAGAGAAAGTCAGAGTAATTCAATGATGGGTGGGATCCGACATGCTTGCCTGGAGATAGAGAGACATGAGTCAAGGAGTGTGGGCAGCCCCTAGGAGCTGTGGGTGGACTCTGGTAGACAGCCAGCAGCAAAACAGACCTCAACCCACAGCTTCAAGGAAATGAAGTGGCCAACTATTGAGCAACTTTATAAGTAAATTCTTGGGAGGCATCATCCAAGAACAAATCCTGGATGATGTCTTGAAAAGGTATAGCTCGCTATCTTGAATTGAATTGAATTGAAGCTAAGAATTTAGAACTGTCCCTAAGTGGTATTTGGATCTTCTATCCTGTAAGAGCTTTTGACACAATCAGAGTTTTAGAGACAGGCCATGACTACAGTTGGAAACATATTCCAGCAGCTGCCAAGCACTAGGGGGCAATGCATGATTTTGCTCTGTGATTAGTGAGCACCTAAAGCCACCCTTGAGTCTTTCTCAGGGCTGCTTACTGATAGTTTTAGAATAAATACATCAAGAGGAGCTGTCCCTGGGAGCAATGGATAAAAACTGAAGGGACCCTTCTAATTGGAGATGTGCATCTCATTAAGGCACATTGTCATGGAAAGTCAGTTTCAGGACCTAGGCAGAACCTGATCTTGGACACTTTAGTTTCTAGAGCTACTGGCTGAATAGCAAGTTGCCTTTTCTGCTTTGTTATCTCTGTCCTTGGACCCGCAGACCTGTTTGTATCCCACAAAGCAGGTTTAAGTCCCTGTCTGCTCTGTTCTGCTGCAGTCTTGCACAATCAGCTTGCTTAGTGCCTTTCCTGGGAGTCTCCTGGTCAGTCTGTGGAGGCTTACACTGAATGTCTATAGTCCACTGTATCCATTCTTTTTTTTTTTAATATTTTTTTATTATTTATTTTATTTTATTTTTTTTAATTTACATTCCAAATCATTTCCCCTTTCCTGTTTCCTCCCTCCCCGAAAGTCCCATAAGCCCCCTTCCCTCCCTCTTTTCTCCATTCAACCCCCTCTCGTTTCTCTGTCCTGGCGTTCCTCTACATCCAGTCTTTCCAGGACCAGGGGTCTCTCCTTCCATCTTCTTAGAAATCTATTGATATGCGGATTGTGTCTAGGGTATTCCGAGATTCTGGGTCAATATCCCCTTATCAGTGACTGCATACCATGTGTGTTCTTTTGTGATTGGGTTACCTCACTAAGGATGATATTTTCAAGATCTGACCATTTGCTTAGGAATTTCGTGAATTCATTGTTTTTAATTGCAGAGTAGTATTCCATTGTGTAGATATACCACATCTTCTGAATCCATTCCTCCGTTGAGGGACATCTGGGTTCTTTCCAGCTTCTGGCTATTATAAATAAGGCTGCTATGAACATAGTGGAGTATGTGTCCTTATTGCATGCAGGTAAAGCCTCTGGGTATATGCCCAGGAGTGGTATAGCCGGATCCTCCCGGAGTTTCATGCCCAGTTTTCTGAGGAACCGCCAGACTGCTTTCCAGAGTGGATAAGCAGGCTGAGAAAGAAGTAAGAGAAATAATACCCTTCACAATAGCCACAAACCATATTAAGTATCTTGGCGTGACTCTAACCAAACAAGTGAAAGATCTGTATGACAAGAACTTCAAGTCTCCGAAGAAAGAAATTGAAGAAGACCTCAGAAGATGGAAAAATCTGCCATGCTCATGGATTGGCAGGATTAATATAGTAAAAATGAGCATCTTACCAAAAGTAATACACAGATTCAATGCAATCCCCATCAAAATCCCAACTCAATTCTTCATAGAGTTAGAAAGAGCAATTCAAAAATTCATCTGGAATAATAGAAAACCCAGAATAGCTAAAACTATTCTCAAGAGTAAAAGAACCTCTGGGGGAATCAGTATCCCGGACCTCAAGCTGTACTACAGAGCAATAGTGTTAAAAACCGCATGGTATTGGTACAGTGACAGACATGTAGATCAATGGAACAGAATTGAAGACCCAGAAATGAATCCACACTCCTATGGTCACTTGATCTTTGACAAAGGAGCTAAAACCATCCAGTGGAAAAAAGATAGCCTTTTCAACAAATGGTGCTGGCTCAGCTGGAGGTCAACATGCAGAAGAATGCAAATTGACCCATCCTTATCTCCTTGCACTAAGCTCAATTCTAAGTGGATCAAAGATCTCCACATAAAACCAGACACACTGAAACTAATAGAAGGGAAACTAGGGAAGAACCTTGAACATATGGGCACAGGGGAGAATTTCCTGAACAGAACTCCAATAGCTTATGCTCTAAGATCAAGAATAGACAAATGGGACCTCATTAAATTACAAAGTTTTTGCAAGGCAAAAGACACTGTCAAAAAGACAAAGCGGCAACCAACTAACTGGGAAATGATCTTTACCAACCTTACATCCGACAGAGGGCTAATATCCAAGATATACAAAGAACTCAAGAAGTTAAACTCCAGAGAGGCAAGTAACCCTATTAAAAATGGGGTACAGAGCTACACAAAGAGTTCTCACCTGAAGAATATCTAATGGCTGAGAAGCACCTAAAGAGATGTTCATCATCCTTAGTCATTAGGGAAATGCAAATCAAAACAACCCTGAGATTCCATCTCACACCAGTCAGGATGGCTAAGATCAAAAACACAGGAGACAGCAGTTGTTGGCGAGGATGTGGAGAAAGAGGAACACTCCTCCACTGCTGGTGGGATTGCAAGCTGGTACACTGTATCCATTCTTAACAACCATCCTGAGATTTTCTGCCTAGACCATTATGGGTTTTGTTTTATGTTGTATTGTGCTGTGTTGTTTTGAGACAGGGCTCTCTACAGAGCCCTGGCTGTCCCGGAACTCTCTATGCTGACTAGGCTGGTCTCACACTCAGAGCTCTACCTGTATTTGGCTCCTGGGCGCTGGGATTACGGCCGGTGCCACCATACTCAGCCTTAGCATTTTTTTCAATCTAAACTCTTTGATATTTCAGAGCTATGAGATCTAAGCAAGCATCTTATCTAATATCCCCCATTTTCAGCATAAGAAATTTTTCTCAAGAGATAAAGAAGCCTCTATACTAGACACATATCAGAACAATCTCTTGTTTTTCTGTTCTTCCTTATTTGCAGTGATACTATAATTATTTTATATTCTTACTAGGCTGTCCACTCACCAAGCTCAAGGATCTATCTTTTTTCTTCTAATGCTGTGTGTCTCACTGTGGATAACACATCTTGGTGCCATTAATGAGAAAGCTCACTGAAGGACCTCTTAGCCACTTAAGACCCTAGAGTGTTTGTGGCTATGTTCCTTTTTATAATGCATATAGAGACATCAGTGACAGAATTATCCCTTCCTCTACTGACTTACTCTCCATTCTTAATATCTTTGCAAACAAAACAGAAACCAGTCCTTTAAGTGAGATTTCACAGAGCTCCTCAGAAGAGCACTATTGCTAAGCCATGTTGCTTGAGCATGTCCACCTAAAATGTTACATATCAATTTTATCACCTTCAATTTTATTGAGAGCAGAGATATAATTGAACTAGAAAGGCTAATTAGTATAAATTCTAGAGTTGAGATAATGGAAAAGAACTTTTATGTACCTTTACATTTTTATATTATCACAGATATATGAGATATTTGAACTAATATTTACTGATGACTAAAGTACATAATGACAATGTGACCTCTTCTGACACAACAGTAATATATAACCGTGTCATCTGACAATGTCACCTATCATTAAATTGAGGCAGAATTCTATTTGTCATACTTCAGATTGCTAGTGTTCATTGGTTCAAAAGGTTATTCTTTGAATAGTGTGGTTCAAGATAGAAGAGTAGCAAGGTTGATATACATCATCATTTATAATAGTCTAGGTTTCCTTTAAGAGTAAGGTTGATATGCACTATCATTTATAAGAGTCTAGGTTACCTATGAAGGAGGTAAATTATTCTCTAGTAAATCATTAGAGTCTGTTCTGCATTAAAAAAATGAATTTCAATCAAAATTTCCCATTTATTTTCGAACTTTTAAAACTCAGTAATTTTGCTGCTGCTGGAGACCATCCTCTGCCACAGGGCTGCATACACAGGTGGTACAGGGAGATAGCTAGCCTTCTAGGAGTGCAGAAATGCCTGAAAGGGCAAATAAGACCACACCTGCGGCTCAGAGGAACCAGCCCAAAACCTTCGGGACACAAGAACCCAGGGGCAGCTGGGGACAGGAGTCTTCTGATTTCCATTTGTTCCCACAGCTGATCCAGGGCCACAGGGCTACATACACAAATATCACCACAAGGGAGCTGGTCTCCCAGGAGTGCCTATACATTTGCATACACAGAGAGAACTGGTCTTCCAGGAATACAGATACAAAGGCTTGCAGGACTAACAAGCCACAGTCAGAGACAGCAAGACCAGCTAATACTAGAGATAACCAGATAGTGAAAGGAAACATAAGAACATTACCAACAGAAACCAAGGTGACATGGCAGCATCTGAACCCAGTTCTCCCACAACAGCAAGTCCTGGATAACCCAACACAACAGAAAAGCATGAGCTGGATTTAAAGCATGAGCACATCTCATGATGCTTATAGAGGACTTCAAGAAGGACATGAATAATTTCCTTAAAGAAATACAGGAGAACACAGGTAAACAAGTAGAAGCCCTTAAAGAGGAAACACAAAAAACACCTTAAAGAATTACAGGAAAACACAAACAAACAAGTGAAGGAAATGAACAAAACCATCCAGGATCTAAAAATGGAAGTAGAGACAATAAAGAAATCACAAAGGGAGACAGCTCTGGAGATAGAAAACCTAGGAAAGAAATCAGGAATCATAGATGCAGGCATCACCAACAGAATACAAGAGATAAAAAAAGAGAATCTCAGGAACAGAAGATACCATAGAAAACATTGACACAACAGTCAAAGAAAATGCAAAATTCAAAAAGCTCCTAACCCAAAATATCCAGGAAATCCAAGACACAATGAGAAGACCAAACCTAAGGATTATAGGTATAAAAGAGAGTGAAGAATTCCAACTTAAAGGGCCAGTAAATATCTTCAACAAAATTATAGAAGAAAACTTCCCTAACCTAAAGAAAGCGATGCCAATGAACATAAGGGAAGCCTACAGAACTCCAAATAGATTGGACAAGAAAAGAAATTTCTCCTGTCATATAATAATCAAAACACCAAATGCATTAAACAAGGAATATTAAAAGCAGTAAGGGAAAATGTCAAGTAACCTATAAAGGCAGACCTATCAGAATTACACCAGGCTTCTCACCAGAGACCATGAAAACTAGAAGATCCTGGCAAGATCTCATTCAGAACCTAAGAGAAGACAAATGCCAGCCCAGACAGACTACTTTACCCAGCAAAACTCTCAATTACCATAGATGGAGAAAAGAAGATATTCCATGATAAAACCAAATTTCCACAATATCTTTCCACAGATCCAGTCCTACAAAGGGTAATAGGTGGAAAATGCCAACATGAGGAGGGAAACTACACCCTAGAAAAAGCAAGAAAGTAATCTTCTTTCAACAAACCCAAAAGAAGATAGTCACACAAATATAATTTCATCTCTAACAACAACAAAAAATAACAGGAAGCAACAATCACTATTCCTTAATCTCTCTTAACATCAATGGACTCAATTCCCCAATAAAAAGACATAGACTAACAGACTGGATATGTAAACAGGATCCAGCATTTTGCTGCATACAGGAAATGCATCTCAGTCTCAAAGACAAATATTATCTCAGAGTAAAAGGCTAGAAAACAATTTTCTAAGCAAATGGTCCCAGGAAACATGCTGGAGTAGTCATTGTAATATCTGATAAAATAGACTTACAACCAAAAGTCATCAAAAAAGACATGAAAGGACACTTTATACTTATCAAAGGAAAAAATCTACCAGGAAGAACTCTCAATTCTGAACATTTATGCTCCAAATACAAGGGCACCCTCATTCATAAAAGAAACCTTACTAAAGCTTAAAGCACACATTGTACCCCACACAATAATTGTGGGTGACTTCAACACCCCACTCTCATCAATGGACAGACCAGGAAAACATAAACTAAAAAGAGACAGAGTGAAATTAAAAGAAGTTTTCGACCAAATGATTTAAGAGATATCTATAGAACATTTTATCCTAAAACAAAATAATATATCCTCTTCTTAGCATCTCATAGTACCTTCTCCAAAATGGACCATATAATTGGTCACAAAACAGACCTCAACATATAAAAGACGATTGAAATAATCCCATGCCTCCTATCAGATCACTACGGATTGCGGCTGGTCTTCAGTAGCAACAAAACCTACAGAAACCCACATACATATGGAAGCTGAACAATGCTCTATTCAATGATACCTGGGTCAAGGAAGAAATAAGGAAAGAAATCAAAGACTTTAGAATTTAATGAAAATGAAGGTACAACATACCCAAACTTAAGGGACACAATGAAAGCAGTGCTAAGAGGAAAACTCATAGCTCTGAGTGCCTCCTAAAGAAAGCTGGAGAGAGCATACACTAGCAGCTTAACAGCACACCTGAAAGCTTTAGAACAGAAAGAAGCTAATATACATACTCAAGAGGAGTAGAAGGCAGGAAATCATCAAATTCAGGGCTGAAATTAACCAAGTAGAAACTAAAAGAACTATTCAAAGAATCAACAAAACCAGGAGCTGGTTCTTTGAGAAAATCAACAAGATAGATAAACCTTTAGCCAGACTAACCAGAGGCCAGAGACAGTATCCAAATTAATAAAATCAGAAATGAAAAGGGAGAAATAACAACAGAAACTGAGGAAATTAAAAAAAAATCATCAGATCCTACTACAAAAGCCTATACTCAACACAACTGGAAAATCTGGAAGAAACGGACAATTTCCTAGACAGATACCAATTACCAAAGTTTCATCAGGATCAGATAGACCTTCTAACCCCTAAAGAAATAGAAGTCGTCATTGACAGTCTCCCAACCAAAAAAAGCACAGGACCAGATGGTTTTTTAGTGCAGAATTCTATCAGACCTTCAAAGAAGACCTAACACCAATACTCTTTAAACTATTCCACAAAATAGATACAGAAGGAACACTACCCAACTCTTTCTATGAAGCCATAATTTTGCTGATATCAAAACCACAGAAAGAGCCAACAAAGAAAGAGAACTTCAGACCAATTTCCCCTATGAATATTGATGCAAAAATATTCAATAAAATTCTCACAAACCGAATCTGAGAAGACATCAAAATCATCATTCACTACAATCAAGTAGGCTTCATTCAAGGAATGTAGGGACGGTTCAATATTCAGAAATCCTTCAATGTAATCCACTACATAAACAAACTCAAAGAAAAAAAAAGCACATGGTCAATTCATTAGATGCTGAAGAGGCTAATGCCTTCACCATCCCTTCATGTTAAAAGTCTTGGAAAGATCAGGAATTCAAGGTCCATAACTAAACATGTTAAAAGCAATATAAGGCAAACCAGTAGCCAACATCAAACTAAATGGAGAGAAACTTGAAGCAATCCAACTAAAATCAGGGACTAAACAAGGCTGCCCTATCTCTCTATATTTATTCAATATAATACTTGAATTTCTAGCTAAAGCAATTAGACAACAAAAGGAGGTCAAAGGGATACAAATTGGAAAGAAGAAACCAAATTATCACTATTTGCAGATGATATGATAGTATACTTAAGTGATCCCAAAAGCTCCACCAGAGAACTCCTACAGCTGATAAACAACTTCAGCAAAGTGGCTGGATATAAAACTAACTCAAACACATCAGTAGCCTTCCTATACTCAATGGATAAACAGGGTGAGAAAGAAATTAGGCAAACGACACCCTTCACAGTAGTCACAAACAATATAAAGTATCTTCGTGTGACTCTAACCTTACAAGTGAAAGATCTGTGTGACAAGAACTTCAAGTTTCTGACAAAAGAAATCAAAGAAGACCTCAGAAGATGGAAAGATCTCCCATGCTTGTGGATTGGCAGGATTAATATAGTAAAAATGGCCATCTTGCCAAAAGCAATCTACAGATTCAATGCAATCCCCATCAAAATTGCAACTCAATTCTTCACAGAGTTAGAAAGAACAATTCTCAAATTCGTCAGGAAAAGCAAAAAAACCCAGGACAGCAAAAACTATTCTCAACAAAAAAGAACTTATGGGGGAACTAGCATCCCGGACCTCAAGCTGTTCTATAGAGCAATAGTGATAAAAACTGCATGGTATTAGTACAGTGACAGACAGGAAAATCAATGGAATAGAATTATAGACCCAGAAATTAACCCACACAACTATGGTCACTTGATCTTTGACAGAGAAACTAAACCCATCTAAAGTTTAAGGCTAAAAAAGATAGCCTTTTCAACAAATGGTGCTGGTTCAACTGGAGGTCAGCACGCACAATAATGCAAATTGATCCATTTTCATCTCCTTGTACAAAGCGCAAGTCCAAGTGGATCAAGGACCAACAGATAAAACCAGATACACTGAAACTACTAGAAAAGAAACTGGGGAAGAGCCTTGGACACATGGGCACAAGAGAAAAAATTCCTGAACAGACCACCAATAGATCATGCTCTAAGATCAAGAACTGACAAATGGGACCTCATAAAATTACAAAGCTTCTGTAAGGCAAAGAACACTGTCAATAGGACAAAATGGCAACCAACAAATTGGGAAAAGATCTTTACCAACCCTCCATCTGACAGAGGGCTAATATCCAATATATACAAAGAATTCAAGAAGTTAGACTCCAGAGAACCAAATAACGCTATTAAAAAATGGGGTACAGAGCTAAACAAAGAATTTTCAACTGAGGAATATAGAATGGCTGAGAAGCATCTAAAGAAATGTTCACCATCCTTAGTCATCAGGGAAATGCAAATCAAAACAACCCTGAGATTCCACCTCATACCGGTCAGAATGGTTAAGATCAAACACATGTGATAGCAGGTCCTGGCAAGGATGTGGAGTAAGAAGAACACTCCTCCACTGCTGGTGGGATTGCAAGCTGGTACAACCACTCTGGAAATCAGTTTGGTGGTTTCTCAGAAAATTGGACTTTGTACACCTGAGGACCCAGCTATACAACACCTGGGCATATACCCAGAAGATGACCCAACATGTAATAAAGACACATGCTCTACTATGTTCACAGCAGCCTTATTTATAGTAGCCAGAAGCAAGGAAGAACCCAAATGTCCTTCAACAGAGGAATGGATACAGAAAATATGGTATATTTACACAATGAAATGCTACTCAGCTATTAAAAACAATGAGTTCACGAAGTTCTTAGGCAAATCAATAGAACTAGAAAATATCATACTGAGTGAAGTAACCCAATCACAAGAGAACACACATGGTATGTTCTCATTGATAAGTGGATATTAGCCCAGAAGCTCGAATACCCAAGATACAATTCACAGACCAAACAAAGCTCAAGAAGAGGATAGCCTTGTTGGTCATCAAAGGGAGGAGATGCCCTTGGTCTTGAGAGGACTGGATGCCCCAATATAGGGGAATGCCATGACAGGGTAGAGGGAGTGTGTGGGTTGTTGAGTAGGGGGAGGGAGGAATTGGTTACGATGTTTTTGTAGGGGAAACCAGGAAAGGGGATAACATTTGAAGTGCAAATAAAGAAAATATCTGATAAAAAATGAAAAACTCAGTAATTTTGACAAAATGAAGCATACTAAATGATGTTCAATACACTTTACAGAATTGGACAGCATGTGTTACAGAGTTAAAGCTTGTGCTCATTAGATTTCAACCAAATTAACGGTTGTGTCACAGAAAGGAAAGCTGGAAGGATAATCCAGTGGTAGCATCATCATCAACAACCCCAGTATTTGATATAACATAGAATATAATTAAGAATATAGTCTTTCAAGACCTTTGGTGGGTCCAGATACATTTAATTGCCATGGCTTGTGAAGCATAGGGAAAACTATATCACAGAAATGGCAGTTACTCAGTTCTTTTGGGAGAGGCATCAGGAGGGATCTCCGTTCCCCAGTTCCATCAGCACAACCTCTAGTAATGATGGTGGGCACAAGATTTCTTCACATTGCTGTTTATCTGATCTCAATCAATGCTATTTCTGAAATTGCTTTATCAAAGGATGTCATCTGCAAAGAGGTCGCTTAATGTTTATATTACAAATGAAAAAAGAAAACTACAAATTGTCTAATGTGTTTGCGTTTGATCTGAAAACTTCAAGAAATGGGAAAAGCAATGAACACAGTTGTTATTGGGGACTACTGATACAATGTTTTGAAATAAGGTAGTCAGTTTTCTATTGCTGTGAAAAGATACCAGGACAAGGGTGACTTTTATAAGAGAGGCACTTAATTGGGGACTCGCAGTTTCAGAGGTTTAGTCAATTTTCATGGTGGGGAGCATGGCGGAATGCAAACTGGTGGTGGGGGAGGAGCTGAGATGTCCGTCCAATACACTCATCTCCTCATTCTTTCACAGCAATAAAATTTGGATAGATGATGTAGACAGATCCCTAGTCAGCTTATCTTATAAACTATGTAACTTTAAAGTCAACAAAGACTCTAATGTTATCCAATGAACCACAACAGCCTCTTACATTGCAGATGTTCCTTTCCAGACCATGAGCAACACTCATAGTGTCTGATCTTCTCCAGGCACAATGTTGTGAGCCTGGTGTTACCTCTGGCCAGGAGGTTGTAGGACATCGTTTTCTTGTGACACACTAGGCATGATTATGTGTATCATAATGCTGATCAAATAAACTTGAGCATAAGCATTTTGTTTTAAAATAAAACCTTTTCTCATACAATACATGCCAACCACACCTTTCCCTTCCTCTACTGCTCCTAGCTCTCCTTACCTCCCCTCTACCCCATATACACCCCTACTCTGTTTTCTCTTCAGAAAAGAGCATGCCTTGAAGAAACAATAGCTACAAAGGACAAAACAAATACAGTAAGACAAGGCAGAAGCCCTCATATAAAGGCCGGACAAGGCAACTCAATAGGAGGGAAAGTCTCAAGAGCGGGCATAGATTCCCACTGTTAGGAGTCCCACAAAAGCAAGTGAAGAAGTTTTGAGAAATACTTTGCAACCACATAATGAAATAAAGAAGAAAGTGCATTTATTTCTAAGGATAAATGTTTAAGGTTTTCTCTTTTTTGGGAGTCTAGTAATTATGTTGTTCACATAAGAAATTTCTCACTGCATTCATAATTTAGCAACATTATACGATGAATTAAGTGTTGCTGTTCTGTTGGAAATCAAAATCTATGGCTGAGAAGAATCTAAAGAAATGTTCAGCATCCTTAGTCATCAGGGAAATGCAAATCAAAACAACCCTGGAGATCCTCCCAGGTCTTGGTTTTGGTCTCCCTTGGAAGAAATTATTGCTGGGATTTCTCCCTTGGGTTGTTTTCCTACCCTTGGAAGCCAGCATTATCTTAGTTCCTTCCCAATAGGTGAGTGTTCTCTTCTGCTCCTTGTGCCTGATCTCCTTTTCTACTCTGATTTTATTTTTGATAGTTTCCCACTGATGGCTGTTTTGATTCTAATTATTCTGTGCTTATTAGTTTTTCTTCCAAATTTTAACCCATGTCCTTGAAAACATGACTCCAATCTTGTACAGTTTTATCTCTCTTTCATAAGTGATTCTTCAATGGCAGATCCATTTACTATTTAATTTATTTAAATCTTAGAAGTTGATACAAATTTTTAATTTTCCAAAAATGTCTTTAACAGAAAGAGCTGATGGAGGAAGTGATATAGGACAAATCGTGGGATATTACACAGATAAATTGGTAACTCACGACTTCATCGCCCTTACTCCAGCTCCTGGGTATGTGCTGAAAGACATGGTTGATTAGTGGTTTCCTGATACAAAATACTCATTGTTTCACTTTCCAAGTGTAACTCATTAGCCTGCTGGCAAAAGTTAAAAAAGAAGAAGAAGAAACCCATTGCTATCTTAGTTTCTTTTGATTTAAAGTGAAAAGGGGAGGAAGAAAGAAAAAAATAATAATGTCAGTCAACCCTCACTTGAAAGGCTTCATGAAGTAGGACAAAATATTTGATGATGGTAAATAAAGTAATTGATAACAGGTGGCCAGAAAAGCACTGCCAGATGTAATCATAGACAGAGAGAACTTTCATAGTCAAAGTTAGGGTCCTGACTGTACTTTTATATGAATTGAAGCTTTGTAAGCCATGAAAGAAGAACACAATACCAGCAGAATTTTACCAGTTGCTGGGAAAGTGGAGGACTAGAGTCCTGTGTTAAGAAAGTATCTTACATTTATTACAATAAATCCTTATTTCCTATTTTTATTCATAGATGTGAACATTTACATAATTAGGAGAAAAACATTTTCTTCACTAATTAGGAGATGATTGATGGCCAGAGTTAAGGCAAAATTATTTGCAGAAGCATAATTTGTTCCTACTTAAAGTAATGACATGTGTTGTTTAGATTAGTTATTCTGTAATGTTCCTTTGGAGAGAGTAAATTAACACATTACTTCTTAACATCATTGAGATCATGAGACTAAGGATTAAGCTTGGCTAATACATGATTTACGCAGTCTCATATTCACAGAGTTGGAAGGAATTAAAGAAGTCCCTTCAGTGCATGGGGTGGGTATTGACTCCATGATTTTGTTTGTGGTATTTGCTTTTAAGCCAGAGCTTGAGTAAGTAGCTCTAGATGTCCTGGAACTCACTGTTCAGACCAGGATTACTTTGCACTCAAAGAGATCCGCCTGCTTCTGCCTCCCACGTGCTGGAATTAAAGGCATATGCTACCATGCCCAACGGACTCCATGTTTTTATGGGACAAGAACAGTAGTCAGTGTTCTCCAGAGGAGCAGAGCCTGTTGAATATATGTGTAGTTTTAGAGCTTGGGTTAGACAGAGAGTCAAGACAATCTCACAGTGGCTGCCTGCAGTCTGCAGAGCTGTACATACCAGTGGATGCTCAGTTCAAGGAGCTGAAATTCTCAGAACCAAAGAACCAAATGGTGCCCATTCTAAGGCTAAAGATCTGGACACTCCTTAAAGAATTGTTGGAGCAAGTTTATAGGTAAGAGTCTACAGTCTGATGTTTATGAAACAATGAATAGCTGGAGCCAACTGGAATCCACCCAAGGAGAACTTATTTATCTTAAAAGTCTTCTTCATCCTTTCAGTTTTGTTTGCAAGGCTCCAGCCTATTGGGTGGTGCCATCCACACCATGCTTGGGTCTTCTTCTTCTTCTTCTTCTTCTTCTTTTTTTTTTACTTTCATGTCAACTCTTTCTAGAAACACCCTCATAGATACATGTGCAGAAACACCAATAGATTTCTCTCAATTCAAAATGGTAATCATCACAGTATGCTAAGATCATGGGATTTTAGTAAAGTTCCCTAATATTTCAAAAGAATTATGGCTTTATATGTTATAACCATTTATGTATTTGATGTAGAATTTAACTTTTTATTTCACTTTTTAGATTATAATGTAATTATGTCATTTAACTTTTCATATTACTCCTTTCATATCCTCCCATATGCCCTGTCTTTATCTCTAAATACACAAATACTTAAAAGTAACTTGTATAATGTTACTTGTATGTTTTCAGGTTATTGAACAATGAATCAGTGTGCTTTTCCCTAAGTGAGACTATTTCTCCCACTCTCAGCATCCCTTAGTTGTCTGTAGTTCTTTGTATAAGGTTGAGGCCTCTTGGTCTCTCCTTCATGCATTCTAGCATGTCCATTGGTGTTGGCCTCGTATAGCAGTCATGTTGATGAGACAGTATGGTGTAATGTCTGATATTACTAGAAGAAACAACCACACAGCAAAAATCTCCTGGATTTTACAATCATTCTCGCATCTATTCTGCAATGTTCTCCGAGCTTTAGGTCTGGGGGTTGTTTTGTAGATCTTTGATATATGATTTTATTCTTAGCAGCAGGAATATCAAAAGCAAAGTTACTTATATTCACATTCCTACTGGAATAGTATTGTCTTTCTCTTCCAAATTTGCTTTCACTCTTTTGCAAAGATTATATATGATACTGTGTGTGTTGTTTTTGGTTCTTTGAAACAATGTTAATATCAGCAAAGGTCCTGTGCTAGACAGTGATCTCATCACATTAAGCATGTTAATCCACATGATCTGCACAGTAGCTTTCTACAGTGGGTTTTATCACTATCTTCATTGTACAGGTGTGCTACTGGGAAGATGGAGGAAATAATAACTAGCAAGAATATAACAGCACATGCTGTATCACAGCTCTGCTCCACACTTAACCAAGCTGCCTCCTGCTTATATTTCCTTGTTCTCGGAAATTCCTATTTAGTCAGATTTTCCCCTCAGTTCAGATGCTTAGCATATTTCTGCGACTGAAATGTTCAGACACGTCTGTTTGTCTACTTACTTCCCTTTTTTGTGGATTTTATTGCACCGTTTACATTTTCTTGTGCCTTATTTTCAGATATGTACCAAGGCTTCGTTCCCATTATTTTTCTTTATTTTTGTTGTCTAGTATCGTTCTTTTGGAAGTCTCTTCATCTATCATTGTTTTATTTAATGGTTGTCAGCTTCTGCTTAGCTTATTTGCTACATTTCTCTCTCTTTTGGGAGGTTTCAAAGACACTTAAAGACAGTGGATTCCACATTCCTTATTCCCTCATGCTTCCCCTCCTAAAGCTTATTCTCATTTTTGTATCTGTATCTCAGGGCACTTAATGGAGTCATCTTCCTTCCCAAGGGAAACCATTAGAACCTTCTTCAAAAGTTCTTCCCCCTCATTTTTGAATAAAGTCCACCATAAAGAATTTTAGACTAGAAGAGCAGTTTGAGAAAAAGGTAGAGATGATAATGTTCTTGTCCCATTGGGCAATAGTGAGCAGTTCTGAGAGTCCAGAAAAGAAAAGGGAAAGCAAAGAAACAGGGATTAGAAAAGATTGGTTGAAAATATAGATTTTTTTTGATCCTTGTAGTCAAAGTGGATACTTGATCCCAGGTCCTTCAGTAATAGGCTTCTTGTCTTTCAGGCAGTGTGACCTTGAAAAGGACATTGTGATGAGCAATGGTCTTCATCCTTCATCTCTAAAGCTCCAATGCTTCAAGATAACATCCCCTTTGGAGAGTTAAGAGTTCTCATAGATGGAGCCACATGCCATAAGCCAGTCATAGGAATTAGAAGAGAAATTAAGTGAACAAGGTGGGCAGTCTAATGTGCCTCATATTTGGAACACTAAGTACCTTTGAGCTTGGAGAGATACTGAGGGTAAAAACTAGCATGGAAGTGTGCATGGATCTTTCTATCCCCCTCTCTCAGAATTGATAAGCTAAGACTTTTGCCAACAGTGTCTAGTAAGCACACAACTCTCTTCCATCAGTCCCAGCTGTCTACCTAAGTTATTTTAGTGACTTCTGTTTGATATATTCATTCTGGCCATCTCCTTTAACAAACATTTTTGCATCTTCTATACCAACATTGAGAATTGAATCTAGGGCCTGCAGCATGCCAGGCAAGTTCTCTATGGTGGAGCTATAGTCCCAATCCTTCACATTCACATTCTTGGAGATATTATTATTGTCAATAATCTAGAGAAAAGAAGATAAGTCCAATGGGAAATTCCCCACCCCCCTTTATAAAAGATCTCATCTTACCTCAACTTAGACAAGTGAGATTTCTACAAATAAATGAAGTTTGATTGAGTCAGAACAGGAAGCATTCTGTCCTGAGCAATAGTCTGTGTTAATGAATTAGAAGAGCAGCCAGGTCTTGGTAGGAGCCTCTCAGCTGGAATGATGGCTGTACTATGCTGGGGTCCAATTCAACACAGGAGTAGTTTGAGAGAGCTGTGTCTGGGCATAGGATGAGGGTGGATTTTTTCCTCTTTGTTTATTAAATTGGAATTCAAACAAGTTTAAATTAGCCAGGGAGAGAATTGTTTGATTTTCTCTCTATTTGTCTGAGACAAGGAGGAGGGAAATGAACCAGGGGATGTTTCTGTTCAGACACTTACACATCAGAAGTGATTCTATAGCCTTAACAGGAGTTTTATACATCAAGTCAGTTGTTTCTTATTTTGATTAAGGCAGAACTATAAAATGTATTTTCTAAATATGCCCTACAGCCATCAGTTTCTTAGCCATGTTTTCAGAAAGCTTGTTTGCTTGAAAACTGAATCAATTTCTACTCCAGCATACTTACCAAAAAGGCCTGAAGCACAGGACGTAGTATAATAGCTCAACCATCTCTGGACTCCTTGCCTGCACCTCGATAGTTCTGGGGGGTTAAATCACAGCAGCTGGAAGTAAGTCACATCTCTGTGGCAGGAGGTATGTATCTTGTTGTATTATTTCTGTTTTCTTCGTGTTCTCTTTGTTTTGGTTCCTTCACTATGGTTACTTTACATTTTGCCTGGTCTATAAATTAAGATTTAGAAATTTGTCAGTGAAAGAAACCACAAACTGTTAAAGAAACAAGGAGAGGAAGAAATAAAACTAGTGGAACATCAGAATGTTTGGTGACTGTGTTTCTCCTTCAGATAGTTACTCTTCTTCAATTTCAAATGTAATCCATTCTGTCTTCTCTCTCTCTCTCTCTCTCTCTCTCTCTCTCTCTCTCTCTCTCTCTCTCCTATCTTCGGAGGAATTTGCTCCATGAAGTAGTATTCCTTGCTCTGTACATTCACATCCTATCTCTCCATTGACTTTCTCCCCCAACATATAAGTAAATCTACCTTTCCTCTCTCTCTCTCTCTCTCTCTCTCTCAAACACACACGCACACACACACACACACAGACACACACAAACACAGAAAAAAATAAAAATAAAAGGAAAAGAGTCAGTGTGGGTGTTTGACCAGTATGTGTCAATCTGGGGACAAGAAGACCATACATTTTATGGAATAGAATTCCTGACCACCTGACATGCTTAGTTTCTAGTTCCATATGACCTTGCCTTGAAGTAAGAAATTTACTGCAGATTGTCCACTGGATTTTTGCAGAGAATCTCAGATTTTATTATTTAGGACATGTTAGCTAAGAATGGATATCCCCCCACCCTCCCTACCCCTGACATATCCTAGTAAAGCACTATTAAACTCTGAAAAACAAAATCCCTACCCAAGCTCAGAATGTTTGGGAAGACTGGGTTTTGCAAGCTCACCATGGGACCAAAACTGCCTATCCTATTTCATATAAACCTTCCCATGTGTTTAAATGTTCAGGATCAGGGTTGTTTCTCTGTGCATTACTGGAGTCTTTGTGCTTGAGAGGACCTGAGGTCAATCACAAACACTGATGTAGGCTGGCTCACAACTGTCTGTAACTGCAACATCAGAGGATCCAATACACTTCTCTGAACTTCAAGGGTACTGCATCCATGTGAGGCCATACCTACACAGACACACACAGAGATAGGCCACAGACACAGACATGAACAGACACCACAGCCAAAGGTACAGAAACACACACACACACACACGATTTAAACATAATAATAAATTTTTAAAAAAGAAAGGCTTATGCAGACCTATGTGCTTGAATAAAAGGTGAATGAATAGGGCGTAGAAGACTATAAAAATGAACTACATCTAGATGCTGTAATTGTAGATACGCATATGTATTTGATGGATCCACAGAACATACAACATACATTCAATGCATGTATGATGCTAAGACACATAGCCTGTAGTAAATATATCACTTTGGTTGGAGATGATGATAGCAGAAAATACATTTTGGAGGATAGGAGATTATGGGAAATCTTTCTCTACTTTCAATTTTGCTATGAATCTAAAACCATTCTAAAAATACTCTTTATGATAGAAAAGCGAGAAAAGTGTATTTCTCTAAAAGCAGATTTCTTCTCACTAGTGAGTTCTCAGAGCCTTCCCTGCTTAATTGTCTGTGTATTTTTGTGTGGTTAGAAACATTTTTTCTGATAGTAGAAGTGTTTTCGTGAAGAGCAAGTTTGTAAACGCAGTCCTGCTCTGTATTTTAATTTGCACAGTAAGTTCAGCATTCAAACTGCACTTAGAAAACACCAGAGTGATACGGAATGAGGATCGTGCTGTAGACTTTCTCTATGTTTCTGACATATGCTCATCTGTTTTCTCTTTTTATCTGAAGTCCTTACAGTTGCTCAGCTCATAAGATCAGAGGGCTGTGCAGGTAACAGCTGTAGTGAATAGCTTCGACATGCCTTCTTTTAAACATCAGCAAGTTTAACATTGCAAGTTTCCTCATTTATTTCCCTGATTTCATGCCCTCCTCCACACTTAGAATGCTGGATTAAAACTAAAGGACTCTGCCATTGGATCGCTGCCCCTCATTTTGCAATTTAGCTCAGCAGGGAGCTAACATCTCAGCTTTTGCTCTGGAAGATTAATTTATTAAAAGGCAAAGAAAAACATTAGTAATAGGGGTTATAAGTTAACCCAAGTTGAAGCTAGACATTATAAAGGACATGCGATCCATCACCAGGATGACGGGTTTGTCTTACTTCTAACTCAAATAAATGTCTGAGAATTAAATCAACAGAAATAAACTGAGTCTCTTCCCTTCAGAAGTACTCAACCTTCCTTTGAATTCAAGCCAAACATTTTACATTCTCCCTTCTTTTGCATCGTCTGAGTTTCCCCCAATTTTTGCATCATGAAGGTTTCTGCTGAGGATGGCGCTCCCGATCTCTAATATAACCACAAGCTGCACATCTTGCCAGAAAGTAAATTGGGAGATCGTTGTAGTCCTCCTTTATCTATTACTGAGTAAATGGATTTTGGGTGTTCTGTTTTGTTAAGTAGCAGTGTGTGACCTTGTCTCAGGAAAGCACTGTTTAGTATATGCCAACATCTATGCTTGAAAGTAGGCAACTGTTGTTTCCCTTTAGAGGGCTTCTAACATGTCTCCTCAGCGTTTCAGTTTGTACTGTGTTCTCTTCAGACATTCCCCATCATTGTCTTAGAACAGAGACCCTTTTGGTCCTATTTTCATTTTACTACCTTTTGTATTTCACTTTTATTAATTTCTTATTGCGCAAACAATCCACACCTTGACACAGTGGATTCATGTATACAAACTTTGTATATATACTATAAAAGGCAACTCAAACTAGTGATACAACCTAAAGCTACATGAACCTGCATAAGACAATGGCAAAGAGGGCTTTGGCGTCTGACTGATTGGTGTGAATATGGCATGGGCACCATATGCCTCATGCATTTTGGAGAAGTTTGAATATCTTTCTGTTATATATTCCTTAGGTATAAGCTGGGAACATGGTGCATTCCTACCAGTGGAGATTATTGAAAATAGCACAGAAGGCCCTTGTTGGTCATTATTCTAAAGTGCCCATCTTCCTGGTGGCTGATCTCTCTTTCCTCTGTTCCCTCCTGAACTGTAGACAGGATTTGTAGTCTCGATTATGTAGGTTTCATGATGTGCAATAATAATGCCTTGTACTATGGTGGGCCTATCTTTTCTCTTGTCCACAAATGAAACTCTTGTCAAGTGGGACCTCCTTTTAGGCTAAAAATAATTCATCTTAAGATGCTGATTGATGAAAGCATCATGTCTGTTCTTTCATCCATGGTTTATTTGAATTTGTAACAGCATAAGTTCTTAATTCAAGAAGTGCCTACACAAAGACAGGCTAATGCCAGGTTATTTCTGCTACCTTGCACGTAGAGGAGGTTGTGGTTAACAGTCTCAAAGGGGTGTGGTAATCAGCTTTCTTACCTATTTAAATCTCATCATCATCATCATCATCATCATCATCAATCACCTTTATTGACATCATCTAAATCAAAGGCTACTCATATCTGATCACCTCTGGCATTGTATGTAGTTAATCACAATCTTCCGAATCTCAGATAAGTGTAGATCAATATTCTTCTTTCATTTATATAAAACCCCAGGCTATGGGAAATTAAGCAACCAGTCCAGAGGACATGAGCAATAGTTAAGATTTGAGCCTAGGCTGTTCCTCATGCCTGTCTGCCTCTACAGGCAATACTTTAATCACTGTGCATTGCATGGAAGAAGTAACATGACCAACTGCTGGGCTTATAGCATTGCTTCTCCTATGTCTCAGCCACAGGCAAGGCATGAGGAGCCAGACCCAGCTGTCACATCCACTTCCTAGTAGAGTGCTGTTCTCACCAAATGTTTGCAGGAGGAAAATGGACATCTGAGTATTTGCCTCAACTCTTTACATTTCTCAAGGTCACTTGTGATAAATGACACTTTTGGCTATTATAATGGTCTTGGAAGAAGTGGGGAACCTTGTCTCCATTATTTATAGAGTATGTCAGCATTGTTAATAACTTAGGAGAGGAAGCTCTCCCACCAAGAAGCTGAATGACATTCATTTGCACCTTATGCAAACAGAACTTTCTAACCACTGTAAATAATATGCAGCAGTTACATGATTAGTTTGGCCAGTAAGCACCCTAGTAATTCCACCCGCCTTAGGATTTAAGTGGTTTCACTTAAGCGGTCTCTGTTACTCTCATTATTTCTTACTAATTTGGTTCAGAGAACAGCAAGATGCAGAGCACCAATTAAATGATCTCTGTCAAATATTCAACTTTCCTTGTTCTTTATTTGCCCAATAATAGATGTTGTAGCCTGTATATTTTAGTTTGATCATGTGCTGAGTACAGTCCTACCAGCATCAATTCCAGCATGGTGTGTAGAAATGTGTGTCTCATTGTGAGGCAAAGCTAGTGCAGGCTGCACAGTGAAACCCCATAACCACGTACTGTGCTGAGAATGGCTTCCATGGCAGCCTATATTTTGCTGCTCTGGGAACTAAATTACCAGCAAATAATGAAAATAACAATAACCAAAGCACAGGTCCAATACACCCACAATTTCCCGCTCCAAAGCTTAGCTTTCCACTTATAAACAAAAGGGTGGTGTGTCACATGATGCATAACAGACATATGCTCCTGACAGTGTTGAGTTCCTATTTTGTATATCAAAAGGATAGCATGATATTGATAATGTTATAACATGGCTCATAGCTGGGACATTTGAAGGAGAGTGTGGTTGCATCTATTTTGATTCAAAGTAACAGCAGCAAAACTACAATATGAAGGCAAAAAGCACAAGTCATAAAAGCTGGCATATTTTTTGCGTATTTAAGGCATATTTGAAATTCAAATAAGTTGCAAAAAAGCAAGACAGCAAGCTAATGTTTTTATCTATTTAGAATTCAAATATAGTTTTGTCTCCCTGAGTTAAAATTGCACAAGAAGACACCGGTAATGTGTACAAATGCTTGGGGACATTGCAGGGACACCCAGCCAAATTAAAAAACATTAATTACATTAGTGAGAATTTGTATGGTGTTTTGCTTATTAGATTTTAATTTTTTTCCTGTTCTTGAGGTCTTGGTTCTATTCTAATTGAAGTGGTTCTAATCTTTTGGGGTAAGTTATCATGGCACATACATGTGACATACTAAAATTGCTCCCAAAGAGTTTAGTAAAGCTCTAATGATTTTAATAAAGATCAACTACCAGCCAGTAAAAGCAAACACACTTAAAAATGTTTTCTTTTGCTGAAGCCCTTTGGGGGAAAAAAACTGATATAACTTTTTTATTCTAAGTAATTAAAAAAAATGCTTCTGTGACTAGTCTTGTCTGTGCTCTGATAATTGTGCTGATACATGGAGTACTTTCCATATATTGATTTTAGGTTTAAGTGAGACACTGTAGAGTGTTTAAAATGAATGGGCAGGGTCTTGCTGTTTATAGACTAGGGCATGGCACCTATTCTGCCTGCCCTGTAAGTGGGCTGCATCCCAGGCTGGGTAGAATAGAGCCAAGGCTTTTGTGAGCACCCTAAACAGTGACTATGTCAATATGGCTATCCCTAACCCCACACACACACACACACACACACACACACACACACACACACACACACACATACACACACACATACACACACACACACAAACACACACACACACACACACACACACACACGAAAGGCAAAATACTCAACTGCTGTGCAGAAAATGGAAGCAAGTCACCATCTACTTATTAACCTTGGTTTGTTTGTTATCTAAAATAGCCCCCGAAGACTTCAGAGTGTGAGGAAAAGGATATTCATGAGCAAAACAGAACACTTGGGTTAAAACCCGGAGTACTCATGTATGAAAGGAGTCAGTCATCAATATGTAGTGTCCTGACAGTTCTCCAGCACATTAAAGTCCTGTCAGCTTAAATCCTATTGTCATTATCACACACTCATTTTCTTAGCCAAGCCTTGGGCAGCAGAGATATGCTAGAGTTCTCAGTGTGTGTGTGTATGTGTGTGTGTGTGTGTGTGTGTGTGTGTGTATGTCTTAGGAATGAGGGTATAAAATACAGAAGTTGTGTAGACAGAACATTACAAGCGTCACGTGCAGTCCTAAGGTTTTTCTGTTAACTCTAATGTTAACCCTATTTCTGAAAATAGAATCTTAGATGGACAACCTCATTTCCCACCTTCCCAACTATACCCCACCTCTGCTTTCCAAAATATGCTTCACTCACTAGTGTTCTCTCATGCAGGGTCAGGACAGAATGTGTTATTCCTGCTTATCTCGTAAATTATTTCACCTTTTCAGGCTTTTAATTTGAGGTGTAGGCTTTTTCCTAAAAGTAAGAGCTTGCTCTCATATTTTCAGATGACAATGGATAGGATTTGGCACCAGGTCTAGTGCTATGAAGTAGAATAGTCCCTTAATGTTCACCATAGCCAGAAATATAAGATAAAAGCTGCTTCAGGTTACAAGTAGCAGAAGCCTTATTTAACTGGATAAAATACTAAAGAAACATGATTATTGGGCAGATATAAGGCTGGGTTTCAGATGGGATGATCTAAGAGTTTAAGGATACCATAAGGGATCCAGGTTCTTTCTAGTTATTCACAATGTACTGAAAGTCAATTCTGATATGCATTAGGGCTATGGTTAGTAACACGGGAAGCTTCTTGCTTTCTTCATCATTTTGGTAGATGAGAAAGTCTTCTTTCTATAGCTGTCTTTTATTGCTGAGAAAGCTCTGGAAATTGCTCCCTGGTGTCTCATTGACCTGATTTAAATCACATGCTCACATCCTAGGTGATGGTTTTATCCTGAGAAATGCAGTGAGCTGCCCACCTAAAATTGGCTGGTTAATGCTTATGCAGATAGAACTGTTTCCTTGACTGGTAGAGAGTACACCAGTGAAATCTCATGTGATGATGTACAATGAGGAGTAGACCCAGCATTGGGTGGGAAATCAAATATGTATCTTCTCACAAAAATTAGTTATCCTTTCTATAAAGACTGACGACTGAAGGGTCACTACACGAAGTCCATCTTTCTAATTATGACATTATTGACATCTTTCTGAGGTCATTATTATCATTTGCATCAGCATTAGCAAGGAATTCTGGTATCTCCATGCACCTTTGGAGAGAATTAATTCTGTTTCTCATATTCTTTTGCCATGTATGTTTATTGGCACAGAGATGTCAAATTGAACTTTTTCCACTTTAACTCATTATGGATGTGTGTGGTTTCTCTTGTAGCCTCTAACACTTCCAGGTATGTAGAGTCTCATGATCTTAGAGAACTAGTGTTGATTAGATTCTTTGGGACAAGAGGATTTTATATAGAGATAGAGTTGATAGAGACAAGGCAGAACCTTTGCTGTCAACATGGATGGTGTAAGCATCACTGAAGTGAATGGAAAGTGGGTCATGAATGAGCTCCAAGTGTACCAATGTTGCTTCTGCATGTTGACAACAGACTGCTGGTGCTGATGAGGCCCTCTTTGCATCCTGGAATGGCTCTTGTCTCTGCATTCTCTTTACAGTACAGTCTCTAATTCCAATCTATATCCATCTCTGTGTTTATTTTTTACCTCTTCAGACAGATCCGGTGAATGTCCTATGGATTTTTGTTCATTATGTGTTCCTTCCAATCAGTGGTTTACTCTGAATTGGTTTTGTCTTCTCTAAGGCTCTACACCTTAGGAACCAAGGGGACACTACTGCTTCCACGTGTCTGTTTATATATGCATATTGATTGGACTACTTATTTCACACTCTTTCATAAAATCTAGTCATTTTTCATGCCTTTAACTCCAAATTAGTCTCACTCTTCTTCTCTGAAAATTACGTACTCTCAGAACCTCAAGGACTGAAATATTTTTTTTAATAAGATGAGGTAGTAAATAAATATTGTGGGTCATATATTCTACATTACTGGCTTTATACCACAAGATAATACATCATATGATTCTCAGAGAATCTTTTAAACTTGATATGAACATTTTCTATAAACTCCGAATTTTGGGGAATTTTAAGATGTCAAAAACATTTTGAGCTTAATTTAAGTACACGGTCAAATATAATTTATTTTTACACTGTATCTTTCATTTAAAAGACATTATTGATAACCCACTCATTAGTAGAATCATTAATTTTACTTGACATTCACAAATAAGGTTTTTTTTTGAGAAAATTGTAGAGGGTTTCTTATTTTTCATTTCAATTACAAAAATTTAAAAAATATTTAGTTATTTTTATTATATTTGTTTGAGTGTTTTGTCTGCGTGCACATCTGGTGCCCACCGAGGCCAGATGAGGGGAACTGATTCCTAGATAGTTAGGAATATCTATTCCTAGATACCAACTTCTGTATTAGTCAGGGTTCTCTGGAGTCACAGAACGTATGGGTAGTTTCTATATAGTTAGGGAATTTGTCGATGACTTACAGATTGTAGTCAAACTCCCCAACAATACTCAGCAGTACTTGTGGATGGAGTCCAAGGATCTAGCAATTGCTCAGTCCCACGAGGCAGCTGTGGATGGAAGTCCGAGGATCTAGCAGTTGCTCAGTCACACCAGGCAGGCCAGGAAAAGCCAGAGTGAGATGTTACAGATGATTATGAGCTGTGGTGTGAGTACTTGGAACCAAACACTGGACTGCTGCAAGAGCAGCAGATACTCTTAACCTCTCAGCCATCTCTCCAGCTGCTGTCTCAGCTATCTTTAGCTTGTGATGGCAAGTATAATTATTGTGTCTATCTTATAAAAACCTTAAATAAACAGCTGAAGGTCATGCAGTACAGTAGAGCTGCTGCTTAGCACGGAGTCTTATTCTGAAATATTCACTGTTTTTATGACTAAGCTACTTGTATTCACCATTGAGAAAATTCTTTTTGTAAAGTTTCATATTTCTATTGACTTTCGTGAACTATTAGTCTTATAAAAATTACACATATTTTAAAAATCTTTGGACACATGTAAATAAATAGAAACTGACTTTATAGTTTTCATCCCAAGGAATAATACTTAATATGATTTTATTTGTATGAAAAAAACAGTTTCTATTATATGGTTTCTAGATGTTCACTCAGAGGGAGATCAATCTCATTTTAGTTGGAGGGAAATATTAGGTCTCTCAAAATTATAGGCTAATTAGTTTCTCAGACACTCCATCTGAAAGGTAACTCAATGACAATTACCTAATTGATATATTGCAGACTTCATTTCCCCAGCATTGTATGTCATGAGAAGAGACAGAAATGTTTGGGTTTAGAAGGAGCTGGAAGCTGTGTCTAGCAGCCGAGAGCTATTTAATACCTTCAGCCTGGCCTTGGTGTTTCTAGGAGCTGGTTTGAACATTGCAGCAGGGCCTTTGAGCCACTGTAGAGAAAGAATGACCCAAAGAGTATTAACATCATGTACACTTACATGAAAACTATGATGATGTGTAACACAAAGCGAGAGTGCTAATAACTGCCTACACACAAACAACCTGAGCTCACAGCCCAAAGGTACTAAGCCCTCCTTGATCCTGGATAAGAGAATGATGGCTGCTTACTTATTAATCACATTTAAGCCATATTTTCCCTACGGTCCTATGATATAAGAACCTACTCTACAGTTATTGAATTACTCTGCTTCCTGGCAGCTTCTATTCTAATTCACAGGCTTCCTTCTTGAAATTTCTTTAAAGCCAGCACCTTAAGCATGTTTCCTGGAATGAGTACTTTCTAATATTGTTCTACTCAGGAATCTTGTGGCTCATCACAGTGTGTGGTCTCACTATTGCAATGGGGATAAATATGTCTTGTTCAAATACAGATATGGTCTTGGTTTGGGCTAGAAGACATTGACAATGCTTATTCAACTAGTGATGGAAATACTTACATGCAGTTTATTCTATTCTTAATGAGTTTTTCCTAAACTTTATCATTTCAGGAAAATTATGAGAATAGTAGATTAGTTGTGAAATATATATATTTCACATATATATGCATATATTTATTGTACAACATTGCATATATGTATATATGTAATTAATATATATCATGCATATTTAGAACTCAGACAATAAAATCTTGTCAATAGCAAAGATTTTGACTGTCATTCTATTAGTTATTTAGTGATGGCTCAGATATTATTTCAGTGTCTAATTATAAACTTGTGGTTCTGACTTAGGTAGTTCTGGGAATAATCTGTGAAATGAGAATAGCGATGATAAATAATTTATACAAATATTGGGCGATTGAATTAGATGTTATCATGTTTTAAGTGTTAAATATATTTTAGTGATAACGATTTTTGTGATTGCCATGATTTGTGGATTATCTCATTTCTAACTCATGGAAAAGGCTACATACTGCTTTGCAACTCAGTCCTTGTTGGAGGAGATAGTTTCAATGCAGAGGAATTTATTACAATCACTCAATGCATGTTAAATTCTTTAGGTTTTAGAAGAATTTTTATAGTTCAAAATACACTTTCTGTGAGTTCTTCACAGAGCTTGCTAATGACCTTTCCTTTCAGTAGTTCCACCAGCCTCTCTTGGCTGAGGTAGGTGGTTTCTTTATAGGATTGAAGTACTTCTTAGACTACTTGGCTTTTCTAAGGAAACAACAGTTCTACCCCAGCTGGGCTGACTCAGAACACAAAGGCTCTGGGTTTGACTGAAGCCATAGAATACTGCATGTCAAGTGCTTATCAAGAGCATCATCTCAAAGTCTCTACCACTTATCTCATATTAAAAGCTCAGCTTAGAGAACAGACTCTTCATTCAAGAGATCAGCTCATGCCTCATGGCATTCTAAAATCCATCCTTGACTCCAGGCATAGGAGAGCCTTGCTGACCACCTGCATTGTATTATTTTGTTTTATGGATGGCTGCTCTCACAATTTACATTTAACTGTGTCCTTGCCATCTACATTTCATGTCTCAAATGAAATCCTTCCATTGTTAACTTCAAAACACAGGGATGGGTAAAAGGTCTAGAACAAACAGTAAGTGCTCAGTAGTTACTTGGGTGGTGAGTGAATAAATGCAGACATGAATAAATGATTCAGTGGGTTTACCTCATGTTTCACCTCATATGATTCAAGATGGTCATATCCTTTGAAGCTCATTACTGATGATTATGCCAAATTCAGTTGCATGATGGGAGGAATATCCCAGGAAATTAAACATAATTCAGAACCATTCAGAAATTTTATCTTTAAATGTACATACAGTAAAATATGCAGTTGGTGGGTGCCTATATTCAGGGAACTACCTTTGCATCTGGGATTCTCAACCCCAGACTTCTTGGTGATTTGATTTTGTAGTCACACCATCCCCTTCCTCATAATCCCTAATTGTTTATCTGTCTCTAGATCCTTTTGCCTCTTTAAGAATGTCATATAATAGAATCATAACAATATGTAACTTTTGAGACTCATGCTTAGGGATTTTCCAAATTTTTGTGTGCATGCATATTATTCTGCCTTATAGTTGAGTGGAATTCACTGCCTCTTCCACAAGTCATCTGCTATGAACTATTCTCTTTCTCTCTCTCTCTCTCTCTCTCTCTCTCTGTCTGTCTGTCTCTGTCTCTTGTCTGTCTCTGTCTCTTGTCTCTCTGTCTGTCTGTCTCTGTCTGTCTCTGTGTCTCTCTCTCTCTCTCTCTCTCTCTCTCTCTCTCTCTCTCTCTCTCTCTCTCTGGGTATGCCTAAGTCTATATTTCTTGAGGGTAAGTAGTGGGCAGAGTGTGGAGTCATATGGAAGATACGTGCTTAACTCGTAAGAAACTATGAGTATACTTTCCAGAGTGAGAACCTTGTGCTTAAAAGCTGCCCTTGTGCTGTGTGCTCACCAGCCCTAAGTTTGGTGATACATGTGCTTCATTGCCACATCATAGCTTTAATTTGCATTTTCAAAGAGTTATAGAGTATTTCTCTAGTTTTTAATCACCTTTCATATATCTCTATTTATGAAATCTTTACTCATGTAAAAAATTGAGTTGCTCATTTTCTTAATGTTGGTTTTAAGAGCTCTATGTATTAGGGTTAAAAATTTCTTCATTAAATATAGGATTTGCAGATACAGTCTCCCAATCTGTAGTGTGTTTTTTCCTAATAGTATCATCCATAGAGTAAACATTCTTATTCTTGAATTGGTTTTACTTTTTTTCTGTTGTATCTAATGAATTTTCTCTTTTGCCATAGAAATGTTTCTTATAGATTTTTCTCTTGTTTCTGTCTGAAAGTTTTATAATTCTTCATTTTATATTGAGCTCTGGGATCAATTTTGGATTAGCTGATGAATAAAGATGGGACTTGGGTCAGGGTTCATTTCTTTGTATGTAAATGGCCGATTGCTCTATTACTGCTTGTTATTAAAGCTGTCATCCCCCACTGAATAGCTGGTGTAGCGTGGTCAGAATGAACTGGCATATTTGCTGGACCTATTTCTTCTCTCACTCTTGTTTTACTGCTCTGTGTCTACCTTGTTCCAACATTACCCTGACCTGATGACATAGCTTTACAGTGAAACTTAACAGTAGGTGGGATGGCTATTTCAACTCCATTCTTGTTTAACAATATCACATTGAACACTCTATTTTCTCTTATTTTTGTGTTACATATATGTTAGAATTAGAATGTCTGTGTCTATCAAGAATCCCATAAAGAATTTACTTAAAACTTTGTTAAATGAATGTAGGAATAGTTGACTTTTTAGGATACCATGTCTTCAAACCCATGAACACCATGGCCTGAACACCATGGCCTGCCTCTCCTTCTGTCTTTCAGCAGCATTGTATTTAGCAATCTTCAGTGTACAACTTCTGTAAGTTTGGTAATTCTAGTAACTAGATATAACTAACATTCATAATACAATACTCATATCTAACTAAATATAGCCAACCACTACCTATTTCACCGTAGGAAACTGTTATAGATGGTAGTAGTTAAAATACAGTTTGTATTTTTCATTAACAGCATAGCCTTTATATGCCAAATCTTTGCCCACCTGTTTAATGTAGATTTGATGAGATTTTTCTATATAGACAATCCTGCCATCTTTGGAAAGAACTTTATGTTGTTTTTTTTCTTAGTTTGTATGCTTTTGAATTCTTGTTCCTGCCTTATTGTGCTGGCCAAAAATTCAGTCCAATTTTGAATAGAACTTGTAAGATGGACATTTTCTGTTATTTCTCATTGTTAAGGGAAAATATTCATTTTCTACCACTAAGTGTGGCTGATTTTTCTTTATTCTTTCATTCATCCCTCCATCTACCTGTTCCCCCCCTTCTTTCTTTACTTCCTAGGCAGGGTCTCCTTATATAGCTATAGGTGGCCTAGAACATGCTGTATAGGCTGACTTCAAACACAGAGATTCACTGTCTCTGAGTTCTGGGATTAAAGGAGCACACTACCATACCCAGAGGTGGCTTTCATGACAAAGTTGATGCTGTTTTCTTCTGTTTTTAACCTGTTTATAGTCCTTGTCTCAGAGTGGGTGTTTAATACTGTTTTGTCTTTTCTTTCTCAATTGATGCCATTTTCTTTTATATATTGTTTATGTGGTAGGTAGTCTAATGATTCATTGTAATGTGTGACACACTGTGATATAATGTGTACTGGTGGAATTTTATGTATTTGCTGATATTGTGTTGAGAATTTTTATACCTACAGCTAGATCTAGAGCGTTCTTTCTTGTTCAGTCTTTGGTTTTAATATTTATAGCTCTGTAAAATAACTTAAATGTGTTTTCTCTCCTCTATGATCCATAAAAGATCTGTAGAATTGATATTGCCTCTTTTTTTTAAATGTTTGGAAGCATTCTCCATTGCAATAAAGTCTGTTGGCATCTTGATCATAGATTTTTCCAGGCTCTACAACTATGAGAAATAATTTTGTTTATGCTACCAAGTTTATGACTTTTTAAAGTAGTAGCCTAAAATGACTCAGACAGAATATATAGGTAAATTTTGGTAGCTTTGAAAATTTTGGTCTATTCTGTTTAAATTCTCCAACTTTTGCATGCAGGTCTCAGCAACAGTGACCTTGCATGCAGGTCTCAGCACTGACCTAGTATGCATGTCTCAGCAGTGATCTTGCACCCAGGTCTTAGCACTGACCTTGCATACCGGTCTTAGAACTTTAAACATACTTAGACCTGCTAAGTTTTCTCCTTTCCTGGATGATATTGTTAATTTTTGTCTTCTTCATTTTCCCTTTTGTCATAGAGCTAGAAATTTGTTAGTTGTATTGATCATTTTGAAAAATTGACTTTGATGTTATTTGTTTTATTATTGTTTCTAGATTCAATTTTATTTACACTCTTTTCCTTATCATTTTCTTCTTCTCAAGTTTAGTTTTATTTTTCTAATTTTTGAGAAGAAAATAGATAACTCACGTGAGATCTTTCTTCTTTTTAATATAGGGATTGAATATAGTTTTTATAGTAAATTTCTCTGTTAAGTATTCTAGCTAATTTGCACAAATTTTGATGTGTTCCACTTTCATTTATATCCAATTCAAAGTATGTTTTAATTCTTTTAGTTACACTGTCAATTATTTACATGTGTATTATTTAACTTTTCATCAGTTAGAGATTTTCCAGAAGCAGCAAGTACAAGCGTTTTTTTATGAAAACATGAGGGCCTGAGTTTAAATCCCTAGTATCCAAAAAAAAAAAAAATCTGGGTGCAACCTCTTTATGTGATTAAGTCCATCACTGTGGGAATTGGGGACATGGAGATATCTTGGGAAATTGCTGGTTGCCAGGCCAACTTCATATTCAGTGGGTGATCCTATCTCTGAGGAATAAGGTGACGACTGATAGTCCAGAAAATCTGATTTTCTCTTCTGATCTCCCTACATGGAAGGGTGCAAGTACAAACCTATACCATGGGCACATATATTACATGCATATACCCCACACATACACACACTAAAGGAAAGTGCCAAGTCCTGCTTGACCATGAAAGGGATGGAATAACATGGTTCCTGCCACTGGAACAGAGACAGTAGAACATGGGCCTCCTCAAGTGTCAATAGTTGCTGTGGGCATTAAGGTTTGTGTATGTGTGTGTGTCTGTGTGTGTGTGTGTATGTGTGTGTGTGTGTATGTGTGTGTATACATGTACATATACACATACATATGCACATGCACTTACATTATATACACATATATTACATACACATATACATATATATTATTTTGTGTTCCTTCTTCTAGGAATGTCCTCTCTGCCAAGGTTAATGACTCCATGGCAATCAGAGACAGCAGGAGTCTGGGAGGTGAGGGTGTGGCTAATCCCTCAGAAAAATGGTAGATGCTGTGATCTTCAGAACAGCCCTTAAGGCTGTGAGAAAGAACTCTGAAAACATGAGCTCAAAAAAATATAATTTCTCAATTATGCAAAAAACAAGGATGCATTTTGAATTGTATAAATAGCTTCACAGATCTAAAGGAACAGAGGCAGCTACACTATGATCCACCTTGTCAGAAAGATACTAAGGAAGGAGATAAAAAGATTTAGGGCGTGGTAATGGTAGGGCATGATCATACCCAGCCAAGTTTACAGAGGCTGGCAGATCTCTGAATTCATTTGCACTGTTTAAAAAGACTTAGTACTTGATGTCTTCTTCTAAGAATCAAGGGGATAAGTCATGGGATGCTTATTCATGGGATAATCAAAAGGGAAGCTAGGGTAAAGACTGGGTTGATATGTAAATAACAGATTTGGTCCTCAAACATTAGATGTTCTATGATCTAAACCAATGAGGACAGATGTTTTTCAGGACTAAATGGTACAACCTAATACATAAATATCAACTCTTTCCCTGATATTTAAATATCCCTTAAACCAATCTAGGTATGTTTAAAAACTAATTGTCAAAAGTCCATTACTTTATAGTCAACGAAGAACATGTAACATTTTGATTATTAGAATGTTAGTAGGTATGATATGTGTCCTTCAACACAACAGCTTAAATATATCCTGCTGCTTTTGTTGTCATTCAGGTGAGCAAAATGTCTAGATGTGAACTACATTTTAGCTGGTGCATCAAGAAGAGAAGATGTTTGGAAAAAGGTAGGCAGAATCCAAACTGTAGACCTTAACTAAACATCTGGAATGTCCAGTGTTAGAAGTTTGTGAATAAGATGTCAGTTATCCAGTTAGACTGCTCTGCACAGTTAAGGATGAATGGAAAGAATATGAAAGGTAAGAAGTCTTTGTGGAAGGCTGTGGCCTAAAATACCAAAGGAGAAAATGGGACCAGTGACATTATATACAGCAGTCACTGAAACTTCTGGAGCATCTAGCCTGAATCTTCTGGAACAAGTTCAGATCAAAGAGGCAAGGAGAAGGTTAGTCCCTGCCTGAATATAGACTTGGGGATAGCACATATTTTTTTTTAAATTTATTTTTGGTTCTTATTGAGCTCAGGAGGAGCCAAGTATGATTCATAAGGGTATATACAGACATGACCCAAACTTTGATCTACTTTGGTCTAAGCATCAGATGGTTTTTGTTAACTGGGATACTGAATAAGCTTGATGACCTTGAGAAAAAGGCCAATTAAATCTGTATCATTCCTTTTTCCCTAGTAGTCTTTTCAATGCTAGTATTTCTAATCATTTTCTTTTTTCTTTAACTTCTTGCATGGCTTCAGTGTTGAAATGTAGCCTTAGAAAGAATCAAGTCATTATGCAGAAAACTGTTGCAAAAAAATAAAAACAAACAAACAAAACAACCCACTATTCAATTATTGACATTTTATTGATGCAAGGAATGGCACAATGACAACAGAACCATAAGCAGGTGCTTGATGCTTTCTAATCAGAGAGTGTGCAGTCTCCTAAGCACTGCAGCACCTTTCCAGATATTTCTCAGCATTGTTTGGCCTCATTTTTGACACTCAGACCTCAATCCTTTCCTTACCTTACTCTAGTCCTGGTAACAGCAAGCAGAGAATTTCCACCCGTAGTACCTCCACTAGGAAAGAAAATATTAAAATATCAAAAGACTGTCTTTTTAGCCCCTCGTGTGCTAATGATGAAAAGTGCCATGGGTCCTATAGCTGTTCCTACAAATTCTCATAGCCACTGAGCTGGAATAGAGAGTACCCAGTTCACTGTGGAGACAGAACATAAAAGTCCAGACATTTATTCCCTTTCAGCCCAATCTCAAAACTAACTAGTTCATGGCAGATGGAAGTTGGATGAATCTAAAACAAAACAAAACAAAAAAACAGACAAACAAACAAAGAGAAAAAGAGCTGCAGAATAAATGCAAGAATGGCCCTTAGACTTACCAGTTAGGAAGCAGAATTGCTATTTGCTAATGTGTCTCCTTAGTTCTTGCTCTGCCCTGCCCTCAAATATGTAGTTTATGGCAAATCCTCTGCTAACAACCCAAATTTCAAGGGACCTTTGTATATAATTGACTTCCAAACAGAAACCATTAAAACTAGTAAAATAGCAACAAAAATAAACCAAAACAAACTTGGCTTTATATGGATGACAAGAAAATTGACAAATCATTCAAGTCCAGAGCTTCAGTGCCTAGCTACTGTTGTAACATTTATGCGTCATAATTCCTGCTTGCAAAGACCTTTGAAATACTCTGAGAAAAGATTCAATAGAACAAAGAAGTTAAGATTATCACTTATGGCAGAAAAGAATAAATTGGTGTTCCATGTGTTGTCTTTCAAGCCACATTATTCTTGGCCTTTATCCTCTCTGCTGCAGATGCAGGAAATGGGCTAAGAGACTGAGCAGTATTAAACAGTATGCCTAGTCTTTGCTCAACATCTGCTGTGTGTTTTCATGCATTGCCTTAGTCAATATTTCTAGCAAGCTTTTTAAGGGGATAAAAAGGAATAAGGAACAGAAAGTTTAAGTTTGTCAAGATTGCAGAGAACCCACATTTGAAGGGAGACCTTTCTTCTCCTCTGGGTTTTGCTTGTCTGTCTGTCTGTCTGTCTGTCTGTCTGTCTGCTTTGTTGTTTTGACATTTTTCTTCTTATTCTTTAATTTAAATAAATTTTTTATAAAATATATTTTGGTCATGTTTCCCATTTTCCTTTCTTCCAATTTCTTCCAAATCTCCTTTACCCATCCAAATTCTTGATTTTTCCCAACTCTTTTCCAAAGGTAGCAACAAAACAAAATAAAAAAAATGAAACTCAATACAAACAAATAATAAGACAAAAAATGATGAAAGCACATCTGGTCTGGTTTCCTCTCTTGCTTTGAGTAAGCATTTTAAACAGTCAGTGTGGGGAAAAAATGCAGTAAGTGAGGAGACCCGGCTCTGCCATATATCCCTGATATGACAGATGGGTCCTCTGTCTTAATACATTTATCAGATGTTTGTTGGTTTGTTCACCAAGAAGCCCAGTGAGATAAAGCAACAAACTGACACAGCCTCCATTCTCAAAGACCTCACAGTCTTGTAAGTGGAGGCAAACTATGAATAACGTGCTTGGAGCAGTGTCAACTTTACAGTTTCCAAAAGGAAAGAAAATTATTTGTCAAAACTCAATTGCACGCATTCATCTCTATTTTTGTGTCCTGTCTTATTCCTAGTTCTGCATTCTTGCTTGTGCTTTCCCTAGCTTGGGAAAAGCTAGGGAAGCCAGAGCCTTACAAATAAAGCAGCCACCCACTGGACAGAGTACGGGGTCCACAATGGAGGAGTTAGAGAAAGGACTGAAGGAGCTGAAGGGGTTTGCAATCTCATAGGAAGAACAGCAATATCAACCAACCAGACCCCCAGAGTTCCCAGGGACTAAGCCATCAACCAAGGAGTACACATGGCTCCAGTTACATATGTAGCAGAGGATTGCTTTGTCAGGCATCAATGCGAGGAGAGGTCCTTGATCCTATGAAGACTCGATAGATGCCCCGGTGTAGTGGAATCCAGGCCACGGAAGTGGGAGTAGGGTGGGTAGTGGAACGCTTTCATAGAAACAGGGGGAGGGGGTTTGGATGGGAGTTTCTGGGAGGGGGGAACTGGGAAAGGGGATAACATTTGAAATGTAAATAAAGAAAATGTCCAATTGGGGCTGGAGAGATGGCTCAGTGGGTAAGAGCACCTGACTGCTCTTCCAAAGGTCCTGAGTTCAAATCTCAGCACCCACATGGTGGCTCACAACCATCTGTAAAGTGATCTGACGCCCTCTTCTGGTGTGTCTGAAGACAGCTACAGTGTCCTTACATAAAATAAATAAATCTTTAAAAAAAAAAAAAGAAAATGTCCAATTAAAAAAAAGAAAATAATTTAGTTGTCCAACATCCTTGTATTTAGCCTGGATGTAGCATAAAACTGGTTCTTCCAAATAGAGGCCTTTGCATGAAAGCAGAGATGAAAAGGAGCGATGAGGCAGAGACCATGTGCCAGTGACCCAAGCTGGCAACCAAGGATTGACTATGACTGTGAAAGGAAGTGAGAGCAGTTGCATCAGCTTCTCCACTTGAATTGTGACAGACCCATGAGAGTGTGGCTGTAGCAGCTGGGTTGGGGTTAGAGCCATTTTGAGTCTTAGGGAAGACTCTCTTGGAACCCCATTTTCTCCAAAGGTTCCATCAACTCACTATCCTCATGCCTTCCCAACAACTTTATATATACTTAACTCCATATCAGTGCCCTCCTTATTTACATATGCAGATTGTGCCTTTTCTGCCTACATACCTGACACATATAAAGGTTTAGGAAGAGGGATTACTTAGCAGAGAAGGTAGAAAGCAATTAATCTTGAGAAATCATATACTCACCAGTATCTTGCATCTCTTCAGCTGTATGTTCATTTTGACTGTCTTACAGTGGAGAACGTCATCAGCTTCAATGGGGCATAACAGTTACCCACAGTCCTTTGCTCACGAATCTCTGTGGTTAAGCATAAACGAGAAAGGTTCTGAGAAGGACATGGCTGACATTGGCGATGTCTTTGAAGGTAGAGAGGTTGCTTACAGAGATACTATGAAGGAACTGGAATCTTGGAAGACAGAGGCCTCTGTGGGGAACACCAGAACATTCTGGACAGACTATCAGAAACTCCTGAGGTCCAAGGTGATGTGAAACACTGAGAAGTATCAGAAATATGAGCTTCTCAATGTGACTGGAGCCGAGGGTCCTGGAAAGGAGATATTGAACATTCCTCTCTCTTGACCCCCAGGGTCAGATACACATCACCCTAGAGTTCTTGTCATTATAGGTAGTCAAGCCTTACATTTAGCGTTTAAGACAATAGTGAAATGCGTGGTTTTACCTTTGAAGAGGACATTCTAGCTGCAGAATTAGGACAGAGAACAGGATAGAGGCAGACACACCTTGGGAAATTAAGTGAAATATGGTTGAAGATATTAGGCTTTGGTTTCAATGGGCTTAAGAGCAATAGGCAATGGCATGTCTCTAAAAGCGTCCATTGTCTCCCTGAAGAGCTTGGTTGTAAACCTATGCTGGACCGCAGAAGTCAGGGAAAGGCACAGGAAGGGGAGTTACTTCCTCTATTCTTCACTGTCTGCTCATTTACCTCCCTTAGTTTCTTTTGTTTCTGTGATAAAATACCATGACAAAAGCAACTTGGAGGAGAAAGTGTTTATTTTAGCTCACAGTTCTAGGGTACAATCCATCATGGAAGATGGCATCAGGAGCTTAAAGCAGCTGGACACATACCTCTAGAGTCAGAAAAACAACAATGAATGTATGCATAGTACTTAACTTGCTTTCTCCAGTCTTACACAGTAGGATATCCTAGAAATGATGTCACCAATCATACGTTTTAATTAATATAATCAATTAAATTATATGTTTCAATTATATAATATCCTAAAGAAGGCATGCTTGGGAATCCATATCCCAGATTATTGTATATTCTGTTAAGTTGCCAATTGAAATTCTATCTATCTATCTATCTATCTATCTATCTATCTATCTATCATCTATCTATCTATCTATCTATCTATCTATCTATCTATCTATCTATCTATCTTTCTGTCTATCTATCTATCTATCTATCATCTATCTATCATCTATCTATCTATCTATCTATCTATCTATCTATCTATCTATCTATCTACCTATCTATAATTTATGCAACTATAACCACAGTATGAAATTTAAAAAAAATTTGTTAAAAAAAATCTAAGAAAAAAATAAAGAAAATAACTAGAAATATCGAAAAATAGTAAGGCAAATTTATTATAAGTGCAGTGTAATCACAAGGATATTTATTCATTCATTTGTTTTTGAAATAGGGTTTTATAAATACCAGGCTAGTCTCATACTTGCTAAGTAGTTGGAGACAATTTTTAAACTTCCGTTCCTCCCCTCCTCTATCTCTCAATTGGTAAGATCTTGGGTATATATTACCATGTACAGTTTTATGCAGTGCTAAACAAGCACTTTAACTAACTGAGCCACATAGTCCTACCTTACAAAAACATTCATAAGCTGTAAACAGAAATATCAGAGTCAGGAAAGGAGAGATGTGGCAATAGAAGTAGTGGTAAGAGAGGCAAAGGTTGGGGGTAGAGAGACTGAATGACAAAGAGAATGTGTATAGACAGACTGACAGACAATAAACTACTACCTGCGGGAGAAACCAAAAATGCAAGGCAATGGGTGATATCTTGAGCCTCCAGCAAGCGTGCAGCCTGACCATTGCTTCTGAGATTTCTGACCTTTCAAACTAAAATATTATACATCTGTATTGCTTTTAGCCACAAAATGTGTAGTAATTTGTTACAGCAGCATAAAAGATGAATATGAAAGAATATCGAAAGCAGAAAACAAGGACATTTGATAGTCTGTGTTACATAGAAGTTCCACTGTTTTTCATGTGACTGCTCAATCATAAGCCACTTGAAAGACAAAGGAAAGCCACAAAAGGATATATAAAAAGCAACATGTCATCAGAAGACAACAAAGAGTTAATAATAATGATATATGAAGAACACTAAATCGATAAAATAGAAAATAAGCGTAATAATTCATTAGCAGTGTTAGAAGACGTTTAAATATTCATTGATACATTTTGCTAAAATTTGTAAATTGAAACATTGAAACACCTTTCAAAAGCAAACTAGGCCCCACAATTCTGCATTATGATTGGTTGTGATTCTTAGTAATCGTTTCTGTCTGTTGCAAAATTTCTTTCATGAGAGGTAAGGACTACACTTTTCTGTGAATGTACAACAAATTTTAAGAATGTAGTTATAGATTCTGCTGGTTTAGTAAAGTAGTGGTTGTAGGTTCTCCTCCAAGATCTATAATTTCATTGTCTCTGGGTAGATGGCCAAGTTAACAGTAGGAGACATGATTTCTCTCTTACTGAGCAGGTCTTAAGCTCAATTAGAGAGCATACCAAGACATGCCTGCCACTACTTTGGCCTATTTTGCCAAACTGGTTATTGTTGTGGTTTTTAGGTCTGGATAGGACTATGGGGATCTTCCCATTTTTGGATGATTGCAATACATCTACAAAACAAGTCTCAAACCTAAGGTTTAGGTAACATTGTGGAAGAGGGTGAGGAGAGATAGTTAAAGTCAGAAGATCATGGAATGTTTTGTAAGATTGTGTATCCTAAGAATATCAAAAGCTACACCCAAAAAATTAGAAGTGGATGTGAGGTGGGGTGGGAGGTGACTACATATGGGTGGACCTGTTAAATGAGAAGAAGAGCTTGGTGGTGGTCTGTTTTTGTCTACATGGATGGATGATAAGACAAAAGAAAGTCTTCTTGGGAGGAGAAAGGGAGGGGAAGAAGGGAGGTCGTCTCATACTAGTCTCTGAACTCTGAAGTATTAAAGTGTGGTTTCTCCCCTGAGGAGAGTATAACAAAATTACGAATCGCACTTGCTCATCTCTTAACCTGCAGGAGAGGCTCTTGGTAAATGCCTAACCGTGAGTTGAACAATGGTACTATCAAAAGACAAGCTAAAGTGAATGCTCAAGCTTTAAAGAACTACAGGCAACTAAGGAATGCTGAGAGTGAGAGAACTAGTCTTTCCCAGGGAAGAGCACATCACCTGCTTTTCCAATACCAAATGGTCGGCCCTGTAAACATACATCTGAGTGGCAGTATACAGATTGAGCGGGTCGTGTTGGCAATGTATATGTATATATACAAACATATGTGCATGTAACAATTAATGAAAATGAAGGCCATGAGTTTGAAAGAGAGCCAGGAAGGATATATGTGAGGGTTTGGAGGGAGGAAATGGAAGAGGAAATGATGTGATCATAATCTCAAAAAATAAAAATCAAAGTAATATTAAAAGGGGGATTCTAATCAAGTAAAAATCATTTATTAGCTACCCAGTGCTGGTTGGAGTGTAAGAGACCATGTCACATAAGGCTAGGTGGGGTGTAACTTGGCAAAAGCTTTCTGAAAAGCAATTTGACAGTTATTACTTAAATTATAACTTTATGTATCCTTTGATTTAGCTATTCCATTCATTCTCCTGACTCCCGTGTACAAAGGTACACATTTAGGAACTTTCACAGTAGTGTATTTGTACAGAAAAGGTAAAATCTTGAGTATTCATTGGTTGATTGAAAGGCACTTTTTATATCCTTATTACAGACTACTCAGATACCTTTTAAAGACTTGGGTGGATAAGAAAAATTTTAACACATTGATAGAAAAAGCTGTTTTCTAGATTATATGCCTGATTTTATCAGAAAATATGTATATATGTCTCATGTGCATTTCTATGTAAGGAATTACATGCATGTATATTTTGTCTTAGAAAAATGCAAAGAAAAAAAAACTTGCTTTAATTTACAAGCAAACTGTTACCGGGATGCCTTTATGTTCTGCTGCATTCATTTTTCTATGACTCGAATTATTATTCTTTTTTACAATGGATGATTGTTAAGTTTGAAGTCAACAATAGCCTATAAACATGTGAAAATGTACTTATAGAAGATGTTTACTGACTCACAAGTGGCTCTCACCTGAACATGGTGGAGAGAGATCTGGTAACAAATGATCAATCTGATTAATGGGTGGAAGAAGAAGCAAACGGTTATATTTACACAATAGACAGCATGCAATTACTTGAGTGAACAAGAAAGGAGGATATGAATACAAACTGACTTAATAAGTAGGCAAGAGAGGATGGTGCCAGTCTCGGGTAGAACCTGATGACATTTAGTTGATCTGCTGAAATGTCTGTGGCCATTTCTTTCCTCTTGGAACACATCCTCACACTTCCCTCCATGTCTGAACTCTGACAGAGGACCAGATGTAAATGTGATATTCGGTGGAGCTCAAGTGTAGGACAACTCATATTGATTTGGAATGAATTGTTTCAAGATGAAATGCTAGTGGAACTTGTCTTTTGAGCGCCATATTCCCAGTTATGGTTACTATGTAGGAGCAGCTAAATGAGGTAAAAATCTAGAAAATTATGTAGAAGCCTTTCTGGTCAAACACAATGATGCTCAACTGTCTAACACTAGTTAAACAACACCTACTTTAAATAAAATAATACTTTTAAAATGTATTTTTGCTATTAACTATATTAGGAAGTTTAGAGAGCTTGTATATTCTCCTAACCCATTTCTAGTAGGCGGATGGAACTCTGAAGTATTAAAGTGTGGTTTCTCCCCTGAGGAGAGTATAACAAAATTACAAATTGCACTTGAAGATTTACATTGCTCATCTCTTAACCTGCCGGAGAGGCTCTTGGTAACTTCCACAATTTTTTTTTGCTCAAGGCAGGGACATCTGCCCTAATCAGTTTGCTGTTCACGGAAACTGGAATTTAGAAGTGAATTTGAGGTGGAGTGAATTTGAGGGAGGTGACTACGTATGGGTGGACCTGTTAAACGTGAAGAGATTGGTGGTGGTCTGTTTTTGTCTACATGGATGGATAAGACAAAAAGTCTTCTTGGGAGGAGAAAGGGAGGGGGAAGAAGGGGGGTCGTCTGAGAGTGGGGGTAACGAGAAAGAGGGAGTAGAGAAGGAAGGTTATAAAGGAGCTGGGAGCCTAAAGGAGATTAGAAGACCTGGGAGTAGCTGGGTCTGTAGAAAGGAACAAAATGGACTGCTTAGATACTTGAAGGGTTCACAAGACCACACTCATTTGTTTGACCACATTGCTTTCTTTCTCATAAGCTACCTTGGTCATCACTGGTAACTCGAAGCAAGATTCTGGACTAACTTAAGAGAGGGGCGTGGACGTTTCTTAGTCCAGTACTATTTGAAGCGAATTTGTAAAGAAAATATTCATGTCACTGGGGCACCCAGAGACTGCCAAAGTGTCTGGAACCGAGTAACAGGGGATCCGCCCCTCAAACCTCAGAGCGATTCTGTTCTTGTTCTCACACTTGAAGTTCCACTGGAAACAGAAGACAGCCGGCTGTGCTGCAGAAATCACATGGTGAAACAGGTACTCTGCCTTCCGTTTCCTGCCCCTAAACAAAAGATACACACAATCCAAAACAAAAAGGTAGAAGAGACCCTGAGCATCGTTGACTTCAGGCCCTCAACAGAGACAGCAGGTTCGAAGGGACGAAGAGGCTTGAGGTTGCATTATAAATCAGAATCAAAGGACCAGAACCTTTCTGTATTCAGCTTTCCCTGTGTACTGATAGCCAGAGTGAACATCTGGGTTGGGATTCATCCAAGCTAAAAGAAAGAAAAGAAACGAGGAAAAAAACAAAAGGCTGTGCTATGGGGAAACTGTAAGCCTCTTGACAGCAGGTTTTATTTTCTGACTGTCTACTTGGGAGGTGGCTGAGAGTCCCTGCTCCTTCTTGCAGAATATTTGGTCCTGCTCTTAGAGCAAGAACAGCCCAGGGTTTGCCAGCCTTCATTTCCAGGGCCAGTGTAGTAAATAGGATGAAAGCCCTGAGCTTAATTGGAGCGTCTATTGTAAAACAGAATGGAAGGGTCACCGAAATGTCAAAACATTTTCTGGAGATCTGGGCAACTTACCTTTCCTTAAAGCAAGTGCCAAATTTTTCAATGTGACATTTGCGTTGTGGAAGGACTTGCAGGGAATTAAAAACAACACCAAGCCAGGTTTTCATTCTCCTCAGTGATGGAAATAGGGAATTCCTACTGAGGTTTTGCCCATACTTCATTTTCAGTAATTTTAGCAATTTCAGGCTTTAAATATGAATTCCTCGTTTTGCTTTTCTTTGTAGCACTTGCTGTCATTAAGTCAACTTGGAATTCAAAGATTGACAAATTACTGGGACAGAATGACTAGTTTTAAAGCACTGCTGAATATTCACTCTCAACAAAATCAATAATACTCATACTCATCTTCTTTTGGTTATTTTGATTGTCTATTCTTTTGTATGTTTTAATTTATTTTTAAAATATTCTATATGTATGTGTGCCTCTGTGTGTGTGTGTGTGTGTGTGTGTGTGTACAACTTATGTCTAGGTGCTCCGGAGGCCACAATAGGATAGAGAACCCTTGGAGCTAGAGTTAACAGGTTTTTGTCAGATACAAGGATGCTGGAAAACTAACAGGTCCTGTAGAAGAAACACAGTCCATGCTCTTAGCCATTGAGCCTCTTCCCAGCTCCTGAGACATCTTCTTTTGAGGCAATTTTGTGTTTATGTAAAGGTCTTTTTGGTCTCTGTCTGTCTCTGGTTCCCTCTCTCCTCCTCCTCCTCCTCCTCCTTGTCCTCCTCCTCCTCCTCTTCCCCTTTCTCCTCCTCCACTCCCCTTTCTGTACATGTTGAGAAAAGAAGTTTATGTTACATGTTGTGTTGTCTACCTTGGTTTCTGAGCTATGTTTATTCACTGGGACCTGGGACTCACTGACTTGGGTCAGTTGGCTGAATGCTGCGCTCCAGAGATCCTCCTCTCTGTCCCCACAACGATCCTCACCATCATCACCGGTGATGGATGGAAAACACAAGCTGCTGTGCCTGACTTTCACCTGCATTCTGAGGAGTGGACTCAGCTCTTGGAGCTTGAGCAACAAGCCCTGCAGAATGACCTCTGGGGCTTTCAGTTCATGGTACCTAATACATATTTCTAATTTACCATTTCTAGGTGAGAGCAGTAGTAGGATTGGATCTAGGGCTTTGCACAACCTAAGTAACTTCTTTAACACTGAGATATATCCTCTGCCTTCCTTTAACTGTCTATATTGAGATAGTATCCATCATAGGTTATTGAAAGAAACAGAACTCACAGAATATATATGCTATATATAAATGTTATATTTATTTATATTATAATGTCATATATAACTTGTCATAATTTTATATTTATATAACTATATATTATACAACTATATAATAATATAGTTAATATAATAATAATAATAATATATAACTATATTATTAGTTATATAATATTATTATATAGTTTTTATATTTATATAACTATGTAATAATACATAGTTTTTAATATTTATATAAATATATATATTATTCTATAGTTATATATTTTATATAATTATATAAATATGTATTATTATAGGAATTTAATTATTCATATTATATAAATAATTAGATGAATATATTATTCATGTAACTATAATAATATATCAATATATAGTATAAACTATTTAATAAAATATATAATAGTAAAATAAATATATAATAAATGATATATAATATGTAATATAAATTATATAATAGCATATGAGTGATATGTGATATATGATATAACATATAACAGAATAACATATAACATATGATATAACATATAACAGAATAACATATAACATATAAGATATGATATAACATATAACAGAATAACATATAACATAACATATAACAGAATGTTATATATAATGATAATTATTCATATATACATATATATATATATGAATTTATTTGAGTGGCTTATAGGTTGTGATTCAGGTAATCTAACAATGACGATTTTTGACTGATAGAAAGGTCAAAAATCTGGCAGCTGTTCAGTCCCTGAGACTGGATGTCTTACAATCCTAATCTAGTGCAGATGTTCCCAAGGCTTCCTAGAGAGCTGTTAGTCTAATTAGGCCTATTAGAATTCTGAAGAAGTAGGTTCAAATACCAGTTACAGGATGTGTCAGCATCAGGATAGATTAACTTGCCAGTGAAAGTGAAGGCAAGCAGGCACAAAGCAAACGCTTCTTTCTCTTTTGTCCCTTTATGTAGGCTGCTACCAGAAGGTATGGCCCAAATTTATGGTGAGTCTTCCCATCCCAATAAAGGAATTCCTTTACAGGCATACCCAGCAGCTGGGGTGTAGCAGATTCCTGATATAGTCAGGTTGACAACACAATCAGCCAGCATAGTCTCACTCAGTTGTCCAGACTGGCTGTGACCTCGCTTTGCAGCCGAGCAGGCTTGGAGCTTGCAGTCCTCTTGCCCATGTCTACTGAGTGGCCAGCACTGCGCTGCTACTCCAGATAATTGCTCTTTCTGTGTGTGTCTATTTGAAGAAGACAGTGAATGTGCTTGAACTCTATTATTTCAGGCTTTGATAATTTGAGGCTGTGTTATTTTGGGATTTGAAATTTAGCTTGCTTGGTAAGGATTATTTTTTTTTTCGGCTAAAGTATATTTATAGTATTTACAAAGCATCAGGGAAAGCAGTCACCATGCTTACATGCATCAATGGGACGCGTGGGCTATTTTATATTTGTTTTCTCATTCCTTTGTCAGAGTAACTCCATGAGGTAGGCATTGACATTCATAAAGAGCCCCCTTTATGGTTGATATGTCGTGGTGCAGAGAGGCCAAGAATCAATGGCCACTGCAAATGGGAGCAGGAAAGTGTGCCCAAGTGTCTCTAACTCTACAGCAAGTCTTTTTCCCTTGCCAGGAGACAGCTAGGAACATGCCGAAGCAGTTCATTGAACCACTAATTAACCTATTCACTAAACATCTATCAAATCCCCACAAGGCAAGTATCAGACTGGCTGTGTCAGAATAAAGATGAATACCTTCGGAGTCTATGCTGGTTGCAGGATTGGAAACAGAAACACGGCATCATTATCACAAACCATTTCCCCAAATCAGCCATTAAGAGAAACACTTCATTTGTTAGCAATACATTTTATTTGTTTCCATGCGAAAGTCATTTTGTTGACAATCTTTGAGAGCCTTTATATGTGTCAAAATGGTAGAAATACACCACTAATAGCTTTCAGTATTCCAGATACTGAACCATGCTGTAGATTCTTTTAGTAGATACAATTGGTTAGTTTTCACCTATTCCACTAACCTTGTTAAATTCTATAACACATTTGAGCACACCAGGCTGACATTCCCTGCAAAGCACAGCGGCAAAGGTCTGGTGTGTGACTCAAGAGTTCTGTCTCTTCTGGCTGGTCCATGAAATGGCACCATGTTCATTTTCTAAGTAGCCTATGGAATATGATATTTTTATTATAATTTTCTTCTTGAAACTTCTTGAACACGGTATAACTTTGAAAGTGAGCATTTTTTCCTGTTCTTAAATTTTTCTCAGACGCTCCTATTGAATGACTCTCTGGTACTCAACAAGGCAACTCTGTAGCTTCTTGGCACTGCTAAAAGCATCAGTAGATGTGAACCACAGACACTCATGGGGAGGGTGTCTTCTTTCTCCCATTCCCATAAGTGACTCACTTTCTGTAAACCGGGGAGAGGAGCCTCTTTGAATATATCACAGAAGTGTAAATGGGACCAGATGAGGTTAATATGCCACATTGTTTCATGACCTCCACCAGTGCTGTAGCTCACATAAAAGTAAACTTACATGTCCCAGGGCATGTGACTCCTAAAGTAAAGTGCATAGTTTGGTTCATTTAGTTAACTAATGGACCTTGTTTGTGAAATTAATTCTGACTAGACATCTTAGTGATGCGGACAACTTCTTCCAGCATGCTGGCTTTACAAGTTGACGTCTTGAGGTTTGTCAAGGTGGCTTATATGTGCCCTGACTTTTGAAAGCACAGCTATTTTAATGAACTAGTGCATTAAACAATAATTCTGACTCAATGTCAGATCTTCTCTTTTCAGAATCCTGGCCAGTCTCAGAAAACAGGACCAAGCTAACACTTGCAGCACAGACAAAAGTCTAAGAGCTTTTTAAGAGCAAATCTTTACCTTCCTGCACAGCTAGCCCCACAACCGTGAGGACGACGCTGTTCAACAGTGTTGTCATGGTCCCAAGTCTGTCTTATTGCACTCTAGTGTGCTTACAATTTAGGATACAGCATGAACTAGGATCAAAGGATTTGGTTGCTGTGAAAGCTTCAGTCACACAAAATGAGACAGGCCCATGTTAGCATTTGCAACTGTAGTGGAGTGCGGAAGAGGTGGCTAATTAATGGCCTTGGGTAGATGAGAACTCTAAGCACAGAATGACTGCTCATGGTGGGCCTGACTGGTGTTAGCAGAAGGGACTGTGGGCCCTCTGGGAATAGGTCAATGGCTCCCTATTAATTTAAGTTGCTGTTTCTGAATTTATGCAAATGGGGAGTCAGTTTTGTGTGCATCTTGAAAAATAAAGGGAATCAGTAGGCAATTTGTGTTGTACAATTATCAGACAAAGTATCTGAGATTGGTGGGAGAGGGCCTGTGAAACAGAGTTTTCAATTTCAGATGAGGGGCAGAACTTGACAATAAAGAGCTTCAGGAAGTCAGGGTGCTTTGGTGTAGCAGTTCCAAGACAGGTAGGTGCACAAATGCTTCAAATTGTGGTCAACCTCTATTAGAATAGACTGGCACAGTGTTGATGAATGGCAGGGGGTGGGTTCTGTTCTTGAGGTCAAAAGCAGGTTTTCAAGTCAGTCCCACCCCTCAGCAGGAAAGGTTTCTTTTACTTCAAAACTTTTGGGACTCGTTCATTTTGCTACCACACTATTCTTTTAAATTTCATGGATTCCTTTTCTCTCGAGAACTAATGTTAATTTGATACTAGCTTGAGTTGCTGTTTACTAAGGTGGTAAGCAGGGAGTCAGTTTTCTGTGCACCTGCCTAGAAAAAGAAAGGATAGCAGTATGCAATTTGTATTATAAAATTGTCAAATAAACTGTGTTTGAGATTAGGGGAGGATAGAGGGCCAGTGGAACCTATTCTTTAATTTCAGATGAGTGAGAACTTGGCCTTGTCTTAGATTTCTATTGCTCTGATGGAGACCATCACATTGCCTAAAGGCACTTGAGGAGGAAAGGGTTTATTTCTCTTTAGAGGGCCAGTGGAACCTATTCTTTAATTTCAGATGAGTGAGAACTTGGCCTTGTCTTAGATTTCTATTGCTCTGATGGAGACCATCACATTGCCTAAAGGCACTTGAGGAGGAAAGGGTTTATTTCTCTTTACAGCTCACGTGAAGTCCATCATGAATGGAAGTCGGGGCAGAAATTTAGGGGAGAAACATGGATGCAAGAATGGAAGTAGAGGCCATAGAGGAATGTTCTTAGGTGCTCCTTCCCCATGGCTGGCTCAGTTTACTTCTTTGTACAACCCAGGATCATCTGCCCAGGGCTGGGGGGAGGCACCACTCAAGTTGCACTGGGTCCTCCTCTGTGAGTCATTACTTAAGAAAAAGACCCACAGGCTGATGGGCAGACAATCTGATGGAGGCATGTTCTCAATTGAGGCTCCTTTTCCCAGATCTCTTGTGTCACATTGACAAAAACTAGCCAGGACAGACTTCATTTCTTTTTCAATGAACTAGACCCATTAACCTATCTCTTTGAGGGTTTCAATGATTATTCAAAATCTGTTTGCATATCATAGTGTTCGATTCCCTTTGTTAGTTTGTATTTTGGGGAAATCTCGGGCTCTCCCTTTCAAGCTAGGAACTTTCCTGGAGTGACTCATGATTCTTGGTTTCCACTGCTTTCTACGAACTAGACAGCAAAAGGTTGTTTAATCACTGCATAAACGTGAAAAAAGTATTAATAAGTAGCTTGTATATCAATCCATCAATGGCCAGAATATATATGTTTCTTTCTCTTGATTTGGTCAGATTTCCGTCTGAATCGTTCACACCAGAATTCTAGGGGAAAGGAACAGGAATCTCACCATTTACACGACGTGTGTATTCTTAATTAAATTATGCAGTCCTCAGCTCTGCTTATTATATTGGGCCCAGAATTTCTGACTCAATTTATTTTCACATATTGTATTTTTTTATTCTTTGAACAATTTCATACAGGCAAATAGTGAATTCAGGTCATCTTCATCCTACAACCCCACCTTCTTCCTCTTCCCTTTCCTAATGAAAGCTTTCTTGTTTGTTACAAGTCCCTCTCTTACTTCTTTGTCCCACTGTGACCTGTTGAATGTAGGCAGGGCTGCCCGGTGAGCATGGTGGGAGATTTGTACTGGGCCCCGGGCTGCGGTGAGCATGGTGGGAGATTTGTACTGGGCCCCGGGCTGCGGTGAGCATGGTGGGATATTTGTACTGGGCCCCGGGCTGCGGTGAGCATGGTGGGAGATTTGTACTGGGCCCCGGGCTGCCCGGTGAGCATGGTGGGAGATTTGTACTGGGCCCCGGGCTGCGGTGAGCATGGTGGGAGATTTGTACTGGGCCCCGGGCCCCTTCAACAGTTACACCAGTTAGGAAAATGATGACAATTAATTGCCAATAGTCTCTCTCTCACTCGTGAGCCCCTCCCCATCAATGATACAATGTTGGTAGACCCGGTCTTGTGGAGGCCTTGTGCAGGTAAAATACATCACTTTAGTCTCTTTGGGAAGCTCTGCCGGGATCTTTTATGCATTTTGTACAGATTTTCCATTGATCTCTTTGTTTTTGTAGCACATTTGTTCTCCCACTCTCACATGATGGGGAGTCTCTGATCCTGACTTTTCTGTGATGCAAACTGGTCCCCTGTTCCTGGGAGACAGGCACCTTTCGCAGGCCTGCTTCACCTTTCCTTTTACACACCAGCTTTTCTTTTTCCAAACAGATTTATTGTCATTTTCTTCCCAACCTCCTCTTTGCAGGTTCATGCTTTTATTAGGACAAAGCAAAAGAAAGAGCACAAGGTTCCCTACTGTCATCCAGTGGGGTTTAGGTAAGGAGCTAATAAGCAAATGTGCTCAATCTGCCCTCTGTAATTGGTCGCAGCATTTTATTCTTTAAGGTGGTTTTTTAAAAAATCTGGTCACAAAAGTAATGCATGTGGCTGTAGATAATTTGTTAATTAAATTATAAATTATAATAAAAATAAGCCAGATGTTCGCTTTCTGTGAGCAATTAACATTTTGGTTATTTTCTTGAAGCCATTTTTCCCCTAAAATTTATTTTTGCATAGTTGGAACCATATTGGACTTAAAATTTTATGCCTAATTGCTTTGTTTTTATTCAACTTTAAAGGGTTTTCCATATTATTAAAACAATTTATAAACATTATTTTGTAAGCTTCATTATATTGATTTCAGTGTGCTGCTGCTAATTTAGTTATTTGTCTATTACTGGGCATTTGGGACATTTCTCTTTTTATTTTCTTAAAAGAAAAAAAGCAACTTGGAAATGAAAATAATAGTCCTATATTTCAAAATATTTTCAAGGATAACATTCAAGGGAAGAAATAATTCAACCAAGATTGTCAGGTATAAATTCAATAATGTATGCTAGAGGTTATGTTATATATTTTCTGACATTTGTTAGAAATTATCTCTCAGTAGGGTAGTTGTTAACTGTTCCTAATTATCTTCTCTCCTCTCATCTCCAACGACATCACCAAGGGAAGCACATCAATGCCTGGATTTCCCTCTATCCCTGTCCTCATAGTCAAGTATACATTTAGTGTTTGCAGATCCTTAGGTATAAAGATGAGTAGAGACTCTAGTTCTGTCTCTTACCTTCTCCCATACTTGTTCTAGCCTGGACCATGTATATAGATGTTCAAATCCCTTCATTCCTGTGACCCTAAAACTCACCTAGTCATATCTTCAGTATCTCTCAGTAGGATAGGCAGGAAAGGTCACTTTGAGGAGAGAATTTCAAGATCTTGGGGTCTTAGAATATAACCTAGAATGGGGTGGTGTTGAGTTCTAAGTCATCATTTCTTGTTCTATCGAGTTTGCCTTAAGGTGAGGAACATAGCAGTAGCGTGGACAGAGCAGAGCCTCAAAAGCGTAGGACTTATGGTTGGGACTCTGGTAGCCTTAGTCCAAGGACAGCACTACTCACAGTTTGTAGCTAACCCACATGTTCAACCTCCAGGCTATGGAAGCAGTAAAATAGGCTTAAATAGCCATGGAAATATTGAGACAGTCTTCCTTCTCTCCAGATGTGACCCAACTTAAGGCTGTGGGTAACGTGTCGAATAACAAGGAGTGGGTCTGTGTGGACAAGATACTAAAGCTTCTTTCCCTCCTTATTTTCCAAGGGGGAAACAAAAGACAGAATGACAATCTCCCAGTCCATGTTCTTCTATATGTAAGTGAAAAATATACATTGACACATATTTCACTGTAGTGGGTTGGTTAATGAGCATCTAAAGTTATTCTATTCTAAGCTGCTTACCTGGTCCTTAGTTACATGCAACTGTCTTCCTCTATGTCTGACCCAATTCTCCCAGGCTTGACTTTAATGCAGAATCCTTTCTGTATATCAGATGTCCCGCCTTCTATGTCCTGCTTCAGCTCCTGACCAATCAACTTTGACAGGTGTTGCATCCATACAGTCTATAAGTAACTTTCTCAACAGCAAGGGAAAGGCATTTTGGTTGCTTTATGGTTCTCAGCTTCTCAATTTGTGATAATCTCGTTTAGAAGCGTTAGACATTGAATTTCCATGCTGTTGAATGAAAGCCATTATTATCATCCTCCCTGCAACAGGGATTTGTAAAAGGAGAAAGGCTTGCTTTTTGAGACAGAGTCTAACTCTAGCTCCAGCTGGCCTATGTAGGGCAGGCTGGCCTCAAACACATGGAGATCGACTTACCTCTGCTTTCTGAGTGCTCCCTAAGTGCTGTGGTCAAAGGTTTGCACCACCCGACCTGTGAAAGTAGAATTCTTAAATCATGTTTTGTTTGATTAAACATGTTTGATCTCTTACAAGAACATCAGATATCGTAGTTATTTTTCTATTCTGTGATAAGACACAGTGGCAAAGGTGACTTACATCATTAAGGGTTTATTGTGGCCTTGCTGCTTCTCCTGGTGGGAAACACAGCATCTAGAAGACAAGCATGGCACTGAAGTTACATCCTTATCTCCAAGTAGGAGTTTGAGAGAAAGCTGACTTTGAATGGTATGAGGTTTGGAAACCCTAAACTGCAGATTTGTTGACTGTCCATAGTGACTACCCCTTAATTCCATCCCTTCAAGGAATGCAATACAGGGTGAAGACCACTTTAAGCTTGGAATCAATCATATTGTGACTTGATTCAGCTCTCCCACTGGTCAGCTGAGTGTTCTCTGAAGTGTGGAGACAAAACCCAGTCTGGTTCCATGAGAGACACTTTAGAAAGAACTGTGTTCCCCTCATGCAGATATCTCTGAAGCCAATCCAAGCTTCACCTCTGAATGATGCAGCCCAGAGCCTTTGGTACTGTGGAAACTCAGTAAAAATTACAGGCCAAAATGTTTGTATGTTTTTCAAGTTTGAGGTGATTGATTCTTATTGAAAGACTAATGGTTTCAGGTAGTCTTTTTCAGAAAATAATTTTAATTGAATTTTTCTTTGACAATTTAATATATATATATGCAGAATATGAATAAAATGATTAATATAATCCCACACTGTCTCTTATCTCTCTTCTACCTTATTATTCCCTCACAAATTTCTTCCCTACATTTATTTCATTTTACTTTGTTTTTTAGGCCCACTAAGTTTAACTCTGACCTTCTGTGTGATCAGAGGTTTGGACTTAGCCCCTGAAGCCTGGTGGGTGCCTCAGAAGGAACACAACTGAAGAAGGTGGTTGTCCTTCTCCCAGAATCCATTAGTAGTCAATATTAACATAGGGCAGGGTAGAGCCCAGTTGAATGTTGACAGTTAGGTTTGTGTAGGCCCAATGTAGTCACAGCTACTATGAGATTGTAACTACATTGCTGTGTCATACATGTAAGATGGGATTTCACAGCCTGTCTCTCTTCTGGTTCGTACATTCTTTCTGACCCCTCTTCCATGATGCCCTCTAAACCTTAGAGATTGTGGCATGAATATCTTGTTTAGGACTGAACATGCAATTGTCACTTACTCTCAGCACCTGAACAGCCATGAGTCTCTGTATTCATGATCATTTCCTATAAAGAGTGGCTTGGAGTAGCATGCATATTTGGGTATAAACACAAATAGAAGACATATTGCCATCTCAACAATTTAACTACACAACAGTATATGGTTATTTTTGTAAGCTAAAGGAGTGAGACTTTAATGGTGGACATTACAGGATGGCTGATTTACAAGAGTTATTTTTTTCAGTCAGACTAACATTTTATGTGCACTTTTCAGAGCCCATCTTCAGAAACAACAAGACTTTTATAAGCATAGTATCCTGCTTCCTATCTGTTATTGACATCTTTGGAAATCTTACATGTTGTCATTTTCTTTGCATATGTTAGGAATTAAATCCAGGGTCTTCAAAATGTGAAACATTCATTCTCACCTGATATATATACCCTTGGCTCTTGAAAAGCATATACTTCAGGGGAGGCTAATTTCTAAAACATATAAGGAGTTCAAACAACCCAAAGACAAGAAGATAAACAATCTGATTAACAGCTTAGCAAAAGACCTAAATAGACCTTTTTAAAAAAAAAGAAGTCACACAAATGGCCAACAGGTATATGAGAGGATGTTCAACGCCACTGATCATTAGAGAAACACAATTAAAATCAGAGTGAGACATCTCTTGATATTAATAGGATGGCATTATCAAAATGACACTGTGGTTTTTCCCTATAACTGTAAACCTATAATAGAGTTTGACTTATAAATTAGGCATAGTCTACAGTTAACTACAGTTACTAATAACTTGGAACAATTATAATAATGTGCTGTTATTAAAGTTGTTTTAAACATATTAATCATTTATTTCTGAAATTTTTTTGTTCACGAATTTCAAGTCCCATTTGACTTTGGGTAACTAAACCCCTAGAAGATGAACCTATGGAAAAGGACACGGGGACGATGGGATTTTTTTCTGTATTATCAACCACAAAAAAAAACAGGAAGGAACTACAGTTTTCAGGCTAGTGAAAAAATAGGGTTCATACCTTATTATTGCATTCTGGAAGGGTTTAAATTTATAGCAAAATTTATTTCTCTTTCCTTTGGAGAGAAATCAGTTGAAAACCACAAAAACAAACAAACAAACAATAAACGACCACGGTGATAGGTCTTACAGTGGAAGTGTGAATGCTAAGATTTCTGTGCACGGCAGTAGCCCGTCCCTAGTTTATCAAACTGGATGGAGGCCAACATTCCCAGCTGCTCTTTCTGCTTTACTGTGGCGGCAGCCTATCCGAGGAATCAGTATTATTCTGTATTTCCTAGGGGATGATACACTCCCTAGGAATTAGTCTTGAATTAAAATATTTTTTACTCGATATTTTCACATACTCACTTTTAAGCCTACTCTGACTATTCAAAGACTCCCATCTCTCTCTTTGGAACATGTACGAGAGGATTCAGGTCAGTTGCAAAATGTCAAATGAAAAATCAAGAGTGACAAGAAATGGATTCTCTGATCTGCGGGCCAAATGTGTAGCTGTTGAGAGGTGCAAAACGGGGCTCTGTTGCATCATTATTTGCTTGTGGTGAAGTGAGGGGGTAAACAGGTATATTCTGAAAAAGAAGCATCTGGAAGCTGAGACATGGCAATGAAGTATTGCGCAGTTATAGAATATGTCTTTTAAAAGTATATGAACATTGTTACTGGTACAGTAGGAGTTAGAGACATCTTAATGAATATTTAGCAGCCAGCTCTATTGACAAACAACCAAACAATCAAACACCAAATGATCTTATTTTGTAGCACCTGTTGATTTATTTTTACTAATATTTTATTTATTTATTTTTACTAATATTCCCAAGATGGTCAAATTTAAGTTATCAACGTTCATAGAGTTTCTGAAGATTTAACATTTGGCTCAGGCAAGCTGGCATTCACTGGATTTGATACATTATTGGCAAGATTCAAGCCAGTCGAAATGTGCTTTTGGTTTGATTTCATATCGCAGTTCTCTGCTGCAAATGGAAATGGTTTAGCAGACTCAAGCCTATGGGTTTGGGGAGATATTTAGACATTAGAAGTATAGAAAATTGTGTGGTACCACCCCCTTTTCGGAGACTGTGCTGGTTAGAACAAGATCACAGTGGTTTTTGTTCATCATCTGAATGTTTCTGAGGATATGCCAGGGTATGATTATGTGATATGTGTCTCTGGGTCCAGTAACAACAAACACTGGGTCATTGTTTGGAAAAAAACAACAACAAAAAACGGTACTGGAAAATCTTTAACTCTAAGGATGCCAGAAAATATTACATGACCATTACTGACCTTTTACTTGCTCAGAATGTAAGATTACCTCTATTAGCTGTGGGAGGCTGTATACCTGTATCATTCCTGCATCCAGATGTACTTGCAAAAGGGTTATTCCCTTTTAATGCAGCTTTTACTTCTAAGTAAGGACATTTGTGTGGCAACCTGTCAATAATGGAGAATGACTTCCAGAACCTTCTGAGCCTCTTAGCTTTGCCAGGTGGAACACTGAAGGAGTAGCTTGTTGGTAATACTTGCACATCTTGAAGGTACTATCACTGATGGCTTACTCTAATTGATTGTATCAGAGACCCATTTTCCTGAAGAGTTTAAGAAGTCATTAGAATGTGGGGTCTTCTTATATAGAGACTACATTGTTATCTTTAGAGAGTGAAAAGACTAAATTGAAAATGTGAGGTCCAAGTCAGATAATCATCTTCAAATAGTTGAAAATGGAGTAAAAGAACAAAGTAGAGAGCCAATGTGAGAATAAATAAATTCTCCCTCAAGCACATGTGTTGAGGAAATGTTCCCCAGCTAATGACTTCAACAACAGTGAGATAAGTGGATCAGGAAGACTCTGACATAATAAAAGATTAATAAAGTATTAGTTATAATTTTTAAAAATTAATTTTACATATGTATGTATTCATGTATTTGTGAATGTGTATATGTAGTTGAATGTCATACATGTGTGTACATATATGTGAAGGCCAGAGGTCAGTGTCAGTTGTCTTTCTCAACTGCCATCTACTTTATTTTTGAGACAGAGAATCTCACTCAACCTGTAGCCCATCAATTAACTGGGCTGGTTGGCCCAAACTCCCAGTGATCTACCTATCTCTCTCTTAACAGGAGAGGGGGGGGGTAATTAGCACACCAACTGCTCGCAACTACTACTTGGGGATTGAACTCAGGTCCCTAGGCTTGTGCTTGTGTGGCAAACATTTACCAACTTCATTGCCCTAGCCACAAATAAAGTTACAATTTAACAGTATTGCTGGGATTTGGTGGAAATTTATTATGTGAGATATAGTTGGAAGAAGTAGGTCACAGGGGAGGTGTGCCTTTGTACGGGACTCATTTTTGGCCTTGTTCTGTCTGTTTCTCTCTGCTTCCTGGTTGCTAAGCAGCTCCTTCCAGGACTACCCTTCCACCATGATGTTCTGCTTTCCCACAGGCCAAGAAACATGTCTTGTGGACAGACAAATCCAGTGTCTGCCAGTGCTTGCGCCCATCCACCACCCCCCAGTGTCTGTGTCTACTCACCTCTAACACACCTGCTACACTGAATTGAATCTTCCCTAATGATCTCATCTTAACTTGAGTATATCTGAAAAGATCTCCTTTACAAATAAGGTCACATTAAGATGCTGTAAATTAATACTTCATTTTGTCTTCTTGGAGAAAACAATTCAACCGTTAATAATAAATCAATATTTATCAATAAGGACAGAGTACAAAAGAGTAAACTGGATCCATCATACTCCCGACTTGGGATACAGAATTAAAAACAAAATCAGAGTTCATTTTCTGAAGGGATAGCATAGATTAGTGCTATGACAGCTAAAATCCTGTATGAAATAAGATTGTGAAGGAGTATAAAAGACACAGCGTGGTGGTTCAGAGAGTGGCTAAGATGATGTGTAGAAAGATACAGTGGGATGAAGCACAGTGGCTTCAGTTCTGCAGGAGGGCATCCTTATTTTCAACTTCCCTTCTCCAGAAGATGGAATAACCCAAGTGACCTTCTGTTGCTTGAAAATAAAAGAAGAAAGATACAGCGCTATGTCTTTGGTCCTCCGGATTTAGGGAGGTGGGGTGGGGAGATGAAGTTGGAGGTAAAGCAGGCAAGAATCGGGAGCTGCTGACTCTGTCGTTTTCGGTTTGTTTTGCTCCTTGCTACTATTCTTTGTTTTCTGCCATAGATTCTCATAGGCAACATTTCGTGGTAAAATAACACTGACCTTCATATCCAGTTAGAGCAAGGGCTAGAAAAAAAAATTTGTTGGTATTACATTCCTTTATTAAGCCATGCATCTCTCCTTCTCTTGGGTTTAGATAGACTAACAGAATGATTAGAGTAATCTCTCCCTCTCCTTTTTCTCTGCCCCTCCCTCTCTCTCTGTTCCAACCCTCTAACTGTCTTCCTCCTTTCTTAGGTTTCCTCTCTATTTTTTTGTTTTGATAGTGCACATAAATATTTATTTTTCTACTGTTATCAGTATTAAATAATGCTAAAAATTATGTAATTCATCTTTTACAATAATGGAACTTTCTACAAAAATAAGTACCAAAATTATTTAACTGTTAAGTCATTGAATCTAGACTGAACATACCCATCATTTAAAAATAAATACTGTAATTTGAGGTAGGTAAATAATATCAATCATTAATTGTTATTTATTAAAGTAAATGTTTCTAGATCAGTGCTAAGTAGATTTTTCACTTTCTGAATGTCTTTTCTAAAGCGTAATATACACAGATAAAGATGAATAAACAATTTGGCGAAAACAAACAATGAGAAAGCAATCATTTTAAGATGTTAATGTATTTTAGGAAAAAAATGTATAAAACTACCAAATGCTATATGTTGTTGTAACTGACTAGTAAAAAAGAAACTTTTCCTTCCATAAAAGCAAAAGGACATTTTTGTTAAGTATATTACATGAGTGCTTTCAATTGTTTATTCTGTTAAATTAAGAGTCAAATATCATAAAGTGTCTCATTAGTTTCGATGTTGTTTCATTACATACTTAAGTTTGTTAATGGACTTGACTGCAGACAATGAAGATTGGAATCCCTCCAAGGAACTACTTCTAGATAGGTGCTACAAGTAACTATTTAGCTAATATTAATTAACAATTAAGGAAGGAGAATCAGAAATTTACAAGACATAGTTTATTGATTGATTCAGAAAAGTGTCAAGGGTTATAAAAGCAATGACTTATAATCCTGTGAAAGAAGACTACATCCAAGAATCTCTAGGTATCATCCCTACAAAACATCTAATACCTTTAGAAAGGAGCATAACTTTTTATAATGGAAAAGTCAAATTTCCTCTCTTGTCTTAACTAAAATTTATCTTTCTTTTCTTTCTCTTGGTGTGTACATAAACATTGTGTATTTCACATGTGCTTGTAAAGGTATACATGCCTGTGCATTCACATTAGATAGAGAAGGGCAATGGGTGTGCTGGTCTACCACGTGCTATTTTAATTTTTTAGCACAGAGACTCCCACTGAACCTGGAGCTAGGCAGGCATTTAGCAAGTCATGTCATCTTTGGTTTCCACTGTGAACACTGTGACCATGCATGGCTTTGTATGGGATGCTTACTGTTTGAACTCCGGTCATCATGCTTTTGCCACAATCTCATTTATCCATTGAGTTATCTCTCCAGCCCCAAAAGCTTTCTTATAATGAATATTTTGTACATTAAGGAGTTATTTGTGGGGTAAATAAAAGACATTTTGAAGAAAATGACCAAACTTACATATTTCCAAATTTGCTATAACATAAACTCATTATTTTTGTATGAGAGGCTGTGTCAGGTGTAGACTAAACTTGGTATTCAGAATAGAAAACAAGGTACAGGCTCAGAGTGTGCACTTCTTCATCACTGGAGACTGGTGTCATTCTCCCAAGTATCTGGATGTCACTTAGTTAAATGTTAATGATAATGATAATGTTTTTCACTGGCTTGTGCAATGTCCTATAAGGTCACAAAGTGGATCTCAGGAGCCAGAGCTTTTTTTTTTATTTTTATTTTTTTTTATGTCCAATAGCAACAATCACATGGGTATTGAGGATTCCAAGACGCTGCTTTAATAGGGACTTCAATTAATATTTTCTGGCTCAACTTTTACGGAAAAAATGCAAAGAATAGAATTAACTTTCTTCTTAATATGTTTGCTTTGGGGCACTTCAAAATCTAGTTACAGATAGCAGAAATATTTTTAACAGTCTTCACGGTGGGAATTTTTAATTCTTTATTTTGGAAGATAATGTTTTACTCTTGCTTGTGACTTTTTTTGAATCAGCAAGGATAATCTGAAGTTTAAAGTGTTTTTTGATAGTGTTGAATTTGCTAAACGAGTTCCTTCCAAATACCATTATCTGCCAATATAGAGCAATACATATTTCAGGTGTGAGAGATGCCGTTTCATTAAGAAGCCTTTCTCCAACTGTTGAAATTTCCTTTATGTGAACCTTGACATACCTTACAAGCTTGGCTATAAAATTCTTGCAATCCCATCACCTGTCAGCATCAGAGAGTGATGTATGAATGTTGTCAAGTAGGGAGATACATTTTGTAGGACTAACTATATTATGCATTTGCCTGGTGTATTAACACCAGTAATTTTTTATTCTGACTCAAGGAAAAAAGTTCGATAAAACCAAATCTGTTTTAAAACTTCCATGTAACATTTTTATAAGTAAAATTCCATATAACACATTAAAAGGTTTTATGTTTGAAATTTGTAATTGGGTTGAACCCCATCCATAATGAAAAGTAACGTGAGACCATCAGGAAACACAGAAATAAAAAAATCAACAAAAAATAAACATGCTGACTGTTTTGACTTTGGGATATTTGGCTCATCATATATCCCATTATTCAGCATAGTTAATATAGACTAAAAGAGAGTAGTACTAAAAAGAAATAGTTAACCAGAGAAATCCTTTGTTATAGTTCCTTCATATTTTGTGCAGCTGTGACGTTCAATCCTATTAAGAGAAGGAATAATCACTTTATAATTAAATTTTGTCCTGGATGCCATTGTAAGTTCATTTTGCTTTTTGTCTTTAGAAGCTAATAGAAAAATATCAAGTGTTTGTTTTTATAAAACCAAACTTGCTTTACAATCAAGGACTGCATCAGTTTATTTGGTTACTACCTAACACATGAACTCCTGTTTTTTTTTCCTCTTAATTGAATAAAAATAAAACAAGGTAATTATTTAATAAGCAGGAAATTCCAGGATCTGAGAGCTGACCTTGTGCTTCACATCTTGATTCCACTATTATCTTTATATTCACAGGTGAGTTATGCAATCAGCCTTTGCCTCAGTTTCTTCAAGAATAAAGTGAAAAAGTTAAATAATGATACCCTTTCCATAGGATTAAAAGAATACCTGACAGAAGGCAGCACCATAGGGTAATTGTCAGTGTCATTTACACGTGAATAGAGAGCTTGTCCCCCCAGTGCAAATGTTGGATTGCACACACTCTGACTTTCCCACTTCTTGCTGTCCTCCACAGGACCTGGATGTTTCACAAATAGAATGACACTCATAGTGACCCAGCAGTGAGTTCGGCAAGAATGACGCATTATGGTGTTGGGCAACCTTGAGGCCTATCCATCTGTTTCCACTTTACATCTATCAAGGCAGACTATAACTTTAACTTCCTATTCACACTGAGAGGGGAAATCTGAGGAATGGATGGAGAGATGGCTTGGTGAAAAAAGTGCTTTGTGTGTTAGTGTAAGCACTTGAATTCAGATCCCCAGCACCCAGGGAAAAGCCAAGCATGATGATACACACTTGCAGTCTCAGCTCCAGGAAGGGGGAGACCAGGAGGATGCCAAGAGCTCTTAGTCAATCTGTGATCCTCTCTCACATAACAAGGTGGAGAGCAGTAGAGGAAGACACTGGGCATTGGCTTGAAACACACACACACACACACACACACACACACACACACACACACACACATTTCTGAAGGAAGAAAAGGTTTCCCCTCTAAATTCCAGAAAAAGGAGAAACCCACTGTGGTCAAAAATGCAAAAAACAGATCACATATCTCTGGAGATGTGACAAAATAGGACTAAGCAATGCAGTCATGTTGTATTCTGTAATTCACGTGAACTGATGCTGTTCCAGGGAGTCTGTGGCGTGTTTTTTTGTGCTTGCAATATATAACAGTTGCGATCATAAAAAGAGAAAGAGGTTTAGAGAATATGGTATACGGTGGTGTGGGGGAGGGGGGTGCATTCCTTCCCGAGGTATCCCGCCCCCCGGGACCATACACACACACACACACCAGCATAGTATAGAGTAGAGTTTATTCAGGGTAGAGGATGGGAGTTAATGGAGTAGTGGAGGCAGAGAAAGGCAGAGAGAGGGAGAGAGTAGAGAAGCAGAGGCCGACCATGACCACGTGGAGAGAGGGGCGAAGGTCAGAGAGCCCAAGAGGGGGCAAGAGAGAGGCTGAGAGAGATAAAAGAAGCAAGAGAGAGAGAGAGAAGAGGGTCTGAGCAGCCCTTTTTATAGTAGGCCAGGCCTGCCTGGCTGTTGCCAGGTAATTGTGGGGTGGAGCTTAGACAGAACCCTAACAATAACTGTCCTTAGAAAATGTGTATAACTGACCAATCTAGCTCTACCACCGTTATGGCCTTTCCATTGCATCTTCTTCAAATGCACGTTTCTTCCAGAACTGGATCTCTCAGAGGGTAGGCCGGATGGCATGCTTTGTTTTTTCATCCTGTATTTACAACTTTTAGTCTCTGGTCCCAAGTGATGAAGTCAGTCATCACATTAGCATTTCAGAGCTCACCTATAGACATCAATACTCAAGAGAGATTAATGCTCAACTGGCCTAAATTCAAAGGAATGCTTTGAACTTGAAACTGTTTATTTTTCTGTTTCAAAATGATAACCACCTGCTGCCTTGCTAGAGTTTTGCTTCTTCCAGTCAAAATAATGGAGCTCTTAAAACTTCATTTTCATTCCTGAGAAGCAGGACGTTAAGAGAAAAGTATTCCTTTTTTTTTTATTTCCATAGTTTTTGTTTGTTTCACAAGTTGATCGCTCAACCCTAGAGGTAAAGAAATTTAATTTAATCATTATAAATATATGAGGTACATTTAGAAATTTTATGTTTTGCAATCCAGTCACACTATCTTTATCTTGCAAAAAGATTCCATTGCCAGCAGCACAGAGAAGACAGCTGAAGTTCTGCTTTCATGATTGTTCATCGATAACAATCATTTGGAAACTGTTTGAAAGGCAAAGTGTTTCCACATATTTCCTTGAAGAACAGTGAAATTGCTATGTGCAAATGGTTATAAAGGCTTTAATTAACACCTTAGAATTTCATAGAGAGATCTGTAAATAAAAAGTAGACCAATATTTGAAAAGTATTTTTTATAAACTCTTAGCAAGTGCAATACTTTCAATTAAAGTATTGTCTCATAGTACCTCGAGGAACTGTATCCCTAAATTTGAGCTCTTCCTGACTGTTGACAGTCTTCTTGTGGCCATCTTCCAATTGACTTTTGCATTAGCTTGTCCCCCTTTCAAGAACTTTCCATGAATTTCCCTCATCAGTTTTAATTTTTCTCACTCATATATTTTTTTTATTTTTATACACTCCATAATTTATTCCCCACCCCGTCAATCCCTATCCACGTTCTGACTGTTCCACATTCCATACCTCTTCCCCTCCCCCTGTCTTCACATGGATGTCTCTATCCCCCACCCCACCTGACCTCTAAACTCCCTGGGGTCTCCAGTCTCTTGAGGATTAGGTGTGTCATTTCTGGATGAGCACAGACCCGGTAGTCTTCCTAGTATGTGTGCTAAGGGCCATCTCACAGTCATAACTCTGACCCATAATTGGTTCTGTCTGAAATAATTACAGGGATGGAAATGGAGAGGAGCCTGAGGTAAAAGAGGTCCAGTGACAGGTCCAAAGTGGGATCCAGCTCAAGGGGAGGTCCCAAGGCCTGACACTATTACTGAGGCTATGGAGCACTCACAAAAAGGGACCTAGCATGACAGCACTCTGGAAGAGCCAACAAGCAGCTAAAAGAGTCAGATGCAGATATTTGCACCCAACCAATGGACAGAAGCAGCTGATCCCTGCTGTTGAATTGGGGAAGGCTGAATGAAGCCGAGTGCAACCCTGTAGGAGGATCAGCAGTCTCAATTAATCTGGACCCCTGGGATCTCTCAAACACTGGACCACCAAGCAGGCAGCATACACTAATTGATATGAGGTCTCTCTTAAATTTTCATCTTTGACTACCTCACTACTCAACTTCAGCAATTTAGAAGTCATAGAACCCTTGACTTTGCCCCATATGTTTACTAGTTAATTAATGAGGTTTGCTCTGCAATCTCTGTTTTCTATGTGTTCTGTGCTTATATTGCTGGTGAAAGCCTTACTGGTTAGGTGTTCCAAAAAGTAGTATATTATGGTATTTTATGGATGCTCAAAAAATTCTTCATAACAATCTATGGTTTGTCCACAATTTTCTTGCAGTTATTATTCCATTTTTTCTCATTAGACTTGGACCCTCATAGAAACTTTCTTCCATTTTCTCCAGAAATACTAATGCAGCCTGAAGAACAATTTAGCTCATTTCTCAATCCTGTCCCCCTAGGTATTTCATGATCCACATTTTCTTAGTATTATTATGTGTCTCATTTTTCTTGTATAACTTCCTTTGATGAAGAAAGAAGGCCTGTTGTCCATTTTGTTATTGATGGTCCCACCTCAAGCTACAACATGATTTCTTTTGCAGAGCTGGCTTCATTGAGTATTCTCTGCACTGTCCACATCCTTACATTATTTCCAATTGCATCCACCGATCTATCAAGCATTGGCACAGCATGTTCTTCACACTGTGTCCCTCACCTGAAGCACAGTGCTGATTATTCCCTGTTGCTTCTGTTACTTATAGTTCACAGGTATAGGAGTTCAGTGGGTTGCCTATAACTGATATTTATTGACTCACCCTTCAGTAATTTCCTGCCCTATCCTTGTGCTGAAAATATTTCATAAAGTATCCCTAGTTGTTATAAATAAAGAGATATATAAGTAAATAAACAATGAATTAAACAGAGACCCATTAAAATTCCACCCAGCTCTAGAACCCTTCTTCCTGTAGCCACCTTCATCATCTGTCAACACTTGTTGACAGATCCAAGTGATACTTCTCCAAGTGGCTCTGTCAGAGATTCTCAAATGAAAGTGGCCCCTTCCCTTTCAAATTCTTAAGCTTTTGCATTGAATTCACAGTATGCCTCTAATTATGTACTTATTAAGTATATGTTGTGTATTTTTCTTTTGAAACTAAAGAGCTCTAGTCTCTTTAGTTTTTGCTTTAATCTCTTGGTAACTAAATTAGATATTGAGAAGAGAGACGTATAATGATATGTCTTTTAGCCTTCTTCTGTTTAAGATGGCACATTTTCTGCTTTATGAAGCTTCATTTACATCCCCAAAGATCCAGTTTATGTGAATACTTTAGTGAATTTTGTTAATTGTATACAATTATTACATAACAGTCAAGATAAAGTATGTTTCTATGACTGTGAAATATTTTTAAATACATTTTTTTTTATTTATTCTGACCACAGTCTCTCCTCCCTCCAGGATTCTCAGCTTCTTTCCACATCTGCCTTTTCCCTCAGCTTTACTCCCCTATTTCCCTTCAGAAAAAGAGCAGATCTCCCAGAGATATGAACGGAATATAGCATAAGAGGATGAAATAAGACTAGGACAAACCCTCAAATCAAGGCTGAGCAAGGCAATCCAGTAGGAGGAAGAGTTCCAAGAACAGGTAAAAGAGTCAGAGACAACCCCACTCCCACTGCAAAAACACCAGGCTACGTAACCATAACACATAAGTAGAGGACCTAGCTCAGACCCATGCAGACCTCATGCTTCCATGTTTAGTGTCTGTGAGCCCCTGTGCTCTCATAGGGCCTTACTTGACCCTGTGGGCTGTGTTCTCCTGGTATCCTGGACCCATCTGACTTCTACAACCATTCCCCTCTGAGCTCCAAGGGAAAGGACCCTGTGGAGATCTCCAATTTGGGTTCTCTCCAACTAATGTTTGACTGTGAGTCTCTGTATTGGCTCCCCTCAACTCCTGGTGGAAGAACTCCTCAGACTTGGGTAAAATGACATCTATCTAAAATCATAACTTTACCTTTTCCTGAATTTGTGTAAATAAAATGGCAACATTTGTTGTCTTTTTTATTTGATTGCTTTCACTTTGCATCACATTTAAAAAACACTCTATGGAGATTCTTCCTTCAATTAATTTTGTGTATTAATATTCTGTTTTATTGCTGAATGAGGATGGAACACACTTTGCTTTCCATTCTTGAACATTTGGTTGCTTCAAATTTTGGCTAATTCAAATCAGGCTGCAATGAACATTGTATAAAATTTTAATATGAATACATTTTTTTTATTTCTCATGAATCAATATCTAGGTGTGAAACAGTAATTTGAAGCTTCCCGGGAGTTTCACACGAGCGGGTTTTCTGTGGACGAAGAGCTGGGAAATGAAATGACGGGGGTCGAGAGAAAGAGAACACACAGAGACATAAGTGCATGGTTGTACAAAATCTCTCTTTACTTGGGGGATAAGCGCAGCAATATATGCGCTGTGGGTGTGACCCTCCCTCGCAGGGTTGCAGAGTCTTCTCAGTGCTACTCAGCAGGGCCTCGGCTCCACTGTTCCTCGAGGAAGTTGACCCCATAGGGTCTGTTGCTCTACAGGAGACTGAGGTGTGACAAAAGCTTGTTCCAGGAGCTCTGCCAGCTCTGCCAGGTGGGGGGAGGTGTAGCTCACTGGGGTCTGGAGCTGAATGATAGCTTCCATGTGATAAAGCACTTCAACATGACTCTCTACAGTAGTTAAGGAAGGTTTAATATGTTAATAACCCTTAAGAATATTTTATGACATTGTGGGGAATGCATAGGTGTGTTGTCTCATAGCACTGGAGTAAAGTATATGTGTCATTTTAACATCAGAACTCACAGAGGAGCTGAAGGAGGTTCTACATTTCCCAGTCAGTGTGGTCAAAGGTCAGTCTGTTCCTGGACTGGAGCCAGTTTTCTGAGAGAGACCCAAGTGACTGAAGGGAAGCCTTATTCATAGAAAGTCCTATATTGTCATCATTTTTCAGTTGTTTTTCCAAGAGACCTGTGCCATTTACTGTCAATATTTGGGACAAAACGAAACATCATGACATTTCAGGGCTTATAGGACAAGAGGGAATGGTTGACTTTGACACGTGTGTAGGGGAAGCCATTATCATAGCTTCCTGATTGAGTGACAGCTTGGGAAACTTTGGTCTAACTAAATTGTTGCTAATGGATGGATTCAATAATAATTTTATGCTAATAAAATTGGGGTGGACCTACTTGGAACAATCCTTCTACTTGGTCTTCAGTCTTTCAGGGAAGATATACACAATAAGAAAATCAGACAAAATTCTTGAAAGTGGCCCTGTCTGTACTTGTGAGTCCATTCTAGGGACAGAGTACTGGAGGGATATTGCAGAGATGAGTCATCTAGCTGTACCATTTCCTTAACAGCTTTAAATCTGTCAATCCAGCTCCTTCAAGGACTGATCATTACATATTCAGATGCACAGTAACTCTGATCACTGCTGTGGTTCCAGATGTTCCATTGTTGCTATAGGAGATATATGCAGGCTAGATATATCTCAGGCTCCTGGGGCATGATGAATACATTTTAAAACAGTGTTTTAAGAAAAGCAGGTGCCAAATGAGTTAAACGAAGATGAGACACCAATGAATGTGCCAAATTGGATGGAGAAAAGTCCACAAGCCTGAAACCTACATAAAAACTATAGGCAACTAAAGAAAACTGGGAGTTGAGAGAGACAACTTTCCCCAAGGAAATCCTACCAATTAATAGTCCACTGATAAATGGTCCTGAAAACATATACAGAATTAGCATTATGTGGACTTCACAGTTATATACAGGAATACATATTATATATACATATATATCATACATATATATATATTTATAATAACAATTAGTGAAAAAAGCAGTCATGAACTTGAAGAAAAGTGGGGGAAGGGTATATGAGAGGACTAGTAAGGAGGAAAGGGAAGGGAGAAATGGAATGGGAGCAGGGAGGCTGGAGGAAAGGAGGGAGGAAGAGCTGCAGTTGGGATACAAAACAAATTAAAAATTAAAAATTATAATCTAATTTCAAAAAAGTTAAAAATAATAAAAGCTGAGAAATAGTTCATATTTATAAACTTCATAAATATTTACTACTTGGTTTTCTCTACCTAAGGCTACATTAACTTGTCCTTCTTTCATGGTAGGGTGTGAAGAGATCTTGGCATCTTTTGGTGGCCCACAGAACTTCACATCAACCTGTTAAATCATGGCAAATGTGCTGACTATGTAGACAGAGTATGTGGCAGCCCCTCTGGTACAGAGCAAATGTGCTAACTGTGTAGTGAGAGTATGAGATTGCCCCTCTGGTACAGCCTCAGCTTAGGGTTTCAATGCATGTCTTTCCTGTAAAGGACAACTCAGTTACCTGCCTACTCAGAAGTCTTGAGACAATGATTCTAATATTCCTCTGTCTTAGGTGTTTGACATTGGCTCAAATAGTTCTTTCTCATCATTTTTGAAGCTCTTCACTAAAACACTGGCCAGCAATCTTACCTCCCTATGCCTTTTCTCCCAGTCTAGCTTTAAACGTTTGCTCGTACTAGGTTCTCCTATTTCACTATCTAATTTCAGTTGTTGCTGCATATTAAAAAAATGATATTTAAAACTTTCTCATGTTATTGGTGCACAATTCAACTGTTAACAGAAATGGTGGAATCAACTAAGCAGTTTCTCCTCACATACATACTCTGCCCAGGAATTATGTGAGATAAGTTGAAATTATTTTAGAAAAAAAGACTGAATGAATATAAGGCAGGGGAATTTGATGTAGTAATGAATATTTTCTAACTTTACATACAACTTAATAAATTGTGCGTCTGGAGCAAGAAGATGAGCGTTTCTGAAACTCTATGGAAAGTATTCATTTTTCATTCCTGTTGAAAGTTTCATGAACCTGAAGTCGTCTTCTCTTCTGATTAACTACGAACTCAAATGCTTTGTCAAGCTTCAGGCAAAGGACAGCAGAGGAAAGTAACATTTTCTTGATTACAAAATAGCACATGTTCATTACTTGGAATTTTGGAAATGTCAAAGATTATTATGAGTAAATCAAGAATCATCCACTGCTCCATCTACCAAGAAATGAAAAAACAGAATTAAGCTTATTATAAAAAAATTCTTTGATGAGTGTATGCATATATAAGAAAGTAAATGATACATCCTATCTTTTCATGTAGAAATAAGCATGTAAGTGTGTGTGTGTGTGTGTGCACTTTCAAATTTTGTATACTGTTTTACATGAATGATTGTTTCTTATAGGATCTTTCTGATAAATGAAATCATTTGTTAAATGTTTTCCAAAATATATTTAATGACTAAATAATATTCTGTATGTATGACATGACTTATTTTATCATTTTTTTCTTAAATGCGGCACTTTGTTTTAAACAATAATTCTTAGTCTTTCATCTATAAATCACTGTCCAAATCTCTGAAAGCTTCCTCACGTTAGAGTCACTGAGGTGAAAACTATTCATTCAGAGAGGATGAACTTGTTAAGTGTTCTGGTTCATACTGCCTGATTGCTTTTCAGAAAGGTTGTAGGCAGTCTGACCCTCCCAACAGAATTACGAAGGGCTCTCTCATATTGTGACTTTACCAACATTAAATACTGGGAGCTTTCCTAGCCCTGTGTTAATGACTTTTTGGGGAATGGAAACTTGTTTACTTTGTTAATGTATTAATAGCAGTGCTATGAAGTCCATGCAGTGAAATTTGGAAAGCACTACAAAAATTTACATTCTCTTCCCTTTGGATGGGAATTTTACTCCAAGGATTGGTCTCTTCAAATGTATTGACTCTTATTCTCAACATTATGTGTACAAAAACATCCACAGCCACCTTGTTTGTTTAATAGCAACAACCTGTATGAACCATTCGTGTATAGGGTGGTGGTAGTAGTCTCTTCATTTTGTAGGGATGACTAGTTCAATTAATGTTCTTTGTGTTGAGAATAACAAGTCTCACCTATGGTGGCTTGCACTACAAGAAAATGTATTGGTGCCTTAGAGATCCAGGGGTAGAAGTGACATGAAGTTGGCTTTAATTCCTGGGCTGTCACTGTCCTCAGAGACCTCCTTCTTCCATTGTTCTCTCCTCAGTGTCTACCACAGACATATCTGGTTCCATTTGTCATCATAGGCTGCCCTGTGTGTCTCCATCTCATAGAGAGGGGAACAAGTTTCTGATAGATCAGAAGATAAGATTCACTTTGAACCAGCATGGGACACTTTCACACTCAGAAGCCATCAGTGTTTTTTTAGCAATGCTTTCTAGTCTAGAGACAAAGGCGTCACTCATTTGTCAGTGCAGTGACATTAAAGGACCGGAAAAGGAGGAGATAGGAAGGAGACCAGAAGTGATGTTTTAGTTTCTATAGAGAAATTTAAAATGAGGCATGCTCATTTGCACTGAGCTAAATTCCAAGATATAATATAAAGCTAAAACAATGCATATGCATACATTCCAATATTTGCTTGCGTATGCAAAGAATCTTTCTGGAAACATACCAGATCTGATATCAAAGGAAGAAACTTTATCAGCCCCCCCGCCCCAAATAAAAGTAAGATTCGTCGTATTGAAGATATGTAAACAGACTCCATTACAGAAAGTTTTTGTGCTAGGAGCTTCTCCTGTTTCAGATGTATGCATGAAAATATGATGTGGGATTTTACTCTACTTTCTACCTCTTGCAACAAAAGCAAAACTGATTTTGCTCCGAGTAACAGCTGGTCATTTGTATTTACTCCTGCATGAACATCCCCTAACATCTTTTTCCTTTGCTGGTCTTCAGGGGTGTCCCAGGGTCCCACTTCTGGGACAGACATGCCATCTCTCATCTAGCTGTGTTTTACATTCAATTGGGACCACAAGTGGGAAGCTGTGAGCACACGGTTTCTTTTTAATGTGGGTCCTGAGGATGCGACTCCAGTGCTCATGTCTGTGCCACAGTGAACTGAGCCACTTCCAGCCCCACATCACTAATGCTTAAGGAGCTAAGTCTGAGTTAATTGTCTTCTTCTGCACATATTTGAAACCAAAGATGTTTAACAGTTGCTTTTCAGCTATTCCTTCCTAATAACTCTCAGAACAATGTAAAATAATCTCGGTAATTACAGATTTTTTTCTTCTCTAGATCTTAAGTTTTGATGAAAGGTACTCTAAGAATATATTGTCCAGCGTTATGTTATATATTGATTTAAGTCACATGGTCATCATCGATTGAAATGTATTCCTCTAGTCTTGGTATTCTTTTAAGAATCGTTAATAAATATTGACTATTGTAAAATGTTTTTCTGATACTTGTTGAAATGATGAATGATGAACTTGAGGAATGTACTTTACATAAGAACATGATAACAACTTATGAAATGAATGCTGCATGAACATTTCTTCCCTGGGTTAAATAATTCTTATCTAAGTAAACAATTTAAAGCACTTTTAGATGCTCATGCAATTTTTTAAGGACCCAAACTAATAGTATCACAAACAAGAAATTCAAACATCTAGTAAGTACTTACGTAGTGTTGAGATATTTTATCAATGCAAACATACTATTCTTTGATTTTACTTCAAAGGCAGACATGCATCTTACAGAGGAAAGGGTCTTAAAAACCCTTCCAAACATAGAGGGGTGAGGAATCACAAGCCATCACTCTTTCAGGTTCCTCATTGGGTGGAGGAGCTAAAGGTTCATGTTGTTCCTGAAAAGGCCATCCTCACGTTGGAGGAAGCTCAGATGCCAAGGGACAAGACTTGGCTGAGATCAACACTGACACCTGCTCTTAATGGTCAGACGTTTTGCGTTGGCTCACCTTTTACTTCTAACTCTGGCATGTATTTCCTCAATAATGGTGGTTTTAGGGTTTATGTCTACGTGGAATGTTCTTAATTACCAACACGAATCTCTGGTTCTTTAATATCCGAATGCATCCACTTTAGTGCCTCCAGGTTACTCTCTCAGGGAAACCTTCCCTGAGAATTAAATAAAATTTTACTACATGTCAGCTTTTCAAAAACCATTTAACATATCTCATTAAACAATGGAGACATGGCCCATATGTGCAACTATTCTTATGAAATAGTTAATTCATCAAATTCTTGCTCTTTGTATATTTTTGTCCATTTACTAGCAGTACCCCTAGAATATTCCCAAGTAATAATAAAAAAGGTTCTATTTCCTAAGCTTTCTCCTGTTGTCTGTAGTGGTAGGACCTGCACAGGCTAATTGGCATGTGGACTCTGCATCAGTGGGTTTTTTTTTTTGTTGTTGTTCTTGTTTTTGTTTGTTTGTTTGTTTTTTTCACCTATGTGCACTGAGGCTTATGGTTGTGCCACACTGGATGTACCTGATTAATATATGTGCACTCATACCTATTTGAAGCAGTCCCCTACAGTGATCCTTTGGGTCATAGCAGTTTTCAAAGTTTAATGTAATGACTTCCTTTCTACTTTGCTTTTATATATGTAACTTCAGTCTTGGTGAATTTACTACAGGTTAGAGTTAACGTTAATTTACTCTTTAGAGTTTGTGCAATCAGAACAGCTAAGGATGTGTCTTTTGAGTAGAAGGTGTCATCAAGGGTCAGGGCTTGTTAGCAATACGGACATCTTAGATGATCTCAAGGTATTGGACAAACATAAAACAAGATACATTCTCCACAATCTGTGCAGAATTTTCCTTTCAGAGAATCCATTTCTAGCTGAAAAGCCCTCTGGGAATACTTTGCAGTATACTAGGACTGACTGATGAGCCTCTGAGCCAATGTTCTTCAGAGAAAGCTGAATATGTTGTTCGGCACCTCATTTCCCAGCCTGCCAGGCAGAGTGTGATAGCTTGGATGACAGCCGACACCATAAGATGGCCATGAGATTTCATTCACTTATAAAATGAGGCTATCCAACTCTTTGACTTGCCTGGGAGAAGCAGTATGTCTATTTTGTGGAAAAGACCCTTCAAATTATTATGGATTCACTTTAAAACTGCTTAGGTCTAATTAAACATTGCTGTGACCTTCAGCTCAGCACCATGTCAGTACCAAGGGCATCGTGAGTCCACCTATCCTCAACCCTCTCCCACATTTTGATAGGTAGGTTCTTTCTTTGTTGGAGAAACATATTCCCTAGCAACGTTTGCATCCTTCTGGACTCTCTCCTATCTCTATGTTCAATGAGGCATATCTCTACCTACTGATCAAGATGTACATAAAAGTTAACATCATGTGACTAATGGCTGATATTCTTTTGAATCTCTTTTTGTGTCAATCTATTAGTAATTTCTTTTCTTTCTCTCTCTCTCTCTCTCTCTCTCTCTCTCTCTCTCTCTCTCTCTCTCTCTTTCTTTCTTTCTTTCTCTTTCCAGCTATTATGCCCTCAAGAAGGGCTACAGCAACAATGGGATTTCTTGGAAGAAACACAGAAACACAGCTATGCACTGAGGCTCTGTGGGAACAAGCACTTTCTATTTTCCTCACTGTTGTATACTTGCAAAGAATTACAGAGTTCCTTAGACTGTGGGTCCACTCTTTGGGTCAGCCTGCTGCAAAATCTCTGGAATGTCTCTGGAATATTTTTATAGACAAGTGCAGCTGAAATTGTCTATCAGAATTCTTCACTTTGAGAACACAAAATCCAAAGAGAAACCCAAATTACAAAACTCGGACTTCTTACCTTCAAAATTATAAAACACTGTGAATGCCTGGTGTAGCTGGTTACATGGGAATGGATTACCCTTGTGGGTCTTTAATTAGACAGGGGGTGCAAAAGAACAGAACAGAGATAGACCCAGGGTGAGACAGAGATTGGATGTGCCAGTTGGTCCACAAGTGGCTTTATTTTTAATGCCTTGGAAAGTTGGATTTTTCTTTGAATTGCATAGTTTTAGATACTAAAGAAGGGGAGAAAACTTAGTTTTCTATACAAATGAGTCTGTCTCTCCTCTGAAGTCTCTATTTTGGAAAGTAGAAGTTTCATAGATCAGAGGCAGAGAGACTCGAGTCATCTGTGGAGTTTGTAGGTCTACAGCAGTTCTCAATGAGGAGACAAGCTATCCAGACAGAAATTTGTCTGAGGCTTCCTGTTCTTCTAATCCATGAAGAATCTTCTTCCCCTGATGCTGGGAGTTTTGTACACCAGCTCTTTTCATCTGTTAGAACTTCCTCTGGAGAAAGAATGTCACCCTTTGCTTTGCTGAGATGGTCTTACTTTTGCTGTCTTTCTATTTCTTATTCCTGTGCTAATTGCTTTTTTATAAATACATATGCTCTATAAACAAGTCCATGGGACATCAATTGTTTATACCTCCATTTGTTATCTTCAGTGAATCTGTCAAGTATCATGGAACAGTTCTGTATACCTAGGACAGAGGACATGCTGGGGAGCCCAATATAGCCCCAGCATTCCGGGAGCTTATAGAGTCTCACCATGCTTCTCTGACCAGCTGTTGGCATTAGGGCGGACACAAGTGCTCTCCCTGTGGTGTCTTTTACCTATGCAGATACTTATTCACTGAGAACATGTGAATCTGTGACTACAAATTTCTCCAGGTCAGAGGAAGGAGCACATGGAACCTCACAGGAAAATACACCTTGTTCTGCAGAGGAAGTGGGAGAGAAAAGACCTCAGACTCAAGTTATAAGGGGTTCCTTATATAGAAATGTCTCTGGTATGTCAAGATAATGGATGGAGAATCTCAAAATACCAGCCTCCCTTTCTGACTATGAAATTTTAAAGTGGATACTTGGATGAGAATTACTGTGCTAAATGCTACCTGAATATTTAGATACAGTGTAATTAGAGTGGTGACTCCTGCTTATAGGAGCCTTGGCAGGAACCCTGGAGAAAAAAAAATAATAGAAAACATAGTTGCTATCAAGCTGCTTTAGCTTCTAAATACAGAATGAAACATCAGTTGAAAAGTCAGAGGTCTCTAAGCACAACAGAAACTAGAAAGTGACTTCCTTCTTTCTTGAAGCTACAGGGTGGTAAGAATAGACCCTTACAGCAGAGCCATTGCCTAAGCTGGAAGCAGCTGATGTGGATTCCTGGCAGATATGAAACTGTCACAGACATAACATAAATAACCCATTTTTTAAAATATCTGTTGTTTACAGCTTCTAGCTATCACGAATAAGGCCTCTATGAACATAGTGGGGCACGTGCCCCTGTGGCATGGTGGGGCATCTTTTGGGTATATGCCCAAGAGTGGTATATCTGTGTCTTCAAATAGATCTATTTTCAGTTTTCCGAGGAACCTCCAGATTGATTTCCAGAGTTGTACTAGTTTTCAGTCCCACCAACGATGGAGGAGTGTTCCTCTTTCTCCACATCCTCGCCAACATGTGCTGTTACCTGATGTTTTAATGTAAGCAATTATGATTGGTGTAAGGTGGAATCTCAGGGTCCTTTTGATTTGCAGTTCTCTGATCACTAAGGACTTTGAACTTTTCTTTAGGTGCTTCTCAACCATTCGAGATTCCTCTGTTATGAATTCTTGGTTTAGTTCTGTTCCCCATTTTTTAAATTGGGTTGTTTGATATTTTGGTGGTTAGTGCCTTATTTGTGATAGCCAGAAGCTGGAAACAGCCCAGATGCCCCACACTGGAAGAATGGATACAGAAAATGTGGTCCGTTTACACAATGGAATACTACTCAGCTATTAAGAATGAGGACATCATGAGTTTTGCAGGCAAATGGATGGAACTAGAAAATATCATTCTAAGTGAGGTAACTCAGACCCAAAAGTACATGCATGGTATGTACTCACTAATAAATGGATATTAGCCCAAAAAGTACAGAATACCCAGGATACAATTCACAGAACTCAAGAAGGTTAATAAGCCAAAGGGCCCAAGTGAGGATGCTTCAGTCCCACTTGGGATAGAGAAGAAAGCAATCACACTATGGAGGGGATGCAGAGGGAGGGAGGGACTTGGGTGGGAGAGGGGACCGGGAGGGGAAGGGGGAACATATCAGGAATTGGTGGCAGGGGCAGAGTGGGGAACAGGTCTGAAGACCCAAGGGCCAGCAGAAAGAATAGAAACAGGCAACCTGGGGAGATAGGAGGTGGGTAGACCCTCTAGAATGTACCAGAGACATGGGAGGTGAGAGACTCTTAGTACTCAAAGGGAGGGACCTTGAATAAAGTGCTCTACAGTGGAGAGAGGGAACTTGTAGAGTCCAACTCCAGTGGAGGGACAGGACATCAAGTGGAGGGATGGGGTTGCCATCCCACAGTCAAAAACTCTGACCCAGAATTGTTCCTGTCTGAAGGAACTGCAGGGACAAAACTGGAGAAGAGCAGGAGAGAAATGAAGCCCAGTGACAGGCCCAAATTGGGATTCAGCTCAAGGGAAGGCCCAGGACCCTGACACTGTTACTGATGCTATGGTGTGTTTGCAGCCAGTATCCTAGCACAGCCGCCTCTGAGAGACCCAACAAGCAGTTGAAAGAGTCATTGTGGATATTTGCACCTAACCCAAGGATGGAAACAGGGAACCCCTGTTGTTGAATTGGGAAAAAACTGGAAGAAACTGAGGAGAAGGGTGGCCCCATGACTTAGATGACAACTGACTTAGATGCCTGACATCTCTCAGACACTGAACCACCAACCAGGCAACATATACCACTTGGTATGAGGTCCCTGACATATATACAACAGAGGATGGCCAGGTCTGGCCTCAGTGAGAGAAGATGCACCTAACTCTTGAGAGACTTGAGGTCTCAGGGAGTAGGGAGGCCTGGTGGAGTGGGGGTGGATGGGTGGGGACATCCTCTTGGAGATGGGGTGAGGGGGTGAGGAAGAAGGTATGGGATAGGATGCAGTCAGGGGGCAGACCAGGAGGGGAATGAAGTCTGGACTATAAAAAAGGATTAAAGAATAAAAATAAATAAATTAAAACATTGCTGTCTTCCCAGTAAATAAAATGAAATATTGGTAGCAGCTGAAGCATTTGAAGATGCTGAATTAGGTTAAAATCCATTTCAGTATTTTATTATAAAAATAATATATTTATAGTTATAAATTCTTAAAATGTTTAGATAAACTAAAGTTATATCATTGAACTATCTGCTATTTGTACTTTGGCATATACTTTTGGTCAGTTCTTTTTATTTGAGTTTTTTTTTTGATGCTTTTGTCTTTAAATGTGAAAGTTATGATTTCAGAGACATAGTAAAAGCAGTTCTTCTCTGCTCAAATAATTGCTACAAAGAGTTTGTAGCCAGGAATCATTTCTTTCTCCATGTTTATATATTTATCAAAAGAATATAGTATACAGTATATCATAATATTCATATAATATTACTTTTATATTAGTCCTTTGTATTGTAACTTTTCATTTTTTAATAGAAAAGATTTAGATAGCTAATTGTGTAATCTTTACAATTAAATATTCCAGTAAGTTCCAATGTTATGATCAACCTCATAGGTAAGTATATGAAAGAATTTATAAATAGTCTTTTAGATAAAATTCCAATTAGAAAACATTGGAAAAATATTTTATGAAAGTACAAGGTTTGTTTTAAGATTAGAAAACATTTTTTAAAACCAATGTCTTTTATAAGTTTAGGACTTTAATAGTCAATCATAAAAAATTACATGCATTATATACCCTTACAGTTGTTAATCATGCACACACACATGCACACACACACACACACACACACACATGTCAACCTCCATGTATATGAATTATAATATAACTACATCATTGTCCCCTTCTCTTTCCTTTTTGAAAACCTTACCCTGTACTCTGTTCCCTTTCTCTCTTTCAAATTCATAGTCCCCCTTTCTTTAATTATTATTACATATATTCCTAAATATATATCAATATAGCTTATTCAGCTTTTACAATGTTATTTGTATGTATATGTTTTCAGAAATAATCATTTGGTAATGGGTCATCAATTGGTGTGCTCTTCCCTGGGGAAGGCTATTTCTCCCTCTCTCAGCATTCCTTAGTTCTTTGTCTGCGGTTGGAGCTCCATCCATAGTAGTATATCTGCTGGTGTTGTCCTTGTTCAGGTTGTGTAAGGCAATCATGTTGAGACTTAATAGGTGCACCTTTTCTAACATTTCTAGGAGATACAATATCACATGGAACTCCCTCTTCCTCTGCTTCCTACAGTCTTCTACAATGATCCCTGATCCTTAGATGCAGGAGCTATAGATATATCAGTAAGGGTAGTGCTCCACAACTCTGCATTTTGATTGTGTGTGTGTGTGTGTGTTGTCACTCTATTTGGTAACATAAACCTGGGAGAGTGAAAGTTAACCACGAGACAAACTAAAGTTTCTTGCAATAGTCAGTTTTATTCCAGGCATAAGACAGTTTACATTTGGAGGGTTAAGCAAAATCATGAGAACAAATTTCACTTGAGTTCAAGTTGTATGCAGTCACAAGGGCAAGGTCACACGAGTTTAGGCAGTATACAGTGGCAAAGTCAAGTCATGATTAGAAACATTATTCTGAATAATAAAGGGTAAGATAATAATAATAGGTATTCTAAAGTAAAACCGCTCCACCCCATTCTAAAGTAAACAAAATGCAATCCAAGAACAAGCCATGTCATGGAGAAACAGATATTACAAACTCTTGTCTGTTTACTTGGAGAAATCTCCTCATATAGCTTCATCATGGACTCTGTTCAGACAGGTATGGTTTTCTCCAATTGTCTCTGTCCCCTGCAAAGTGAATTTCCTTAACGAGGGGTGGGGACTATGTATACTTATCTGTAGGTATAGGGACAAATATTTAGAATGCAGTTTGGAATTATATTTGTTTAGTAAAGTAGTGGCTACAGGTTCCTCTCTGAGATTCACGACTTCATCAGCCCCGAGTATTCGGCTAGGTTTCCAGAACCGGCAATGATTTCCCTCTTGTTTCTAATTAAAGAGCTCTTGGGAAGCATCTGTCACTACTGCACATCTTGTCCATACTCTAAGCATCTTAACATGCTGGTTATTGTTGTAGCTCATGGGGATCATAGCTTAGGAGAACTGTTGGATGCTCCCCTCCTTTGGGAGTTTGTGTGGCACCTTCTAGTATCATGAAAACTAGTTTCAGGTAGGAAGTTTGTGTGTTAGAGGTAGTTCAGGTCCTCCAAGTCCCGTGTCTGAAGTGCATGGTGTCTTCAACAATAAGGACTAACCTGTCTGGATAGAAACTAATTGTAACTGAAATAGTCTATAATGTTTCGGGAGTCTATTCAACAGCCCCCACCAGCTACTCCAAAGAGAGCTTCTCAAAGGAGGACTCAAAAGAGGACTAGTGTTAAGATTTTTGTTAGGGAGCCTTTGATTTTTGACAGCTGAGATGAAAAAAATTTATCAAACTATATAAGTATATTTATACACAGTTACCTATAAATATCTTAGGTAGATAGTAATAGTTTGGTTCCTTACTACATTTTCAGATATTCTTACTGCTATTCAACTTTTTCCCTCCTTTTTCTGCTGTTTGCATCTTCATGGCTTGCTCTACATTTTATATCCACATCTGAAAGGGCCATATCTGAAAAGTTTGTCTTTCTCTTTCAGGATTACCTAACTCAGTATGATCTTTTCTGGTTCCAACTGATTTACCCACAGAATTTATTTTTCTCTACAGCTGAATTATATTCCATAATGTATATGTATCCATTTTCTGTTGAATGACACTTAGTTTGTTTCCATTGATTGGCTATTAGGAATGGGGAAGCAGTGAGCATGACTGAGTAGCTGTCTGCCATGAGAGGTTGAGTTCATTGAGAACATGCCGGGAAATGGTGTCGCTGTGTCAGCTGGTAGATTAATTTTTAGCTTCACACTGACTTCCAGAGTGACTGGGACAGTTTGCAATTCCACTAACAGTGAAGGAGATTCCCTCTCCCCACTGCCCCTCTCCCTCTCCCCACTGCCCCTCTCCCTCTCCCCACTGCCTCTCCCCCTCTCCCCACTGCCCCTCCAGCTTTTGTTGTTGATTGTTTTGTTGATCTTTGCCATTCTGGATGGAGTCAAAGGAATTCTCACAGTTTTTTTATTTTGATAATGAATGAGCTTTTAGGTATTTCTTTACTGTTTTTCCTTCTCTTGTGAACTCTCTATTCAAGTCCTAGCCTTGTTTTTTAAGTAGGTTGTTTGTCTTTTCACTATTTTTAAAAGTTCTTTATTAATTCTTTTTTTTATTTTCTAAGTTTTTTTTATTTACATTCAAAATCATTTCCCCTTTCCCGTTTCCTCCCTCCCCGAAAGTCCCATAAGCCCCCTTCCCTCCCTCTTTTCTCCATTCAACCCCCTCTTGCTTCTCTGTCCTGGCATTCCCCTACATCCAGTCTTTAAGTAATCACTTGTCAGATGTCTAGTTGGCAAAGATTCTGTCCCATTCAGTGGATATCCTCTTCACCTGATTGTTTCTTTAGATGTGCAGAAGCTTTTTAGTGTTATGAAGTCCCACTTGTCAGTTGTTGGCCTTAATTCTTGGGCAAATGCAGCCCTATTCAGAAGGTCCTTTCCTTCACCTACGTCATGTAGGACATCGCTGATGGACTCACCAAGCAGTCTCAATGTTCTAGGCTTTGCATCTGGGCCCTTTGGCCTGTTTGGAATTAGTTTTTAATGCAAGGTTATAGATATGGGCCTAATTTTATTCTTCTACATGTGGATATCCTGCCTTCTCAGCACCTTTGTTGAAGACATTTTCTTTTCTCTAGTGTATGTTTTTGACATCTTTGTAAAATATTAAATGGTCGTAGTTTCATGTACTCCCGTTAGGGCCCTCAATTTTGTATCCTTGTTCTACATGTATGTTTTAGTGACAGTGTCATATGTTTTTGTTATTATGACTCTGCAATATATCTTGATATCTAGAACTATTATCCAGCATTGTTCCTTTGGCTCAGGATTCTTTTGGCTACCCAGCATAATTTGTAGGTTAATATGAATTCAAGGATAGTGTTTTTTTTCTATTTGTGTGGTGATTGAGATGGAGAATTTGATTGGTATTGCAATGAATATGTAAATTATTTTTGGTAAATGGTCATTTTTTAGAATATTAATTCTACCAATCCATTAGCACAGCGTGACTTTCCATTTTTTAGCATTTTTCTGTCTCTTTCTTCAGAGATTTAAACTTTGCTTTGCAGAGTTTCATCATCTCATTGGTTAGCTTCATCCTTTGATTTCTTTTTTGAGGCTATTGTGAATGGGAATGTTTTCATGTTCTCTGTCTCTCTCTCTCTCTCTCTCTCTCTCTCTCTGTCTGTCTCTCTCTCTCTGTGTGTGTGTGTGTATGTTTATTGTTTGTAGATAGAAAAGCTATTGATTTTTGCATTTGATTCTTTCTCCTGTTTGTTGGTGAATTTATCATTTCTTGAAGTTCTCTGATAGAGTTTTTGGGATTTCTGATATATAATATCGTCATATGCAGATAGGAAAAGCTAGACTTCTTTTACTTTCTGTATCCCTTTAATTTCCTTCTTCTACCTTATTGTTCCAACTAGAGCTTCAAGGACAGTGTTGAAGAGGATTGTTGATACTACACATGCCTGTGGAGAGCTTACAGAAATGGGGTCTTATCATTTAGCCCTGGCTATCTCTGAACTTATTGTATTTACAAAGGGGGCTTTGAACTCTAGGCAATCCTCCTGTCTCAGCATTCCAAGTTCTCAGATTGTAGACAATGTTTATGCTTTATAAGACACTGTGAGGGACATAGTAACAGCTAACCCAGTGATGCCATGTCCTCAGCCCACACCAATGCTTCCATCCCTTGAGGAGGAACAGTAGGAAGAGAACCATTTTCTTTTGGCTGAGTCATTCTGCTTCTGTTTTTATAACTTTCTTATAATTTTATATCTCTTCTTTAAAACAAACACATAAAAAAGGAAGAAAATGACTAAAAGTTATATTGCAAAAAACTGATAGCTTGGATTTCAGTGCTACAATTTTTGTTTATCTGTATTTTTGAAATTTATGGTCTTAAATTTACCTCTGCCCAAGCAAGCTGACTGAAGCAATGAATCTTTGTGGGGTTGAGCTATTTACCTTTACCTTTTGGATAGTTTCTTTGCCTGGAGTTCTCTGCCTTCATTTGTGACTATCTACTTGACTAGAAATATAAAACCTCCTGAACACATATCATCTTTCTGTAGGAAGATAATCATCATATGCCAATCTGTGTATTTAGACTTCATTTGTTTTGTATACCCTCTCTCATCTGCTTAAGTTGGTAGTTGTCAATTCTGGACTAAACCACAGAGTCTCACATGTGGCCTTTCTCCTAATTCATGTTCACCTGACCCTCCTTTCTCTATAATTGCATTAGACAATCTGGCCAATGAAAGCTGAGCATGATGGCATATTACATTGCATTGCTGTCACCAAAATGCCAGATGGAACTGACATATTCCAGTTCATCACAGCAGTCAAGACACAGCAGAATTCATGGCTTCAGGAACATGTGATAGGAGACATGCTATATTAGAGTGAACCTGGAAGTGAGAATACAGCTGAAACCCTGGGTGTTTATAATGTTGAAAAGCCTCTCTGGACTGACCTAATTCTCTTACTTTTGATCCATCACCTAAAGGCTCCACAGCATCCCTGAGGTTGAAATGTGATTATGTGGAAGATATTTTATATTTAAACCATAGCTGGTATATTTCATTAAAAGTTCATGTAGGGTTCTAGTGTACATCCAACATGGGCAACCACTTGCTTGACTTATGGTCATCTTCATTGTTTACAGGAACCAACTCTCTTCACAACTTTCCTCTCTCTGAATAAATATGTATTGTCTCTAGTGAGTTCCAAGGTTGATATTATTGAGAAAAACAAACAAGAGTATGATTGAACAATTTCCCAGTTTATTACATCAGTTCGTGTTAATCTAATTGTAATTGAGTATTACGAAGATGCCTTCTCTTTTTACTTAGCAATCTTTTTAATCCAGAATAATTCAGCTTGTTCTATTTTCTGATCAATTTATACATATTGTTTGTAATTATTGTAATAATACATATTAGCTGCAACACACATATGTATTACTACAGCACATACATATGCGTGTGTGCATGTGTGTGTGCATGCATGCGTGTGTGTGTGTGTGTGTGTGTGTGTGTGTGTGTGTGGGTGTGTATTAGCTATTAGAAATAAATTATTTCTTTTGTCGCAATTGTATGGCAAAGGAGTGGAGGACAGTCAGAGGACCCAGAATGTGAATTGGTATTCGTGGAAGGCTAGAACCTGGATAAACTCCACCCTCACCTCTAGTAACCAGACTGCCATCTCAGGTCTAACCCTTTCTTTCAGACACACAAGCTTTATAAATCAACAATGGCATTAGCTGGTCTAATCCATGCCTCCCACAATGGCTTCCCTTCCATCTAATTCTGTCCAGGCTGGCTCTGATGAAGGACTCTCAAATTTCCCTCTAGTCTTTCAGTACTGGTCATGATTATTTTTCTTTTCCCTGTGGTTCTGAACAGGAAAGAATATCTCCAAGCCAAAAAGAAGGCTGCTCCCTTAGCAACCACAGTCCCTTTCCCTGTGGTCTTCTCCAGTTCCTTCTTTGGCATATTTCCCTATTCACTAGCACAGTGGTCAAGAGACAAAAGAATATATTTGGTATGCAAAGCTTATATTTAGTGCCGAAATTGTGCTAACCCAGCAGAAAACCTCTTCCTTCTCAACACTTTAAATCCATTCACTCTTTTTTTCTGTGCCAATGCATGTTGCCAAGATCTCCTTGATGTTGAGGGTAAAGGGGATGCAGTGCAAAGAAAACAAAACAGTGGCCAAAAACCCACTAGGGAGCAAGAGACTCCACCAAGTCACATCCTCCTGAGAGTCAATGTTCCAATTTATAAATCCATATGATAACTACCCTGTCAGTTCCATCCTTGTAATTGAGATGCATATAGCAATAATCTTTAAAAGCAATGTTACTTCATAAACAACAAAATGCACAGATGCCAAGTTCAGTCCATTTAGTGGATACATACACCTGTGTAAGCAATATACAAGCCAGACCGAAAGGCAGAGCATCACCACTGCAGACAGCTCCTTCTTCCCTTTTCCAGTTAATCCAAACCATAACTCCACTACCACAGACAGACATCGTCTGATTTCTGTAACCATTGGCTTGCCTTTCCTGTCCTTGAATGTGTGATAAATAGCATTCTACAATGGACACTCTACATTTGACTTCTTGCTATAAAACAACATTAGTGAGATACATTCATGTTTTATGTATGGTCCCTTTCTTTCCCAAAGACTATTTCGTGCCATTTCGCTTATTCATAATGGTATTGATTATATTCCTTTAGATTATATTCAGTTTTAGCTATTACAAGTAAAATTTTGAATTGTGTTGTTGATAAAATGTTCACTTTCATATAGCTTTTGTCAATTCAAGGTGGACCTGCTGGGTTAGAATTCGGCTGTGGGTTTCCCCTTTAAGAAACTGCTGAACTGATGTACAAGGTAGGGAAATAAGGCTTTCTCTTACTCTGTATCTCTGCCAATCTTTTCAACCTTGTCAAGTTCAGAATTTCCAGTGGGTTTCTGCATGACTTTAATTTGCATTTCCTTAGTGACTAATGACACTAAGCACCTTTTCATATGCTTATTGGACATTCATGCATATTCTTTGGTAAAAATTCAAGCTTTTTGCTATCTCTAAAATTAGGTCAGCACTGATTTATAGGAGATCTTTACATACCTCAAATATCATTACTTGATCAGGCATATGGGTTCTGAATACCTCATACTGTGGGCTTGCCTCTCCGTTTCTTCACATTTTCCTATGGACAGGAAGGATTTATCCTCTGCAGGAGTCTATTCTGTTTTCTTTATGGATTGTGATCTTTCTCTCTTAGGCATGAAATCTTTGCTTAACTCCAAGTCACAAGTATCTCCCCAGGTTTTCAACTTCACTAATGCTCAAAAATTGGATGAATGATGATTCCTTCACATTTCCTCTTCACAAGACTCAATGGGGTCCTTGCAAACAACAGATCATACTTTTCTTCATTTGGGCATGTTTATACCATTGTTTTCCTCTGTTGTTTTTCCATCTTCTTCCCTTTCTGAAGTTACACACATAGTCTGAATGTATGTATGTATGTATATATATATATATATATATATATATATATATATATATGTCATCTATCTAATTTATCAACTCTGAGGTTTCTCAGTTTTAAAATCCATTTGATTGCCTTCTTGCTTTTACAACTTTTAAGTTCCCTGACTTTCTTATCAGCTCCCTTTATTAAATGCACATCACCCACCTCCAGTTGCTCTTTAGACTCATTCTTTATTTTGTTATCAAAGACTTGTCCATGCTGTGAAAAAATTATTATTATTATTATTATTATTATTATCATCATCATCATCATCATCCATATTCTGCTTGGATTTGTTACTCTTTTGCCTATGATTTCATTTTGATTGGTCTTTGCACCAAAATTAGGAGAAAAATGGTATTATTTTCACTATCATTTTTGTATCTTTCTTCCTCACCTTCTGACCATTCAAATTCATTTAATGATTGACATGTATTTGGTTGGGGCTAAAGGGGAAATTTGACTGAATGTTCATTTAGTTGGAACAACTCATAACATCTATGTTTCTTGACATTGGAGGATTGAGTACTTTTGACATTGTCAGTGACCAAAGTAAGGAGAGTCACTGTTTGAATAGTCTTTCTTATGAATTCCATTTTCTGCTCCTTGTTTTAGTGCAACATTTGGAGAATATAATAGAAGTTATTGGATTACAAATACAGAGGGGGATGTTCTCAGCCAACCATTGAACTGAACACAGGGTCCTTAGTGGAGGACCTAGAGAAAGGATACATGGAGCTGAAGGGGTTTGCAGTCCCATGGGAGCAACAACAATATGAACCAACCAATACCCCCAGAATTCCCACCAACCAAAGAGTACACATGAAGGGCTCAGTTGCATATGTAGCAGAGGATGACCTTGTTGAACACAAAGGGAGGAGAGGCCCTTGGTCCTGTGAAGGCTCAATGCCCCACTGTAGGGGAATGCCAGGGCAGGGAGGCAAGTGTGGGTGGGTTGATGAACGGGGAGGGGGATGGATTACAGAGGGGAAACTAGAAAAGGGGATAACATTTGAAATGTAAATAAAGAAAATATCTAATAAAAAAGGGAAAAAACAAACAAAAATTTACTTTATATTATTTTCCTTCTTATTATTTTTCTTGATATGGTGCTTAATAAAGCACTTTAAACTAGAACTTACTATATAGTCAGGATGACATTGAACTTCTGACCTTACTATTTCTACCTCTCAAGTATTGAGATTACAGACATGCAGCTACCACTAGGCTCAATACTTTTTCATATTCTAATATATTTCTTTGACCCACTGTTTTCTGTTTTTAACTGTATAAGATTTAATTGTTATAATATACAATTATTTATTCACTGTATTTTATATCTGTTATCATTGTGATAGTAAAATTCTTCCATTTTGTCTTTTTATATGAATGCTCATTAAGTGTTTAGCCCATTTAAAATTGGGTTATTAGTTATTGTGGTTTTGGGTGATAGGAATTCCTTAGATATTTCAGTTGCTCTCCTGTTAACAAATATTAACTCTGTTATTCTTTCCATATCTCTAACTTCTTTGATATAATCTCATTTGTTAATTTATGCCTTCGTTGCCTATAATTTTAGGTTAATATGAAATCATTGCCACAACCAAATTCACAAACCTTTTCTCTATTTTTCTTTCTAGGTGATATATTTAAGTCTTTTACCCAGGGCGGTGGTGGCGCACGCCTTTAATCCCAGCACTTAGGAGGCAGAGGCAGGAGAATTTCTGAGTTTGAGGCCAGCCTGGTCTACTGAGTGAGTTCCAGGACAGTCAGGGCTACACAGAGAAACCCTGCCTCGAAAAACCAAAAAAAAAAAGTCTTTTACCCATTTTGAGTTGAGTTGAGTGTGTGTGTGTGTGTGTGTGTGTGTCCCTAATTCTTTCGAGTCATGTTCTCTCTTGTTGGGGATCAGTGTCTCTATGCCATTCCCACCTATGATTCCATTGTTGGGGATGAGTGTCTCTGTGACATTTCCACCTATGACTCCATTGTTGGGGATGAGTGTCTCTGTGACATTCCCACCCATGTCTCCATTTTTGGGATGAGTGTCTCTATGACATTTCCTACCCATGACTCCATTGTCAGGGATGAGTGTCTCTGTGACATTCCCACCCATGACTCCATTGTCGGGGATGAATGTCTCTGTGACATTCCCCCCCATGACTCCATTGTTGGGGATGAGTGTCTCTATGACATTCCCACCCATGACTCCTTACTTCTCATAGCATTTCATTCTTTCCAAGTATGGATGCTGCTATGAATCCCTGCTCAGTTATTAAAGCCTCCCCTCCTCTGGGACTTAGCTCATTGTGTCCTCTTTGTATCTAGTTGATAACCCATAAAGCAGAATACTGCTTTTAAAAATACTCTCATGTACTGTCCTTGAACACTACCCTTAAATTCATACCGGTGATATTGTTATGGCCTCCTTAATGCTGGGGTTATAGGCAGGAACCACCATGCCTGGCTCAGATGTACGACTTTTGATTTAATGATTTTCTAACTATTACTATGGACAAAATTCATTTGCACAATTTCATTCCATAATAAGAAACATAAGTCTATGATGGATTTAAATTACTTGTTATTTCCAAGAATCCATTTAACTTTGGCCCCTTCTCATTTGTTGACTTTGAAAGGGATTGAAAGAAAACTCTTCAAAAGGAAGCTAAGTGCCTAATTTATACTAAAGAAATATTGTCTTCCCAATTAGGTTGTGCTTTGTTGGTCAATTGAGCCAAGAGCATTGACCTCCTAAGCCATAACCATTTTCCTTCTTAGCTTGAAGTTACATTATACAGAGTAAAATGAGAACACTTTGTAGTCAAATGTGAAGCACTAAGAAGTCCCTAAGTAGACCTGGAGATATTAAAATACTTTCAATATTTTTCCTTAAAATAATTTAAAACGTAGCACTATTCATAACAGTCAATATATGGAATCAAAGTATTCATTTATGGTTAAATAGATAAAAATGGAAGAGCATTAAATCCATGGAAAAGAATGAAATTCTGTCATGTGTAGAACAGTGGTAGTGCTAGACATTGTGCTGTTTAAATGAAGGCAGGCCACTGATGTCAAAGACTGCATGTTTCTACTAAATGGGGAAGTTGATAAAATTGTCTTCATAGAATCATGTAGTGAGAGCATTAGAAAACATTAGTGGAAGAAAATGGAATAGAAAAAATTTTGTTAAGTATGGAAAGAACTTTAGATGAGGTGAAGCAAATTTTCAGTTCCAGTGCACAGAGGCATCTACAATCTACAGCAATATATCATAGACATTAGGAGGGAGGAAAGGAAGTTTCACAACACACAGAAAACATAAATATTTGAAGATATAAAGTGTTAATTACATTTTAAATCTTGTAAATATATTGAATTATCATATTCTATACCATGAATATGTATAAATATATACCATTTAATAAAATCATACACTAACTTCTTTTTAACGTGAGGAGATAAAAAATTGGGAGTGTGTTCAACTATGATAGAGAAGTTATTCTCCTGTTATTATGAAACTTCCTTTGCTTTCTCCTAAGGCTTTATGTCCACTGCTATATCTTATTTTCAGTTTCTGGTAGTATCTTTGGGAACTTTTGGATATTCACCTTCTGAGACCCCCCATCTTGATATTCATAAGCTCAATCTCACATTTTATATTATATCCTCTTGTCCATTGTGAGGACTCTTGGAATGGTTTGATTCAAATGCACTCAATTATTAAATATTCTGATTCATTTCTGTATTTTTAAGGGAATAGTCTAAGAGAAGATACAATTAAGATTCTGTCGAATGGTACTTGACCAATAGTATAAGAAAGAGAAAATATTGGTTTTAACCACTCAGTTATTAAGGATTGTAAATTGAAACTACCATTTTTATTTGAGTGGTTAGTTTTTCTGTTCTCCAGCCTCCTCTATCAATATAATGAACCTGGGTCTTCTTCCTGGCCTCTCCTCTTGCTAGACATAGAGGAATAGCCACGGTATAACAGCCTTTCCTGTCAAGGTGTGAAATGCTTCCTGAAGCAAAATGGCAAGAAGTCATTATAATACAGGAGGGCAAATGTAATGATCTATTTCAAATGGCTGTGAAATAGATATAGGTAGGTGTTACAACTCTTCTGCAAAACTAGATTGGACCTAGATTGGACATTGAGACATCATGTTAAGGAGAAAAGCAATCCACTATTTCTCTGGGTTTTAACACGTTGACTCGGAACTACTTCATCCTGTGACACATCTGATGATTCTAAGACACTTTGAAGACTCGACGACTTTGAACAGAAGTGTGTGTGTGTGTGTGTGTGTGTGTGTGTGTGTGTGTGTGTGCTATTATCTTCTTAGTAGGTCCTGTTTCTGGTTTTGTTTACATAGCAACTGAGATTGGGAAATAATCAATTCATGTACATTTTTAAATAAAACTTTCCCAATATATAAGATTGACAAAGAAAATCATGATGCTTCAGTAGCTTCAATAAATAAAATGTTTTATTGCTTGAATTGTCTGGAAAGATAAACCTATATTTTTTGGTTCTATTATTATAGTTAATTTTTTTTAATAATATAAGTGTTTTCTTAAAAGGAAACAAACAACCTCATTTAAGAACTGAAGAACAAAGTTCTAAGTCTAACAGTAAATTCTCCTTACAAATGCTGGTGTTAATACAAGTCAGTAAGCTGTCATGTTAAACATGCCCCCAGTGGATCAGTAATTTGGGGTAAATCCAAATATTCAGGATTTTAGACAAGATCCTGAAAGATACTGATATTGATGTTGGTCTAGTTACCATTATAGACTGGATGTAAAGCATCCCTCACAGGCTCACAGTGTCTGGACACTTGGCCCGAGAGTATGGTGTTGTCTGGGGAAGGTGTGGACCCTTTGGAGAGGGAGGCTTGTCAGTTAGTATTGGGTTACTAGGAGCAGGCCTTTGACAGTTATAGCCCTGCTCCACTTTTGGCTTTAGATTTCTGTTTCCTGACTCACCAAAATATAAAAAAGCCATGGGACAAGCCCCCATTGCCATGTACTGGCCTGCTTTTGTTGCTTTCCAGACACAATGAACTGATGTCTCCTGATATCATGAGTCACCTTCTTTATGTTACTTCTGGGAGATACTATGTCACAGCGATGATCAGGAAGATGGCTGTCTGCATTTCAAACCCATATAGGAAGAATGTCACCTTGAGCTCTTGATCCTCCTCCTTGGACTTCCCAAGAGTTCGGGTTACATACCTGTCCCAAATCAGATGGACTTGTACTCCAGTAAGGTATTGCTTACAGGAAGACATATAGGTACCAAAGAAAACACTCTTCCAACCTATTTCCCCCCAAATATTCTAAAGTACCTGTTTTCTTTCCAAGGTTTTAGTTTGTCTAAACTTAGAAGCCAAACTGTCATAGAGTTGTGGGGTGTGGAAATGGGCATAATCCCATTTGCAGGGCTTCAAGATTTTATTGAACTTCTTGAGATTTTAATATTGTCAACAACACCATTTCCTGTGAAAAGTGGACTGAGAAAATATATGCAGCATGACTCACATGGCCCCTCCTCAGAAAAGCTGATCACCACAATGACCACATTAGTAAGACAAGATGGAGTTCTCTGTTGAACTTTTTTGTCACTCTGACCAAACAACTAAGAAAACAAGCTAAGAGAGGAAAGATTCGGTGAGGCTAATGGTTTTAGAGTTTTCTATACATGGTTGCTTAGCCTCATGCTCTTGGGAAGTACCTACCCCATGGAGGAGGGAGTGTAGATAGAAGGAGTTCTTTATCTTATTTCATCCAAGGGGAGAGAAAGAATAGGAGAGGGGAGGGAGGAGGGAGAGAGAGTAGAGAAAGAGAAAGAGAGAGAGAGACAGAGACAGAGACAGAGACAGAGAGACAGACAGAGATCAGAGATAAGAAACATCCCTCAGAACATGTCCCCAGTGGTCTACTTCCAACAGTTTGGTCATTCCTTTTAAACTTCCTAAACCTTATAATCCGGATTCTCATCTGGGAGCAAAGCATTCCTGAGCCTGGAAGTCAAGAGGTCCATCTTATATTCAAACCAAAACAACTATGAATTATACCGTCCCAAATTAATGCTTACTATTGGATCATTAACATTAAGGGAACATGTACTGTGTTTATTAAGCACTATCAAGGAAGATGAAGGAGTTATGTAATTGAATAGTTGTATTTTGTATCCCTTGAGGCATAAGCCAAAAACATGCATAGGCTTTTGTGAGATATCACTTTGTAGTATTTATTTTTAAATAATGAAACCAGAGATTTGGGAGTAACAGAACTTTCTATAAATTCCATAACAATTTTGAAATGTTTAATCTGGCTTACATTTTTGTGTATTTAACTGAGTACCAAACTGTCTTAGTAGGTGTTAAATTGTTTTTAATCTGGGAAAAAAATTAATTATTTTTGATTTTTTCCTGGATTTTACAACATTATACTCATAAAGAAACAGAGTTATGAGAGATATCACTATTAGAAATATATTTTAAGGCTTTCTTTTTCTTTCTTGTTTAAATTAGGCTCTATCCTAAGTAGTGAATGCTGTTCAGATATTTGCAAAACATTTGCAAGGCCAAAATATTTTATTTTATGGGTTGTATTTGTATTTAAAATATGGATCTCCTATACTCACTACCTAGGTTTGAGATGATAAATACATGTTTAAAGAGATTTAAAGTCCCCAAGCCAGGTTGTTGTGTAGTACGCTACTTTGGCAGATATGCCAGCTCTCCCACAGCTGATTTTTCTTATAGTAAATCATAGCTTATTTCAGCTGAAAAAACAAACAGAAAACCCTATTCAAAGTGCTATTTGGAAGGCTGTTTAACTTGGTAAGTAGGATGGACATTGACTAGTGACTGAATAAAGCGGAACAATGAAATGATACCCATGTGCTACTAAAATTGATCTTCTTATGTGCCTCTCCTGCCCTGGGATTATTATTCTGTATTTTTACTTTTTATACCACTGGACAATATACACTTCATGATTAATTCCCTTAATAATAAATAAAGTAACCTTAGGGGAGACATATGTTACCTTTAGAAATGGTCCAAGAGAGAAAGCATCCTTTATGGTCACAATTATGACTGAGAGCCCTGTGTTTCGAATCTGATTCTGGTGATGTGCGCTGAGAGTGCCTGAGACAATAAAGATTAGTATGAGCAAGAGAGCTGGGCAGACGCTTATGTGATGCTTCATTTATTATTTTATCTCCAGGGCAACTCACTCAGACACAAGTGTCCTGGAGAGACCAGAAATAGAGAGGCTTATGAATGATTTGACATGGATACCACGCACCTTTCTGTGCAGTGCTCAGGACGTGGTTACTTAGTCTGGCAGCAGTGTAGTGCGTGCCATTTCAGTCATATCTCTGGCCACGCCTGCATTGTCTGCAATAGGGAAAAGATAATTTTCTCTCCGGTTTCAGGTCTGGGTAGACAAACGATAAAAAAGATAACAACTTTGGACTATCTATTTTGCTCACAGTAATACAGGAAGAGGGCAAGGAACAACAATAAATAATAGATTGTAAAATGCTAATCTGGGGGATAGGAACTTTCTACCAGACTTAAATTTTAAATAGCTCTTAAAGCTCTGAAGTATGTAGTGTTTGGCATCTTGACCAAGAATGACAAATAGCCTAATTGTCAATATATTATGTACAGAAGGAAGATGGGGCATGGGAGAGAAATAGATGCAATTTAGGAGAAAACAACAAAATAAAACCTTGAGTAGAAAAACAAGCTGTGAAGCAGAGGATTCTGTTTTCTCAGCTGGATCTAAGGCAAACTTAGTTATTAATAATTGATTTTTAAAAACCTATAGGTCTTTCATTTGACGTCCTTTAAATTAAGGTTCACTATATTTGAACAACAGCATTGCCAACTGCTAGGTTTCATAGAATGGAAGTTAAAAATGACATTTTCTAGCAAAGCTCCTTTTGACTTATCTTTTGAGCTTCTATATTTATTTTTAAAATCCCATAACAGTACACAAATATTAGAGAAGTGCATTGTTCGTTTTTTTTTTTTGCACAAGCTTTCCACTTTATCCCATTTAGCATAATGAATAATGTTTTCGCAGATTATCAGAAGGCAAGGCTCCTAAGCATTAGACTTAAAGAACTTACAGAGAAGGCATAGCAAGTTAAATGATAGAGCCGCAGACTGCAGCCCCTGGAGGTACCCAATGTCCAATCCGCATATCAATAGATTTCTAAGAAGATGGAAGGAGAGACCCCTGGTCCTGGAAAGACTGGATGTAGGGGAACGCCAGGACAGAGTAACGAGAGGGGGTTGAACGGAGAAAAGAAGGAGGGAAGGGGGCTTATGGGACTTTCGGGGAGGGAGGAAACGGGAAAGGGGAAGTGATTTGGAATGTAAATTAAAAAAATAAAATAAAATTAAATTAAAAAAAAATGTCCTTTCTTTATATATATATAAAAAAAATGCATTTGTAGATTTGAAAACTCTCTTCTTCAAAACTAAAGGCCAGGATGAATAAACCAAACCATGAAACAAAGCTTCATGCATTGCAGTGTCGCAGGCCTCAGCATGCTAAACAAAGTACTCAGAAACAGCACACCCCAGCATGGCTAATGGAGAGGGAAAACATTCTTAAATTCAAAGCAGATGGCAGTGACATTTTCCTGAAATGTTGGCGGAAGCAACCTCGTTCTCAGTAGACTTAACGAGTGTTTTGCTCTTTGAAGTATGAACTTCTAAGAGTTACAGAGAGAGTTGAAATTTTTCTCTATTTGGTCACAAGAAATAGCAATAAAATTATTTCATTACAGAGGAGATCAGGAGAAGAGCAACTGGGGCACACGACCACGAAGTCAGAATGGTGTGTGAACCTTCAGAAAAAATAATATGCCTCCAAAGATGCTTTCATGGGCTAAATCACCAGGATCCAAAATAGAATCTGGAAGCTATTTGTTCATGCTACTGCAGTTAGAACTCTGTGTCCTGGGAAGGACCACTACTTTAAATCTGTGACCACTGCATGATCGTTTTTTGTTTGTTTGTTTGTTTTTTTAACAACTCCCAAGATCAACAGTCCTCAGGCTTCATGGAACAGGAATCTAAGAAATTGTGACCCGCAGTTATATTTGATTATCAACCACATCTTTACTGAACTTATGGTGGTCAATCTCATCCAAACCACCATTCATTGAATTGACAGATATCCACTTAATTATTAAAATATATTAAGCTTATTGTAATGTTTAATATTTTGTTAAAATAATCTCAATTTATTAAATAATAAAACAATAAACAACAGTTTAAAATCTAGAAGGAAGAATTTTTGCACGTTCACAGTACGAAAAAAATTGATACATATTGGAGTTGATGTCTGTCTTGATTTAAACAGAACACAGTGTATACTTGCACTGAAATACCATTTGATTTCACGAGATACTAAATAAGTGTGATTTATATGCATCAAAAGTTAGATAAAACCAAAAAGAGAAAAATTAGATCAATATAACAAGAAATTAGCTGCCACCATGCTTCTAGGCCAGAGTCCTCTAAGTAGGAGATTCATGAAGTCTATGGCCATACCAACCTGAAGAAGCCTGATCTCATCTTTATATCATGAACTCCTGTCACCTTACACTTCTTTCCAAGGCAAACTCTTAGAAAATTGTAGTTTCTAGAGCATAACTAGTCTTTTGCAAAGAAGTTTTTGCTATAGACCATTGGGCTATAGTTCATTTATGTCACACGTAATTGTATCATTTTTATCTAAGAATAGTACTTTTATTGCATTGACTTTCTTCTCTTTAATTGAAAAGCTCCATCTAGGAAAGTGCAAATGGATGTTCTATAGGAACAGATAACAGCTCAGGATACACAGCTGTCTGCCTCCTCTCTGAGGACAGCAATACAGCTGTATTCATCCTGCCATAAGGAAATGCAGAGCTGCTCATAACGTGAGTGGTACTGGATAAGCAGAAGGTTCTGAAACTGTGAAGTGAATGGGCTTGAGTGAACTGCACTTTCCAGCAGATGAAAAGGAAAGGATCCACACACTTAAACTCCTTCATCCTTCCCAAACACTCATTAAGTGTAATCTAACAAGCTCTCCAAGGTTATTGTAAAATGAGCAAAGATTCTCCTCCATCCTGGTTACAAGACAGCTATTTCAGTTTGATCAGACAGTTTTAGAATATTTTCACTCAATAAATGTTACTGGGAAGTGAAAATGAAGATGAATTTGTTTTCTTTCCAAACAAATAGTGCCATTTTTATATTAGCCCGTGTTAAATTGCCTATTAGAAGTCAAAGAGGGTGTTGATAAGATTGTGAAATTATGGAAGTGACAGCAAAAAGGAAATAGAATCTCATCTGAACAATGTTTTCACTTCCCCCAATCTGTTTAATTTTCTTTGCAATACTAAATCCTAACCTAACACTAATCCCTTTATTTTAATCCCAGACATGTGTCTTTCTAGTTGTCTAAGTATATGTACTGTCCGTTATTTAATTAGGAAATGTTGAAAGTATTATTGAAGACTCAATATTTTGCACAGAAAACATAAAATCTTCTGTTGCTTTAACCTGACATAAGGTGTCATTCTTTCCTCTGCCCTATGTTGCAAGCTGACATTACCTTTTGTTTTATGGATGGAAAGGATGAAGAAATTCTAGGTTATTTGTGTGGAGACAATGGTCTTTTTAGCTTGATTTCTCTTGTCAGAATTACAGCGAGATCACGGTACATGTCAGATTTCCCATTTGAACTAGACAAGAAGGACACATGAGTGTGGAAAGATCAGAAAGCAACTTGACACATCTGTCCTCATGAAGTGTCAGCTTAGGAAGTAACTAAAAAAAAAACATATTAGTTGCCTCAACAAAACAATCAAGCAAAGGGCAGAGAGGACAAAAGGAACTGAAAAGCACTTCCCATCAACTGTTCTTACCTCAAGTGAATGAAGTTCTAGAAAGAAGAGGCAAACAGCCCTGACCTTAACTGTTCCATGACAGAGATGGTCTGAGAAGTGCAAGAGCCAGTGTGAAGTACCAGACATAGGAAAAGAATAGATTTTCTCTTTCTAACTATGAAACAAAGATTTGTTTGTGTGAGTACCTATAACCATGGCTCAAACTGGTAATCTGAATATGTCAAAATGATAGCATACCTTTGCACTCATACGCCTTTTGATTTTTCTCATAGTAGAATTTTTTTAATGGCACAAGCAAGGGTCAGTGGTCCGGATCTGGCACAACTGGGCTATCACAGAACACTCCAGAGTAGAGAAAGCCCTGTATTTGGGTAACAGAGGTAATAAGATAGAGCTGTACTCTGGAAGGAGAGGCCCTTGGACCTATGAAGGCTCGATAGATGCCCCAGTGTAGGGGAATCAAGGGCAGGGAGGTGGGGGTGGGTGGATCGGTGGAGGAACATCCTTCTAGAAGCAGGGGAAGGGGGGAATTGGATAGGGAGTTTCCAGAAGCGGGGGAACTGAGTAACATGATAACACTTGAAATGTAAATAAATTAAAATAAATAAATTAAAAAAAGAAAGCTGTAGTGTATCTTTGGATATGAATGTGTGAAAATGTTAACAAGGTACACATCATTTTGTATCTGACTCATGACTAAGATCATCAGCTAAGAATTTTGTTCCTGACTTTCCTGGGAGGCACACTGAAGATGAAGCTTCTTTGACCCTAAACATCTTGTGTTTTCTTAAACAATGCTGATTTTCAGTATTCGCTTATTCATAAGGGTACTGCTATTCAGACAATGCTCCATCAGACACGCCTCAGTGAGTAGACCCTTTGAGATGAGGACTCTTGAAATCTTATAGTGTTATGATGCAGCATAGAGTAAGTCTGTGGAAATTAGTTCCTAGGTGAATTACAGATAGTCTAGTTTTGCCAGACTGAAGCATTATAAGAAGATGTCTCAGTTAACACTGGTGGTAGTTTTCTGTAGGTCTCAACACGATCAGGACAATTAAAAGAGCTAGGTTCATACTCCTACATTGGAGTTAGTAGATCTTAGTATGTCAGATTTTGAAGAAAACATGAAACTCCTATCTTTCTCATTTGACAGTATGTATTTGTAGTATTGTTCAATGAGATTTCTCATACTACTTAAGCCAAGTAGAATTGGGAAACTACTACGTTCTATCAGGATTCATGTCACAGTCTCATGAAGTTACTAGTGAAATAGATTCCAAAGCAATTTAAGTATGTCCCAATTTCTGTTTTGTGTTGTTTAGTTCTAAGAGGAGCTGGAGAGATGAGAATGTTTAAGAAATTTAGTATGTGTCTCTGTTCTCAAGCAATGTAAATTCTAGTGGAGAGATGAACATATCTCATATTTTACATGTTCATTTCCCAATGCTCTCTGTGCTGTACACCTTTGCCTTGGTTGTTCTTCTGAGAGTACCACAGGTGATCTCATCATAGTTTCAATCTCCACCCTACCTTATTATTCTTTGTAGTGCATTCTGAGATAATGCTTACTCATCTGTTTGCAGTGTCTTCTACCACTAAAACGAAACCTCATGAGTTAAAGAAATCTATTGTTCTGTTTGTTACTCTGAACCTTGTACCCAGGCCATTAAACCCCCCCTCCCCCACTTAATACATTTGGTTGAATGAACAACTAATATCTGAGAACTCATAATGTTCTAATCTTCTAGAGATGAGTATAATCTCTGAGTATTTTCATCCTAAATGTGATGTTTTCTTGTGATCAGGACAAATGTCTAAGCAGTAGATAGGAATTAGAATAGGGACCTGTTCTTAACTTTATTCAGGAAATTAGCATGGAAGACAATGAAGGTCACCATTTAACATCTCTCAAGTCTTCTTATATTTAGCAAAACATTTTGTTTTCTTTCTTTTTTAGATCTTGTTTTTATAATGAAGTATATTTTTAACAAAATGGCAATAACATAGATGGACCTCAATAATATCTGGTGACATTCTATGGTAAACAGAACTTTAACCCACACGAATAATCTCGTATAAATTTTACAGTCTTTTGAAACATGATGGTCATAGGAACTAAATTGATTACTCAGAGGGAACAAGGAAGCAATACATAACTCTTTGATGTTTCTAACACCTTGAGTTATAGGATGTTATGTTTTGAAACATAACTAAGTTATACCATTCAATTCAATCACAAACTAAATAATTCAAAATTGTTTTGCTCTAAAATCTATTAAAAGTAACTGTAATATCCAGTTGCAAACGCAGTTTTTAAGGCTAATACGAACTGGTTGTGTGCATAGACATAACAAGAACCAACGAAGTCTTAACAATAATACCCCTGTTTGCAGAGCTGTCTTGAATAGCATTTGATGATAGTAGCTAAAAAACAAACAAATAAGCTTTAGCTTGGATTTTTCTATTTCTTTTAGTGAATAAAAAAAAAGAGTGCAAATAAGACACAAAATGTTGCAGTTACTTTTCAGTCCTAAACTATGTAAGAAATAGAAGCCAGAAATACTGGGTGGAGAATGGTGGGATACATTGCAATAGACTACTTTCCTTAAATAAATTGTTCTTTTATCTGATTCAATTAGCTCTATGTCATTTGTACCTACACCAAACTAAAGGATTGATGAGCAGGAGGTGATGGTCAGGATGTGGGGATATATTTGAAGATGGAATTCATTAGGGTTGGCCTAGGTGACATTCCTTGTACCAGCTGATTAGACACTGCCTTAAGAAACTGTTGTCCAACACCTTGGTGCCACGTAGTAAAACCTTGCAATGCTCCAACCGGGAGCCAGAATGCCTGCAATCAAGGCGACAAGGTAACAAGCAACCGTCTTCTTCGTGGAATATCAAGTAGCCTGGCTAATACTTTCTAAGTTGGTTGGGGTTTAGCAGATAAGATTGCTAAATGTGATGTTACAGACTCTCTTTCTGTCCTCTGCTGATTCCAGTGAAGTACACATTGTTTGGGAAGAAAGGAAATCTCTTCCTATAATTCTGTTAGGAAGTGTCTGGCTCTAGATTTAGGGTCATGTATTAGTTGAGTGAAAATACATAGACATAGACATAAACACAGACACAAACACATACAGACACACACATATGCACACACAGGTACATGTGTACACGCATGCATGCATGCACGTGTGCACACACACACACACAAACACACATGGCCTTTGTGTATTTCTGAAATATTAATCATATACATTCCTCTGTGTGTGTGTGTGTGTGTGTGTGTGTGTGAGAGAGAGAGAGAGAGAGAGAGAGAGAGAGAGAGAGAGAGAGAGAGAGAGAGAGAGAGAGAGAGAGAGAGAGCTTGTTTAACTGACAGGCTGTACATACAGGGGCAATTTGTGGGAATCAGTTCTCTCCTTCTATGTGCATCCCCTGGATGTAACTCAATCCTCTGGGCTTGATGACAGTTGCTTTTATCCACTAGGCCCACTTTGGCTATGTACAACATTTTCTGGTTTTCTACATGTGTATTTTATCTAAGAATTATCAATTTATATTTTATGTCACTAGGGGATAGACGTTTGGTAACATGTAAATTTTGTTTATGTGCTTGCATTTTATCTTATACATGATACAATGTTCTACATGTTTATTGCATAGAAAATTGGGTTTATTTTTCTGGAAATGTCAAAAGAAAGAGAAACTGATGCTGTGTTGTAATATCAAGTCTCATAAATGGAGAATTCAACAAATTCTAAGATTATGTATACTTACATTGCTAATACTATTGAACATGGAGGAAGGAAACGGAAGGACAATTCTCTAATATACAAACACTGTTTTAAGCTTCTACATCCTCTCATGCATGAACTCAACAGTATTTAATCACAGATCCCGATAAGTGACTTTTAATTGTGACATATTTACATGTATTTAATTATTTTGGAAACAAAGAGTTTTTGATAGCTTTAAAAACACTCTTAAAAAATGGAAAAAAGACAGGGAAAAGTCAATGTAGTTACTATGACAAAATCATGAATTAAAATATGTGACTCTCTGCTGATATTTAATAATGGAATCATTACCAGGAAAACAGAGGATAAAGCATTTTCCTTATAAGAAAAATTTTCATTCATAATTCAGTGTTGCCTTTGAAGAGACACATGGAAAATATTTTCCATCAGGCATCTGTGTAGGCAAATGGATACATTGTACTGGACCATTGGATATTGTTTGGGTTCATAAGAGACATTCACTAGTAGTATATTGAACTTATAAAAACAAATGGTATTCTTACTCTATAAGTTAAAAATAGTCTACTAGAAGTTCTTGTGAAGATCTTTTTGAATGACCTTATTAAACTTGTGATTCCCAGATGAAGGATTCATCTCCAGTGGGGAAACTGAGTCACAGAGGACTGTGCTCAAGTAAGATGGAGACCTGAGCAGACACTAAAGTTAAGGCACCTGTGTCCAAGCTGAAAATTAAACCCAAGACCTCTCACTGGGCTCCCTACCACTGATATGTGCTTCTATATTTATATACACATGTGTACACTAGTCTGGCTGGCTTCTTTCCTTCACTTTTTTCCAGTGTTAAGGATCAAACCCTACTTAACACATTCTACCTAGGGTGTTCCTCTACTGTCTGTGCTATATCCCACTCTCTTTTCCACTATTATTTCAAATTTTATGATAAGGCAGTTAGGAATTTGTGTGAGAAAGTTTAGACTCTACTAGGGTATATGACCTTATCTTATGCCCATTCACTGAAAAGATCATGTATTTTCTGCTCTTGAGTTTACTTATGATTTATGGATTTTATTCCATGTACAGAGTTGTGTGTATTAAGCCATTCTTGCATACTAGAACAAAACCAACTTAGCTATGCTCTTTGATCTTTAAAAATATGTTGTTGAGTTTGTTTTGCAAATATTTTATTGGGATTATTTGTGTCCATGTTCCTTGGGGGAATTATTTTATGATTTTCATTTTTGACTATGCGCTATAACTATTTTGCATAACAAAGCATCTGATTTCATAAAATGGCATAGTTTTCCTTACCTTTTCTATGGAATAACTTGAGGAAAATTACAAGGGCTGAATGTCTGATGAATAATGCAGAGTGCAATAGAATACTGCAGAGACAGGCAGACCAAATAGAACTTAATTGAGGAGGAAAGAAACTGAAGCCAAAAGATAAAAAATAGTAAATAATAAATTGGAAAAATTTTATCAGTCAACATTTCTTCCTTTACCCCCAGGGTTGTTTTTCTGTTTCATCAATTATGGTTTTAGTTATGTGTATTTGTGTATGTAGGTGCCAGTTAAGGCCAGAGGCAGCAAATCCTTCTGGAGCCAGAGATACAGGTAGTATGAGCTGCCTGACATGGTGGCTGGCAATCTTACTCAGGTCCTCTGCAGGACCAGCACCTTAGCTGTCAACGCATCTCTCAAGCCTCAGAGTTATCTTTGTAGCTTATTCTCCTTGTGGGAAAGCTTCAGTTAGAAAGCAACATATAGTTCACTTTCTAACATTTTTTCACTGCTAGATTTGATTTCTGGCAGGAGGTCCCTTTAAGTCATTCCCTTCTCCCCAAACCCCATTGACTATGAGTCCTTCCACCATTCAGCATGGACCACCACCTTAGCTCAGTGCTTGCTCTATTGGCTTCCCTCCTCAGTGGACTAACTGGATGTACACTGCTTCTGTGTCCAACACTGTGACATGGCCACATTTATTTGTATTTTCATTTGCAACTGAGGGTTTCGCCTGTTACCAGACTGCTTCTCCTCACTCGGGTCTTGCTCTTCTACATATCCTTTGTCTCTCTCATCTTTGCTTAACTGTCTTTGTAATAGTGAGTTTGTGTTCAGGCCACCTTCCATCCAAATTCATGGCAGTTCTTAAGCTAATTGTTTGCTGACTCAATGGAGCAGGGGCTTTGGGTTGGCTATGAATTAATGAATCTTGTAGTCTTCTCAGCAGAGAGGTTTGTTTGTAGAGTTTCTATCAGGATCAAGTCCTTCCTTTGTCTCAGTTTGTGATGTAGTTGAAGATGCCAGTCTCTTCTCTAGCGTCTGTTTTTTATGCAGTGTGACAATGCCCTAGTGCATTACTTACATTTCATGACACTGTGACCTAATATCTGGCAGCTGGCTCACATTTCAATACACTAAAAAGCACACACACAGAGAAGGGGGAAAGGGGGAGGGGGAGGAGAATGGGCAGAGGGAGGGGAAGGGAGAGGGAGGGAGGAGATAATAAGAATGAGAGCAAAAGAGAAACTGAGACAGGCAGGCAGACAAACAGACAGAAAGACCGAGAGGAGAAATGCTGGTTCTTAGCTTTCATTGTCCTTTTCTCACATTTTATTCAATCTGGATCCCAGTCCATTCTGTGGCACACATTCAAGGCAAATCTCCCCCTCACTTACAGAGACAGGCACATGAGTGTGTATTTCACTAACTCCCCTCATGATGTTACTCTTATAAATTTAACAATCAACAGTAAGCATCTTACCCACCTGAGATTTCGTTTTTGCTTCTGGAGGCTACCTCTTTTTATTTGCTGCCTCGCAACTTGGGCCTGTGGATGAGTCTTCTATGTCCATGTTACTTCATCCAGCTCTCATTTCCATTCCAGAGCTGATACCCAATATTTCTGGCTTCCACTCAGTTTCTCACTGTCTCCTGCTTGTCAGGGCCTCTCTTTCCTTGCCCCAGTTTTCATTTCTCTGTGTTGTTGGACACAACACTGTTTTAATGAAGCCAGAGGTCACTGTTTATATCTGTTTCACCTTTTCACCTGAGTTCCAAGATGTTCAGCCTACATATAAATAAAACAATAAATTTATGTATTGGATTTTCTCTCATTTAGATTATCGCCTTCCAGGTTCTCTCATTCTGTCTCCGCAGGCAAGATTTCTATCCTTCTTAGGCTTCACAAGTCATGTGCTAAAGCATTCTCTTGGGTTCTTGCTGAATACTCTTTTACTCTTGTGGCTAGGTTCTTAGAATGTTTTCTTTTGGAGAAGCTTAGGAAACTCCCTTTAATTCTTACTGGGCTCTATTTCCTTCCACTTTGCATATCATCAATGACCTCTTGAAGTGAAACTGAAAAAGTCATGTATTCTTCTTTCTACAGTCTTTCATAATTCCCATTGGTTAATGAACATAAGACTGTCTACTTCTCAGTGACGATAAAGTAGACAAAGAAGAGTAGACATGAAACAAGCCTGTGAATTATACCACAGAATAAGTCACAGCTCATTTAGCTCTTAGGCTTTTCTGATTTTTAAAATTAACTTATTTACTAATGTAATGGTGGTTTATATAACATAGTCCATAATGTTTTATACTGCAGATACATTTTATCTAAACCATTTAACACAATCAGACCATTTAACACACAAATTACTTCACACACTGTATGTTTGCTGAGAGCCCTTCAAATCTATTGTAGCAACTTTCAAGAATATAATATATTGGTATTAGCTATAGTCATATTCTAAACAGTTGACCTCTTCAGCTTACTTCTTTTGCCTAAAATTCATCATTGTACAACTCTTGGACACATTCTCTCTCTTTCAACCTCTTATCATCCCTGTTGCATATTATGCTTTTGTCTTTTTAAAGGACTTTACCTTCCACATGCAGGCGAAGCTGTGTAGTGTTTGACTTCTGTGCAGTCATTTAATACAAGGTCCTCCTGCTTCATCGAGGGCCTGCAAATGTCAGAGCTTCCTTTGGCTTTCATTTCCAGCGTCCAGTCCTTCCTCTGCACTTTCCACACTGTGTGTTCTATGAAATCAAGAATAGCTCTCCCTTTGCGTGAACGTCTCACCGCAGGTACAGTGCGTGGTGCCACATAGACTTTTAAAACTGCACTGAACTCTGAATCAACATTACAGGCATGGATTCCTGTTTTCTCAGTGCTAGGTACATTGCTTCACACACTGTAGATGTTTCATAAATAGTAAATGAGTAAACATTGAAAGACTGACAATAGAGTGCAGCTTTACAATACTGGGAGCTATTTTGTAGTCTTGAGCCAAGTAAGATTTGCTTAGGCATATTTTGTTTTCTTTCTTTGTTTGTTCTTAATGTGGTGCTGCGAACTGAACTTAAGACCTCATATATGCTAGGCAAATGCATCCCATTGAGCTATATCCCCATCCCCAGCTTGCTATGTTGAATGAGTCAGAACAACCACTGTCTGGTCACAGAATTGGTAACAATCAGAATCTATCAAGATGACAGCAACCCTCCAGTTCTTATGATCCTCTGGCTCTAGTTGACCCTGTTAAGTTTCTGTCAGTACATCTGCTCTTTGTATCAGCTATGGTCCTTGGCTTATATAGCATTTTACTTTGAGATGATGACTAAGGAACAAATATAGAACAATAGCGCTTACAAGTGGTCCATTGGCCTACTTAGCTGGATGCTCCAAACAATGAACATGCTATTCTGCACAGAGCATCTCACCCAACTTTTAGAGATGGGATACAATGAACTGTTATTTTGAATAAAAATACAATATTAGGAACAATTCACTTTGTTATGAAACAAATTCATGACCTAGAAAATTTATATTTTGTCCATTAGTTATTTAATTAAGTATAAATTTTGTATCAAGAATAGCTCACGCAAAGGGAGAGCTATTCTTGATTTCATAGAACACACAGAGAAGAGAATCAAATGTAAAAAAACAGAACTTTTCTTCAACAAAACCTGGTATTTTCTTTATATATTTTTAAGGTAACAATACAATAGTAAGAATTTGTATGCATATGAGATACCCATATACTATAGCTTCCTTGGGCCAGCAAGATGGTACAGCTGGTAAAGACACTTTTCACCATGCCTGACAACCTAAGTTCAATCCCTAGAACCCAAGTGGTAGAAGGAACGAGAACCTATTACTGAAATTTACCCTCTCACCTTCATACATACGTTGTAGTACAAGTGTCCACTAAATATCCATGCTAGAATCTATCTATCTATCTATTCATCCATCCATCTCCATCACTCACATACATATAAATGTAATAGAATTTTAAAATAAAGAAATGATATAGTTTTCTTTTGAGCTCCAATGGCTTTGAAAATATGCTCATTTTATCAAATAATAGTAAATCATTTTCCTATCTTGTTCTCTTCATTAGTACATCTGATTCATGAATGTTATAGTTTGGATCCAGAATTCATCCCAAAGACCTGTATGTTCACAGCTTAGTCCCAAGCCCAAGGCACAATTAGAAACTATTAGAATCTTTAAGAGTTCAGGCTGAGTGTCGTGGCTGTGTATTAGCAATTTGTCTAGCATGTTTGAGGCCCTAGCTTTAGTCTCCTGTACTGAAGCTAGGGCCACGTGGAGCTGGTGTCTATCTTGGGACTTCAGGTTACTATGTAACCCATTTGAAAAAAAAAATGGTGGGATCTCATCACCTTCTGTTTTCCACCTCCCTATCATAAAGTGAGCATTTTTTCTCTACTACTTACTCCTACTTAATGTTCTGCCCTACCCCTTCTCACAGGCCCGGAGGCAGTGGAGTTAACAGATTATAGATTGTAGCATCGACACTGAGAATCAAATCATGCCTTTCATCTTTATTGGTAGAATGACTATATCAGGGTTGATGCACTGAAGCACCATGTCTTTACTCAAGACAACTTGTTCCTACCCTTCTCTTTATGCCAGTATTTCACATAAATCATGGTTTCATGTTGTAGACCTGCCAGTACAGATATAGGCATAGCATTTGATTCTATTAGATGAGGTAAGAAAAAGCCAAGATGATCTGTTTCTATTCCCTCATTTATAATTAGCAATATTGGAATCCTTTGGTTTTCTTGATGTATTTGAATAAGTTCTCTATAACTTAATGATAAGTTCATTGAATTTTCTTCTTAACTTCTGAATATTTCATTACTATTAAAGTGACTTTATTTTATCTCATTTTTTTGAAAAAAATAATTTTGCCTTATAAAATGCAAGAAAATGTAAAATTCTTATAATTACACTAAAACAGAAACAAAAGCCTCAGGTTATTGCTAGAATCTCAGATAAAGTATGACTTACAGAGTCATAGAAATACAACAAAGGCTTGGCTGGTCTGCTCCAGTGAGGACATCATATCCTGATCCTGAGAAAGAAAAACAGGAAAACACAGGTAAACAGATGAAGGAATTGAATAAAGTGATCCAAGACCTAAAAGTGGAAGTAGAAACAATAAAGAAAACACAAATGGAGGCAAACCTGGAAATGGAAAGTCTAGGAAAGAGGTCAGGAATTACAGATGTCAGTATCACAAATAGAATACAGAATACGAGAAATGGAAGAGAGAATCTCAGGTGTAGAAGATACTGTAGAAGAGATGGACACGACAGTCAAAGAAAATACAAAATGCAAAAAGCTCCTGACACAAAACATTCAGGAAATCCAAGACACAACGAGAAGACCAAACCTAAGGATTATAAGTATAGAAGAGAGCGAAGATCCCAACTTAAAGGGTCAGTAAATATCTTCAACAAAATTATAGGAGAAAACTTCCTTAACCTAAAGAAAGAAATGCCCATGAACATACAAAAACCTACAGAACTTCAAATAGACTGGACCAGAACAGAAATTCCTTCCATCACATAATAATCAAAACACCAAATGCACTAAACAAAGAAACAATATTAAAAGCAGTAAGGGAAAAAGGTCAAGTAACATATAAAGGCAGGCTTATCAGAATTACACCAGACTTCTCACCAGAAACTATGAAAGACAGATGATCCTGAGCAGATGTCATAGAGACGTAGATGGAGAAAACAAGATATTCCATGACAAAACAAAATTTACACAATATCTTTCCACAAGAACAGCTCTACAAAGATAATAGGTGGAAAATACCAACACAAGGAGGGAAACTACACCCTAGAAAAAGCATGAAGGTAATGTTTCAACAAACCCAAAAGAAGATAGCCAGACAAGCATAATTCCACCTCTAACAACAAAATTAACCAGAAGTAACAGTCACTTTCCTTAATATCTCTTAACATCAATAGTGTCAATTCCTCAATAAAAAGACATAGACTAACAGAGTGGATACATAAACAGGACCCAACATTTTGCTGCATACAAAAACCCACCTCAGTGACAAAGACGGTCACTACCTCAGAGTAAAAGGTTGGAAAACAATTTTCCAAGCAAATGGTCCCAAGAAGCAAGCTGGAGTAGCCATTCTTATATTGGATAAAATCGACATTCAACCAAAAGTTGTCAAAAAAGATAAGAAAGGAGTCTTCATACTGGTCAAAGGAAAAAAGTCTACCAAGATGAACTCACAATTCAGAACATCTATGGTACAAATGCAAAGGCACCCATATTCATAAGAGAAATTTTACTAAAGGTCAAAGTACACATCACACCCCTCAAAATAATAGTGGGAGACTTCAACACCCCACAATCAGCATTAGGCAGATCATAGAAACAAAAACTAAACAGACCCAGTGAAACTAACAAGAGTTATGAACCAAATGGATCTAATCAATATTTAAAGAACATTTCATCCTAAACAAAAGAATACAACTTTTCAGCACCTCAAGGTACCTTCTCCAAAATTGATCATTTAATTCGTCACAAAACAGGCCTCAACAGATACAGGAAAACTGAAATAATTCCATGTGCCCTATCTTAAGTTCTAACAAAAACAATGGAAAACACACACATATGGAAGCTGAACAATGCCCTACTCAATGATAACTTGGTCAAGGAAGAAATAAAGAAAGAAATGAAAGACTTTTTAGAATTTAATGAAAATAAAGACATACCATACCAAAATCTATGGGCCACAACGAAAGCAGTGCTAAGAGGAAAACTCATAGCTCTAAGTGCCTCTAAAAAGAAACTGGAGAGAGCTTACACTAGCAACTTGACAGCACACCTGAAAGCTCTAGAACAAAAAGAAGCAAACACACCCAAGAAGAGTAGTCAGCAGGAAATAATCAAACTCAGGGCTTAAATCAACCAAAGAAAAACAAAAAGAACTGTACAAAGAATCAACAAAACAAGGAGCTGGTTCTTTCAGAAAATCAACAAGATAGACAAACCCTTAGCCAGACTAACCAGAGGTCATAGAGACAGTAATCAAAGTAATAAAATCAAAAATGAAAAGGGAGACATACAACGGAAACTGGAAATTCAAAAAATTATCAGATCCTACTACAAAAGCTTATACTCAACAAAATTGGAAAATCTGGATGAAATGGACAATTTTCCAGACACATACCAGGTGCGAAAGTTAAAACAGGATCAGATATGCCATCAAAATAGTCCCACAAGGAAAAAAAAAACTTCATGATCATTTCCTTAGATGCTGAAAAAGCATTTGACAATATTCAGCATCACTTCATGTTAAAAGTCTTGTAAAGACCAGGAATTCAAGGCCCATACCTAAACATAGTAAAAGCAATATACAGCAAACCGTTAGCCAACATCAAACTAAATGGAGAGAAACTTGAAGTAATCTCACTAAAATCCGGGACCATACAAGACTTCCCACTCTCCTCTTATCTATTCAATATAGTACTTGAAGTTCTAGCTAGAGCAATTAGACAAAAAAAGGAGGTGAAAGGTATACAAATTAGAAAGGAAGAATTCTACCAGAGAACTCCTAAAGCTGATAAACAACTTCAGCAAAGTGGCTGGACATAAAATTAGCTCAAACACATCAGTAGTCTTCCACTACTCAAAGGATAAGCAGGCTGAGAAAGAAATTAGGGAAATGACACCCTTTACAATAGTCACAAATAATATTACATAACTTTGTGTGACTCTAACCAAGGAAGTGAAAAATCTGTATAAGAACTTCAAGCCTCTGCAGAAATTGAAGAAGATCTCAGAAGATGAAAAATCTCCCATGCTCATGGATTGGCAGGATTAATAAAGTAAAAATGGTCATCTTGACAAAAGCAATCTACAGACTCAATGCAATCCCCATCAAAATTCCAAGCCAATTCTTCATAGAACTAGAAAGAGCAATCTGCAAATTCATTTGGAATAACAAAAAAACCCAAGATAGTGAAAACTATTCTCAACAATAAAAGAACTTTTGGGGGAATAGCCATCCCTGACATCAAACTTTACTACAGAGCAATAGTGATAAAAACTGTATGGTATTGGAACAACAACAGGAAGGAAGATCAATGGAATAGAATTGAAGACCCAGAAATGAACCCACACACCTATGGTCACTTGATATTTGACAAAGGAGCTAAAACTGTCCAGTGGAAAGAAGACAGCATTTTTAACAAATGGTGCTGAATCAACTGGCAGTCAGCATGTAGAAATATGTAAGGAGTTTGCAGCCTCAGAGTAAGAACAACAATATCGACTAACCAAACCCACCAGAGCTTCCAGGGACTTAGCCATCAACCAAGGCATACACATGGCTTCAGCTGCATTTGTAGCAGAGGATTGCCTTGTCAGGTATCAATGGGAGGAGAAGTCCTTGGTCCTATGAAGGGTTGATAGATGCACCAGCGTGGGAAATTGAGGGAAAGTAGGTGGGAGTGTGTTGGGTGGAGGAAAATCCTCATAGAAGCAGGGGAGGAAGATGGGTTAGGGGTTTTCTGGGATGGGGGTGGAACTGGGAAAGGGGATAATGTTTGAAATGTAAATAAAGAATATATTCAATAAAAAATGTAAAAAGAGAAAAGAAAAAAAATATAACAAATATCCCTGCTGATATTGGAGTGGGATACATTGCTGTACAGGGCAGACATGTCACTCAGAAATGCCACAAGATTTTCTGTTTTGAATAATAGTATTTCCTATTCATTGCCTACATTTAATTATATTAAATGATATAGAATTTAAAAGATGGTCAATTTTTGAAGTGTTCTTTTTGTTTGATTGTTTGTTTGTTCCTCATGTCACTGTCTGGCTTAGACTTCTAAGATTCAGAAAAGGAGCAAGGAAATAAAGGAATGGATGACTAGCTTTGTGGTGGCTGGTTGATGAGAATCAATGGCCATTCCTGTAGACAGTTAGGACATACTACTTAATAGAAACAAGACAGAAATCAGGGTAGAACAAAAGACTGAGTTTTTTGAGCAGAAAAGGCAGAAGAAAATTATTAATAAAACCAAATACCACTAGTGTCCAACCTCAAGACCTGAGGTCAGATAAAGATTTGAAGAGAACAGTAGAGCCTTGAATATATTGTCTCACAGCTGTTGTCCAATGTTTCCCTCCCTCCCTCCCTCTCTCCCTCCTTCTCTCCCTCCCGCTCTCTCTTCCTCCCTCCCTCCCTCCCTCTTTCCCTCACTCTTTCTCTCCCTCCTTCCCTCCCTCCCTCCCTCCCTTCATCCCTTCTTCCCTCCCTTCCTCCCTTCCTCTGTATGTTTATAGGAGAGAATCATATAAAGCCCAGGCTAGCCACAAATTCTTTATGTAGCTGAAGTTATCCTTGAACTCTTGATCCTCTTGTCTCTACCTCCCAAGACTGGCATTACAGTCATGCTACACCAGGCCTGTCTCTGTCCAGTATTTCTGATGAGAAACATTTTCCCTTTCATTTGACTGAATCTGTATATGACAATTTGTTTTTCTTACTGTGTTCAAGACTATTTACTATGCTCTGATTTAATTACAAAGTTTCTCCTTTGGCTCTTTGCCTTTATCTTATAAGAAGTTTGTGTAGTTCTTAAATGTTTGCCGTTGAATTTTGAGAGTGTTTTGGACATTATTCTTCTAAAACTATTTCTCCATTTCCCTTTTCATTCTCCCTTAAAAACATTTCATGTACTGTTGCCCTTACTTATTTTCTGCATTTCATCTAAATGCTGTGTGTTTTCTTTGTGTTTTTCCTGCCTGAAGATTGTTCTACCAATTGTCTTAGAATTCATTAGTTTTTTTTATTGTTGTTCTGCCAATTCGTACCCACTTTTGAAGCCTTCCAGTGACCCTTGTTTTGGTTCTTGCATTGCTCAAGTTGCCGGTCTCTTCTCACTTCCCTTTTTATCATCTCTGCTTGTCGTTCTTGTTTCTTTCCTTCTTCTCTGCCTCCCTCTGTTTAATGACAGTGTCCTCGAAATCACATTGTTCACGTGGTCCCCTTGTTCAAGAGATCACATCGTCCACATGGTCACCTTGCCATTTTATCTTTCTTTAATTCTTTAAGCATCAATTTCTTGGTTTTCATCTGTAATTGATTTGAACAATTTGCTAAATGTATCAACTGGGCCCTTTGGCAGGTTCCTTTCTGTGTTTTGATCTTTTTTCAGGTGATCCAGTCACAGTTTCTATATTTTAATTGTTCCATAATTTTATTAACTATTAAAAAATAGACATTTAGTTATTACATCAATTCAGAAGTATGATTTCATGCATCTTTTGCCAGTCTTGTGCTTCTTTTGACCGTTTGTTTACATATTGGAGACTTGGGGAGTCTATTTGCGTGAGGTCTAGTTCCCTATGAGTGTAGAATCCGTCTTTGAGTGCAGACATGGGCTTATTAACAGTCGCCACAGGATAACAAGGATTTAGAGGGGCCCTCTTTATCTTTCTTTTCTCCTGACCTCTTGGTAAATTGTCTACCTCGGTTATCACATCCAGCTATTAGTTTCTAACAATGTCTAGTGATTGTTCTATTATTTTTTGACAAAGCCTTGGGGCATATACTGCTCCACAGTTTGATCTTATTAAATTTGGGCCTCTTTGTAGGGATAGCCTTTGAGGTTCATGCTTGAAAACTTATTATAATCCCAAGAGAACTCTTAGCTATTTCTGTCTCTGATTCTTGCCATTAAATTGAAAACTTTTTTTTATAGTTTGGTTCCTGCTTTCTTAGAGCTCCTGGCCTTCTTTAATTGGTTATCACTAAGATATGCCTTTCCTCTAAGGCACTCTTTACTTGAAATGTCCTTACTCTCTGTTTCAAATAAAGCCAGTGCCTGAGAGATTGCCCTGGTGCTCTGTTCTGATATCCAGCCATTCTCTTTCAGTAAACCTCGACATCTCAGACATGGAGATGGTGGCAGGGACCTTGGCCACTTGCCTTGGAGCACACCATGACTCTCAAAAACTATGAGTGGGAATGGGTGGAGTCCTTTACTGCTTTCTACTTTACCTCTCCCATTGTGAAAACTCTGCTCTCTAAGGTGCAAGAGTGAGGGTGTCATGATAGTCTAGTGGTCTTGGCCTATGATCCTGTATAGAGCTGAATCTGGGGAAAGATTATGTGGAAGAATGGAGCCCAGACTACTCAACTTCTTTGCTTGCACTGGATTTTCTGTGGTTTGGTTGGGAGGAGTGGACAGAATGAACAATACTGCTTCCCAGAAACAATAATACTATTCCAGAAGCAGAAGCTGTACTAGAGGAAGTATCTCTCTATTCTTAGATGCACATACTTCTAAATTCAGTATCTAGGATGTTGAGATAGACTAGTATGCGGACAAAGCCATGACTCCACCATGAAATACTCTCATTCTTTTTTTAAATACAGCAGATTTCCTTACATAAAAATTTCTCCATCTGTTGAATGTACTGCAAATAATTTATAATAACTTCATTCACACAATCAAATTAGTGCATCTTTACAGTGTTCACTAGACATGTTTGATCCCTGGGCAAAGGCCCATAGGCTATTCAGACCGCCTTTCTGGAAGTCACCCCTTAATAATTACATTTATAAATTTAACTGTTTATGATTAATAATATATATCATTGGACTATAATGTAACTTTTATGTTTGTAATGCAGAATAATTGCATAAGTCTAATTAGTAAATCTACCTTACTCACCTACTATTTGTTGGTAAAAACTTATTATTTTAGTAATTAGGAAATATGTAATGCAATATTGTGTACCATGTGCAATTGATTACTGAAGGTTACTGTTCCTGTCTACTTGTGCCCTTGATCAACCTCTTCTCTCTCCCTGTCTACTCTTCTCCCTTAGACCATGATATATTAATCATCATATTGCCCTTCTCGGTTTATATATGTTGTCACAAGCAACTGATTTTCTCCAACTTTATTATAGAAAGAATTCATTTGTGATTATATGCTACATTGTTTCCATCCATTCATGCATCCAGTGAATGACAACTGGTTGCTTCCAAAGCCTAGCTACTATGAGCCAACCACAACGAGGAACCTGCACTTATAAAGTTATATTCACATACACTTTGTGCTCTGTGAGAGCCCCTTCCTATGGATAATACAGATATCTACCAGTACTGTTTTCCACATGCAAATAGAAGAGATGTATTTACTTGAAGCTAAATCAATTAGTGTTCCTTTTAAATGTAATTGGCATGAGAACCATGGTTAAATTTCTGATCATTCCATATTGCCCAATCTATTGCAAAGTACAAAACAGATCTATGCTTTACTTTGTTTCACTATGAATGTACTAGAAGATATTTTTATGAGTTTCTGCTCAGTGAGTATAAAAACGTGCATTTTTTGGGGTCACTGTCTGGCGTCAATAGGAGGAGAAGCCCTTGGTCCTGTGAAGACTCCATTCTCCAGTGTAGGGGAATGCCAGAACATCGAGGTGGGAGTGGGAGCATCCTCATAGTATCAGGGGGAGGGGGGATGTGAGAGGGAGGTTCTGGAAGGGAAACAGGGAATAGGGATTACATTTGAAATGTAAATGCATAAACTGGGCATGACACTCCCTGAGGATCCTGTTATACCACTCCTGGGCTTATACCCAGAGGCTTCCCCTTCATGCAATAAGGACACATGCTCCACTATGTTCATAGCAGCCTTATTTATAATAGCCAGAAACTGGAAAGAACCCAGATGTCCCTCAACGGAGGAATGGATTCAGAAGATGTGGTATATTTATACAATGGAATACTACTCTGCAATTAAAAACAATGAATTCACAAAATTCTTAGGCAAATGGTCAGAACTGGAAAATATCCTTAGTGAGGTACCCCAATCACAAAAGAACACACATGGTATGCAGTCACTGATAAGGGGATATTAACCCAGAATCTCGGAATACCCAAGACGCAATTGACATATCAATAAATTTCCAAGAAGATGGAAGGAGAGACCCCTGGTCCTGGAAAGACTGGATGTAGGGGAATACCAGGACAGAGAAGTGAGGGGGGGTTGAATGGGGAACAGGGGGAGGGAAGGGGGCTTATGGGACTTTCGGGGAGGGAGGAGATGGGAAAGGGGAAATGATTTGGAATGTAAATAAAAAAATATAGAAAATAAAAAAAATCCAATAAAAGAAAGAACATGGAAAAAAAATCCCGTATATTTTGAGTGTTAGGTAACCATAAAATGTCCATCCTTTCTTTTCACAGGTGACTTACTGCTTTCATACTAACTTTTCTGAAGGATCGTTACACTACTTCTTTCATGGCAAAGTGAGTGGTTGTTGCAAGCTCTGTCTGTTTAAACACAGCAGACACGGAGTAAAGGAGAAACACACCCACACCTTTGTATTTAGTCTACAGGGCCACATCACTTGCCCCATGCCTCCGATCTCACCTTTCCTTCTGCTTTACATCACGCCTCATTTCCTTCTTGTCCTCCCTCATCATTATCCAAGACCATTTTCTCAGATCTTGCTGATCTATGGCTGTTGCCAAGTCAGTGTTTTCTTCTCCTGAGAGAAATTAGCAATCCAAGTGACTGATGTTGCTGACATCTGCTACGGAGTGAGGGAGGACTGAAGGATATGTCATTAATTTTCCTTGTGGACAACTAGTGGAACTCCAGGACAACATGTGGGTAGAGGCAAATTTGTGAGAAGGTAAAAGAATTACTTGGCTGTAATACCAGTTTTCTGATCACTCTTCAGGTATATTTGGCATTATCCATTATAAAATGATTCAGAGATATTGTCCAGTGTGAAAGTTTGGGAGTTACTTTTGTGACCTTAATTCAGATTTGTGGAAGTATAAATTGATTCTTGTAAAATTTATCTTTTTCTTTAGGTATACTGTGAACAAACAAGTACATGTGTACACATGCTTAGATGTCCAAGAGTATAGTTTGAGATATCATCCTTCTATGTATCCCAGGCTGGCCTGGAATCCTTGAACTTTCTAGAAAGTCACATAAACATTTGTATTATAGGTGGGAACCACTATGACTGACTCTACAGTTTCATTTTAGATAGACCTAACACAACTGTGTATTTACTGTGACTATCATGTCATATAATATTCAAAATCCAGTTCTAAGGGTGACTTTTAAGGTTTCCCTAGGTGTTTCTTAATCCAATTTAGCCTGATTATCAAAATTAATAATCAGAAATATAAATAAGAACATTATATTTGTGGCAAGAAAAGAGTAGAGTATTTTATATCTTCAAAGTTATTTGATTTTCATGAAGAAAATAGAAAGTTTGTACAGTTTGGCTGAGTTTGAGATGTCCAGACAATGACACTTAAGGATATGTTTGTATTGTTGTGACTACTACTCAACATCACTTGAGTTTTATTGTTAGTCATATATTTTCTCTAATTAATCAGTCAGATTTATATATAAATAAATTCTTAATTCACAAGATTCCCACACAATAATTTCAGAGCTAATTGATAATGATACAAGCTACCCACCTAGATTAGACAAGTTATCTCAATTACTCTATCCCTGTATGGTATTATAGCTACCTGTGGCTATTTAAAGCCATGTGGAATCTGAATCATTCTGTTTGTCCTCCATTTTCTTCCCACTAGTCATATATTTAAAATGTTCAGTTAATGCTAAAGTGGCAATTATAAATAAGAGATAGTTCTATAAATCAATTAAAAACAGTTTTAGAGTTTTCATATGCTACCTCTTAAGAGCTGAGTTGCTAGGTGACAGAGAAGGTAGGTACCACAACATGAATCTCATTGTTATTTTTAGGGATAGTTCCAATAGCTCTAGATGACTCTGAGTGAAGTAAGAAAATTAAACACTTGACTCCAAAAACTAAAAGCAGACTTAGTTTTTCTATTAAAATCTCCTAAAATCTAAGTTCAATATGCATATGTATGTATACGTATATATGTATATTTACACACACACACACACACACACACACACACACACACACACACACAGTCTTTTGTTTTATTTTTCAATTTCACATAAAAATATTTCAACCAGAGTATCTGCTACACTGACTAATACAGAACCCAGTAGCTAAGCAGTCAAAAAATTAAAGAACCTTTGACTGCTAACACTGGAATTTTAGTCATTGTCACACAACACTAATGAAAGCCCTACTGTGTTTTAAGAGAAAATTCAGACAAATACATGTATTCAAATAGTTAAATACATATATGTGTATGTTTTCTACATGTTTGCATACCACAATTTCATCTTCTAACTAAAAATTTGAGTAGTAGCGAATGAGAGAACTCAACACAAGCGAAGGTTTAAAGAAGCTTTCATTGCTGTGGTATGTGGGCAAGTGCATGGGTCCGGGTGCAGAAACAAGGAGAATAACATGATCTTCTTCCCGGGACCTCAGGAAAACAATAGTCATCCTGGCTGTGCTTCCTTCTCTTGGGCTCTTATCCTGCTGAGATGGTTCTGGAAGTTATGAATGGTCAGTGAAGATGAGATTAGACAGAAGGCAGCAAGGCGAGTAAGTGAGCAAGGTTGTACTTCCTTGTAAGGAAATCTGAAACAGACAGAAGATGAACCTATGCTATGGGATGATTTCCTTGGAGGCAGTTCTCATTCTTTGCTCAAACTGAGGACGCAATTCACAACTTTTGTAAGCTGTAGCCACTTCAGGATTGCACATAACAAGTAGATGATCCAAGGCAGAAGGAGTGAGGCATTCATTCATTTTCTAGGTTCTAAAGCTCCATGCAAACTGTCGCAGTTTCCCGCACTCAGGCACTCTCTGGAAGAAGACAGGGATGGAAGGAACTTGAGAAAGAAGAGAGTGAGTGAGAGAAAGATGGAATCTTGACCTATACCTATATTATCCAAGAGAAATTAGAACGTTGAAATCATTCTCTAAGTCTTGTCCAAAGAGGGAAGAACATTTGGGAATGAAATGGAGTTAAGCAAAACCAACAAAAATTTTGTGAACTTTGAAGTTATCACATGCATTTTTAGCCTATTCCATTCTTGTGTATCAAAACATCCATTTTTCAGAACAAGAAAGTTGCTTTTGTTCATGGGTATGTGACTGCTTGTCCTCTCCCCGATGCGCCCCAAACTGAATGAATGACGCTAATGAGTCCTGCTCTCTATCTTTTTAATCTCTATCTTTATTTGATAAGATGGGCATCTTATCAAATTTGGAATTAAAAGAACCTCTGGTGTATAGCGTCAGTGAAAATACATATTGTCTACTGTGCAGAATCCATTGTGGTTTATACTTTTGAATACTCTTTATGAGAAAACCATCATGGCTTTTCACCATGTTCTGAAAGCACACACAGAAGAAGATTTTTTTTCATGATTTTAAATTATGTAATAAACCCAGGATGATCTCATTGTTCAGGCCTGCATCAGTTAAAAATAAAACACTCATGCTTTGAGTAGTGCTCTTGAATGGATGCGTTGTCGGCCCCTAACAAAGCAGTGCTGTGTCCTCTGGGTCAAGAAGGGCTTCTTGTTCCCACAGATGCCCACAATTCATACCTCGGGGATTTTGAAAGTAGGTCTGTACCAAGAACATCTGTGCTTTGGGATTAGGAATTGCCATCACATGTTCAGACTTTTCTCCAAAGCCATTCCAATATTAGTTTCAGTAGTTAAACAACAATTAGAAAATACATTGGAAAGACAACGCAAATATTTCTACCTAGGTATTTTAGACCACCGATAAGATGGGTTTAGAGAAGGAAATACTAGGTTGTTTTAACTTTTGCCAGTCATTGACCTGCGACAATGATTCAGAAACTTTTGTTTCCAGACCAAATTCACGGGGAAATGTGTCATCAGACTAAGCACAGGGACCCAAGGGAGGAGATAGGGGAAGGACTGAAGGAGCTGAAGGGGTTTGCAGCCCCACAGGAAGAACAATATCAGCCAACCAGAACCCCCAGAGCTCCCAGGGACTAAACCACCAACCAAAGAGTACACATGGAGGGACTCATGGTTCCAGCTGCATACATAGCAGAGGATTGGCATCAATGGGAGGGGAGCCCCTTGGTCCCATGGAGGCTTAATGATCCAGCATAAGGCACTGAGGTGGAAGGTGGTGGGTAGGTGGGGAGCATCCTCATAAAGGCAGGGGTACAGGGGAGGGGATAGAGTTTAACTGGGAAGGGGGACAACATTTGAAATGCAAATATATAAAATAACCAATAATCTTAAAAAAAAAAACAAAACACCTTTTCAAGCCACCACTGATGCAGAAATTCAAGGAAAGCCTTCTATAATGGTTAGAGAGATGGCTTGATTGGTGGATCCCCAACATCTACATAAAGAAACTGGAAAGAGATGCATACCTGAAATCCCAATACTGGGGAGGAGAAGACAGGAGGATCCCTACAGTTTGTTGGCTACCCAATCTGCATGAATGGGCAATCTCTAGGTTCAATAAGAGATTTTGTTTCAAAAAATGGATGTGGAAAAGAATAAAGGAAAAGAGGTTATCACAAAAAAAAAAAAATCAAGTGACAGCAAATGTTTGCTAGGCTGTGATGACAGAGGAACGCATTTTTACCATTGATGGGTGTATAGGCTGAGGCAGCCACTATGGAAATCATTGTGGAGGTTTCTAAACAAGTTAGAAATAGAATTGCCATATGGTTCTTCTATACCACTTGGGAATATAAATAAATAAGCTGACTCTATAGCCTACTACAGAGATACTTGTTCATATGCCTTCACTGATGTGCTATTCACAGTAGCAGGGAAATGAAATCAGTCTAAATGTCTATAAAGAGATGAATGCGTCACATATACAAACAAAATTCTATTCCTCTGTAAAGAAAAATTGGATCAGAGAATATTTGAATAAATGGATGGAACTGGAAAAATATTATACCAAATGAGGTAACCCAGGCCCAGGGAGATGACATGGACATACAATCATGAAAGGACAGCCAGTCATGGTTTAAGATGGGATTCCCATGGGCCTTAAACCTTCCTGGGGAATATTGGCAATTGATAGATTCTGGGGGAGTAACAGCCATTGCTTTCGATGGTCAACAAATACTTCCAAACCTGGGACCATATAGAAGGTCCTACCAAAAATATCGTGAAACAAGAAGACATAAATGTGGAACAGGGCATGTGGGGAGAAGAGGTGAGTTTTAGGGACAGGAGAAAGGTGGAAGAGAGTGGAAGGAGTAAACATGAAACACTAAGTGCATGAATGAAATCATCATAGAAGAAATTTAACTAGTAGAAAGAGACGATGAAGAGCAATAGACTATCTGTGGTTGACCTCCAACCTCCATATGCCATGCATGAATGTTCATTCACTCTGCACTCACAGGTACAGGAAGGACCATGTATAAACATGCATTATATAACATACACTTTCTAAGTGACTTTGATGCATGCTAATGATTAGCAACCATTTATCTTTAGAATGGTTTTAAAAGGTTACTTGTCCTGAAATCCCTTAAAAATAAAAGACAACTCTGTACTGGAATTCTTCAAATAATAGAATACATTATCATCACTTTATTAACATGCAATTGAAATATTTGCTTATAATTTCATCAGAAAGGTATTCATAGTTATAGATTCATCTCAATCACTGTTTTGAAAGAAAGCATGTGATATAAGTCTAAAGAAGTTATCATATATTTAAAGCATTCACAACAGGGCTTACAGCTTTCTGGCCCTTGAATTACATTAACAATGGTAGCTTTGGATGAGTGTCTACTCTGTGGAGAGTGAGGCAGCCAGTTTTATAGAGATTATCATGTGTAAATATCTAATCTTCATGACGAATGTAAAGCATCTTTGTAAATGTGACAGAATTAGCTAAGAAGATGCCATCAGTGCATCTGCTGTTCAACTGCAGCTGTACCTGGGATAATTTACATAAGTGCCACTGAAGGTAGGCAATTCATGTATGACTGCAGTGGGTACTTATTTTTAAATATGAATCTCTATCAATATCCAGATCGGAGTGTTGCTGATTAATGCTGTGATACGCTTTGAGAAAAGTCATCATGAGCAACATTTATGCTTATGATGTGCTTAAATAATTCTTCTAATATCTTTGCTAACATTAATATTACATCTTCATAATGTGAACACTTTAGGCCTTTATCTTTACCATGGCTGTGTTATATATCATTTTTTCATAGAATAATCTTAATAGCTAAATGAAGAGAAGAAATGCAGTTACAAAGACATTTTAGTCAGTAATTTGATGAATCAAAATTTTATTACATTGTAGAAAAGATCTTTCTGTGAAACCTGGATTTTCTATGTTATGGGTATTTCCAACATTCTTTGGGGGGGGGAAGTGATTAAAAACAACTTGAGAAATACTTTCTTATTTTATGCCATGCTAATTGGTAATTCAGTGCTGTATGAGTTTAGATCAACATCAGTTAAATAGAATACAATTCCCCATAACAATTAAGTGTAACTAGCAATATCTTAGTGGCTGAGCTAATAGGGAGGAACAGAAGTTTAATAGACTGGTGGTCAAGAACACACTGTACATTTTTCATGGATTCAGAGTTCAAGAAAGCACTATTATTATTTCATCAGAATTCTTTGTCATATAAGTTTTTGTTATATCCTTAAACTATATGAAATCTTGATCCAAGTTTGGTCTTCATATGGGTCCCAAACAACTGGAATGGAGGATAATCCAAAAGCTGTTGCCTGTTCATGGGCTATGTCCTTCTAGCTGAACTGCCTTATATGGCTTCAATGAGAGGGGAAGCACCTAGTCTCCCAGAGACTTGAAGTGCCAGGATGGGGAGATACCCAGAGGGACCCCCACCCACTAAGAGAAGAAGGGGATGGGTGATGGGGAAAGGGTTTTGAGAGGGGATGACCAGGAGGTCATGCAACGAGCATGATGTAAAGTGAATATTTAAAAATAAAAATTAAATTAAAAAACTCAAAGAGGTAAAAGTGAACACTATGAAATTAGATGAATTTCATCAAAAAAAAAAAAAAGAATGTATTGCAGTACCATGCTCTAATGCTTGAGAATGAAACTTTACTCAAAATGCCATTTTAAAGTAAATAACATGTCATCCTGAGGTTGAGTGGACCCCTAAAACAATTAGTCAACCAGCCTTCTTATAAGAGAAGTATATAGAAATATAGACAGGAAGAGAAATATAAGAAGCATTAGTCAAGTCAATAATACCAAGGAAGAGGGTACTAGTTTCATAATGAGAAAGGCTATGAAGTGACACTGTATTGCTCAGACAGAAAAATTGGAAATGAAAGTGACCTCCATAGGTAGGGACTAGAAAAGTAGCAGCTGAAGACTGTATGGGATACACAGATGGAGTGAAGCAAGAGGAAACATGAAGAGAAGAGCAATCAACTCAGACCTAGGCCTACCTAAGCTGAAAGAGAGGAGGACCTTTGGGAGCTCTTCTAGTGTTTGCAACAGAACAGCTGTCATTTATATCATCCCCCCAAGATATCTAAACTGTGATGCGAATGGGGAAGTTGAGATCTCGGAGGTACAGAGATGTTTTAATTTTAGTCTTGTTTTTAGAGAGGATCTTAGATATCTCAGGTTAGCCTCAAAAGCTGTGTAGCTGAGGGTGACCTTGAACTTTGATCAGTTTATCTTGTCTCTGAAATGCCGGGATTGTGGGTGAGCATCACCATGCTGTCTTCAATGTTTCAAGTGTTTAATCATTGTCTTCATTCTCCAAAAATAGGCTAAGGTGGGAACAAGGAAAAATTACGTAACACAGTGTGATTTGGCAGGACCTTGGGAAGGATGTAGTCAACTTGAAAGAAGTTAGTTCTGTCTGAATGTTTTGGATTAAGAGATGATTTTAGGGAGACTAGAATTCAAATAGCTGATTTTGTTGGAAGGACAATGGCCCTTGGCTACAAACAGGGAACTGCATTCAAGTGGCTGGGTTCAATCTTTAGCATTGAACACAAAACGAATAAACTTTAGACTCTTAGAAAAATAATTTTCTCTAATCTAGGATAAACATGAAAACTTTGAAAGCAAATTATGCATATGAAATCATATTGGAAATTTATTTAAATATCCGATTTTTCTAATTTATCAAAACATTTTGTATTTTACTATAAACTACCTCATAGACCTGTAAAAATCTACTCTGCATTTAATTATTTTCTTACAATATATTATTTAGAGAGGTATTTTTCAATTTGAAATTAATTGTATTTCCAAAATATTTTTCTATTTCTAATCTCAACACAATAATTTTAATAGTGAATATAAAATGAATGAGTCCAAATTTGCTTTATTTCTACTGACAGACTCATAAGCAAAACTAACACATTAATGGCAATGTCTTAAGTTTATAACTCCATGTGTAATTGAGTATTTTTGTACTCGTGATAAATATATCTCTGTCTAACAGAAATGCATGTATTTTTGTATAACAAAGATACTATAATATCAGTTGCTGTTTATTTGTGAGGAAGTCATACAGTTTAATAGGTTTTTTGATTGACAGAATTATGAATTAACCATAGAATTGATTAAGTTTATAAAGTAGTATAGATGAATATTCATTTTCCCTTACTTAAAAGAATCTCACAATGTAAGTCCTAGGTATCCTATTTTCCAGAATAGTCTAGATATGTAAGGCCAAATGATATACTAATAAGGGAAAATGCATATTTATAAGTATGAATGAAAACTCTGAATTTTATATTAAGACATACTTAGTCATGCACAAGCATGGGCTTACCCAAGCATGCACCACACACACACATAGACACATACATACACACACACACACACACACACACACACACACACACACACACACACACATCATAGATGGCTGAAAGGAATGAGTAATGCCACTGTGTGTTTTGAATGTTACATTGCATCTCCCAAATGATATTCTTTCAGTGAGGAAATGTAGTATTAAATAAACTACTGAGATTAAATAAACTACTGAGAAAAAAATAGGAACACATAAAAAATATTGTTTTAATAGTATATTTTTTTCCAGAAAACTGTTACAATCCTAACTCATTTTATCCACAATGACCCATTTAAACTGTGAACTTTTTTTTTTCTTTTAAGAATTCAGGTCAAGAGCTATTTTGAAAATCAAATAAGATCATTAATTCCCCTGCAGAATTATAACTAGTTGTGCATTGAGCTGTGTTTTGTAAATGTTGACTGGATGGCATACATCACTTTAACTTGGTGTTTTAACATCAGTAGTTCTTTTAATTGTACATTATGAATATTTCAAGAGTAGCATCACTTCACATCTGACTTGATTTGGCATTTTTGGCAAATTTTCTTTTAGCTATAAATAATTTATATTTAAAATAATAGGTAGCTAATCAGCCTGAAATTCAGACTCCAATTTTCATCCCAAGTGGTTTAGTTTATTGAAAAGTTAAGATTAAAGCAACACAATAATTCATATAAATATGTATCATATTAATAGAGCCATACAAAAATGAAACAAAATATGATAATGTACATAGTATATATGTAGAAACAATGCCTTTTAAAAAATGAAGTGATATTTTGCCATAAGATTAAAAAGACCTAATTGCTTATCAACATATTTCTTAAAAAGGTAAGGGCTCCCAATCGTTAACTGTCAAATTCTGTCTTTATCAAATATAAACACAGGTATATAATTTTTTCAAAGAATAAAGTTTCAACTTGCCATCAGCAATCAGGTTATCTTGTTGCTTAGGATGTGGATGTAGCTGTATTTAAGTTAATTTTTATATTAAATCCAACTGTTCCTTGTGGTCAATGTTTCCCTTGTGGAATGGCTGGAATGATGCAGGTAGCCTACGGATGTAGATTGATGACCACTGGTCTTCATGTTTCCTGTGTGCCAGGCCATTTGAAGCTATTTTCTCATGTGGCTGTGGATCCTAGAAGCAAACTGCATGATGGGTACAATGAATATTACCTTACTTATCACACAGGGATTAGGTAACTAGTCCCTGAGGTTACAGAGATGTGAAATAAGTGACTTTCAGGCCAGGCTGGTCCTTCTTAAGGACTATGCCCCAAATCATAGTACTATAGGCTGAAACTTTAAAGTAATGACTATATGGAGTTATCTACTCAGACCCATCATTAAAATACTGATTTTGATCAATTGGCATAAGAACAGAAAATGAAGGCAGTGTCTACTCATTTAACCTGCAGCAAAGGGAGCATATTAAAATTGTTTCACATTTGTAGAATTTATCCAGAAAAAATCTGTGAAAAGCATCTCATCATTTCACAAGAACGACAATAGGAAAAGAGAGAGAGAAGCAGAAGAATTAAACTCTTCCGAGACCAACACTTCAAACCAACAAAAGTGGTGACTACCTTAAGTCAAAATAGAAGGAAAACCTCTTTGAGCCTGTTTCCATCTCAGTCACAGAAACATTGCAGGAAATCATTGATGTCACATCTGATCGTTTGAACAATTCTACTGCTTCAAGTTCTCTCAAATCAATTGAAAATAAACCCCCAGGTAAGGGTTAATCAATAAATATGCCATCTGGTACTTGATCACAGCCAAGTGTATGGAAAACTGAGGCAACTGGAACTAGTCATCTTTTTGTACGTAAACACTGTAAGGTGGAGACAACAAAGAGTTTTCCGTTGCACAGCAAATGCACTTAGCAGCTCACTAGGGATGCTAGACATTGGAATGTCATGATACTGGATCTGGCTCCCAAAGGGAAAGTTGCTGCCTCTAGGGATCAGTGGATACAATGGTATTTGCCATCCTACATGGTAAAAATGTCCTTATTCCAATAATTGTAGAGCTCCCTAATTAAATGTGTGCTATTCTCCTAATTCTTTACCTCAGCTCACATTTTAGAGGTGGTCATCATTTATTTATACTGCTCTGTTCCTGCAGGCTGCTAGATTCTGATTTGTTCATAACAACAGCCTTTTAAATGACAGTATTACAGAGCTATAAGCCATTTTAATTTGTTACTTCAAGGTAACACCATAAACCTCGCTAGAAGAATAAACAACTGAGGAAATGCACCTCAAAAATGTCATGCTTTTCACTTGCTGATCTGAAGTCCTAGCTCTACAGAAAATGTTTCATTTCTTGAAACTCACAAATGTGTGCTAGAGCCCCTCCGAGAATCCCCACTAGAGAAGTAGGCACCTGCTCGCAAAACTAGGATCTGCTTTGGAGTCTAATTAAATATACATGATAAGGTATGAAGAATTTGAGTTCCTTTTGTTGCAGGTGTTTGCACTGAAATTAGAGAATTTTACTTTCATAAGCATCTCCAAGTGGTTTTAGAATAGCATGTGTAATTAGATAGCGGTTTAAAGTAACTCTGCATTTTGATTGGTTGTAATGGTCTTTTGCTAATGTAAAGAGAACTTTCTTTGATGAGGAACAAGGACTACCTTACTCCCTAGGCTCAGGGATCTTGGTGCAACCGTGGTCAGAAAAAAAAAAGATCCCTGAAGGATCAGAGAATTTGCTATGATGTTGTGTCTTCTAGTAATGTCAGGTGGCACACCCCTTAAAGTCTCACCAATGTGACAGCCTAAACATGACCTGAACAAGCCAATGACAGCAGACATATAGATAAACAATACTCAAAGAACTACAGACAATTAAGGAATGTGACAAGTAGGAGTAATAGTCCTAACTAGGGAAGGTTATAAAAATTGGTTCTCCAATACCAGACAGTCAGGCCTGAAAACATATTATTCATACAAGTATTCATACAAGCAACATCATATAAACTGAGCAGATTGTATTTAGAAATATATGTATATGCATTTACATCTATGCTTGTAACAGTAATCAATGAAAAAAAAAGAGGCTATGAATTTGTAAGAGACCAGGAGAAGAATATGGGGGGGGGCAGAAAGAGGAAAGGGGAAATGATGTAATTATGTTCTCAAAAATAGAGGAAGCAAATTTTAAAATGTTACTGAACACCTAGGCCTTGGGTATTGTCAATAAGCAGATGCTTGCTTTTTGGTGTCGCCTGAGACTTGGAGCCACCAAGGGAAGGCTAAGAACAAGGATCCCATGCTCACAGCCAATTAAAAAGATGTGAAAATGACTGTTGAGATGAAGCTATGCACAATACCTTTAGCTCAAACACTTTCCTCTTTTACAGAAATAACACAAAAGAACAACAAGAAGGAGGAACAGGAGCAAGAGGAGGAGGGAGAAGCAACCAAAGAAAGAAAGAGAGAGGAAAGACAGGAAGGCTTTGGAAGAATTAGGTGTGTCATTATTCTGAACCCAAATGGAGATACTTTATGTTAGAAATGTGTGACCCTCACAACTCAGTTTACATGATTTTTTGAATGTGTAGGTTATTGTGAGAGACAATTCAGTATAAAGTGATGTCTTGAATTCCATTCGACTCCACAGGAAGGTACAACAGGCTGGCTCAAATTATGCATAATTCTGTCAAGTGCTATGTGCAGTTAGGGATACTAATGGCTCTATTTTGGCTCAAACTGGCAATTATGGCTCCCTATATGTTCCCTAGATGGGGGGCTGTGGAGTGCTAGGCATTTGGGTAGAATCATTCCTGGGTGTCACTTTCTCATTTGGGGCCTCTTGGAAACTACCAGCCTCATCCAGAATCCTGACTTCAATGTTCACTGGAGTCTCTGTGCTATTGGAAGTAAAATTTCCTCAACTGAAAATATCCTTCACTTTTCAATAAAATAGAGTTAATTATTTAAAAAGAAAAATTAATATTTAAAGATTGAATGAAGTAGACACTTTCCTAGCAAGACTGGCAACTACCTTGGCTTCAAGTCACTCCGGATTGGTTAGGGAGTCTCTCCTGATGTTTGAGCTATATGTGCATTAACCAATCCTATTTGCCTAAAAGGGGCTCTGGCTTGAAATCAAGTTGGCTCCAAAGGATGAAGGAAAGAGGGTGAATGAAATAAGCAGCAGAATATTCAAAAACATTCTAGGTGTAACGTGAATCAATGACCTTACATGAGACATTTACTTTTGCAAACAAGTTGTGGCTACTCACAAATGTGCTTTCAACATCTATAAAAGAAATATGAATTCTTAAGCTTAAAACAGTAACCCTCTCTCTGTTCTCTCTCTCTCTCCTGGTGTGTGTGTGTGCCCACCTGCACATGTGCGTGAAAACATGATATATTTGTATTTTTGAGATTGTCTTAATTTGCTAAATGTGATGTTGTGAATGGCCCTGGTGTTGTTTGTATTTTGATGCTAATTCTGCTTCCCCAAGAGGCACTGCCTGGGAAGAGAGGTGAATCAGTACTCAGTGACTTCTTGTGAACCTTCTCCCCATTTTAACTTGTAAAATAAAAGCTAGAGTCAGTGGTTGGGCAGTGGAAGCTAAAATGTTTTGGAGAGAGGAGAGAAAGGAGGGGGAAAAACAAGGAGAAGAGAGGGAGAGAGAAAGACTGAAGAGGAAGAGGTGGAAGGAAAATAGAGCAGAAGCACATGGTCTGGAGAAACTGCAAGTTATAAGGGGTCTCATAGCCTGGGAAGATGGTAGTGTAGTGGTAGTGCCCAATCTAGATGTGAAGTTGTATTCATATTAATTGAGTTGTGGTTTTTTTGCACGGACTTTTTTGGGTTGGAGATTTCCAACAAAAGTAATGGGCCCCAGTTCAACCCGTTTTACTGCAAATATCATCTCATTCTTTTATTCCCAAAGGCCAAGTTATGGCATCAGCTTAGGTATCTATCAACAAAGGAACAGAAGAAAATTATAAGTTATAAATGCAAAATGTATTTCCACTTTCAAATTCAGCTGTTTTCTCGGACAAAGGGCCAAAGGAGATGTCCACATGTTTTGTTTTTCTCACTGAGACTATAGCTCTTTTCCTCTTAAACCATCTCTAAAATGTAGGTCAAGACTTCCGCTTTACATTGTGAGTCATGGCACACTTTAACTAAGCATGTCCTTGTGTGTCCTCAGAGCATTGTTTAGAAAATTACTCTTACTGCATATTTCCTCCCTCACAGCACCTTTGGGAATACTGCCATGTGGAAATGGAATGGTAATGGCCCATCTTCTTCCTAGAATTCTTATGGAATGATTTTAAAGGTATACTTAATGAGCAAAAAAAGAAAAATAAAATGCCACTTTGTACACACTCACACACACACACACACACACACACACACACACACACACACACACACACACACAGATTTTTGTAAGTCGAAGCCAAATCCCACATTCCTTCTGATATTATGCCAGCTTTGACAGAGGTCTGCTGGCCTGTCAGGAGAGTTGCTGAGTCATTTTCTCTGTGATGGTCCAGAGGACACTCCTGGGGCTTCTTCATTTTCGACTTTCAACAACTCAGTGATTTGCTCTCACACTGCAAGATACTATAGAAAGAGCTTTCTTCCTTTATGGGCAGAAGCCCTTTGTATGAATTATTTTTCTGAACTCCTTCCTTCCTTCCTTCCTTCCTTCCTTCTTTCCTTCCTTCCTTCCCTACCTCCCTCTCTTCCTTCTATCCTTCCAGTCTGTCTGTCTGTCTGTCTGTCCAGAAGAGTCATACTGGACAAATGGTAGTTGAGCTATCACTTATCATTTTAGTACTTCCATAGCATATTTCCTTATATATTTCTCATACCATGACTTGGGTGTCACCAGGCTCCAGTTAATTGGCTTTGGCACTTACCTGATTCTTCTGGCAACTAAGTGGTCAGTAATGTGGGTCTGCTTTCCTGTTTCATCCCTGGGCAAGTATTCCAGACTATATTTTACTACATTGTCACAACTCTGACTGTTTGGCTTGGCATCTGCTTAAGAGTAGAAAATGTGTCTGGACACAACGGATTCACTTCTTGGAGTGCACACACAAGCACTGAGGAGGCATGGAAGAGTGAAGAAAGACTTTCCTCCTGCAGCAGGCAAGGAAAGCACTGACTTTCTTTGGACTATAATGCCATTCATAAGCAAAGGGAGCTTGGGGATTTTTGTTAGGGGAGCCTACACATACAGCTACAGGAAATCGCTTCATGGTGGGACTGTCTGGAAGGTTTCTCTGTCAGGGATCCTAGGCATGCTTAGCTTAAAGCTGTAACGTGAAGAGGAAACGGGCACATTTTGCGGGGAGGGGTGCTTAGCTCAGCATCATGGAGCAGATGCTTAGTAGGTTAACAGAGTGAGCCGGGATGCCTCTGAGAATGAGGAGGTTGTGACATAAAGTCATAGCTGAATACAGGAAAGCTGTCTTGCAAGAACAGGAGTATAGGAGTGGATCCCTAGGCTAGTTTATTTTTAATGACCACTTTGTGCTTGGTGGCAGGGCTAAAAACCAAGGGGGCTTTCGTTAGAAGCCCCCGGCTGCTAATAGGCATATCCCAACAGTATTCCAGAAGGTTCTTATAGCAGGTGAAACCTGAACGTACACAGACTGAGATAAACCAAGGGGAAGGAAAGTCCAAGGCATCAATTTAGTTTCTTGAGCCATTTAGCTTCCCCTTACTTATGTGCTCAAGCCACCTTTGTAAGCGAGCAAGCCAATACAATACTGACTCCCAATTTCAACTTGAGAAATTGAAATCGTGTTAACATGAGTGACCTTTCTGAGATGTTAAAACATATTCTGTTTTTTTTTCCCCCGTGAGAATTGTTTCTGTGGAACTGCTTTTTCCCCTATGCCATTTGCCCAATCTAGTAAAGCGAAGGGAGTTAGAAGAATAAACAGTGCTCACAACTTAAAAGCAAAGTGCTCTCAATCTGCTTTTCATTGATAATGTGCTCTCTATCTCTGTAGCTATGGTTGGTTATTTCCACACTATCTCCTCATATATTTGCGAAAGAAAGTGCAGTTGCCAATCTAAGGAGAAAATATGTTCTCTTACATATAAAGTTCATACCATGCAAAACACGCTCATTTTAGTGGTTTTACTATTCTGTTTTGCCCACACGTATGTCTGGGCATCATACCCATGCTCCGGGTCAGAGAAGGCCAGAGGAAGGCATCTGATGCCCTGAAATTGGAGTTACAAATTGGGTAGAGAAAACCAAACCTGGATCTTTTGTGAGAGCAAGAACTCCTACGCAGTGAGCAGTCTCTCCAGATCCAGCAACAATCACTGTAAGAGCTGAGTTTATTTGGGCTTGGCTGAAAGAAAAACCAGAAGCTTCCTCTCAGCAATGCACAGTGTCACACTGCACAGTTTCCATTGCCCATCTTAAATCCAGTTTTATTATTTCAGCACATTTACTCCTCTTGTAATTAAATATTAATTTCACTCCTTCTGTATTACGAGCATCTTTGCAAATAAACATGCACAGAATACGTGAAGTGTAAAAGCTGGTGCAGAGAACTAGCTTGGTGTGCTTATGGCAGAACTTTTACAAAGGTTTTCAGTGGCTCATCAGGCAGAAATGCATGACATCACTATTTGTCCAAGACTATAGCAACCCTAAGAAGGCCTTTTCTTCTTAACGAGCAGGAAAACTTGCAGTAAGAGTCCATTAGGGCACACTGAGATGCTTTAATAACTTGGCATTTTTATATTTTCTCTGTAGTCTCTGAGTAAGAAGCATGCATAGTGTTGCTACTGGGGCACAAAAGGACTCTGGTCCCTCACAGTCTACTGCTAATAAAGTGACACAGAATCCTGATGTGAAAGCAAACAAACAAACAAACAAACAGCCACCAGGCTAGTGTGAACTCTGATGAAGTCAACATCAGGAGTAGCTGTTTCATATTTCTCTTTCTCTCCTTCTCTCAACAGTCACATCTGTTGGCTTCTCTTTGTTACCCAACTTGGGAACCGTGTTTACTAGTAGCTAGAATGTCGGAGACCTGTTTCTTTTGGGGACACTTATGCACCCAAGCAGAGTTCCTCTTTTCCTGTCAGTCTTTTGTTTACACACTAGAATGTCTTTGAACTGATACATAAATGTACTTTGTTCAGGAGTAGAGTGTAATAACGTAATATAGTATATTATAATAATCCTGTTCATCTTTCTTCCACTGTTTTGCACTGGTTACTATTTAACTTAAGCATGTTCGGAAGCCTCAAGCTGACCTCTGGCCCAGTTAATTACCCATGTCAGAGGAAGGCCATGCAGAACACAGCCTCCTGTGTGGGCAATCAGTCAGAAGGTTGTTCCCCTCAGAAGAGGCTATGACATCACTGCTGAAGATTATCTAGTTCAGAATAAAGACATTTCATTCATTTTCTGTTTTACTTCTTAAAGTATGAAATCAGTAAGTGAAGAATTTACTGCTTGTGTTTTGATGGTTCTTGAATATTTAAATTATTTTATTTTCCTCTTCTGTCAACTACTTAGTAACAAACTATTCTGTAGCTATTTTTTTAGTTTACAAGTTATTATTTATTATTAACTTTTAGATATCTACAGGCATCTTTCCCCCTAGAGAAAAATATGTCTTCTTTCTTTCTTTCTTTCTTTCTTCCTTTCCTCCTTTCTTTCTTTCTTTAGTTCTTTCTTTCTTTCTTCCTTTATTTTTGGAAATTCTTTTTTTTTTTTTAACATTTTTAAGTTGTCATGTTTATCACATTAAATAAAAAATAGTATTACTTTACGAATGAACAAACAATTCATGACTTTAACAACAATTAAACATCGGTATTCTTTGGTATCAATAGTTTACACTGAAAGATTTTAATTCCAGGACTTCAAAATACTTATGTGATCACCAAAGTTTTATTGGCTAGGTTGTTGACTCTTGTTCACAGGATAAGTCTCTTGTATGACTTTCAACCAACCTTAAGCACACATTGACTACTCAGTAAGTGCTCATTAAATTGAGTTATTTAGACATTCAAGATATATGTTGTTTATCAATGCTGCCTTTACAGATTTTTATCAGTTCTTTGTATGTATGGTAAAGGTGTTGCTCTTCAGGTCAGTGTCATTTATAATTTCAAATTATCACTGTTTATATTTATTTTATTTCCTAAAGGGAAATAATATCAATAGAAATTAAAAGCCAGAAAATACTGTCTCCATTTCATTTTAAAATGCTATGTTACTTTTTTTTTTGTTGTTGTTCTTGTTTTTGTTTCGTTCTGTTTTTTTTTTAATTTAATTTTATTTTATTTTTTTAATTTACATTCCAAATCACTTCCCCTTTCGCGTTTCCTCCCTCCCCGAAAGTCCCATAAGCCCCCTTCCCTCCCTCTTTTCTCCGTTCAACCCCCTCTCATTACTCTGTCCTGGCGTTCCCCTACATCCAGTCTTTCCAGGACCAGGGGTCTCTCCTTCCATCTTTTTAGAAATCTTTTGATATGCTGATTGTGTCTAGGGTATTCTGAGATTCTGGGTCAATATCCCCTTATCAGTGACTTCATACCATGTGTGATCTTTTGTGATTGGGTTACCTCACTAAGGATGATATTTTCAAGTTCTGACCATTTGCCTAGGAATTTCGTGAATTCATTGTTTTTAATTGCAGAGTAGTATTCCATTGTGTAAATATACCACATCTTCTGAATCCATTCCTCCGTTGAGGGACATCTGGGTTCTTTCCAGCTTCTGGCTATTATAAATAAGGCTGCTATGAATATAGTGGAGCATGTGTCCTTATTGCATGCAGGTAAAGTCTCTGGGTATATGCCCAGGAGTGGTATAGCCGGATCCTCCGGAAGTGTCATGCCCAGTTTTCTGAGGAGCCGCCAGACTGCTTTCCAGAGTGGTTGTACCAGCCTGCAATTCCACCAGCAGTGGAGGAGTGTTCCTCTTTCTCCACATCCTCGCCAACAACTGCTGTCTCCTGTGTTTTTGATCTTAGCCATCCTGACTGGTGTGAGATGGAATCTCAGGGTTGTTTTGATTTGCATTTCCCTAATGACTAAGGATGATGAACATCTCTTTAGGTGCTTCTCAGCCATTAGATATTCTTCAGGTGAGAACTCTTTGTGGAGCTCTGTACCCCATTTTTTAATAGGGTTACTTGCCTCTCTGGAGTTTAACTTCTTGAGTTCTTTGTATATCTTGGATATTAGCCCTCTGTCGGATGTAAGGTTGGTAAAGATCATTTCCCAGTTAGTTGGTTGCCGCTTTGTCTTTTTGACGGTGTCTTTTGCCTTGCAAAAACTTTGTAATTTAATGAGGTCCCATTTGTCTATTCTTGATCTTAGAGTATAAGCTATTGGAGTTCTGTTCAGGAAATTCTCCCCTGTGCCCATATGTTCAAGGTTCTTCCCTAGTTTCCCTTCTATTAGTTTCAGTGTGTCTGGTTTTATGTGGAGATCTTTGATCCACTTAGAATTGAGCTTAGTGCAAGGAGATAAGGATGGGTCAATTTGCATTCTTCTGCATGTTGACCTCCAGCTGAGCCAGCACCATTTGTTGAAAAGGCTATCTTTTTTCCACTGGATGGTTTTAGCTCCTTTGTCAAAGATCAAGTGACCATAGGAGTGTGGATTCATTTCTGGGTCTTCAATTCTGTTCCATTGATCTACATGTCTGTTACTGTACCAATACCATGCAGTTTTTAACACTATTGCTCTGTAGTACAGCTTGAGGTCCGGGATACTGATTCCCCCAGAGGTTCTTTTACTCTTGAGAATAGTTTTAGCTATTCTGGGTTTTCTGTTATTCCAGATGAATTTTTGAATTGCTCTTTCTAACTCTATGAAGAATTGAGTTGGGATTTTGATGGGGATTGCATTGAATCTGTGTATTACTTTTGGTAAGATGCTCATTTTTACTATATTAATCCTGCCAATCCATGAGCATGGCAGATTTTTCCATCTTCCGAGGTCTTCTTCAATTTCTTTCTTCAGAGACTTGAAGTTCTTGTCATACAGATCTTTCACTTGTTTGGTTAGCGTCACGCCAAGATACTTAATATGGTTTGTGGCTATCGTAAAGGGTATTATTTCTCTTACTTCTTTCTCAGCCTGCTTATCCTTTGAGTATAGGAAGGCTTCTGACTTGCTTGAGTTGATTTTATATCCGGCCACTTTGCTGAAGTCGTTTATCAGCTGTAGGAGTTCTCTGGTGGAGTTCTTTGGGTCGCTTATGTATACTATCATATCGTCTGCAAATAGTGATAGTTTGACTTCTTCCTTTCCAATTTGTATCCCTTTGACCTCTTTTTCTTGTCTAATTGCTCTAGCTAGAACTTCAAGTACTATATTGAAAAGATATGGAGAGAGAGGGCAGCCTTGTCTAGTCCCTGATTTTAGTGGGATTGCTTCAAGTTTCTCTCCGTTTAGATTGATGCTGGCTACTGGTTTGCTGTAAATTGCTTTTACTATGTTTAGATATGGGCCTTGAATTCCTGATCTTTCCAAGACCTTTAGCATGAAAGGATGCTGAATTTTGTCAAATGCTTTCTCAGCATCTAATGAGATGACCATGTGGTTTTTTTCTTTGAGATTGTTTATGTAGTGGATTACATTGATGGATTTCCTTATATTGAACCATCCCTGCATCCCTGGGATGAAGCCTACTTGATCGTGGTGAATGATCGTTTTGATGTGTTCTTGGATTCGGTTGGCAAGAATTTTATTGAGTATTTTTGCATCGATATTCATAAGAGAGATTGGCCTGAGATTCTCTTTCTTTGTCGGATCTTTGTGTGCTTTTGGTATTAGTGTAATTGTGGCTTCATAGAATGAGTTGGGTAGTGTTCCTTCTGTTTCTATTTTGTGGAACAGTTTGAAGAGTATTGGTGTTAAGTCTTCTTTGAAGGTCTGATAGAATTCTGCACTAAAACCATCTGGACCTGTGCTTTTTTTGGTTGGAAGACTTCCAATGACAACTTCTATTTCTTCAGGGGTTATAGGACGGTTTAGATGGTCTATTTGATCCTGATTTAATTTTGGTACTTGGTATCTGTCAAGGAAATTGTCCATTTCCTCAAGATTTTCTAGTTGTGTTGAATACAGGTTTTTGTAGTAGGATCTGATGATTTTTTGAATTTCCTCAGTTTCTGTTGTTATCTCTCCCTTTTCGTTTCTGATTTTATTAATTTGGATACTATCTCTGTGCCCTCTGGTTAGTCTGGCTAAGGGCTTATCTATCTTGTTGATTTTCTCAAAGAACCAACTCCTCGTTTTGTTGATTCTTTGTATGGTTTTATTTGTTTCTACTTGATTGATTTCAGCCCTGAGTTTGATGATTTCCTGCCTTCTACTCCTCTTTGGTGTATTTGCTTCTTTTTGTTCCAGGGCTTTCAGGTGTGCCATTAAGCTGTTAGTGTATGCTGTCTCCCGTTTCTTTTTGGCGGCACTCAGGGCTATGAATTTTCCTCTTAGCACTGCTTTCATTGTGTCCCATAAGTTAGGGTATGTTGTGCCTTCATTTTCATTAACTTTCAAAAAGTCTTTGATTTCTTTCTTTATTTCCACCTTGACCAAGTTATCATTGAGTAGAGCATTGTTCAGCCTCCATGTGTACGTGGGTTTTCTTTTGTTTTTGTTGCCATTGAAGACCACCCTTATTCCATAGTGATCTGATAGGAGGCATGGGATTAGTTCTATCTTCTTGTATCTGTTGAGGTCTGATTTGTGACCAATTATATGGTCAATTTTGGAGAAGGTACCATGAGGAGCTGAGAAGAAGGTGTATTCTTTAGCTCTAGGATGAAATGTTCTATATATATCAGTTAGTTCCATTTGGTCCAAGGCTTCAATTAGATTCACTGTGTCCCTGTTTAGTTTCTGCTTTCCTGAACGATCCATTTCAGAGAGCGGGGTGTTGAAGTCACCCACTATTATTGTGTGCGGTGCGATGTGTGCTTTGAGTTTTAGTAAAGTTTCTTTTACGAATGAGGGTGCCCTTGCATTTGGAGCATAGATATTCAGGATTGAGAGTTCTTGATGGTGGATTTTTCCCTTGATCTGTATGTAGTGTCCTTCTGTGTCTTTTTTGATGACTTTGGGTTGAAAATCAATTTTATCCGATATTAGGATGGCTACTCCACCTCGTTTCTTGGGGCCATTTGCTTGTAAAATTGTTTTCCAGCCTTTTACTCTGAGGTAGTGTTTGTCTTTGACACTGAGGTGCGTTTCCTGCATGCAGCAAAATGCTGGGTCCTGTTTACGTATCCAGTCTGCTAGTCTATGTCTTTTAATTGGGGAATTGAGACCATTGATATTAAGAGAGATTAAGGCATAGTGATTATTGCCATCTGCCATTCTTGACGCTATCTTTATGTTTGAGTGGTTATCTACTTTTGGGTTTGATTCAAGAAGGTTATTATCTCATTTTTTCCAGGGTGTTGTTTCTCTCCCTGTATTGGAGGTTTCCACCTATTATCCGTTGCAGGGCTGGATTTGTGGAAAGATATTGTGAAAATTTGGTTTTATCATGGAATATCTTGGTCTCTCCATCTATGGTGATTGAGAGTTTTGCTGGGTATAGTAGTCTAGGCTGGCATTTGTGCTGTCTTAGTGTCTGCATGAGATCTGCCCAGGATCTTCTGGCTTTCATAGTCTCTGGTGAGAAGTCTGATGTGATTCGGATAGGTCTTCCTTTGTATGTTACTTGGCCCTTTTCTCTTACTGCATTTAGTATTCTTTCTTTGTTTAGAACATTCGGTGTTTTGATTATTATGTGACGGGAGGTATTTCTGTTCTGGTCCAGTCTGTTTGGAGTTCTGTAGGCTTCTTGTATGTTCATCGGCATCTCTCTCTTTAAGTTAGGGAAGTTTTCCTCCATAATTTTGTTGAAGATGTTTACTGGCCCTTTAAGTTGCAAATCTTCACTCTCATCTATACCTATAATCCTTAGGTTTGGTCTTCTCATTGTGTCCTGGATTTCCTGGATGTTTTGGGTTACGCGTTTTTTGCATTTTGCATTTTCTTTGACTGTTGAGTCGATGCTTTCTATGGAATCTTCAGCACCTGAGATTCTTTCTTCCATCTCTTGTATTCTATTGTTGATGTTTGCATCTATGACTCCTGATTTCTTCCCAAGGTTTTCTATCTCCAAAGTTGTCTCCCTTTGTGATTTCTTAGTTGTTTCTACTTCCTTTTTTAGTTCCTGGATGGATTTGCTGAGATCCTTCACTTGTTTGTTTGTATTTTCCTGTATTTCTTTAAGGTATTTTTGCATTACCTCTTTCAGGATTTCTTCCTGATGACCCACGTTCTCCTGCATTTCTCTGAGCGATTTTTGTGTTTCCTCCTCATGGGATTCCATCTGTTGATCCATCGTCTCCTGCATTTCTTTAAGCAGTTCTCGTGTTTCCTTTGTAAGGGCATCTAACCGTTGATTCATTTCTTTAAGCAATTTTTGTGTTGCCTCCTTATGGGCATCCGTCTGTTGACCCATATTCTTCTGCATTTCTTTATGCAAATTTTGTGATTCCTTTGTGAGTGCATCTACCCGTTGATTCATCTCGTTAAGCGATTTTTGTGTTGTCTCCTTGTGCGCCTCCATCTTTTGATCCATGTTCTCCCGCATTTCTCTAAGCGATTTTTGTGTTTCCTTTGTAAGGGCTTCTAACCGTTGATTCATGGTCTCCTGTAACTCTTTATGAGATTTATTTGTGTCCTTCTTGTGATCCTCTAATAGCATCATGAGAAGTGATTTTAAATCCAGATCTTGTCTTTCGGGTGTGGTGGGGTATCCAGGACTTGCTGCTGTTGGAGAGTTGGGTTCGGATGGTCCCACATTACTTTGATTACTGTTAGTAACATTCCTACGTTTGCCTTTTGCCATCTGGATACCTCTGGTGTTAGTTGGTCCTGCTGCCACTGGCTGTTGGTTGGACCTCCTGTGAGCCTGCAAAGCTATTTCTGCCCCCCCTGGATTACCAGGATTCCCCTGGCACCGATTTCTGGGGCCTGCCTGCTCCTGAGTGACTTTGGAGCCCTAATGTGCTTTGCCCCAAGTGATCTTATATTGGGGAGGCCTTGCACATCTAAAGGCTCAGCCTAGTGGATTCCTGGAGCAGAGGTCGCCAAAGGGAGGCTGGCAGGCTCCTGCCCTGTGCAGGGGTGTGTGATCTCTCCTGGGGGGGGGAGGGGGCGTCCCTCTGCCAGGCAGAAGTCCCACAGCAGATCTGGCGCGCTGGTCACTGCAGATCAGCCCAGCACCTGGGAGCAGGTTACACACAAGCTGCCTGAACCCGAAGCGATATTATGCCTGTCTGTCTCTGAGCCTGGCGGTCCCAACTACCTGGTCACTGGAGCAAAGATGGCGGAGGGCAGTCTCCGTGGCGCCGCTCACCCTGTGGTCACGATGGCCCGCCGATCTGGCACCCAGACGACCACAGCGCCAACCCGCCCTCGGGCACAGACGGAAGCCCCAACAGGCCGTGTCCCAAGTGATGTTATATTGGGGGGAGAGCCTGGGTACTGGTCTCTCCAGCGCAGTCCGCGGGAACAGAGGTCGCGGAAAGGAAATTCTTAGAGTAATTTTACAATTTAAAGCAATTTGGAAGAATAGTTTTTCTTCACGATCTTTATATATTGAGAGTTCTCTTTTGAACTCACTGGCTTGTAGTTTACTTTTTGCCATTTCTTTTATAATCTTTCTGGTTTTCTTGCATTTATATTAGTTAGTATTTGAGACAAAGGCTCACCGTGTAGCACAGCCTTGAACTCATGACCCTCTTTCTCTTTCTCACAAGTATTGGGATTACAGATATGTGCCATCATGCCTGCTTGGTACATCTAAATAAATCTAAATCAACTGGTATTTGATTTACTCCTACATACCTTTTGTTATCATAAAATTAATCTTTGTTTTCTTAGGGTTTTACGGCTATGAACAGATATCATGACCAAGGGAACTCTTATTGGCACAACATTTACTTGGTTCTGGCTCACAGGTTCAGAGGTTCAGTCCATTATCATCAAAGCAGGAACGTGGCAGCATCCAGGCAGACATAGTATAAGAGGCGCTGAGGGTTTTACATCTTCATCTGAAGGCTGCTAAGAGAATACTGGCTTCCAGGCATCTAGGATGAGGGTCTTATAGTCCACACCCACAGTGACACACCCACTCTAACAGGGCTATACCTTCTAATAGTGTCACTCTCTGGACTGGGCAAACATGGGCTTGTCCAAACATATGAGTCTATGGGGGCCATACCTAAACATAGCAGAATGCAATATACATTTAGGCCAACTTCAAAAGTTCCCATAGTCTATAGCAGTCTCAACAATGTTAAAAGACCAAAGTACAAAGTCTCTTCTGAGATTCATCGAATCACTTAACTCTAATTCCCAAAGCAAGACAGGAAACTAGCTGGGCAAAGTTCACATGCTACATCTCCATGTCTGATGTCAAAGCAACCTTCAGATCTTCAACTCCTTTTTCATTTTTGTTGACTGCAACAAATTTCTTTCTCCTGAACTGGTTCTAATCCCTGTTAGCAGATTTCCTCAGCAAATAACCCATGGGTCTGGTATTTCAAACATCCTGGGGTCTCCAAGGCAACTTCAATGTTACAGCTTCTTGTTCAATATCTGAGATCCAAACATCTTGTGGGTTCCTCTAAAGGCCTGGCATCATTTCTCCAGCTCTGGCTCCTGTAGCTCTCTAAGCTCAGCTTGATCTACTCCATTGCTGCTGCTGTTGGTGGTGATCATCCCATGGTACTGGCATCTCCAATACACTGGGGTCTTCCACTGCAAATAGGCTTTACCAATAGCCTCTTATAGGTTCTCTTCATGGTGCCAAGCCTCAACTCCTTTGCATGAGCCCTTCAGTCCTGGGCCATCAACTGCATCTGAGGCTGCACTTTCACTAATGGCCTTCCCTGGCCTTTCACAATGTCAAGCCTCAGCTGTTCTTCATGTTGCCTGCATGCCTTCAAAACCAGTACCACCTGGGTGACTCTTACACATTACCAAGTCCAGTTGCTGCAGGAGGTACAACCTTGTCTATCTTTGGAACACAGCTTCTTTGTGCTCTCAGAAAATACTTCCAAGAGGATTTCACCTCAATGATTCTGGTCTCTTCTTAATCACCACTAATTTCTTAGTTTCAGCTAACCGCCATAAATTGTCCCAGTAATCCCTTTTATTCTGGACCCTAAAGCCTGAGCACCATGGCCAAAACCACTGAGTTCTGCTGCTTGCTGGAGCTGGAACATGGCCCCCCCTTGTTTTATTACATTACCACTAGCTTTCTGTTTTCCAACTCCTTCACCACCTAAGCTTGAATGTCTTGGAACATGATCCATAGACTGACTTTGAACTCAAAGATGTGCATGCCTGTCTCCTAAGCACTGGGATTAAAGGTGTAGTCCACCAAGGCTAGATTTAAATTTTTTTTTCCACCCAGAACTTGCTCTAGACTGGCCTTGAACTCAGAGATCTGCTTGTCTTTGCCTTCAGGGATTAAAGGCTCGTACTACCATGCCTGGACCTAAATTTGGTTCATCATTTCTTCCATTTGGAACTTGTAAAACAATTCACGATTGTGTCAAATATTAGAGGTCATTATGAAAAAGGGCTAACTTCTTATTTCTCAGACAAAGTTCTGTTTCTCTAAATCCCATTTGTATTAACTTCAATAAAGCTACCCATGGAGTTTACTTTTCTCTCCACATTTTCAATGTATATATTATTTATTCTAGTTATTAGTCATGTTATTTAGTTTGGCTTGCTCACAGTTAGCAATAGCACCTTTATTTGCAAGGAGCTTGTGGTGTTTCTGTGACACATGTTTCTTAATGTCTAAGTATTTTAACACACTACTTCCTTCCTTTTTAGTTAGTTTGATCATTTTTCTCATTGGTGAAAGATTGGGTCTTTAATAATTTAATCCATTAGTATTTTTTAGTTATTCTAAACAAAGCTACATAGCAAGATCCTTACCCAAACCCATAAAATACTACAAAAATCATTGAAGACCCAATAGTTTAAGAATTCCTATTAAGCTATTTTGCAAATATTTAAAATAAAATGTCTCCAGTGTTTTAAAAGAAAATTAAGAATGAAATCACAAACTGATAATGCACTGATAAACTAGAAGCCCATATAAAATACATTAATACAACTGTGATGGTTTGGTTTGTACATGCTCGGCCCAGGGAGTGGCACGATTAGATGGTGTAGCCCTGTTGGAGTAGTTGTGGCCTTGTTGGAGTAGTTGTGTTACTGTGGGTGTTGGCTTTAAGAACCTTATCCTAGCTGCCTAGAAGCTAATATTCTACTAGCAGCCTTCAGTTGAAGATGTAGAGCTCTCAGCTCCTCTTGTACCCTGCCTGCCTGGATGCTGCCATGTTCTTGCCTTGATGATGATGGACTGAACCTCTGAACCTATAAGCCAGCCCCAATTAAATGTTGTTCTTATAAGAGTTCTCTTGGTCATGATGTCTGTTCATAAAAGTAAAACACTAACTAAGACAAAAGTTGTACCAGGGACTGGGGTCTTGTCGTGATAGGCCTGACCAAGCTTCTGTTTGGAAGAATGTGGATTTTGGGACTTTGGTTTTGAAAGCAGTGGAATGCTTTAAATGGGGCTTAATGGGTTATCCTCATAGAAATATGGAAGACTTTATTAATGAGAGTGATTTGAATTTTGTGGACCTGGCCTAAGAGGTTTCAGGTGACTTTATTTTTTTTTCTTTTCCTGTCAACACATTTGAAGTTCCACAGCAATCTCAACTAAAACAGGTGTGAAACAATTATTAGTGATATGGGTGCATAGAAGAATACACCTGGCTTGCTTTAAATGGTGAAATGCTAAATAAAATATGATATTATCTTGGTGTTGCACCGAAATTCTAAGCATAAACTTTCAGCTGAGTGCAGAGTAGGTTTATATATTACAACAGAATTCAATAGAGCAGGTATCTTAACACAGGAGTTATGCTGGGAGCAAGGACTTTGAACTGCTGAAAAATGGCAAACTTGTTAGAGAAAACTGCATAACAATTCATATAGACAATAAAGCATTGTTGAGAGTGTATCAGATATTTTCCTACATACTTTTCTAAAGGTAGAATAGAGGGAAATTAAACAAATGTCTTTGTCTCAATTATAGATAGATATAAAAACCTCCAAGAGGGGTCAGAGAGATGCCTTAGCTGGTAAGAGCCCTTTAGTTCTTGCAGAAAACTTGGGTTTGGTTCCCAGTATTCACATAGTGGCTTACAATTGATCATAACTCCAGTTACAGGGATCAAATATCCTTTTTTATCTTACATAGGCTCTAGGCATCCACATGGTACACAGATATGTATGTAGGAAAGCTCTCATATATGTAAAGTAAAGATAAATTGATATAATATCACCAAGAAGTTATGTCATCTAGAATGAATTATCGTGGAGGTTTAATGAACAGCAGAACTAAGGTCAACGAAAGTGATATGTCATATCTTATCATGAAATGAAGCTTCTAGGACTGGGAATGGATTACATCTAATTGATTTTTAGCCAAAGGGGTTTTGTGGGAATCCCCAAACAACCCAGGCTGTTGCCAAGACTATATAGTTTTCCTCTCCAAAAACTGACACACAGTTTGTTTTCCAAAAACTGACCACAAGGCACTATTGCTGAAGACAGCACTGTCCCAGCTCATTGAGTACAAAGAAGTTGAGCTGGTACCTACCAAGAGCTTTCATCCCTATGGGGTAGTGTTCTTGGTACTGGAAGGTACTTTACAAGCTACCAAAAGTGAAACATAAGCACTCACCTAGCTACAAATCCTTCTATTGACAATGGTGACCTGCCTGCAAGATACTCAGGTGCAAAGATGGCACAAAGCTTTGGGAGTAACTAACCATTATCTGATAAGATTTAAAGTCAATTCTACACAATGAAGCTTATAACTGAAACTGCTTGGGTGACCAAGAACCTGAGACTAGATAGCCCAGGGAAGAAGGGGAAATATAAATAATACTGTTTCACTAAAGGAACATAGCAATAAAATGACTGGATAACATTTTCTATCTATACTCGGGGATTAATTCCTTCCTTGCTCAGCAATCACCAGAGATACTTCCTCCTGCAGTATATGGGAACAAATACAGAGACACATAGTAGGACACTATGCAGAATCCGTGACCTTGGGACACTCAGCCCTAAACAGATGTCTTCATCATATCCCTTCCCTCCAAACTCCGGGAACCCTGCTGAAGGGAAAAGAGAAAAAGTGTAAGAGCAGGGGTTATGGAGAACAAGGAAACAAGACCTTATAAACATAGCAAAAAATGGTCACATATATGAACTCACAGACAGAAACAGGCAATTTGCACAAGATCTGCATAAGATGGGGTCCTAGAGTTAAAAGGAAAAGTGCACATATTTCCCCATGCTTAACCCAGAACATGTCTCCAATTGATAACCACTTGCAAAAGGAAATTGTTTTCTCCAAAAGAGTCAGTCTCACTGGGGAAACAAACTACTCTTAGCTATAGACGACATGACCAGCAGTAGATGGTCAATAGAAAATGAGCTCAACAATGTCTTTGGAAATTCCGTGTCTCATAACATCATGTCAGGGCTTATTTTTGTTTGTTTGTCTGTTTGTTTTCCCTAAAGGTCCTTTGCATATGCATTATAGCTTCTGGTTTTGTGTTTTGATGGGATCCATCAGTATGTGAACAAGTATGTTTCTGTGTCTCTATCTGTTTCTTGTGCCTTTTCTTAGGCTCTTTTCTTTATGTTTGTTTTATTCTATTCCTATTTGTTCATTTTTGTTTTATTGTATTATATTTTGTTTCATTTTATTATTATCGCATAGTGACCAGAAGGGATTGGATAGAAATGAGAGGTGGGGAAAGACTGGGATGAGTAGAGGAAGGGGAAACACATATGTAAAATTGTGCCAAGATGGTAGACTTACATACTACTGTCATGCCTCCTCAAAAGATAGATTCTAGAAAGGTAATTTATTTCCTTGTGATCTTTTCACTATATACATCTGTACATGAATCATGTTAAATATGCACAATTAAATTTAAAGACTCCAAGACACAAAAATGAATTTCACAGAAAGAAAAAACAGAAAAAGAAAAGAAAAGAATGTTAGCTGAGAAGCTTGGAGAGGGAGAGTCCAGGTCTGTGCAGTGGTCTCACATAAGCTGTGGGGTTAAAGGCATGTGCCAAGTGTGAATCTGTGCATCGCCATACTTCTCAATAGATATCCTCAAGTACACTAAATGTCACACCATGCTAAAGTCTCAATTGTATCCCTTTCCTTTACCCAGTCTTGTGTCCACAAAGTTAACCCTGTCAGCTTCAGCCAGCAATCTGACTTCATACCTCAAATTGCATTTTAATTTATTTTAAGAAGTCTAAGTGCTCACCCTGAAAATTAATTTAAGGATTCACAACTTTATTACCTTCAAAATGAAGCACTCTCTCCTGCTCCCACCTTAAGTTTTTCTTAGGTCTTCACCCGCCCCATCCCTATATTGCCAGTATATGAAATTTGCTAATGGATTGGAAAGGAATCTTTAAGGGGCAGAGGGTTGCTTTTCTCCATATGAGGGTCACCTCTACACAGCTGGGACGCCCTGTAGGTACACAATCAGTGTGTACTGAGTCAGTAACACACCAGGGTATTGGCAAACATCCTTTTGTTTTGTATTTTATTTTACTCACTAGAAACTACTCCACATTATCAGTATATATATATATATATATGCATTTGTATGAAATTATGAATTAGAATAATAGAATTAACTGCTTTTGATTAAATGCAGGAAATCCACAACTGTGGGGAAATAGAAGCTGGAACTTAAAGCACTCTGTAAATTTATTTTGACTCATAATCTAAGGCTACCCAAAATGACTGTTTCAATCTTGAAAAACAGTGAAATCAAAGGGAATGCCTAAATGAAGAAGGAAATAAGTTGAAAATTTATAACAATCACTCCATTTGACCAAGAAAGAGCGTGTATAGGGAAACCCCTTCCATGGAAATTGGGTAGCCACTGGCGTCTATCAGATTCATTTTTGGCAAACCAATCTGAGTCTTGGGAATTGAGCATTTACTCAGGAGCTTTTTATGACTCTTGAGAAAATGAGCAAGAAAATATATGTTTAAAAAGTTAATATATATGTATGTTTATAATATCACCTGACAACATAAATGCAGTGTATAGTTCGCCTTAGGCACAGTCTGCAAAATGCAATTTCAAGGGTAAGAAATCTCCACTAACAGCGAAGAATGTCCCCCTTCCTGCTTACTGCATACGGAAATTGATTTATGAGATCATAACCCTAGCATTTAAAATGAGAATTTCTAGGAGGAGGTATCTCATTAGAACATATGCTTGATGCTAACATTTTCTATTACTAAGAGGTCAATGGTGGGAGGAAAGAAAAGAGCAAAAAACACTTAGCAGTAAATAGCAAGACAGAAATTCTATTTTCAAAATTCTGTAAAAATATGCATATTTATAATTTTACTCAGTTGTAATGGGGGCAGATTTTAAGAACCTTTACACTTTGTTTTCATTTCTTCCTCATCTTAGAGGCTAGCAAAATTAAATCTCAGAACCACAAATTAAAATGCGTAAGCATATTTGCACTTTAAGTCATTAAGATAAAAGTTGAGCAGTAACTCCAGAAGTCCAAAAACCCTCTAAAATCTGCCCAAGACAGTGGGATTATAAGAACTGAAAAAATGTTTTGCTAATATCATTAGAATAATGGAGGGATTGCTGGAAGTCTTCAATGTGACAAGTGATTTTATGTCTGTTGGGAGAGAAGGCATAAGAAGGTTTCTTGAAGTTAAATCACGGAGTGGTGTATAAAGCAAACTGGCTTGTTTTCAATTACTTGTAAAAACAGAGGTGTGGGAGAAGCAAACAGTTGTATCCAACTGTTTATGATTATGGGTATAATCTTTAGAATTCAATTCACACAGCAAACCTGTCCTCTTTTCACTGGTCTTTCAGGTTGCTGAGCGAGCTTAATTTTCTTCTTGCTTGTACATAAAAAAAGAAAGTTGTAGGAGTTGACAGAAAACAGTCCAAAGGCTTGAGATATCTTGAAGTACAAAGTGGTCTCATTTCTGTGCTTAAAATGTTGAGTTTCATGTGTAGACACGAATGCCTCATACTTCTGATAGAGGGAGAGGGCATGGCTTCCTTCTGCTGTGACTTTTTAATTCAACTTCCCTAATGCTAGTGTCTGATGTCTCTAGAGTTGGAATGTGGGAGTAAAAGCCAAGGCAGGAGGCTTTGATTTAAAAATTAAACAAACAATAGTGAAAAGAGATTTCAACGCTTTCAAGAACATACAGTTTCATCTGTTGTCTTTACTGAAAAAATTCTATTTTGTTAATTTTTTGAGAACTTTATAAACCTGATTTTGATTATGGTCTCTCCCAATACCTTCCAGATCCAATCCCACTTCACTAACCACCCAATTTCATGTTTTTAAAATTGTTTTCTTATTTGTATTTATAATTTTGAGAATTTTTTTTGTGATTTAGAACAATAATATATATTTTTTTATTATTTTATTTTATTTTTTAATTTACATTCCAAATCACTTCCCCTTTCCCGTTTCCTCCCTCCCCGAAAGTCCCATAAGCCCCCTTCCCTCCCTCTTTTCTCCATTCAACCCCTTCTCGTTACTCTGTCCTGGCGTTCTCCTACATCCAGTCTTTCCAGGACCAGGGGTCTCTCCTTCCATCTTTTTAGAAATCTATTGATATGCGGATTGTGTCTAGGGTATTCCGAGATTCTGGGTCAATATCCCCTTATCAGTGACTGCATACCATGTGTGTTCTTTTGTGATTGGGTTACCTCACTAAGGATGATATTTTCAAGTTCTGACCATTTGCCTAGGAATTTCGTGAATTCATTGTTTTTAATTGCAGAGTAGTATTCCATTGTATAGATATACCACATCTTCTGAATCCATTCCTCCGTTGAGGGACATCTGGGTTCTTTCCAGCTTCTGGCTATTATAAATAAGGCTGCTATGAATATAGTGGAGCATGTGTCCTTATTGCATGCGGGTAAAGTCTCTGGGTATATGCCCAGGAGTGGTATAGCCGGATCCTCCGGGAGTGTCATGCCCAGTTTTCTGAGGAACCGAAATGATATTTATATCATTTCTCCCTGCCTCTGTAATCTCCAGTTCTTTACATGCCCCCCCCCATTTCAAATCATGGGCTCCTTCTCTTGAATTATTAAATAAATAAGCAAATAATACATATAAGGCTGGGCCCATTTTGTGTTAATAATGTGTATACATTTCGAGGACTGACTACTTGCTTGCCTCCTAGAATCTGAAGGTAAGTCCTTATTGTAGAGATATAACACACACACACACACACAGAGAGAGAGAGAGAGAGAGAGAGAGAGAGAGAGAGAGAGAGACAGAGACAGAGACAGAGACAGAGAGACGGAGAGACAGAGACACCGAGGAAGCAGAACTCTAAGGAATGGACCTACCTGGATCTGGTCTCAACCCCACTTCCCTGAGGACTAGCTCTCACAATACTGAAAGGTGCTAGGAACGTTGCTACGGAAAGAATCAATTGATGGTTTTACACTACTCTGTCCGTTGCCTATGAACTACAGCAATGACCAGCTTTACAAGATATCCTCCAAAATTGCAGTAGTAACAATGATCTTGAAAGTAACCAATAACCATCTAACTGGACTTACAACCTGCTCAATAGGAATAAATTCAAGCTTGATATTACCGTAAAGCTAGCCAATTGCCCGCAGTTGATGAGGCCAGGGGACCTATAGAATCTACTAGTGCCGTTTCCTAAAGCAGAATGATTTCTATGTGCATTCTGTGAACGTCTCCTTATTCCCTCAGATCAGTGAACTTCTCAACACTCATTGAGGAAGCTTTGTTTCCCATTAAATACAGACCATTAACAAAATCCATAACTGGTCAAAGTCAGAGAATGGTAGACTGTGGGGATACCCAGACCTTGTTCATACATTGGTATGACTATCCCAGGTTCTGTGCTCTGAGATTATGTTCTCTATATAAAGTAGAGAATCTGCACCGATGAAATCTCAAACTATGACTGCATAACCTGAGCAAGGATTACACCAGCTGCCGTGGTTGTACAATGGGGAATTCTCACGTGGTCCTATCCCTGGATGATCAGCTATCAACCATGAATGATTTTGAAAGTGTGAGAATAAATCTTCCCTAAGGATAGGTACCCTGATTAATTATCTAATATCAATCTATCAAAAAATACACATGTGCAGTGCTTAGTTTTTAAACCCATGAGTTCTAGTTTGTGTTCCTCCTGGGCATGGGGTCTTGTTTTTTATTCTGTTTCAAGAGACTCTGGGGGAAGATTTCATTTTTCTAGAAAGAAAATAAGTAGAGCACCCTCATATGGCAAGTGATCCCCCAGTTTTCTCATGTGAGCTGAATGTTCATATAAGGAAGAAATAGATGGAGGAAATTCCTGTTCATAGTCAATGAAGAAAGATTTTAAATGTGTGTTCATTCCTTGGTTTGGCTTCCAGAACATGTTCTGAAATCTGCCATCTGGATTCCCAGAGAATTATTAGCAACTCAAAGATATATATATATTTCATTAGGTCCCTTTAAGCCTTCATAGAAAAATAAATAAAATGATGGGTTTTGTGATATTGCTGTTTCAAGGAATAAACTTCCCAACCAAGTGAATCATTTTTATCCTTTCTACCACATAGCAAAAGCAGTGAGCCAACAGCCCTTGACCTTCACGTGTTTGTATGTACTCACTAAACCACACATCTGTTCTTTAGTTTCCGATAAAGGGACCATATGCCCCATGACTCACATATCAGAAGAGAGTGTTCTAAAGGAAACACAAGCAAGGTTAATGTAGTGGATAAAATGAACTCTGAAGAGGGGTCACCTTGAATGATCAAGCTAAAAGAACAGTCAAAAGTATTGCTAAATCTAAGAGTGGCATTTCATTTCTTCTTTCCATTTTCTCTGGAGAGTAACATAGTTTAACAATATAACTTATAAAGAAAATGGAAGGTCTGATATCTGTTAGAGTTAAGTTTTTAAATAAATGGTTATATTTAAGAAGTTATATTAAAAGCAATAACAATTTTTGTCTAGGTACATAGCAAACAACTTAGCTCTCAGAATACATTTTGGTATTTTTTTTCTCAAACTGAAGACTTTATACTTTTAAGCTCAAGACTTACAATCTCAAAAAAAATGTGGTCTGTCAGTCAAAAACTTAAGAGTCAATAATATTTTTAAGTTCACAATAGAAGAAACTTTGCATTCAAAACCTAAACTTTTGAATTATATGAATTATAAATATTAATTTGGTCCTACTATGAACCATTAAGCTAGAAAGGAAAATTGATATCTTAGTTCTAGAAATAAGGATACTAGATATCAAAGGATTTAAAGTCACAATGTCATTAGAGAAGATAGAACTTGAACCCAGTTGCTCTACCAAATGTGATGCTGAGCTCTCTAAAGCACAGTGATGGTTACATTACTCAAGTGTGAGATACTACTTCTCAACAAATGCAAGGCATAATCACTGATCCTTCATGGGGGAACATTAAAAGCAAGTCCAGTTCCTGGAGGAGGTCCTCTGATGTGCTTTTTATGCACATGTACATAAACACACACACACACACACACATACACACTAAAATATAAAAATGTTACTTATATTTGTATTAACAGCCATCACTTATGAAGATGAAACTATACCATTAAAAAAAAACTTGATTTTTTTTTTAACCAAGAAGTAGTTAGTACCATATACTAGAAACTACTTTCATGAGTAACTTCATCCTTTACTGATCAAAATTTACTTTGATTTTTCTGAAAAAAAATTAAGAGTTCAAGAAAAATATATATTCATATTGAACAAGAAGGAAAATAATGTTTGTAGGGTGATTTCTTTCCTGCTTCTTGTACTCAATATATAATCTCTCATGAGTAAAACCATGTCCACATTGCTTACACTAGAGATTTTCCAAGACCTTACAGCCATCAAATTACAGCATCATTTTTTTATGGGGACAACTGTACACTTTTATGGTTATTATAAGGTAAGTGTACATATATATTTTCCCAGAATGTTTTACAATCAGTTTTATTGGCTTCAACCTTGAATTTATGTGTCTCAGGAAGAATGTGTTACAAGATAAAATGAGGGACTAATGTGGTATGAACTCTTTGTGAGTGCATTTCAATTTGTTAGCAGAAGTAAGAGCTAAGAAATGTGTGGTGGAAATAGACATATCTGTTTTATAACCTCTGTAAGATTTAGACAGCATCAAAATCACATGGTCTTTAAAAAAGTAATGAGCATTTATATAAAATAGTGGAAAATTACAAGCAAATCATCACTTGTTTCTTTTTTTAGTTTTTTGAGACCTGGTTTCTCTGCATAGTCCTGGCTGTCCTGGAACTCACTCTGTAGACCAGACTGACCTCGAACTCAGAAATCCACCTGCCTCTGTCTCCCAAGTGCTGGGATTAAAGGTGTGCACCACCACTGCCTGGTTCACTTGTTTGTTAGTTTTTTTTTTTAATTTACATTCCAAATCATTTCCCCTTTCCCATTTCCTCCCTCCCCGAAAGTCCCATAAGCCCCCTTCCCTCCCTCTTTTCCCCATTCAACCCCCTCTCCTTTCTCTGTCCTGGCGTTCCCCTACATCCAGTCTTTCCAGGACCAGGGGTCTCTCCTTCCATCTTCTTAGAAATCTATTGATATGCAAATTCTGTCTAGGGTATTCCGAGATTCTGGGTTAATATCCCCTTATCAGTGACTGCATACCATGTGTGTTCTTTTGTGATTGGGTTACCTCACTAAGGATGATATTTTCAAGTTCTGACCATTTGCCTAGGAATTTCGTGAATTCATTGTTTTTAATTGCAGAGTGGTATTCCATTGGAAGAATGAGGGGCAACACACTATTGAATCAAACAATAGCATAAATACCTGAAAGCTACACACTAGGAGAAACGGACAAATACTCTTTTTAAAAATTATTATTATCTATTTTTTGAGTTCACAATATAATTACATAATTTTCCCCTTATTTTCCTCCCTCTAAATCCTCCTATGTACCCCTCCTTGTTCCCTTCTTCTTTTCATTAATATTTGTGATATATGTGCATGTATGTGTTACACATATATGTATATGTATTTTTTGTGTATATATGTGTGTATATATACATACATATATGTTCTCACATGGTATATAAAAATATCCTATAAAAGTACTTGTATAGTTATGTATATGTGTATGTATGTATGTATGTATGTATGTATATATAATTATTTTGACAATAACTTAAACTCAAGAAATTTTAAATAGTTCATGGCCCATAAAATGACTTGCAAAAATCTCTTCCAAAAGGGAAAAAATAAGAGATATAGAGAAAAGTCAGGTTTATAAAACATGACCATTCTAACTTGAAAGCAGAGGGAAGTTGCTCTTTCACCCAAGTAGTCAACAAGAACTATTGCTATACTTGGATATTTTTTTTCTATAATTTTAGTTTCTTGATGCCAAACTCATTTCTTCCAGGATTTAGCTGTCCTTAGCAGGAAGAACTGAGAAAAGTTTATGTAGTACATGTTTGAAGAAGAAATACAATGGGCTTTTAAAATGTGAAATGAGCTTGCCTTGCAGAATGAGAGGGATGGACTTTTGACAAGGGTCACATCCATAAGAAACTGCTTGTTCTTTCAGTTGATTCCCAGGGAGTAGTTTCTGAAGAAAGTGGCTCTGAATTTTACTTCTAGAATATTCCTAATATGTCCACAAAGCACTTACAATGAACTGTATTATATAGTCTGTGAAATAAAATCAAGTAGAAACAAACCTGTTCCCCAAGGTGTAAGGCAGTAACTCAGGTGCCGTAAATGCTTTTTGGGAGATAGGTAGATATTTCTTAATAAGAACTATGTAGTGGGTAGCTCAGGTTTTTCTATATGAAAGCAAGATATTTTACAAAGGTTTCTAATAGAATGAATAAAAACACAGGAATGAATTCCATTTCATTCCAAGAACAATGGGATAGTTATAATACAGAACGTCTAGAGGGAAAGAGACATGAAGTACAAAGACAATGCTAGATGGGGTGAAGATGGTAGGTTGCACTCAGTGCCCATTGTGGACTGAGCATGAACTGTCCCCTCGGGCTTACGTGGTCAATGTCTGGTCTCTAGTGGGGAAATGGGGATAGTTCTGGGGAAGTTCTGAAGACTTAGGAGGTAGGGTCAAGGTGGATGTAATGGGACACTGGGCTTTTTTTTTGCTGGTTGTCCCTGGTTACCAGTCTCCCTCTTTCTGCTTTCTGTTCACCAAGGAGTGATAATCTCCTTTATGATATATACTCCTGTGGCTGATGGGCCTCATGGACGATGAAAATGTGGACTGGACTCTAAGAAACTTTGAGTCACAAAGGATGTTTTCTCCTTCAAGGAATTTTATCACAAAACAAAAGCAATTAGTAACATCTGACACGAATCATTTAATCAACACTTTGCCATTAGCCAAAATCAGGAGACCTTAATTCTAACTGAATCAATAATCTTAACGTTTGCCATTATTTTTGAAGCAGGGTGATCCATATCCACACACTGAGAGGGCAATGCCATTTGCAGTCTGCAGTAATCATGGTTTAATAACATTTTACTCTCCCAAGTCACTTCTCTCACAAATATGTAATGTTAGGTTTTTCATGTCTAGGAAAATGCTAATTGTCTATAATAAGGTATCTAAATGAGCATCAGACATTCAACTTTACAGTAATTAGCATCAAAGCACTCCCACTTCTCGGTGGCCCTTCCCCTGTTCACCAAACCTAAACTGTTCTAGCATAAATGCCATCCATCACTAATCAACTCCCACAGCAGAAGATCTGCCTTCTACTATACTTCCAAACTGCATACATAATCAATCTGACCCTTCACTCTCTAAAGTGCCGCTAAGATTCTGTCAAGACAGTGTTTTTGCTTACCTTTTAGAGAGCAGTAAGGTCAGCTTTGTCTTGTCAACAGTTTAGTTTAGTGGTATTTTCAGGGTTTTTTTCATGAGTTCCTAAGAACTAGAGGCAAGAAATAATAAGGCACAATTTTAAGAAACTCTGCACTATTTAGATAAAAGAAACAAAGGACTACTTTTATGACAAGTTTTGCATTGGAAATAATACAAATGGCTATTGTTGTAGCCAATAGTAATGAAATTGCACTGCACTGTGAACACTGTAGCTTTCTTCTTTTAACTTTGAAGGCAATTTACAATTGGAAAAGTGTGTGCTATCATTCCGATCCTATATATTCTCAATAGCCAAGAGCTTTTCATATTATTATTACATAGGGAAGGGTTAAGAAACATTTTAATGTGCCTGCACCATAATGATGCCTAGGGTACTGTCTTATAAGAGGCAGAATGTAAAGGCATTCTTATACAAAGTGAGCATTGAGGCTGGGAGATGGCTCAGTCAGAAAGTGCTAGCTGAATGAGTGTAAGGACCTGAGAACTCACTTACAAAACCTAGGTGTGGTGATATGTGCTTGTAATCCCAGCTCAAAAGAGGTAGAGTCAGGTGTGTCCTTGGTGGCACTGGCAAGGCAACCTAGCCTATTTGGTGAGTCCGAGGGCAATGTCTCATAGTAAGTAAGTTGGGATTTCCATTGCTATTAAGAGACACCATGACAAAGGCAACTCTTATAAAGGACAACATTAATTGGGGCTGGCTTACAGGTTTTGTGGTTCAGCCCATTAGCATCATGGCAGGAAGTCCAGCAGGGTCCAGGCAGACATGGTGCTGGAGGAGCAGAGAGTTCTACATCTTGTACCAAATACAAACAGGAGGAGCCTGGCGTCTGGGCAGCAGACCAGAGGGTCTTAAAGTCCATGCCCACAGTGACAGACTTCCTTCTACAAGGCCACAATTCCTCATATTTCTACTCCCTGGCCCAAGTATATTCAAACCACCACAGTAAGTAAGTAAGTAAGTAAGTAAACAAATAAATAAAGTAGATGGGACCTGGGAAATAATACCCAAACTTGTCCTCTGTTTTGTAAACACATGCACACACAAGTGACTGAGCACTCTCACAGCATCTGCACACACATCGAGAAGTAAGTTCTATTTCTGTACTAGTCTGGTATCTGTTGCTATAAGAAATGCCATGGCCAAAGCAACCCAGGGATGAATGGGGTTATGTCATCTGATAGGTTACAGTCCATCATCCAGAGATGCTAAGGCAGAAGCTTGAAAGGGAAACCACAGAGGAATGCTAATTACTTGATTGCTCTAAAGGGCTCACTGGTCAGCAAGCTTTCTTACATAGCCTAGACCCTCCTACCTAAGAATGGTTTTACCCATCGTGGGATGAACCCTCCCACGACAATCATCAATCAAGTTAATTCTCCAGATCAATCTACTGGAGACAATGCTTCAGGTTCCTCTTCCCCGGTAACTCTAAGTTTTTGTAAAATTAAAATTAAAACTAACCAGAATAGTTCCCCAAAGGGTGTGAAGATCTTCCAGCAGGATAAAAACTATTCTTTTGCAGTGTGAGTTCAATTTTAAGAGTTCAGGTAGCAATCAGCTACAGCTGGCCCAATGATCAACTGAGTAATCATTTGAAGGCTCCACCATGGTCCACACAAGAGTCTTGATCTCATTTGATCCTCATTTGGAGGCCTCAACAGCACTGGAGTGTCCCCAGGACAATGCTCTTTCTTCAAAATGTCTCTCACTGAGCTGCAGATCAGAGCCTTATCCTCTGGTGCTTACCAATAAAAGAATGACTGGTCATCACATCCTTAGCTGGTGTATGTTTGATTGGGCATTAGGTATTACTGATGGAGAGAGCAAATTTAGAGACTTGTCATTTATTGATTTCAGAGATACTGAGATATTTATTTGCAAGGCATTATGGTTTTGGTGGCTTCCATCTTCATAATGCTTCTCTATTCCTGCAGTCTTTTAGAGACAATGTGTGTCAGGGTGGAAATTGCACAAGCAAACAAAAATTTACATAGTAGATAACGGATACCAAGAGTGCTTTTCCGTATGGTGATTATGTGTGTCTCAATTAATGAGGTTGGTGGGGCTTCTCTCTTAAATCATATGGAACTAGGGCCTGAAGGAAATGGTAAGTTAGTTTTCAAAATAGTAGAAGTTTCTCACAGGCACAGCATTCCTTGTCACATTCAGTGAAGGAACAACCTCCACAGATTAGGAAGCCCAGGTCATAGTGGCTGCAGCTGTTACAGCCTTTGTCCAGACAGCAGAGGGAGAAGCAGGAGACCTCAGAATGTATAGTGGCTTTTTACAAATTGAGAGTGTGTCATCTGATATTCATGATGACAAGTTTTGTGCCCTCCAAGCACAGAATTCATGCCCCATACACCAAAGCTAGCGACTCTGTCTTGGAAGCTAAGTCATACAACCTGTCATCAAAGATTGCCTATATCATGGCAATGGCCTCTTGATTCATCTCAGTGGTGCTATTGTTTATCTAAACTCTACTGCATAGAAATCTAGGTAACCTCAGCAAGTCAAAAGTTGCATGGGGTTAATTGACCATGCTCTGAATCCCTGACTTCCCATGTATTGTAAACAGAATTCTAAGCTCACCTTCTCCATTCTACCTTTTGAGTGGAATATAAACCCTGCCCTTGAATCTAAGAAGACCTTGTGATGATAATGGGATTTTCAGATGTAATTAAACTCCCAAATCAATTAACCCTGAATTAATCATAAGAAGCAATATCCTGGCCTGACCTGATCAGAAGACAGAGGTACCTGAATCAAAGAGACACTTTGCTGGCCTACAGGAGGCAAAACTGCCACACTGTTGTGGATAGTCTGTGGAAAGAATCTAAGAGGTTTTCTATCTTATAAGCATGGAAGAGGATGGGATAGGAGTTGAACCTCTAAAAGGAGCGATGCTTTTTGAACATCTTGAAGGAGCTGAGATGTAGGTGTGTAACTCTTCCGTTACACACCTACAAGTAGGATAGGGCTAGATGATGTCTTGTTTTATCCTTTTGAAGTTCTGTGTAGAAAGTATAGGTAATTAATTACTCAACTCCTGACAGAATTCATTCAAGATTGTTCAATATAACTATTATTTTTGTTATATTTTGCAATATATTATTATGCAACCTAGGCTGGCCTCAAACTCACAATCTCTATATCTCAGTTTTCCAAATGATAGGGGGTCACAGATACCCACCATAAAGCCTTAAATTTTTTAGCTACATTTTGTTATATGGAAATACAAAATGAGCACACTATCATTTCTTTTTAGTAAAAGAGTCATTTTCTTGAGTGGTCTACAGCGCCCTGTAAGCCCTCATTCCTCCAATCCCATCTCTTTCACTCCATTGCTCACATAGCTATGTCACCTTGTAAATGCTCATCAAACTGTCTTCTCTTCCCACATATCTTTTAAGAAGATGGTTTTAAGCCTCATTTTTTCACCTTGCTTATATCGTGACATAAATATCCTGCCCTTGAAGCATCTTTCCCCCACACACCCACTACTCCCTACCCTGCGTTAGTGTACAGTCAAGTACTTCACACATTATATCATGGCACTATATTTCTATTGTTTTGTTTTTCTGTCTCCTTACTAGATAAAAGGGGAGCTTTTTTGTATAATTTATATTTTTATTCCTAACAGTTTGAGAATACATAGATATATTAAGTGTTCTGTATTTGTTGAGACAAAGGATAGATTTAAAACGTTATAAATTTGAAAGCCATTGTACTGTGGGAATCGAAGGGTCTGGCTACTCAGCAAGCACATTGACTTGGAGAAACTGATGCTTTGTGATCCACGTGAGGTACTGAGGATAATCTTTTGACCTGGTGACTAGAAGGGTGACTAATCACAAGATACTTTAAAAGGAATAATACCAAGTTTCTCAAAGACAGAAGATGCAGATACCCCAAAGTGTTCTAGTTACTTTTCTGTTGCTGTGATAACATACTCTGACCAAAAATATCCTGGGAAAGGAATGGTTTGCTTTAGTTTGCATTTCTAGGGAAGTCAAGGCAGGAAAAAAATACTGCTTCTCGCTCTCTCTCTCTCTCGCATTCACACACACACACACACACACACACACAGAGAGAGAGAGAGAGAGAGAGAGAGAGAGAGAGAGAGAGAGAGAGAGAGAGAGAGACGAACACACACATGTATACTGTCTGCCTGCCTGCCTGCAGGCCTGTCTGTCTGTCTGTCTGTCTGTCTGATTCTGAGCCTCACTCCTGCTCTTGTTTTGAATTCCTGCTGCATTTCTTTTTTTTTAAAATTCTATTTTCTAAGTTTTTTTTATTTACATTCCAAATCATTTCCCCTTTCCTGTTTCCTCCCTCCCCGAAAGTCCCATAAGCCCCCTTCCCTCCCTCTTTTCCCCATTCAACCCCCTCTCCTTTCTCTGTCCTGGCGTTCCCCTACATCCAGTCTTTCCAGGACCAGGGGTCTCTCCTTCCATCTTCTTAGAAATCTATTGATATGCAAATTCTGCCAAAGGGTATTCCGAGATTCTGGGTTAATATCCCCTTATCAGTGACTGCATACCATGTGTGTTCTTTTGTGATTGGGTTACCTCACTAAGGATGATATTTTCAAGTTCTGACCATTTGCCTAGGAATATCGTGAATTCATTGTTTTTAATTGCAGAGTAGTATTCCATTGTGTAAATATACCACATCTTCTGAATCCATTCCTCCGTTGAGGGACATCTGGGTTCTTTCCAGCTTCTGGCTATTATAAATAAGGCTGCTATGAACATAGTGGAGCATGTGTCCTTATTGCATGCAGGTAAAGCCTCTGGGTATATGCCCAGGAGTGGTATAGCCGGATCCTCCGGGAGGGTCATGCCAAGTTTTCTGAGGAACCGCCAGACTGCTTTTCAGAGTGGTTGTACCAGCTTGCACTTCCACCAGCAGTGGAGGAGTGTTCCTCTTTCTCCACATCCTCGCCAACAACTGCTGTCTCCTGTGTTTTTGATCTTAGCCATCCAGACTGGTGTGAGATGGAATCTCAGGGTTGTTTTGATTTGCATTTCCCTAATGACTAAGGATGATGAACATCTCTTTAGGTCCTTCTCAGCCATTGGATATTCTTCAGGTGAGAACTCTTTGTTTAGCTCTGTACCCCATTTTTAATAGGGTTACTTGCCTCTCTGGAGTTTAACTTCTTGAGTTCTTTATATATCTTGGATATTAGCCCTCTGTCAGATGTAGGGTTGGTAAAGATCATTTCCCAGTTAGTTGGTTGCCGCTTTGTCTTTTTGACAGTGTCTTTTGCCTTGCAAAAACTTTGTAATTTAATGAGGTCCCATTTGTCAATTCTTGATCTTAGAGCATAAGCTATTGGAGTTCTGTTCAGGAAATTCTCCCCTGTGCCCATATGTTCAAGGTTCTTCCCTAGTTTCCTTTCTATTAGTTTCAGTGTGTCTGGTTTTATGTGGAGGTCCTTGATCCACTTGGAATTGAGCTTAGTGCAAGGAGATAAGAATGGGTCAATTTGCATTCTTCTGCATATTGACCTCCAGTTGAACCAGCACCATTTGTTGAAAAGGCTATCTTTTTTCCACTGGATGGTTTTAGCTCCTTTGTCAAAGATCAAGTGACCATAGGAGTGTGGATTCATTTCTGGGTCTTCAATTCTGTTCCATTGATCTACATGCCTGTCACTGTACCAATACCATGTGGTTTTTAACGCTATTGTTCTGTAGTACAGCTTGAGGTCCGGGATACTGATTCCCCCAGAGGTTCTTTAACTCTTGAGAATAGTTTTAGCTATCCTGTGTTTTCTGTTATTCCAGATGAATTCTTGAATTGCTCTTTCTAACTCTATGAAGAATTGAGTTGGGATTTTGATGGGGATTGCATTGAATCTGTGTATTACTTTTGGTAAGATGCTCATATTTACTATATTAATCCTGCCAATCCATGAGCATGGCAGATTTTTCCATCTTCTGAGGTCTTCTTCAATTTCTTTCTTCAGAGACTTGAAGTTCTTGTCATACAGATCTTTCACTTCTTTGGTTAGAGTCACGCCAAGATACTTTATATGGTTTGTGGCTATCGTGAAGGGTATCATTTCTCTTACTTCTTTCTCAGCCTGCTTATCCTTTGAGTAGAGGAAGGCTACTGACTTGCTGGAGTTGATTTTATATCCGGCCACTTTGCTGAAGTTGTTTATCAGCTGTAGGAGTTCTCTGGTGGAGTTCTTTGGGTCGCTTAAGTATACTATCATATCGTCTGCAAATAATGATAGTTTGACTTCTTCCTTTCCAATTTGTATCCCTTTGGCCTCTTTTTGTTGTCTAATTGCTCTAGCTAGAACTTCAAGTACTATATTGAAAAGATATGGAAGAGAGGGCAGCCTTGTCTAGTCCCTGATTGTAGTGGGATTGCTTCAAGTTTCTCTCCATTTAGATTGATGTTGCCTGCCGGTTTGCTGTAAATTGCTTTTACTATGTTTAGATATGGGCCTCGAATTCCTGATCTTTCCAAGACCTTTAGCATGAAAGGATGCTGAATTTTGTCAAATGCTTTCTCAGCATCTCATGAGATGACCATGTGGTTTTTTTCTTTGAGATTGTTTATATAGTGGATTACATTGATGGATTTCCTTATATTGAACCATCCCTGCATCCCTGGGATGAAGCCTACTTGATCGTAGTGAATGATCATTTTGATGTGTTCTCGGATTCGGTTGGCAAGAATTTTATTGAGTATTTTTGCATCGATATTCATAAGAGAGATTGGCCTGAGATTCTCTTTCTTTGTCGGATCTTTGTGTGCTTTTGGTATTAGTGTAATTGTGGCTTCATAGAACGAGTTCGGTAGTGTTCCTTCTGTTTCTATTTTGTGGAACAGTTTGATGAGTATTGGTGTTAGGTCTTCTTTGAAGGTCTGATAGAATTCTGTAGTAAAACCATCTGGACCTGTGCTTTTTTTGGTTGGAAGACTTCCAATGACAACTTCTATTTCTTCAGGGGTTATAGGACGGTTTAGATGGTCTATTTGATCCTGATTTAATTTTGGTATTTGGTATCTGTCAAGGAAATTGTCCATTTCCTCGAGATTTTCTAGTTGTGTTGAATACAGGTTTTTGTAGTGGGATCTGATGATTTTTTGAATTTCCTCAGTTTCTGTTATTATCTCTCCTTTTCGTTTCTGATTTTATTAATTTGGATACTGTCTCTGTGCCCTCTGGTTAGTCTGGCTAAGGGCTTATCTATCTTGTTGATTTTCTCAAAGAATCAACTCCTCATTTTGTTGATTCTTTGTATGTTTTGTTTCTACTTGATTGATTTCAGCCCTGAGTTTGATGATTTCCTGCCTTCTACTCCTCTTTGGTGTATTTGCTTCTTTTTGTTCCAGGGATTTCAGGTGTGCCATTAAGCTGTTAGTGTATGCTGTCTCCCATTTCTTTTTGGCGGCACTCAGGGCTATGAATTTTCCTCTTAGCACTGCTTTCATTGTGTCCCATAAATTAGGGTATGTTGTGCCTTCATTTTCATTAACTTTCAAGAAGTCTTTGATTTCTTTCTTTATTTCCACCTTGACCAAATTATCATTGAGTAGAGCATTGTTCAGCCTCCATGTGTATGTGGGTTTTCTGTTGTTTTTGTGGCCATTGAAGACCACACTTATTCCATAGTGATCTGATAGGAGGCATGGGATTAGTTCTATCTTCTTATATCTGTTGAGGTCTGATTTGTGACCAATTATATGGTCAATTTTGGAGAAGGTACCATGAGGTGCTGAGAAGAAGGTGTATTCTTTAGCTCTAGGATGAAATGTTCTATATATATCTGTTAGTTCCATTTGGTCCAAGGCTTCAATTAGATTCACTGTGTCCCTGTTTAGTTTCTGCTTTCCTGAATGATCCATTTCAGAGAGCGGGGTGTTGAGGTCACCCACTATTATTGTGTGAGTTGCGATGTGTGCTTTGAGCTTTAGTAAAGTTTCTTTTACGAATGAGGGTGCCCTTGCATTTGGAGCATAGATATTCAGAATTGAGAGTTCTTCTTGGTGGATTTTTCCCTTGATCAGTATGTAGTGTCCTTCTGTGTCTTTTTTGATGACTTTAGGTTGAAAATCAATTTTATCTGATATTAGGATGGCTACTCCGGCTCATTTCTTGGGGCCATTTGCTTGTAAAATTGTTTTCCAGCCTTTTACTCTGAGGTAGTGTTTATCTTTGACACTGAGGTGCGTTTCCTGCATGCAGCAAAATGCTGGGTCCTGTTTACGTATCCAGTCTGCTAGTCTATGTCTTTTTATTGGGGAATTGAGACCATTGTTATTAAGAGAGATTAAAGCATAGTGATTATTGCCACCTGCCATTCTTGATGCTATCTTTATGTTTGAGTGGTTATCTACTTTTGGGTTTGAAGCAAGAAGGTTACTATCTCATTTTTTCCAGGGTGTTGTTTCTCTCCCTGTATTGGAGGTTTCTACCTATTATCCGTTGCAGGGCTGGATTTGTGGAAAGATATTGTGAAAATTTGGTTTTATGATGGAATATCTTAGTCTCTCCATCTATGGTGATTGAGAGTTTTGCTGGGTATAGTAGTCTAGGCTGGCATTTGTGCTCTATTAGTGTCTGCATGAGATCTGCCCAGGATCTTCTGGCTTTCATAGTCTCTGGTGAGAAGTCTGATGTGATTCGGATAGGTCTTCCTTTGTATGTTACTTTGCCCTTTTCTCTTACTGCTTTGAATATTCTTTCTTTGTTTAGTTGTTGTTTTGATTATTATGTGACGGGAGGTATTTCTGTTCTGGCCCAGCCTGTTTGGAGTTCTGTAGGCTTCTTGTACGTTCATTGGCATCTCTCTCTTTAGGTTAGGGAAGTTTTCCTCCATAATTTTGTTGAAGATGTTTACTGGTCCTTTAAGTTGCAAATCTTCACTCTCATCTATACCTATAATCCTTAGGTTTGGTCTTCTCATTGTGTCCTGGATTTCCTGGATGTTTTGGGTTACACGTTTTTTGCATTTTGCATTTTCTTTGACTGTTGAGTCGATGCTTTCTATGGTATCTTCAGCACCTGAGATTCTTGCTTCCATCTCTTGTATTCTATTGTTGATATTTGCATCTATGACTCCTGATTTCTTCCCAAGGTTTTCTATCTCCAAAGTTGTCTCCCTTTGTGATTTCTTAGTTGTTTCTACTTCCTTTTTTAGATCCTGGATGGATTTGCTGAGATCCTTCACTTGTTTGTTTGTATTTTCCTGTATTTCTTTAAGGTATTTTTGCATTACCTCTTTCAGGATTTCTGCCTGTTGACCCAAGTTCTCCTGCATTTCTCTGAGCGATTTTTGTGTTTCCTTCTCATGGGATTCCATCTGTTGATCCATAGTCTCCTGTATTTCTTTAAGCAGTTCTCTTGTTTCCTTTGTAAGGGTATCTATCCATTGATTCAGTTCTTTAAATACTTTTTGTGTTGCCTCCCTATGGGCATCCGTCTGTTGACCTATATTCTTCTGCATTTCTTTATGCAATTTTTGTGATTCCTTTGAAAGTGCATCTACCTGTTGATTCATTTCTTTAAGTGATTTTTGTGTTGTCTCCTTGTGGGTCTCCATCTTTTGATCCATGTTCTCCTGCATTTCTCTAAGCGATTTTTGTGTTTCCTTTGTAAGGGCTTCTAACTGTTGATTCATGGTCTCCTGTAATTCTTTATTAGATTTATTTGTGTTTTTCTTGTGATCCTCTAATAGCATCATGAGAAGTGATTTTAAATCCAGATCTTGTCTTTCTGGTGTGGTGGGGTATCCAGGACTTGCTGCTGTTGGAGAGTTGGGTTTGGATGGTGCCATATTACTTTGATTTCTGTTAGTAACGTTCCTGCGTTTGCCTTTTGCCATCTGGTTACCTCTGATGTTAGTTGGTCCTGCTGTCACTGGCTGTTGGTTGGATCTTCTGTGAGCCTGCAAAGCTATTTCTGGCCCCCCTGGATTACCAAGATTCCCCTGGCACCGATTTCTGGGGCTTGCCCTGCTCCTGAGTGACTTTGGAGCCCTGATGTGCCTTGCCCCAAGTGATGTTATACTGGGGAGTCCCTGCACAACCAAAAGCTCAGCGTAGTGGATTCCCGGAGCAGAGGTCGCCAAAGGGAGTCTGGTAGGCTCCTGCCCTGTGCAGGGGTGTGTGATCTCTCCTGGGGGGGGAGGGGGCGTCCCTCTGCCAGGCAGAAGTCCCACAGCAGAGCTGGCGCGCTGGTTACTGCAGATCAGCCCAGCACTTGGGAGCCACATACACACAAGCTGCCCGAGACCCAAGCGATATTCTGCCTATCTGTCTCTGAACCTGGCAGTCCCTACTACCTGGCCACTGGAGCAAAGATGGCGGAGTGCACTCTGCACTCTCTCCGTGGCGCTGCTCACCCTGCAGAGGGGATGGCCTACAGCAGATCTGGCGCCCAGACGACCACCGCGCTGTCCAGTTCTTGGGAGCAGATGGAAGCCCCAACAGGCCGTGTCCCAAGCGATGTTATATTGGGGAGAACCTGGGTACCTGTCTCTTCAGTGCAGTCTACTGGAACAGAGGTCGCGGAAGGGAAGCTGGTAGGCTCCCGCCCAGTGCGGGGTCCCTCTGCCAGGCAGAAGTCCCACAGCAGAGCTGGCGCGCTGGTTACTGCAGATCTGCCCAGCTCTTGGGAGCAGCGTACACACAAGCCGCCCGAGACCCAAGCGATATTCCCTGCTGCATTTCTTACTCAGCCACATTTGCCTATGTGTGGTTGACACTAACCACAGTAGCCTGGGTCCTCTCACATTAATCAACAGTCAAAACAATAAAAGTCAATCTGATCCAAAAAAACAAAACAAAACAAAAACAAAACAAACCCCCAAAACAAAAAACTCCAATTGAAATTTTCTCATCCCAGTTGACAATTGGTTGTGTAAATAAAACCTATTGTTAGCAATAAAATCTAACCAGAATACTAACTGATTTTGTCACCTAGTACTGTCCATAGAAAGCAGGACTCAAAGATCAACAAATGATGCTTTTTTTTAAACAACTATGCAAAATGGATCCTTGTAGCTAGAATTATTGTAAAAATGGAGATAAATATTATACTCATTGAACACATTTTGGAAATGAAGATCCTATCAAAGGCCTAGGGTTCTTTGAATTTTGCAATTTACTTTCACTCAAAGGAGAATACTTGGTAATAAAAATAAGATAATGATTATGATTAACCAATCATCAAGTAGGTTTTTAAAGATGTGAATTTCTGTTTTATATTCTCAGAGTAGTGCTATTTGGATTTGACATGGAGATGTCAGACACCAGTGAATGGTATGACCTAAGAGCTCGTTCCTTTGGATCAGGTGGCTTGTGTTTGCATCTTGTTATCATTCTACTTAAAAGGTGCAGTGTTCTCACTTTCATGAGACTCAATGATGTTCCCAAGTTCATAACACTTAGGATGTACCTCCATGGAACACACACGCAGCCAACCTTCTCTATGCCTTAGTTGGCTTCTATAAAATGGAATTGGAATGGCACCTGCTATAAAAGTTTCAATGATCAAATAGGTAATGTGTGATGCCCTTGGTGAGCTGTCCAGTAAATCTAGCTATAATTACTGAGGTGGGATAGTTAACTGATTAGACTAATTCAACCAAATCTCTTTATAGCTACATTAATCTCCTTTGAGATTGCTAAGAAATAAAACCAATAATTGTGTGTAGCTAGGTTCAGAGAATATAGGATGCCTCTTCTTTGCTTTAATCTTGCTCTGTTCTTAACAAGGACATCAAAGTGACTCATGAAAGCTGTTGATAGTTACATTTTGATATATACATGTATACATGTACATACATTGAATGTTAAGTAGACATTCTCTGAGAAACATGATACCCACACATATTTACAAAAAAATCATGTTCTTTATGATATAATACCTTATAAGACTTAAACTACATTTTGCTGCCAGTTGAGATGGCTTGGCCATAAAGAAACATTTTTTTGATATAAAATAGCCATAGGATATCTTTTTGTCTTGAATTTGGGGGAGCAAAATATAAGATGCAACTTTCAAACTGCATTACTCTAGCAAGGAGTTGAAATGGAGAACTTTTCATTTTGAATATAATTTTATTTTTGCAAAGAAAATCTATTTTTATCTTTCCAGGACCAATACAATGAGAATAATATAAGAGATTGAGAATGGCCCCAAACCTAAGAACCGCTTTCCATATATTCCAAGAAACAACAGATCATCAATATAAGTGCCACATATCGGAAAAGGAATACATTCTAGGAAACCTCCAGTGTTCAGTTCAGTTTTGAACAGTGCAAGTCAGTAGCTCTAAAAAACTGAGGAGATCACATGCATTTATTCCAGTTCCATTACTCGCATAGCAAATTTAGTGGCAAGAATCACTGTCAGCAACATGTAGAACTTTCAAAAGAGGAAGGGCATCTGCCAATGGCCTTCTTATGTCCCCCTGTAGCTATTAAACCACCATTTTGCAGCAAGAACATTTCAAAAATGTAATTTTCTTTATAGTTTCCTAGTAGAAGTGCTTATATCTACTCTCAATTTCAATTATACCTGATAATTCCATACAGAAACTTAGTACCCCATGGAGAGGAGAGGAAATGAATGACCACTTATTGGGTGATAAAATAATGTATCTAAACAAGAAAATCGTCGTGTAAAGGACTGATCTTGGGATACAGACAGTATATTTAAATTGTAATGCTATGTTAGGCATTGTGAAAACATATACATGGTCTTTACTACTTCATCAGGTGGGTAATGCAATTTTTATTTTGCATTAAAGACATTGAAGCACAAAAAAATGACATGAAAGGCAATGTTCATGTGCATGTTTTATTGAGATTTAAATTCATCTCTAACTTGAGACCAGTATTCTTTGTGTAAACTACCTCTTCTATTTGGGAACTTTTATAAAACAAAACAGCCTACACTGAGGAGCATACAAACAAAGTTCTAGAATCTGAGAAATCCAATATCGAGGCATCTGAAAATTATAAATATGGTGAGGCATGACTTTCTTAACTTTCTGCTTGGGTTCTCTTATGGCGGATGGAGCAAAGCAGCCATCTGGGATATCTGTACCAAAGGTTTTCTGTTGATTATATTTGCAACACTGACAGAAAAGCAGAGTAACTTTAGCCAGGGCAGATTTATCTTAGTTCATGGTTTTGCAGGGCTTCAGTCCATCACAATGGAGAAGGCAAGTTAGAACAAGCTCAGGGAACAGGCAGTAGAGACGGTTCACATCACAGGAGACCAGGCAGCAGAAAAGTGATGGCTAGTTTTCACTGTCAACTTGACACATTATAGAATCACTTCAAAAGTGAGTCTCAATAAGAAAGTGTCTTTATTGGGTTGGCCAGTAGGCCATGTCCAGGACAGATTTTTTTAAATTGAGTCAACTGAGGTAAGACTACCCTAACTGTAGGAGGCACTGTTGCAGTCTGTAGTCCAGAATTAATGAAAATGAAACAATGATCTTAGCACTAGCATGTCTGTATTCAGTTTTTGCCCTCTGTTTTTAACTGCCAAGTAGTATGACTAGCTGCCTCAAATTTCTGCTACCTTGAGTTCTCCACAGTGATGGACTGTAACTTGAAATTATGAACCAAATAATGTTTTGCTTTTCTTGGGGTAGGTTATCACAGCAACAGAAGATATGACTCGGACAAAGAGTGAAGCAAGAACCAGGTTAAATTAAAAACTTAGAAGAACCATCTCTACTCACCTAACTTTGCTAACTGCCCCCTACCTCACAAAGTTTCTAGAACCTCCAGGCAGAATCTAACTATTCAAAATCTAGCTCCAGACTGAATGTATTTGCTCCCAAAGGACAATATTCTTCAGATAAAGCAACAGACTACAGAATGGGAATGTGTGTGTGTGTGTGTGTGTGTGTGTGTGTGTGTGTGTGTGTGTATGACAAACTACACATCTAATAGAGGTTTAATGTCCTAAATATACAAAGAACTCAAAAAATCTAGGTGTCAAAAAAAAACCAACCCAATTTAAAAGGGGGCACAGATCTAAACAGAGAGTTATCAAAAGAGGAAAAACAAATGGGTGAGGAATACTTAATGTTGAACACCCTCAGTCCTCATAGACATGACAAAACTACTTGAGATTTATTTTTACACCAATCAAAATGCACCAGGATTAATAAAACAAATAGCAATTCATGCTGGCAAGGATCCGGAGTATGGGAAATATTTACCTACTGGTGTTTGAACTGAAAACTAGTACAGCTTCTATGGCAATCAGTGTGGGAGTTCTTCCGGAAGGTGAGACTAGGTCTGCCCCAAGGTGCAGCTATACCACTCTTAGAATACAGCCTTCTACAGAGATACCTGCTTAACCATGTTAGCCAGAAATTGGAAACAGCTTAGATGTCCATGAATGGATGGATGAATGAAGAAAATGTAATACATTTAACCAATGAAATATTACTCAGCCATTCCAGAAATGAATAAAAAAAATTGCTTGTCAGTAGATGGAAGTATAAAAAAAATTTTTTTTGAGTGAGGTATCTCCAAAAGACAAATGTGGTATGGTATTTGCTTATATACAGGTATTAGCTTTAAAGTCTTTGATAAGCAGGTTACAATTCCTACAACCACAGAGATTATGTATAGAATAATGCACTAGGGGTGAGGGAAGGACTTCCCTTGGAAGAGGAAATAAAATACTTATAGATGGATGGGGGACTGGAATGGGAGGGTTGAGGCAAGTGAGGGAGTGACTACTCCACTAAATATCAGGGCAATATGAAACTCTAGTGTGGTAAAATCTTCCTAAAATGTATACATATATGAAGGTTGTATATACTGGGGGAGAGCAAGCACCACATAGATATCTCTCCACCAAATTCAACCTCCAGTGCTGGGAATATGTTATATCGAGTCAAGTTGTTGGCCAAAGTGGCACCATGGAAATCTTCAAACTACTCAGGCTAGTGGTTTCTCTCCACAAAGTGATGGTAAGGGTCTATTGCTGAAGACAATACCTACATTACTCACTTAATCATGAGCTGGTGTTTACCAAAGACCATTACTCCAACTGACTGGTATTCAGTGTACCGGAAGGTACTCTGTGCACTACCAGAGGAGAACGGTAAAAAGCAACCTCAAACCCTGAGATCTACAATGGTGACCTACTGGCAAGATAGATCATTGTTAGTAGCACAAATATTGCCAGTGAGCTAACCTAGTCTTTCCTAGGGGAAAACCAAATGCCATTGTTCTGCTAAAGGAATATAACAAAGAAATGACTCCTAATGGCATTCTAATATTCTCACAGATCAGTATATCTCTCAGTTATCATCAGAGAAGCTTCTTCCTGCAATAAATGAAAACAATAAAGGGACTCACAATTGGACAATATGCAAAGAGCTAGAGAATTTGGAACACTCAGACATAAACGGGATGTCCCCAACAAATTCCTCCCTTCAGGGTTCAGAGAACTTTGCAAAACAGGCAAAAGATTTTGGCCTTTTATATACAAAATTGACACACATATGAACTCATAGATACTCTAGTCTCATGTCTAGGGCATGGACAGGTCTAAGTTAGATGGGGTTCCAGTACTGAGAAAGGGAGTGAACACATGTCCCATCCTTATCCTATTTCTAGTTAATAAATGCTCTCAAAGGGGAAATTAGTTTTTTCTATTGGAATTTCATTGGGTATACAAACCATGCTTATGGACAGGCCCCGTACCCATCAGTATAAGGACAACACAAAATGAACTCAACAGCATTTTTGGAGGTTTTCTGTTATTTAGCAATACTTTGTCTGGGCTTTTTAAAAAACAAACAAACAAACCTTATAGGTCTTTTGCTTATATATTACGTTTTCTGATAGGTGAAATAGGTGAGACCAGAGGTCAAATTCTGGTGCTGATGTTTAACATCTGGGTTACATAGAGTCATTATATGAGTCCTGAAGTAGCACCTTCCCTATGCTTTGCCTTTTGCAGCACCACATAAGCCCTCTCTTTTAAGCTGTCAGCATGTGGTATCTTCAGTTTCCAATAGGCATATTTTATATTACTGGCAGCCCAGCATCCTGGCATCTTTATTTTAGACTAGTTTCCTCATTTGCTTTTTTTTTCTTAGTATAAACCTCACTAAAAGAAGCTAGTAATACTACTTAAGTGTGCTTAAGTGTGATGTTATCTTAAAATGTACTCCACTAAATTAGTTTCTTACTTTTGAATTTCACCTCACTCAATTTTTCAGCATATATGCAAATTAACAAAAATCATTAGCCATACAGAGTCTTTATTTTCAGAAGAACTGTCCACATTCTGGTCCTTTGAACTCCTACCAGTATTATTCATGAAAGCTTATTTATGGGCTTCTGAGAGTTCTTTAGCTGTGCATCCAAGTTCTTCCAAATCCATTCTGCAAACCACATTAAAATACCTCAATCACCGTGTGGTGAGGGTTAGACACACCAATTACCCCATTTTTAGTCTCAGTATCAATTTTCTCTATGGACTAGCATCCTATCACCATGACAGAATGCCCGATGACAGCAATTTAAGGTAGGAAAATTTTATTTTGGTTCATAGTATGAGAAAGTTTATATCCATCCTGGTGTAACAGCTTAATTCATGGTGAGCTGAATTATTATATATTCTTATGTTATATAATATTTTCTTATATATTCTTCCTATATAACATTCTGCTTGCATAGTGAGGGACCAAGACACAGAGAGTAAGACTAGAGCTAGAGCTACAGTAAAACCATCAAACGTTCGTCATTAGTCACCAACTTATTCCAGCTAGGCTATACCTGGCAAAGTTTCAAGAACCTCTAAAAATAACAAAGAGAATCAAACTCACTAGCTGACGGCCATGTTAAAAAAATTAGTAGCCTGCAGATGACTGCCTACTGAGAATTGTCCCCACAGGCTTATATATTTGAATGCATTGTCACCACATGTTTTGGAAGGTATGGTTTAAAGAAGAATGGCGTCCATAGTCTCATAATGTTTGAATGCTTAGTCATTAAGGAGCTGTACTACTTGGGTCTCTGGGAGGTAGGACTTTGGAGTAGGTGAGTTCTAGTTGGAGAATGTATCACTGAGGGTGGGCTTTGAGGTTTCAAAAGACCATTTCCCAGTTAGATCTCTCTCTCTCTTTCTCTTTCTTTCTCTCTTTCCCCTTCCCTCCTTCCCTCCCTCCCGCTCCTCCCTCCCTCTCCCATCCTCCCTCCCTCTCCCATCCTCCCTCCCTCTCCCAACCTCCCTCCCTCCCTCCCTCTCTCCCTCTCTCCCTCCTTCCCTGTCCTTCCCCCCCTCCCTACCCCCCCCCTACTTGTGGATTAGATGTATACTCTCAGCTACTGTTCCAGCTCCATGCCTGCCTGCCTGATGCCATATTCTCCACCATGGTGACCATGGACTCACATTCTGAAATTGTAAGCAACCCCCAATAAACTCTTCCTTCTGTATGTTACCTTGGTTATGGTGTCTTGTCAAGCAGTAGAAAAGCAACAAAGACATTTCAGATTTAACCCATATAATACATTAATCACATTTATTTGGGTACCACTCTTATTGTCTATTCACTACCCCAAATTTCCTACCTCCTAATATCCATTACCCTTTGGGGAAGTTAAAAATCCACATCTGTGTTTTTTCTGAATTGCAGGAGAGGCACAAACATTCAAATCATAGCATATCAATTGAAAATCACAGCATCCTTGAAAGAAATCATGTACAAAAATTCAAACTGGAGGCACAGAAGAATGTGACATTTTATTTCAGAAATCATTGGCCTTGTCAAGTAGAGGAGACTAAGTAGAAATATTCAATATGAATATTTCCCCTGAAATTAGATCAACTTGTTTGGTGTTCAGCTAAATCTTCTTTGTATTATATGTTTACCTTGAGTCTATTCTTTTCTTCCTTTGACAATTTCAACATGGCCAAATTTTAGTAATTTGCCTTTTCAAATGCAGGAAATAAAAGTCAAGTACAATAGAGAAGGTTATCTGTCAGTCTTGGGCTCCCAACTCTGAGAAGTGTGGGTGGCTCACTGCAGGCAGCTCTTGACAAGATGGATTCTCAGCCTTGCTGATGAGGCAAAAACAAACACAGCTCATTCTGACTTGTAATTTCTCCTCTTTGCTTGATTCTTTGTCTGCATAGAGTCTCTCTTTCACTGGAAGCTTTTGAATCCAGTGAAAAATGCCATGAGAAAGGGTGCATTTCAGGATACAAAGCTTGTCTTTTTCTACTCTGGATGTATAGTGACATGTAGAATCGATATTGGCTAAAATTCAGCTTCAGTCATTTGTGGTTTGGAGTCTTCGGTCTGTGTTTTCAGGGATGAGCTACTTTAAACCAGTTTTGAGCATCACTTATTTTGACTGCTAGCTTTGGTAAGGTAAGAATATGAGAAGTAAATGCTGAAAGTTTGTGTAAGTAGAGTTGGAATTAAAACATCTGCTTGCTTAATTATAGTTTTAGAATTCTTTTACTTTTAAGGGTTAAGAGCCTTGGATGTGAGTCAAGGTTAAACAGGATTTGGAACCTGTCTCTATCATCTCTCTTACTTTTGTTAATCTAACTCCTCGCATTTCAGTTTTTCTACCTATGAAATAGACATATTATCAACTTTGTATAGTGATCCAAATGTTTAGACATCATGCGTTAAAACTATGCATGGTGCACAGTGCTAGCTATTACTGTTTAAAGTGTTTGAGTACCTTGATATACATGGTTAGCTGGGAGAAAAGCATTTGAATTCCGGAGCTGAATAATATTACTGACATTTCCAGGTAAAATATGAAAATAATTTATTTTCTTCAACTTTAGTTTTCAATGAGCATCACATTTTACCAACCTTTGTGATCAGAGTTGTAGATCTCAGGCCAGAGCTCTTCCTGTGTATCCAGTTTAGATACATTTCAAGACATGTATGAATTACTGTGAGCCTCTGGGTGAGTGATTTTCCAACTGTGAGTAGGAGTCAGGAAAAATTACTATGAACAGCTAGAGATGGTATTCAAGAATGGCTAACATAAAAAGACATTACTACCAAGGTACTGGATTTGAATTTTAGTTACTGGGTGTGCAGAAATAGATAGATAGGGAAAATTCCATAATGTTGATTGCTTTTCCATGATAAAAAGTATTTATTATTAACAATCCATCTAAAACTGAGACATTTAAACCTAAGGTAATTCCCATGAGATAATTTTTATATGGACAAAAGGTGAGTAAATATTGTCTTACAGAAAGCATTGCAGATGCAATTTCAGTTTAATCTCCTAAAGATTAAATGCAAACATGTTTACAAGATCAATAATGGCAACCAATATAAAATTATTGATTTTGTGCAGTTATTGGTGAATGGACCCTGAGAAATATATTATTCAACAGTAGACTAATCGGTACTACATTTTTATGGTTTCCACAGCTGCAGCCAAGTGGTGGTGTATCCAATAGCTGTTACAGAAAAGTAAATATTATAGACTGAAAGGCAGAGATAGGCCCAGGACAGTGGGACAACAGGACCTTTCTTTCAACAACAGTTCATCAGGCAGAAGATCAACAAAGAAAGACAAGCAAACAGCACAATCCTGAGGCTAGAGGTACACTTATGAATCTCTAACAAAATAATGTTTTAAAGATGTAGCAAGAAGAGGAATGAATGTTTCAATGAATGGTGCTGGAAGTATTGGATATTGACATACAGAAGCATAAAAATAGATCCATTTCTCTTGCCACTTACAAATATCAACAAAAATGGATTAAAGACATGAATGGAAGACACAAAACTTTTTTCTTTATTATTTCTACAATTCAGCTTGCTTTATTGTGACATTTTCATGTTGTATGAAAGTGTTTTGAGTTCCTGGAGAAGACCATTTCTCCCTTTTATAACTGTTTTTAGTAGCCTGTAGTTCTTTATCTAGGGTGGACCTTCTGATATTTATCCCATTGTTGCTAGCATACTAACTAGCATACACTGTGTAAGCCTGGTTTAGGTAACCTGGCTGTTGACATTTCATGGATGCTGCTCCCCTGTCGTACACAGAAGACAGGCTCTCACAGACATATTCTACTTCTGGCTCTTGCAGCATTTCTGGCCCCTCTCCTGTGCTGTGCTCCGAACCTTGGATGTAAGAGTTCGGTTGCAGCTTCTCTATCGGTTGGGCTTCTCTGCACTTTGACTAGTTGTGTCATTCAACTGCTGTGAAAAGAAGCTTCTTTGATGAGAATTAAGGCCCATACTTTCCTCCCCACTCCCTGGGGTCTCAAGTCTCCCAAGGGTTAGGTGCTTCTTCTCTCACTGAGTCCTCTGCTGTATGTGTGTCAGGGGCCTCATCTGCGTATGCTGCCTGGTTGGTGGCTCAGTGTCTGAGTGATTTCTGGGGTCCAGGTTAGTTGAGACTGCTGGTCTCCCTATGGGGGGTACCCTTCTTCTCAGCTTCTTCCAGCTTTTCCCTAATTCAACTACAGGGATTCCTGACTTCAGTCCATTGGTTGGATATAGGCATCTGCATCTGACTCTTTCAGCTGCTTGTTGGGCCTTCTGGAGGGCAGCCATGCTAGGGTCCTGTCTGCAAGCACACCATAGCCTCAGTAATGTCAGGCCTTTGAGCCTCCCCTTTAGCTGGATCCCAATTTGGGCCTGTCACTGGGCCTCCTTTCTTTGATACTCTTCTCCAATTTTGTCCCTGAAGTTCTTTAAGACAGAAACAATTCTAGGTCAGAATTTTTGACTATGGGATGGAAAACTCATCCCTCCACTTGATGCCCTGTCTTTCTACAGGAGGTGGACTTTACAAGTTCCCTTTCCCCACTGTAGGGCATTTCATCTAAGGTCCTACCTTTGAGTCCTAAGCTTCTCTTATCTCCCATGTCTCTGGTACATTCTATGGGGTTCCCCCCCACACACCATCACCTCCTACCTCCTGAGGTTGCCTGTTTCCCTTCTTTCTGCTGGCCTTCAGGGCTTTACTCCTGTTCTCCCCTCCCATACCTGATCATGTTTCCCCTTTCTTCTCCTTGTCCCCTCTCCCACCCAGGTCCCTCCTGTGAGTGCTTTCTTCTTCTTCCCAAGTGGGATTGAGGCATCCTCACTTTGGCTCTTTGTCTTGTTAACTTGCTTCTGCTCAACACTTTTTTGAATTAAATTTTATTCTATTTTTTTACTTATTCACTTTGCATCCCACTCACTGCCCCTCTCTCGGTCACCTCCTGCCATAATCCTTCCCCCAGCCCCATTCTCCTTCTCAGCTAAGTGGTTAGGGACCCTGGTTATCATTCCACCCTGGCACTTCAAGACTCTGTGAAGCTAGTCCCTTGCTTTCCCACTGAGGCCAGACAAAGCATCCCAGCTAGAAGAACATATCCAAGACAGGCAAAAGCTTTTGGGATAGAACCCATTCCAGTTGATTGGGACCCACATGAAGACCAAGCTGCACATCTGCAACATATGTGTGGGGAGGCCTAGGTCCATGCTCATGTATGTTTGTCAGTTGGTGGTTCAGACTCTGAGAGCCCCAAGGGTCTAGGTTAATTGACTCTCTTGGTCTTCCTGTGGAGTTCCTATCCCTTGCAATTCTTCAACCTATTCTTCCATAAGAGTTCCTAAGCTTCATCCACTGTTTGGCTGTGGGTGTCTGTATCTGTCTGGGTCAGCTGCTGGGTGGAACTTCTCAGAAGATAACATGCACTTGTCAGCCATGTCCTTTTGAGACTGGATTACCTCTCTCAGGATGATATTCTCAAGTTCCATTCATTTATCTGCAATTCATGATGTCTTTGTTTTTTAATAGCTGAATAGTATTCCAATGCAGAGATGTAGGACATTTTCATATCCATTCTTCAGTTGAGGGACATCTAGGTTGTTTCCAGTTATGAATAAAGCTATGAACATAGTTGAATAAGTGCATTTGTGGGATATTGGAGCATCTTTTTGGTATATGCCTAGGAGTGGTATAACTGGGTCTTCAGATAGAACCGTTCCCAGTTTTCTGAGAAAATGCCAAATTGATTTCCAAAGTAGTTATACAAATTTGCACTCCATCAACAGGAAAAGGTGCTCCCCTGACTCAACATCCTTTGGAGAACGTGCTATCTCTTGAGTTCTTTATCTTAACTATTCTAATGGGTATAAGATGGAACCTCAGAGTTGTTTTGATTTGCATTTCTCTGATGACTAGGGACTTTAAACATTTTTTAATGTGCTTCTTGACCATTCAAGATTTCTCTGTTGAGAATTCTCTGTTTAGCTCTATACCCTATTTTTTTTAATTGGGTTACTTGGGTGTCTAACTTCTTGAGTTCTTCATAAATTTTGGGTACTAGCAATTCTACCCAAATCAGGGACAAGACAAATCTGCCCACTCTTCCCCAATCTATTCAACATAGTACTTGAAGTTCTAGCCAGAGCAATAGCCATGCCATATCTGGAAGACAGCATTTTATAATGCTCTCATTCTTTGGCTCTAACATTCCATTTTTCCAATGGCCCTTGGAGTCATATATATATCAATGTTTTATGTAGGACTGAGTACTCACTAGTCTCTTATTCTCAGCACTTTAGCAGGACATATGTCTCTGTTTTGACTGTCACTTCTGCCAAATGGACTTCTCTAAAACAGGGAGTTGCTGTAGTCTATGAGTATAAACATAAATATTTAGAAGGCAGTTTAATTATAAACCCATTAAGAAAAATGTCAGAAGTAGATTCTCCCATATGGCCTGTGACCTCCCTATCCAACAGCTTTTGATTAGGTTTACAGTCTCAGGCATAAATTCTATTTCATAGAGTGTGCCTCAGAATAGATCAGGATACAGTTGGTTACCCCAAGAATAGTCATGCCATTGCTACATTGGAGGGTATATTTTTCTGGCAGGTTAGTAATGTAACACATGGAATTCAGAGTTGGGTCAGGTCATTGATGACATTTCCATATCATTCTGGTGCTCTGAATGTTGGTTAACAGGGAGGAACCTTCCAGCTCAGTCACAGTTTGAGTCTCTGTCTTATATCCAAGGTATGTATTACCTTCAGTAATATATTCTTCTCGTTGGTTTGTGTGGACAGCCAAGGACAATGACAATAGCCTGTAAGTGCTTCTGGGGGCTTCCTGGTCAAAAATACATAGATAAATACTCTATACCAGTTACTGTGAATTTGGTACAATCACATACAATCATAGGTATGACTTCTGAGAGAAGCATTCACACATGAAACAATTCTGTTCAAGCTTCATTTTTAAAAATAACATTTAGTCAGCTTATAAGTTAGTAGGCTCCTATGAATTTTTCATAGTCCCTAGTTTTGGCTGTCCTCCTTCCCACCATCTTGTTTCCTTTCTCTTTTGGCCTCATCCTCATTTCCACCTTTCCATCTCTCATTTCCCCAACACTTGAACACAGAAATCTGAAACTTCAAATCTTTCATTTGCATATTAGGAAGAACGTAAGAACAAAATAATACAAAACAAAAGCTTTCATTATTGGCCTCACAGGTAAGGAACCCTAGCATTCTAGGAATGTCAAAACCTTGTCTGTCTCACTAAGACTTTCAACCTGGAAATTCATTGATTCTAGTTCTATGGGATTTTTGTTTTGTTTTGTTTTGTTTTCCACCTGTGTATTCTGGGGGAAAAAAATTACATATTCTAACTGTGTACGTATCTGATCTCCATGATTCCAAGTTTACTGCAAAAATATTTGGCTTACTTTTTTTTTTTTTAAGATTTCAACTCTTTGGGCTATTTACTGTGGCTGATTTAAATAATATTTTCTCTTGGCTCTTCATTCCACTCTACCCTCTGTACCCTGCTTTAACATTCATATTAGATTGTGTTGAAATTTTTTCATAACTAGAGTTTCTTTAAAATTTCTTGGCTATGTATGAGCAGTAAATAAACAAAATTTGAAGCTTTTATACCTTTTCTCTTTCTCTCTTTGATCTTATACACCCATGTCACTTCAATTACTCATTAATAAATGCTGTGTACACATAAATTCTACTAGCAAGACAAAGGCTTACATTCAAGTGTTACTTGGAAAGATAGCTAGCAGTGGTGATGATGCCTAGATGAAGTGAGCGTAGGCTGAGAAACAAGCCTGCTGAAGAATGGATGATCAACATTACTGCTTCTTTGGTTGATTGATATTGGATCCTTCCTGGATCATTGGAGAAGCTTGGAGAAACTCATCTCAGTTTCTGTAAACCCAGAGGAGAAAAACATGTTCATCCATCAGCTTCCTTTTCCCATAGATCAAAGTGGCTTCAGACATGAGCTATGTTGTAAATCTTATATGTCCCCCGAAGGTGTACCTGTTGAATGCTTGGCCTCCAGAGGTGTGCCTTTGTGAAATGGTAGGATACTTTAGACTTAGGCCTGATAGGAAGTCCTTAGCTCTTTCATATTTCTGAGGTGTATAAAAATAAGCCTTAGCCGGTACATTCACAGAACAGTACACAGCTACATGCTAAGTCTAATGGGGGGGGCATTATATTATAGTTGTAGACATCTGTTTTAACTTATGTAGAAGGCAACAGCTTAACTTGTGGCAATATTGACTGGGTTAAGAGGTTGGTGTGGAAGCTTGTAAATATGATTCATATGGTGGTCTGATATAAACTCCATAGGCATTTCTCTATCCCAGATGTTTCTTAGGTTCATATTCATATAAACTACTCCTTACTTACTATTTTGAACTGGAGAACTCAAATCTGGCTTCTCAAGGTTAGCATGTATTAAAGTGATCATGTATTCTTTCCCCAAAACCCATATTTGAAAAACTCTTGTCATTGAGAGATGATACCTAGTTTCTCATGTCACTAAACCCAATCTGTACTCTTGACCCCACTCTCCTTTATCTTCAAATGAGTTGATCTCTGCTCAGCCTCTTGGTGATTTGTCATTTTCACAGCTACTACTAGAGTCTAAACCAGGGTCATTTCTACTAACTAAAATAACAGCTACCTGTTGTTTCTTCTTTATTTTTTTCAAATAAATTTTTTACTCTAAATGAAAAGAATAATTTTTAAAAATCAAGGTATACACAGATAACCTTGCTACATACCAGTAATGGATTTCTACTACTTTTAACTTGGAATGCCAGCCCTTAAAATCCACCAAAACTGGACGAACTGTACCCTGCCTACTTCTGGCTATCCTGCTCTGCCTTAACAGATCATTTGTAAAGAGCTATGTGTCATGAATCAAATGTTTCTCCCTCTCTTTTTATGTACAGCTTGATTCACATATACCTGTTTCTATGAGATATGTTCCTCAACATCGCATTAGGATAACAAAATACTCAAGCGAATCATGTTCCAAATGATAAGGCTCATACTTCTGGAGTTTTCAGTTGAATGTAGGGCTATCCCAATACTTCAGCTCCCTAGCACGGGTGACATAACAGGCAGAAACATGTGATAGACAAAAATTCATATTATGAGCCAGGAAGAGTAACTATTTAGAAAAGAACCAGGCTTTCACAGTTACCTTCTAAAGCATTTGTGCAATAGGACAAAGCCTTCTCATGAGGTCCTACTACTACAAAGATCAACATCATTCCCAAAAGAACCACTCTGGGAACTGGTCCTTACTCATGATGCTTTTTTGGAGACATTGCTCATATTTAATCATAAAAAAGATTTAATTTTAAATGTTAATTCAAATGTTGCTTATAAGCATTTGAAATGCTTAATAAACCTCTTTGGAGCTTTTCAAAAATGATGAAATAGATGCAGGGGAGAATTAAATGGGAATCAGGTACTTTTAAAGGAAGCGAAAGCATCTGACTTGAACATTTGCTCTTTTACAATTTTATCTTGGTCTTGTATCCCAGCCTTCATTATTTACTTAACAGATAGCTCTATCAGTTATGCAGCATTTAATTTGTGCAAAGCAGTGTCTCAAGTGCTTAGGAAACATTAATTCCTTTGCTTAATTGCTGCTGTGTGGCAGAACAGAGCTGTGTTCCAGATTCTGGTTCCTTAATGTTGTCATTCTCATTAGGCAAGGCACTGCTCCTCTAGGAGGAATCTTGCGCTTGAGAAGAATGTGTGGCTTAAACCTTGAGATGAAACTGTTATAAATTATGAACTTCTAGACATGCCCAATTTCAAAAAAACCTCGCTAGTCATTTATTTTTTATTAATGCATTCAATATTTAATGGAAGCCTTCTATATGTAAGGAGCTACGCTACCACTGGGATGCATGCCAGACCTCAGATTTCCTATGCTTAAACATGACCTTTCTTTCCACTTTGGAATTCCCTGGCTCATGTGTCTCTTTCTATTTTAGATAAACCTTTTCATAGATAGCTAGCTTAACTTGAAATCAAAAATAGATTTAGTCTAGTCCACGTTTTTTTTTTTTTTACCTTGGCATTCAAGCCCATTTATTATATATATGTGGTACAGACTAACTTCCAGAGAGTGGAATTTTAAGTTCCTTTCATGCGGCAGGAGCCATTTGAAATTCCCATGGATGTTCCTCCTCTGAAGAGCCCTCCTTTTACCCCAGCTCCCCTGCACTTGTCCTTCCAATATCTGCACGACTTTCCCTCTTTTACTACCTAAGAGACTGCACTCATCATTTTTTAACATGTATACTTCATGTAGTTTCAATACAGATGGATCTCTATGCTCACCGAATAAAAGAATGAGGGCTAATAGCCCGAGGATGTAGGTCTGGCATGAATGGTAGAGACAATAAATAGTTACTGGAAACTGCAAGTTTCCCTTTTAATCTGTGAACTTATGGGAAGTTCTTCACTGAGCTGGTGACCATGATATGATGAATAATGTGGGCTAAAAAAGGTCAGGACATGGATGTCCGGGCACTTGGTGCTGATGGCATAGGTCCCCTCCTTCCTAAAGACCCAATATAGCAATCTATGAGGAATTTTATTTTGCAGCATTTGTTCCTATTTACATATCTACACAATTCCTAAATGACTTTGTGCTTACGATACTTCTTTTCTCAGTCATAGATTTTGTAGGGTTACAAGTTCCTAATGAGATGTTAAACTTCCCAAGCTTATCCATCACATCCTCCTCATTTCTATTTTATTGGTGCCTCACAAAGAAAAAAAATCATCAAAAACATCATATTTAAAATATCTAAGCATAAACCAAATAAAAGCTGCTCAGGCATTACACAAAGAGGAAAAAAAAATAAGCTGTAGGTAATTAGGAGGAACACATGGAACACATTCCCTGTTTTAAACAATGACAAAATTCAAGTAAATATCCAAATATGAAAACATGTAGGAATATTGTGATATAGAAAAGTAGTTGGTACTGAAGCATTTTTCTCAACTTAAAATGTCTTTGGAATGACTAGGCATGATTGTACATGTCCTTAATTCTAGCATCCTAGGATTTTGGAACCTCGGGGTGGGGGGGAGCGGTCGTCTATGTAGTGAGTTTTAGACTTGCCCAAGCGACATGATAAAACCCTGTCACAGAAACAAACAGCAACCCAAAAGAAAACAAAAATTGCCTAAGGAACTACATTAAAATAATTTGATATTAGTGTTTAAATACCTAAAGGAAGGTTAAAGTAAAAATGAATAAATAAATAAATTAATGGGGGAGAGAGACAGAAAATAGAGGATTTGCTGGACTCTAGAGGAAGTCCAAATAAACTTTTTGGCTTGGTTTTGTTTTTATTTAAAGAATAGAATTACAGCCCTACTTGATCCTTTATTCAATAGTGGCATAAATATAAACATTCAAATACAAAAGGATAAAATTGAAAGCATTAAGAAATTGTTTTCTTAAATTTTATATCATTTTATAATGACTGTTATGGTCGGCAGTGGAGTGGTTATGACTAATAACAATACCTTAAATGCACATTTTCTTCTCAAGACAACTTTGCCATGGAAAAGTCTTCTTCTAAATCATAAGCCAGGAGACAAAAATGTCTAAAGTGAATCCACATAAAAAAAAAATTACAAGTTCTCTATTGCATCAGAGAGTCATAATGTCAAACAAAAAGGACAACCCAAAGAAAACATTTTCAAAATGTAAAGTACATAATAAAAATGCTGTATTTTCTTAATAATCAAAATATCTCACAAGAGAAACAACGAAGCAGAACTTCAGCAATGGTTCCTAAGAGCTAATTATAAAGAGCAAGAAATTTTTTCATATAAGTTGTTAGAATTTCTTAAATATAGAGATGTGGGTAATAGTGAGACACCATTTCACCTTATTACACCAGAAATACACTTTTTAATAATAGCCAGACATAACAAAAGGGAACAGTTACTTCCAACTTGTGTTGAACGACATGCTGGAATCTCACTTCCGAGTCAGAAAACTTTATCTCACAGTTTTTCATCTTGTAAGTTCACGAGGCACTTGTGTAGAGCTATGCAGACATGTACATATATCAAAAGGAAAAGCACGCACATGCTCCATGCCTTGTGTTGCAGTGCAAATCTGTTGGCGACTTCAATGGCTTAAAGGAAAGCTGTGAAAACAGAAATGTTTGGATACGTAAGAGTTACACGTGGGACACAAACATGCATTTTCCAGTAAGACAGACATGAAATGTGAATACTCTCAGCGACACACAGTGAGGAGAAAATGAAGCAAGAGAGAGCAAGGTTCAGCAACACCGCTGCATCGTTTATACTGGCATTATAAATCAGGGTGAAGGCTACTAAGAGATATTAATTTTTCCCTTAAAATGGCAACCCCTTTTTAACCTCCATCCCTTTAGTCCAAGACCCTTATCCAGGAATAACATGTTTGTTCTAAGATGCTGTGTATCTTCCTTGTAAATGGCGGTTTCAGAAATTGAAATATTCATGCTCCCTCTGTGACAAATCCCTTCGGGGTTCATTTTGATATTTATAGTTGGCACTGACAGCAGTGCTGAAATCTGCATGTGCTGGTTACAGCAGGGATGTTCTGGCCCAGGCTCTGGTTGCTGCAGGGAGAGAAGGATGCTTAGATGCTTGTGTCAGGAGTTGGGGCTTTCTTCAGTGAGCAGATGCATCTATTCTGGTACAGTGTGCATCAGGCTTCTTCTCAGTCCTTTCTTTCCTTTCCTTTCCTTCCTTCTGGGCTTGGCAGAAAAATACATTCCACAGCATTATCATTCTCTCCTGGTGAACCGAAACAGAAGAGAGATGTGGCCTTCCTCTGTGATTTAATTGCTGAACATGAGATCTTGGCTCTGAACAGTATAATTACAGGTGCAACCAATTAGGCGAGTGACTTGTGACTACAATGTTAAGTAAGAACTTTAGAAAATGTGAGACACAGACAATGAATATTTATTCCATAGTTCCTGTGATGCCACAGGTCCATCTTTAGAGTCCTGAGGGTAAGGCTTAAATAGAAGACAAAAGGCATGAATAAATTAGCAGTCACAGTTAAGGTGTGGTCCAATACGTTATCATGTCTAAGCTTCAGAGTCTCCTGCAAGATGATCTGACAGGTGGGTAGGATGTGACACATCACCCAGACTCCTTCCAAGACCAAGTACAGTTCCTGCCAGTGAAGTAGTGTATATTTGATGGATGGAGGCCTCAGTATTCCCAGGGGATTGAAGGATCTGAATCCTGAAGTGACTTCTCATCCCTAGATCCTTTGGTTGTTTGTGAGACTGGGTTTCCTATTGCTTATGCTAGATTTCAATTCACTGTAGCTGAGGCTGACCTTGAACTCCTGACCTTCCTACCTCGCCCTACCCAGTGCAGGGCACGTGTGCTAGGCCCGGCTACTTTAAGCTCTAATATTTCCTGTTAAAAAAATAAACAAACAAACAAACAACAACAACAACAACAAACACACCATGTGAGATCTTTGATCTTTGTCCAGCGATAAGCACCCTCCCCTCTGGCTGACACTAAGGCCTAATCATTTCCCTAATGACAGTATAAGAGTCCTGAGGAATTTTCCATTTCTAGGAGTCCATTTTCTTATGGTTTTGACAGCTCAGCATCCCCAGAATTTCCTCATTCCTGCTAGGATGGTGACGGGCATTTCTATCCAACATTTCACTCAGCATGACTTATTATCGTTAGAAAGACAGAATGCCGCATTCAGCCTACTTAAACAGAGCAGTTGGGTCTATAAAGATAATTTCAAGCTATGCATTTTACTTCTAGCTCCACACCATTAACTAGACAATAATTTCTGCCGAATGGTAACAACTTCAAGAAATGGATTAATTCCTTAAAGTTGAATCTCATAACACCAAGGGAAAGAACACTTTGGCCTATTAGTCAAAACAATTTTCAATTTATAATCCTAACTTTCAGTGACTTTGGTGAATCCAGAACACCAAAATATGGAACAAAATCTCAACTATTTAAAACAAGCAGACAAACAAAAAGGATACTACATTAATTTAGCAAAGTAATAGTTTTAGGTGGGGGGCCTATGAGCAGACTGCTTTCTAAATAACCATCTCTATACACATAGATAAATGCATATCTCAGCTCTTATTAGAAAAACATCTTTGTGCAGTAGACAGGGTGAAGACAAAGCCCTACTGTCCAAGTACATGGAACAGGGGTATTTACATATGTGTATAATTTTAGTGGCAATTCAGTTTTTATTATATGCTTATTTCAGTAGTGCTTAGTATGGTCAGTGTTACAGTCCACTAGTCTCATACACTTAGAACACTTCCATTATGACCAATGGCGTCCCTCTACATTTTTGAAATCACTTCTCTCTCTCTCCTATGATCCAGCCCTGTTTAATATGTTTAACATTTTATATCAGTGGATTCATAAAGTATGTGATCTTTGGTGACTTATTTCTTTCAGTAGCCATTGTTTCAAGGTTCATACGTATTATAGCATTCACATTTTGCCCATATTTAAAACTGAGTAATTTTATATTGTACAGACATGTGGTATTGTATTTAACCTAGTCTTCTGTTGTTGGCTCTTTGAATTGTTTCTCCAATTGGCTAATCTCAACAAGGTTGCTATGGGTATTTATGTACAAGTTTAGTTTGAGCTTAAACATTTATCTTCAATTCTCTTATACACACACATGAGTGGAATCTCCAGTTTATGAAATTGTTTGCTCGACTTCTGAAGACCCAGTAAGTGCTTTGCACAGTGGCTGCACATTCCCATTAGTAAAATATAGGGCTGCAGTTTCTCCACATCCTCACCAACACTTCTCATTCTCTCTCTCTCTCTCTCTCTCTCTCTCTCTCTCTCTCTCTCTGACAGTGCTGCCTCTGCCCAACTACCCTGTGCCTTTGAGTGGGTGAACCAGGTATCACACATGATAAAGAAGCATTTTATTTCCTTTTCAATTGGGACTTGATGGCTCCCATAAACACACATACTTCCTTTGTTTCCAATTAGCATTGTCAAGCAAGGCATTTATTTAATTCAGATCGGGAAGACGCCTACTTGGGCTGTTCAGTTGGAGACTTGGTATGCTGGGCCATGTTCCTGCTGGGTGAATATTATGGTACTCTCTGCCATTACATTTTCTGTGACTGTTAAGCAGATCCCTTTCCTCTTTTTACCTTCAAGTTGTCCCTTGTAGTTATTTCTGTAGCTCAAACTTGTACCCAACTAGAAAAATTTGAAGAAATGGGTCTATATCCTCTTGTCTGCAGTAGCTATCTAATTATCTCTTTGTATGTATTTTCCTAGACTGTGCTTTAACTGCTTATGAATTCTAAGCACATTTTACTTGATGTCTCCAGTGGCTAATTACAACACTTAACCTAGAAGACACTTATTATACAATAAATCCAAGAATTACTATACAGAGTTTGCTGTAAGTATATTCCCATACAATGTGCAAGACAGTTCTGTGCTGTTTAGCAGTAATAGCCTGATTAGGATTCTACTCAATTGTAAAACTGTGACTTCTTTGTGTTTCAATAAATGACATCACATTTGTCCTCTTAAGTTATCTGTACTTGTGTAACTAAAAGTATGCTTTATGCTGCCATGTCATAAACATCAAAAAACAAAACAACAAAAAACATAAACAACAACAACAAACAAACAAACAAACACGAGTGCCCAAGAGTGTTTTCCCAAAGTATTTTAGAAAATATTCTAAATACAAGTATGGAACTCAAGCCTTCCCTAAGTGAGCAAACAAAAAATTGTATTTCTGTCACAGTAGGTAAGCCTATTGAAACAACAAACCTTCAGAATTAACTGAAAGTTTATTTTCAACCCCTTATTCTGTCTCTGTCTCTGTCTCTGACTCTGTCTCTGTCTGTCTGTCTGTTTCTCTCTCTCTCTCTCTCTCTCTCTCTTTCTCTACACACACACACACACACACACACACACACACACGCACACACTTTTTGTATTTTTATTGTCTTATGTGTTTAAATGTCATTATGCCACAACCTAGAGCCAAATGGGAAGAAATATCAAATGAAAGATTTCCTAGATCTGACTGGCCTGTGTACATGTCTGTGGGAGATTGTCTTATTTCTTAATGAGACTGATCTAGCCCCTTGATGGTAGCACCATTTCCTAGGCAAGGGTCATGAAATGTATAGAACAGGAGAAAGCTAGATAAGAACAGAAGCAGCAAGCAGGCAAGATAGGTTCCTTTGTCTCCGTTCTCGCCTGTGATGTACCTACTGTCTCCAGCTCTTGCTCTGTGATTTATAACAATGGGGTACAGCGTGGAAGTGGAAGCCAAAGACGTTCATTTCTTTCTAAATTGATTTTAGTCAAGGGCATTTTATCACAGCAATAGACATGAAATCAGAACACCAGGGCTTAATGGGATTCTGAGGTCAGATGCCTTAATTGTGCCTACTGGTAGCAATACCTCCTCCTTTCAAGCGTCTCCTTGTGTGGATCCCTAAGTCAGACACATTAATTTTAGTACTAAAAGCTTCTTCACAAGCCTTCATTCTGATGCAGACATCGGAAATTAGAAGAGTTAATTTATATTGTCCAAAATCACATCATTTGCAATCAATTGAGTAAGAGTGAAATTTCAGAACTTCTTTCAAAGTCATTATTCTTATTTGACTTAATACACACCTCCTTAAGACACATAAAACCTATTTGTAAAGTGCATCTTGAAAATGTAACCTATGACACAACAGGAATTTACAAACACACACACACACACACACAAAGTGTCAGGACAACAGCTTGGTTAATATTGCGGGATATTTTGCTGCAGTGATAGTAACACTATTTAACAAAATAATGCATTGTCTTTAGCTCAGTGAACTATAATGGAGAACACTGTTTGGAGCAGTAATGATGTCTTATAATACTGTGACTTCTGCCCTGCCCGCTACTGTGCGGCTCTCTTTGTTGGAAGCTGACAGAAGCATTCAACACAATGAGGAGGTAGCAGAGGGCACAGCTGAATGAAATGTTGAAACAAACAGCCAAAGATAAGTGTGCGCCACATGAGAACAGCTCTTAATTGTTCTGTGATAATTCACTCAAAATATAATGATGTTGTTAGGAAGAATGGGCTAGTTTCTTGCGGATTAAGAGAAAACCATTTATAGAAGATGAAAGGGCATCTAGCATTTGAATAGACAGAGGGAAGAGCTGCAAGAACATGAAATTACTTTTTCGCCTGATAAGACATTTATCTGTGTTTCTCTATCCTCATGCTAAATGAGGTCTAGAAGATAGAGTCCTTTGAAAGCAGAAATGGCATTAGTTTGGAATTCTGTTCTAGTCACTCAGAAGACAGACATAAATCAGCATTGCCATGACACTGATTACTAATGAAGAGACTTTTGCAAAAATCATCTTATCTAACTTCCACTTTTTTGTTCCCCTCTCTCTCTCTCTCTCTCTCTTTCTCAACTGCTCAGGGCATCTTGCCCAACGCCAAGGCTGTGTTTTATATATACAAGGGAATAAGATATATAAATAGTGTCCCTTCACTAAAAGAATTTGAAACCTGGACTATATTAGCTCAAATCATACTTCCAGAGTTCACAGATTTCAAGGCAGATGGTTATGGTAATTTGCCTTTGAAGATGTTTAAAATCTTACTAATCCACTCACTTTTTGAAATAATTCTTCCTCCATTAAAGCAAAGCTCATGATAAAAAAAGTAGACTTTTGTCATTGAATTAATTGCTTAATGCGGACTGTGCATACTGCAGCCTCTGAGATGTGGAGTCTTTACCACATTCCTTCAGAGATTCCTCTATGCCAGGTTGTCAGTCTTTCTGCCCAAGCTGCAGAGTCCATTGTAGTTGTGTTTGTTAGAAGTGAAAAAACCTGACACCTTTGCATTACAGTACAGGAGGAATTTTGGGGTATTTAAGTTATTAATGAAATTTCTTGGGTCTTAGGATAATGGAGAAATTTATTACCACCTAACAAAGATTTGATTAGAAATGTGGATCCATCTGCTACAAGAAAAAAAACCAAAAAAAAAAAAAATGGGAACCCAGGATGGAAAATTAAAGAGGAGTTTTGAAGACTTGTTGGAAAAAGGGAGGAGCTGACTGCCTTCCAACAAGGATTTACCTACAAGTATGGATCAATCTTCTTTAACAAGAAAGCAAGGAACCCAGGATGAAGGGTTGAAGTACTGAGGTGTGGTTCTTTTTTTTTCTGTACTTTTTTTTATTTACATTCCAAATGATTCCCCTTTCCCGGCTCCTCCCTCCCCAAAAGTCCCATAAGCCCCCTTCCCTCCCCCTGTTCCCCATTCAACCCCCTCTCACTTCTCTGTCCTGGCATTCCCCTACATCCAGTCTTTCCAGGACCAGGGGTCTCTCCTTCCATCTTCTGGGCAACGTATTGATATGTGAATTGTGTCTTGGGTATTCTGAGATTCTGGGTTAATATCCCCTTATCAGTGACTGCATACCATGTGTGTTTTTGTGATTGGGTTATATCACTAAGGATGATATTTTCCAGTTCTGACCATTTGCCTAAGAATTTTGTGAATTCATTGTTTTTAACTGCAGAGTAGTATTCCATTGTGTAAATATACCACATCTTCTGAATCCATTCTTCCATTGAGAGACATCTGGGTTCTTTCCAGCTTCTGGCAATTATAAATAAGGCTGCTATGAACATAGTGGAGCATGTGTCCTTATTGCATGCAGGGGAAAACTCTGGGTACATGCCCAGGAGTGTTATAACAGGATCCTCTGGGAGTGTCATGCCCAGGTTTCTGAGGAACTGCCAGACTGCTTTCCAGAGTGGTTGTACCAGCTTGTAATCCCACCAGCAGTGGAGGAGTGTTCCTCTTTCTCCACATCCTCACCAACAACTACTGTATCCTGTGTTTTTGATCTTAGTCATTCTGACTGGTGTGAGGTGGAATGTCAGGGTTGTTTTGATTTGCATTTCCCTAATGACTAAGGATGATGAACATCTCTTTAGGTGCTTCTCAGCCATTAGATATTCTTCAGGTGAGAATTCTTTGTTTATCTCTGTACCCCATTTTTTAATAGGGTTATTTGGTTCTCTGGAGTCTACCTTCTTGAGTTCTTTGTATATATTTGATATTATCCCTCTATCAGATGTAGGGTTGGTAAAGATCTTTTCCCAGTTTGTTGATTACCACTTTGTCCTTTTGACAGTGCCCTTTGCCTTACAGAAACTTTGTAATTTTATGAGGTCCCATTTGTCAATTCTTGATCTTAGAGCACAATCTATTGGTGTTCTCTTCAGGAAATTTTCCCCTGTGCCCATGTGTTCAAGGTTCTTCCCTAGTTTCCTTTCTATTAGTTTCAGTGTGTCTGGTTTTGTGTGGAGGTCCTTGATCCACTTGGAATTGAGCTTAGTGCAAGGAGATAAGAATGGATCGATTTGCATTCTTCTGCATGTTGACCTCCAGTTGAACCAGCACCATTTGTTGAAAAGGCTATCTTTTTTCCACTGGATGGTTTTAGCTCCTTTGTCAAAGATCAAGTGACCATAGGAGTGTGGATTAATTTCTGGGTCTTCAATTCTGTTCCATTGATCTACATGCCTGTCACTGTACAAATACCATGCAGTTTTTAACACTATTGCTCTGTAGTACACCTTGAGGTCTGGGATACTGATTCCCCCGGAAGTTCTTTTACTCTTGAGAATAGTTTTAGCTATCCTGGGTTTTCTGTTATTCCAGATAAATTTTTGAATTGCTCTTTCTAACTCTATGAAGAATTGCATTGGGATTTTGAAGGGGATTGTATTGAATCTGTATATTGCTTTTGGCAAGAGGGTCAGTTTTACTATATTAATCCTGCCAATCCATGAGCATGGCAGATTTTTTCATCTTCTGAGGTCTTCTTCAATTTTTTTCTTCAGAGACTTGAAGTTCTTGTCATACAGATCTTTCACTTGTTTGGTTAGAGTCACACCAAGATACTTTATATTGTTTGTGGCTATCATGAAGGGTATCATTTCTCTTATTTCTTTCTCAGATTGCTTATCCTTTGAGTATAGGAAGGCTACTGATTTGCTTGAGTTGATTTTATATCCAGCCACTTTGCTGAAGTTGTTATCAGCTGTAGGAGTTCTCTGGTGGAGTTCTTTGGGTCGCTTCAGTATACTATCATATTGTCTGCAAATAGTGATAGCTTGAATTCTTCCTTTCCAATTTATATCCCTTTGACCTCCTTTTGTTGTCTAATTGCTCTAGCTAGAACTTCAAGTACTAGATTGAAAAGATATGGAAGAGAGGGCAGCCTTGTCTAGTCCCTGATTTTAGTGGGATTGCTTCAAGTTTCTCTCCATTTTGTTTGATGTTCGCTACTGGTTTGCTGTAAATTGCTTTTACTATGTTTAGATATGGGCCTCGAATTCCTGATCTTTCCAAGACCTTTAACATGAAAGGATGCTGAATTTTTTCAAATGCTTTCTCAGCATCTCATGAAATGACCATGTGGTTTTTTTCTTTGAGATTGTTTATATAGTGGATTACATTGATGGATTTCCTTATATTGAACCATCCCTGCATCCCTGGGTTGAAGCCTACTTGATCATGGTGAATGATGGTTTTGATGTGTTCTTGGATTCGGTTGGCAAGAATTTTATCGACATTTTTGCATCGATATTCATAAGAGAGATTGGCCTGAGATTCTCTTTCTTTGTCGGATCTTTATGTGCTTTTGGTATTAGCGTAATTGTGGTTTCATAGAACGAGTTGGGTAGTGTTCCTTCTGTTTCTATTTTGTGGAATAGTTTGAAGAGTATTGGTGTTAGGTCTTCTTTGAAGGTCTGATAGAATTCTGCACTAAAACCATCTGGACCTGTGCTTTTTTTGGTTGGAAGACTTCCAATGACGGCTTCTTTTTCTTCAGGGGTTATAGGATGGTTTAGATGGTCTATTTGATCCTGATTTAATTTTGGTATTTGGTATCTGTCTAGAAAACTGTCCATTTTCTCCAGATTTTCTAGTTGTGTTGAATACAGGCTTTTGTAGTAGGATCTGATGATTTTTTGAATTTCCTCAGTTTCTGTTATTATATCTCCCTTTTCTTTTCTAATTTTGTTTATTTGGATACTGTCTCTCTGCCCTCTGGCAGTCTGGCTAAGGGCTTATCTATCTTGTTGATTTTCTCTTGTTGAGATTTTATCTCAAAGTTTTGTTGATTCTTTGTATGGTTTTGTTTCTACTTGATTGATTTCAGCCCTGAGTTTGATGATTTCGTGCCTTCTACTCCTCTTGGGTGTATTTACTTCATTTTGTTCCAGGGCTTTCAGGTGTGCCATTAAGCTGTTAGTGTATGCTCTCTCCCGTTTCTTTTTGGAGGCACTCAGAGCTATGAATTTTCCTCTTAGCACTGCTTTCATTGTGTCCCATAAATTAGGGTATGTTGTGCCTTCGTTTTCATTAAATTTCAAAAAGTCTTTGATTTCTTTCTTTATTTCCACCTTGACCAAGTTATCATTGAGTAGAGCATTGTTCAACCTCCATGTGTATGTGGGTTTTCTGTTGTTTTTGTTGCCATTGAAGACCACCCTTATTCCATAGTGATCTGATAGGAGGCATGGTGCGCTCCCTCCCTGTGTGGGTCCCTCTGCAGGCAGATGTCCCACAGCAGAGCTGGTGTGTAGGTGACCACAGAACTGCCCAGCTCTTGGGAGCAGGGAACACACAAGCTGGCTGAGTCCCAAGCGATATGCGCCTGGAGGTCCCAATTGCTCTGTTGCCGGAGCAAAGATGATGCACGAAAAATGTTAAAAGACCTTTGTAGTACAAGCTGTGAGAAGACAAGGTGACCAAAAGATTAGAAAAACAATTCAAAGGAACTTAATACACAGCCAAGAAATAGAGGTACAAAATTAGTCAACTTTTGGCCAAAGGCCAATAGAACACAGGGAAGAAACAGTAGTCATGAAAAATATGATGATTTTAGATATCAGGATGCAAATATTGATCCAGATCTAGATATCTCACCCTTCAGAAATCAAAAAAGAAGGATCATACATCTAAATGTAATATTTATATTTATAAAAGTTTAGATGGTATCTTAAAACACTATATAAATTGACCTTTATATGGCTGCTACCTTTTAAATACAATAGCAAGACACAATCTAAGAAAAACATGTTAAATAAGACTTCACTAAACCAAACCTGTTATGCTTGATATGAAAATGTATGTTTCCAAATTACACAAGAACAATGAAACTATACAATAATAATATGGAAAAGCAAAATCTAAAAATGAAAATAGAAAAAAGACCCAAATAGACATTTCTTCAAGGGTGGTCAATAGACCTGATATGATGGTAAACTAGTATTAATAACTGAGAAGAAGGGGGCTGGAGAGATGGCTCAGCAGTTAAGAGTACTGACTGCTCTTCCAGAGGTCCTGAGTTCAATTCCCAGCAACCACATGGTGGCTCACAACCATCTGTAATGGGGTCTGATGCCCTCTTCTGGTGTGTCTGAAGATAGCAATGGTGGTGTACTCATATGCATAAAATAAATAAATAAATATTAAAAAAAATAACTGAGAAGAATAAGAATTATGATCTAGAGTTTCAAGTCCCTCTTTTTCAAACAAACAGATAAACAGTAAGTAAATCATATAAAAATGTCAGTAAATGTATGAATTGAAAATGTTCAACATTATATGTTATTGAATAGTTTCATATTAAAACATATGTGAATAAATGCTAAACAACTATAAGATTGTCCAAAATAAACTACTGAAACCGCCAAATACTGGTTGGAATGTAGAACAACATAACCTTTCATTCATACAGGTCTAAATACAAAAGTGAGTAGTTCCTTTGGGTGACACCATGGTACTTTTATACAAAACTGAACACAACCTCACCATATAATGTAGTAATCAAGCTTCTTAGTATGCTCACAAATGACCTTGGAATGTATTTACCAAAGAGCTTGTCTAAGCTCTACTCATGTTTTCTAAAGCTGGCATAAACCACTTTGCCTTTCTTTAGATTAATCTATAAATTAGCAATATTATACCCAAGGAGATAGGATTTAATGACAAAAGCAATGAATGACCAAGTATACTAAGAGAAAGATTCCAATGTGAAAGATGCATATACTACATGAGCCCAATAACATAACATTCTCCACAGAGCAAAACTATGGAAATGAAGAGGGAGAGCGGGGGGGGGGGGGAAGAGAGAGAGAGAGAGAGAGAGAGAGAGAGAGAGAGAGAGATACAGATTGAGACTTTAAGGAAATGGTAATTGTGGGTCTCCATTTGAGCTGTATTTCAACTGCAAATAAACACAGTAACTATGTTGTACTTCTGACTAAAATGACAAAAATATCTTGTGTCCAACAGAAACTGTTTTCCCATGTGACCTAAAGTCTATGGATGATATTGACCCGTCTCTTTGGAGAGCCTGTAACTTAACACTACACTCTGATGTTGATAGAGCTTAGATCCTATCAGATAAAGCCAGTCTCTCTCACAGTAGTTATGGTTAGCTGCATAAGACCTGCACGAGAGCAGGGCAGTCAACAGTTTAGTATAGACTGGGGAGCCACTGTCCAAGCTCCAGGCTTTACTGAAGGGCTATTATCTGGAGACGGTTGCTGGGGTAGGGAGAATTGTGATGTGTTGACTGGCGATTTTCCCAAGCTCCAGGGGATGCACATATGGGCAGCACTAACTGGACATAATTAGTTGTAAAAAAACGTTAGGGAGATGATGTGTTGGACATCGGTGAGCTTAGCTCAACGCCCCCAGCTGAGCTGTTTGCACAGGTTTCCTGAGAGCAAAATATCCTGCAGCTTAGCTTGATTTCTGTCTTCCCACCCGGTGTGGTAGGGACTTGCCAGGTGCCTGACCTATGGCTATGATTGCTTTTTCCTGTTGTTTTTCACCCAGCCTCTAATATATATTGCTGGTTCCTCAGTAAAGCTTTGGCATTCTCCTCACCAGAATGATCGGAGTCTGTGTTTTCTGTTAATCCCCCAGGCCTACGCCTGATACTCAGTACCATGGCAGCACGGGCGCCGTCAAGTGGAGGTTCCACCGAAATCGGGAAAGAGAGGAGTACCTGACAGGATCGTTCCAAGAAAAGCCGGCTGGCAAAAGGTAGAGGAAAGTATTGGGGAAATATATGGCGTAAGAAACAAAGTGAAAGTAAGAACTGCATCATGCGAGAGGAATAGGACATAAAATAGAATAAAATAAAAAGGGTAAAAAACAAAAAGAAAAATTTTAGAAACATGAGAGAGAAAGAAGGAACATGGATTTCAACAATCTCCTAGGGACTAAGGGAAATCTGAAGACGTCCTCTTTCCTCTATGGACCTTAGTTTCTTCCCTCTCTATGGATTGTTTGTCTTTGGTGCACTAATTTGTCCACGTGTCAATTTGTGTCTGCCCTTGTTTCGTTGTTTGAATGATTGTTGTTCTGTTTCATGTTGAAAAGAAAAAATGGTAAAAACTTTATCTGCTGGAGGTCCATCTCTTGATCCAGTTTCGGTTTACACAGCAGAGGCTGATTTAAGCTGCCGGTATTTATCTAGGAGTCAAGTACAGCTGGAGAAAAAGCTGCTTTTAAAAATGGTCAGCAGCTTAAGTTCTAGGGCAAGTAGGCTGATGGTTATTTCTCCTAGAGAAATCGTTGCAATTGTGATTATTGGGTTCAAAGTGCTTTTTCTCTTGAAATTAAAGCTAGAAAAAAAAATTGGTTTAAATTTATAAGATTTGTGTAGTTGCTTCATTTTTGTTTGATTGTTCTTAAAGGTCTGAATATGTTTTGCCTATTTTGACTACAAATGATTGCAGTTTGCAGTCTGATCAAAGGCTCACAATTCTTAACTCACCCATATTTTATAATTAAGATAATTTCAAGAGTGATAAAAGTTAAAAACAGCTGTGGCCAGTACAGGCCTGTTGCCACTTTTTCACAAGCTTTATTGGATACAGTGGTAGAAGCAAAACTTAACTCCCCAAGAATGAAAAGGAGATCTCAGTGGTAATTTACTTGGTATCAAACAGGCTCCTTTTGTACTGTTTAAAAAATTTGTAGATAAGACTACTAAAAACAGCTAGTAGAATTTTTCTGGGAACCCTCAAATTACAGGTTCCTTTTGTTATTCAACCCTCATACATATGAGCAAATGCAAAGCTCAGAGCTGCCTCAGTGGAGGCTTGTGAGGCACTGCTTTTGTCTTGCAAATCCCACCTAGGAAATTTCAGGTCAGAAACAGCATTAATCACGGATCTATCCAGGTATGGTTCAAAATACAGCTCAAACTTAAGATCTATGAAAGGTTAATAAGGTTATGGAGAACTTATGAAGGCATTAAAATCTGGCCTGCCTACTCCATACAAAATTATTATGGATTCAGAAGGTTGTTTTTTGCTTTGCATCCTGATAATTGTAAAACATTTATTGGCTAAGACATTGCTCTAAGCTTACCACAGGAGGATTTAAACCTCTATTCTCAAGGTGGATGCAAATTAACTGGCAAAAAACTTTATAGATAGTAGAGAAGGCTACTGTAATCAGTTCATCAGTTGTGTGTTCACAGCCATTATTAAATGGTAAGCCTTTTAGGCAAAATTGATACTTGTTATCCAAAAGTTCATTGTGGTATTACTAGAGAACAAGCTGTGCAAATTGTTACTCAATGCCCTCAATGTGCTCAGAGTTTGGAGAGGTCCTGGTTCAGTGTTGGTCAGGATGAAAGGTTCTGTTTGTATCTTTCCTAAAGATGGCAGAAAGTTCTATCTGGGTTTCTGAGTGGTGTGTGTCCTGTCATTATGGACCAGTACAGACAGAAACTTACTGGAGCTTTGTGGAAAATCCACCAGTCCTGATGCCCGTGGAGATAAGTAGTACTGTGTGACAAGTTGTGTTCTCTACTAATAGAAAAATTATTCTTTTAATACTAAATTATGTTTTACCCCATTCTTTTTTTGTAGTTTGAAAAGTCTCTAATGAACAGGAAGAAGACAAGAAATTGAATTGTGCTAGCAGATTGTGTGTATTGACAAACTGCTGAGAGTATGAAGATGCTGCTGTGGTTGTGAGAATTCCTGGAATTATGCCTACGCCTCTAAATGATGAAGGAAGACTCTGTCACCTTGTACCACCATAAGAGACTTTGGCATTACTGCCAACCCTGATTAAAAAAGTCTGGGTCAATGGCACTAGGGCTTTTGTCATGTGGAGCTGCCGCATTGGGATTGTTCCTTCTAAACCATATGTGCAAATAACAATACCAGTCTAAAGCAGTAACAAGTGCTTGTGTCTTTGACACAGGATAATTCATCTGCTCAAATTTTGCTCAGCCTATATCTTGAATAGTTAGTCTATGACGGGCAACTCCTTCTTAGTCCACACCAACCTAAGTCAGGGACTCTGGAACTGGCAGAGATTCCCAGAGTAATGGGAGTTGGACGGAAGGTGTCCTAAGACAGCTGCTATTCCTTCTTAAAAAATAAAGGGGCACTTGTTGGGCATCGGTGATCTTAGCTCAACGCCCCCAGCTGAGCTGTTTGCACCGGTTTCCTGAGAACATAGCATCCTGCAGCTTAGCTTAATTTCTGTCTTCCCACCCTGTGTGGTAGGGACTTTCCAGGTGCCTGACCTATGGCTATGATTGCTTTTTCCTGTTGTTTTTCACCGGGCCTCTAGTATATATTGCTGGTTCCTCAGTAAAGCTTTGGCATTCTCCTCACCAGAATGACCCAAGTCTGTGTTTTCTGTTAATCCCCCAGGCCTATGCCCGATACTCAGTACCGTGGCAGTGCAGGTGCTGTCAATGATGTGTTGGAGTGGACACTGAGGGCTTGGAGGGAGAACAAGAGGAAGAATATGATCATATTTCACTGGGTCCATGCATGAAATTCTCAATAATAAATAGACATTGTTAGAACTAACATACATTAAGGAAATATTTGCTTTAGGTTGGTGAAGAACGGGGTCAAATCAGTGGATTTTATGGCACCTATGACTGTACTGTTTGACCATGTGAGATGCTGTGCAGATGGATAAACATTTTGTAAGTCCTTAGATCAAAGTTTTGCTTAAAAGCATTGCACACAGGCAAACATATGCATTCCAAGCAAGTGTCAATTTCAGCACCAAACAATGCCTCTTCCATGTGGAAGTGGTTCAGGGCAATCCATTGTCAACAGGAGACCAATAACCGAAGTGATGGAAACCTATCGAGAACTTACAGGTTAAGGTTATACAACTGGTAAGGGAGTGTGGGTCCATTGTATGTTTGACTGTGTATTTCTTGAGCTAGCCTGTTTCAGCAAGAAGCAGCCTCAAATGAAGCAGAAAATGAAGTTTTCCTCAGAAAAATCGAACAAAAACAATCCTCACCTCAAATCTTCCAAACAAAAGCCATACATTGAAAATAAAGTAGTGAAGTCTTTGGCCATCCCAACATGAAAGCTCCTGATCTCAGAAGCTAAGCAGGGTAGGTCTGGCTAGTACTTGGGTGGGAGAATGAAGACATAAGACTCAAGAGGCATAATTTTGATTAACTTTCTCTGGACCACAATAGGATGTTTCCTCCCTCTTGAGTTATATGTCAGCTCAAGGAATTTGTGTCAATCATAGTTCTTCTAATAATCTTAAGGATTGATTATGGAAAGGTAATTAGGACTGAAATATGTGAGGATCTGACTACCTCCCCACCACCGTCTGTATTTTTACCTAAGAAACATAGCTTCCTTTCTTTTTTCTTTTTCTTTTCTTTCTTTCTTTCTTTCTTTCTTTCTTTCTTTCTTTCTTTCTTTCTTTCTTTCTTTCCTTCCTTCCTTCCTTCCTTCCTTCCTTCCTTCCTGCTTTTGTGTCATATATGTGTGTTTTTAGTAAGTGTGTACAGGTATATTTATGTATGTGGCTTTCAACATAGATGGCAGAGGTTAATGTTGGCTATCTTCCTCAGTTGCTCTCCACCTAATTTTCCTTTGTTGAGACAGTCTCTCACTGAACCACAAGCTTGCTGGTAGGCTGTCCACCCCACCCTGTGCCCTTATAAGCACAGCCTACATTCTGCATAGGTGCTGGGCATTGAACTTAGACCCTCATGCTTGTGTGGCAGGCATCACTTGAGCCATCTTTCCTACCAGGATTTTGTCTGGGTTTATTGTTAGACTTTGGAGAGCCAGGTCAAAGATTTCTATACTCAACATTGTAGAAGACTGAGATTTAGAATGAATCAGCATTTATCATATTAGAAGCCCTACTTATGAGTTCCAAACTAGGAGTTATAAGCAGTTACCTGTGACTTATGCTGTACAAGGACATCTGCTACTTCAGATAACTCTGAGTTGTTCAGGGATGTTGTTCGCTCAGGGTAGTAGCTAGACTACTTCATGAGGTTTCGTTGCTATAACAGTGAGGCCTGGTTGGAAGGATCTAGGGTCCTGCCCTTATCTGTCTGCAGTATTAGTACTCGCTTGTTGATGGTTTCAAGTCTTGTTTCTTTGTCTGGTGTCTTCTCATCCAGCAGGGCCCCTTTCGTGAGGCCCCTTTGACATCAGGCTACATTGAGCTTATGTACCATGCTGACCTCTTGTCTGTCACTGCTGCCATATTTGGTTGGTACAAGAGACAATGACATTTCATATTCAAAAGGAAGAGAGGAAAGTTCTTGGATTTTTATAGGTGGTGATTTATGTATGTATGAAGAGATGGAAGGCATTAGTACCTTCTCTGTTTTCATTGTTCATTGCTTTTCTAGTCCCCCTTTCCATTAATTTCTGCTGTAGTCTTTACTGTTTTCCTTTTTTTAAATTTATTGGCTCTTTGTGAATTTCACATCATGTATCTGAATCTCACCCATCTCCCCTGCCCATAGTCCTCACCTTTCAAACTTGCAACCTCCCCACCAACAGGGGAAAAAAAATCTCATTGTGGAAATTTCAGTGTGTCACAGTGTATCCCAGAGTATACCCCTTTGGCCATATTGTTGTTTGCAAATATTCATTGCAATGAGACACTGATCTGGTACAAGGCCTCTGACTTCTACTGCTCAATCAATACAGGAACCTCATCTGAACTCCTCTCAGATATCCTGTTATTTCCCTATCATGGAGATCCTATAGTTTAGAATTTATAGGACTGGTCCCTTAATGACCTCTAGCAGCATAGATTAGGTAGATGTTGGGGTGGGCCAATTCAAAGCATTGGATCTGAGCCTGAGTGGTGTTTGAGCTGGTTAGCCCTCTGGCTCTCACATTCTTACTAGCAACCCTGCAACTGCCCAGGTGAGGTGGAATGTTACAGCTGTCGAGGGTCATGGTCAATTCTCCCACTCTCATGACCCCAGAGCCAGCCAGGTGTAAAACAGTTGGCATTGGGTTGACAATAACAATGATAATCTAACATTAAGAATGATCTTATAAGAAGTACTGCCTAGGCTTGAGTTCACGCCCATGGTGGAAGCTTCTCTGATGTTGCCAAGAAAAGAGGTTGTTCTCCACAAATTGATAGCAAGGGCCCATTCCTGAAGGCAATATTTGTAGTGGCTGGTGTTCTCTTGCTCATTGTGTTACCTAAAAAACCTGCTTGCAGTGACCTGCCTCCAGGCCAAAGGAAGCCTGTCTCCAGCTGGATTTGATTGGCAATAAAGAATTGGCGTATAGCTGATGGCTGGACAAAGAAAGATACTGAGGGACCTTTAGAGTTCCATGGGCAAAGATAGATGCAGAAGTAGGAAAGGGAGAATCGCCTTGATGCAGGGTGGGGAGACAGACCAAAACATAGGATTAAAGGGAAAGTGGCTCCCAGAAGCACTGCCCACAAGTGTCTTGGGCAGCAAAATCCAATGGACTTCACAGAAAATAACAGGGCAACAAAGTTAAATGGAACTTTAGAAGGTGTTGATCCAGAGGGAAGGGAATGGTAGCCATGGGAAGCTTAGAAGTGCCCAACCACGGAGCTAGTAAGGCATGTTAAAAATAAACTAATTTGTGCAAGGCAGTGGTGGCACACACCTTTAATCCCAACACTTGGGAGGAGGAGGCAGGCAGATTTCTGAGTTCAAGGAGGCCAGCCTGGCCTACAGAGTGAGATCCAGGACAGCCAGGGCTACACAGAGAAATCTTGTCTCAAGAAAAAAGAAAAAAAAAGTTAATTTGTGTGTGTCTTTCATTTGCTCATCCAAAAATAGCTCTTGTGCCCCACCAAGAACCAAATTGTGTCAAGAACTCCAACTATAAATATCTACACAACTCATTGAGCATAGAGGTTGAGCTGGTGCAGGTGTAGAACATTCACCCCCATGTGCTATTTTTTTTTTAATATGAAAAGGCACTGAGTAGGGTATCAAAAGAGAAATTTATACACCAACTCAGCCACAAAAATCTTTGATCTACAATGTTACCTGGCCCGAAAAATATGTTTGATTACATCTGAATAAACTACATTCCAGACCTGGAGGGCACACCAGCAATCCAGATAGATCTTGAGGCTGGAAGACAGGTTTCTGACCTGGATCTTGGTAGAATGGCCATGAAAACCTTAGGCCCAGGCAAGGTAGTACACGCCTTTAATCCCAGGAGACTGAGGCAAGCAGATCTGTGAGTTCAAGGTCAGCCTGTGGCAAAGCAAGTTTTAGATCCACGCATGGTGGTACACACCCTTAATCTGGGCCACACCTTCTGCTGGAGGCCCTTATAAGGACACTGGAGGAAGAGATGTTCAGTCATTCTTCTTCGCCCTTACTCGCCAGCACATCTGTTGGAATCTACAGAAGACCAGCTCACTCTCTTCGCCCCAGGTCTCAGCTGACGTGTCCCTGCTGCCGTTAGCAGGCACCCACAAAGATTTGGTTTCCCCCTTTCCAGGGCTGCTGGAATTGAAAACCACCAGGAGCCCAGGACCTATATTTGTCAAGAACTGCCTGTTCCCAAGACCATGGTGAGCAAAGCATCTGAATTACTCTTGAAAAACCTTTTGCCCCCTTTGCAAGGGGAGTTCCTACTTTAACTCTAATTTTTTTAAGCTCCAAGCCTGGAGAGTAGAAACTCCATATTGTTTTTGAGAGTCTTTTGTCTTGGGACTTTTGTCGTTCAGTGCAAGTCATACCACACTAACCCTCGGTCCTGTCTCGGAGTCTCCCTGCTCCAGCCTCTCCCTGCCTAGCTGGAGCCACTGCACCTCTGAGTCCCTTTTATCCTGTGGTAGGCCTTGTAAGAAGTTCTCATGGAGGGGCTCAGAGTTGTAGGGTTTGGGGAGATGAACACTGCAGACAGCAACTACCCCATGGCCACCTTATACGTGGGCGATCTGCACTCAGACGTCACCGAAGAAATGCTGTATGAAAAGTTCAGCCCTGCGGGACCTGTGCCGCACATCCGAGTCTGCCGCGATCTGTTCACCCACCGCTCTCTGGGGTATGCCTACGTCAACTTCCAGCAGTTAGCTGATGCTGAGAGGGCCTTGGACACCATGAACTTTGACGAGATTAAGGGAAAGCCGATGCGCATCATGTGGTCTCAGAGGGATTCCTCTTTGAGAAAGTCTGGCGTGGGAAATGTCTTCATCAAGAACCTGGACAAATCTATAGACAACAAGGCACTGTGCGACACTTTCTCTGCCTTTGGAAACATCCTGTCCTGTAAGGTAGTTTGCGATGAGAACGGCTCTAAGGGCTATGCTTTTGTCCACTTTGATACCCAAGAGGCCGCCGACATGGCCATCGAGAAGCTGAATGGCATGCTCCTCAATGACCGCAAAGTGTTTGTGGGCAGATTCAAGTCTCGCCAAGAGCGGGAAGCGGAGCTTGGAGCCAAGGAATTCACCAATGTTTACATCAAAAATTTTGGAGAAGACGTGGATGATGAGAATCTGAAGGAGCTCTTCGGCCAGTTTGGTAAGACCCTAAGTGTCAAGGTGATGAGAGACTCCAGTGGGAAGTCCAAAGGTTTTGGCTTTGTAAGTTACGAGAAACCCGAGGATGCCAAGAAGGCTGTGGAAGAAATGAATGGAAAGGAAATGGGCGGGAAAGCCCTATTTGTAGGCCCTGCACAGAAGAAAGTAGTACGTCAGGCTGAATTAAAACGGAAATTTGAGCGGCTGAAGCAGGAGAGGATTAGTCAGTACCGGGGAGCGAATCTCTACATTAAGAACTTGGACGACACCATTGATGATGAGAAATTAAGGAAAGCGTTTTCTCCTTTTGGGTCGATCACCAGTGCGAAGGTGATGCTAGCAGATGGCAGAAGCAAAGGATTTGGCTTTGTCTGTTTCTCCTCTCCTGAAGAGGCAAGCAAAGCTGTCACCCAGATGAACGGACGCATTGTGGGCTCCAAGCCGCTGTATGTAGCCCTGGCCCAGAGGAAGGAAGAGAGGAAGGCTTACCTGATTAAGCAGTATATGCAGCGCGAGGCTGGGATGAGAGCACTCCCTGCCAACGACATCTTCAATCCCTTCCAGCCTGCAGCTGGTGCCTACTCAGTGCCCCAAGTTCCACAGGCGCAGGGAAGACCTCCATATTACATGCCTAACCAGTTAGTACAGATGAGGCCTAATCCACGCTGGCAGCAAGGCAGGAGACCTCAAGGCTTCCAAGGAATGCCAAGTGCTCTGCTGCAGTCTGGGCCTCGTCCAGCTCTTGGACATCTGGCTCCAACTGGTAATGCTCCGGCCTCTGGTGGCCATCCTCCTATCCCTCAGACAGTCGGGTCTGAGTGCCCAGACCGCTTGGCTATGGACTTTGGTGGGGCTGGTGCCGCCCAGCAAGGACTGACTGTCAGCTGCCAGTCTGGAGGCGTCCCTACTGCTGTGCCAAACCTTGCGCCTCCTGCTCCAGTTGCTGCTGCTGCTCCCGGAGCTGCGGCTCCATACAAGGATGCCTCCGGTGTCCACAACCCTCACCCTGCCGTTCAGCCGCTGCAGGCCCCCCAGCCTGCAGTGCATGTCCAGGATCAGGAGCCCCTGACTGCCTCCATGCTGGCTGCAGTGCCCCCTGAGGAACAGAAGCAGATGCTGGGGGACCGTTTGTTCCCACTGATCCAAACAATGCATTCAAAGCTGGCGGGAAAAATTACTGGGATGCTGCTGGAAATGGACAACTCTGAGCTGCTACTCATGCTCCAGTCCCCGGAGTCCCTCCGTTCCGAGGTGGAGGAAGCTGTGGAGGTCCTGCACGCTCATCAAGCCGAGACTGAAGCTGCCCAGAAGGTGGGCGCTGGTGCTGTTGCTCCCTTAGACAAGAAAGAGTCAAAAGCCAAATAACCCCTCATGGCATCCAGCTAAGATCTGAAGACACCCTAGTTTGTCTGTGAACCTCCATCTACACCAAGAACCAAGCTACAAATTCAATAGGTCATTTTTGTATCCAAAGTTCAATTATGAAGCACCTAGAAGTTGTCAATTATAAGAATATGTTCTCTGGGTTTTGTTGTGGCTGAGATGATAACTTTTGTTTTTCTATTGTGGGTTCTGTTCCCTCCCCCTCCTCAAGCCCAGAAATTGGTTTTGATGTACCCAAGACTTAAGTTTCTCAATAAAGGAAATACAATTTCTAAAAAAGAGACCAGCTTAATCAATTAGCTTCAAGGGACTGAGCAGTTACAAGATGTTGCAGGATTTTCCTTTTCCAATCATATAAGGGCATTGGAAGGCCTGTGATTGGACAGGAAAGGGGAGGCGGAGCTAGGAGTTGGGGAGACACAGAGGTCACAGGAAGAAAAAGGAACCAAGATGGCTTCGAACATGGACCTGTGTGACATCTACTACTAGCAAAAATAGCTGACCAATTATACTAAGAGAAAGATTCCAATGTGAAAGATACATATACTACATGAGCCCAATAACATAATATTCTCGACAGAGTAAAACTATGGAAATGAAGAGGGAGAGCGAGAGGGGGAGGGGGGAGAGAGAGAGAGAAAGAGAGAGAGAGGGAGAGGGAGGGAGGGAGGGGGGAGAGGGAGAGGGAGAGGGAGAGAGAGAGAGAGAGAGAGAGAGAGAGAGAGAGAGAGAGAGAGAGAGAGAGAGAGAGAGGCTGGTGCGCTCTCTCCCAGTGCAGGTCCCTCTGCAGGGCAGATGTCCCACAGCAGAGCCGGCGAGTAGGTGACCACAGAACTGCCCAGCTCTTGGGAGCAGGGAGCACACAAGCTGGCTGAGTCCCAAGCGATGTTATGCTTGGTTATCCCTGTGCCTGAAGGTCCCAACTGCTCTGTTGCCGGAATCTGAGGTGTGGTTCTAAGTGTAATACGATGGACAATTGATTCTGGAAGCAATATCTACTTGACCTTTGATAATAACACCAAGTATGTTTGATAAAGCCTCAAGGAATCACATTCTTTATATCTACCTCAAATCATGCACAATACATACGTGTGTATGTTTACCACACACAAATATATGCATATGGATCTCCAAAAGAATCATAGACTGACAAAATTCCCAATACCAGGCACAAAAGAAACCTCTTTTTAAATGACTGGTTAGGGTAGTCTGAATGACTGAAATCTCCGCAGATTATCACTGTAGCCCTTGGTTGTTTCTCAGGAGTTGAGTACTAACTCCTAGTGACGAAGACACTGTACACTTAGGACATAGGACTTGAGTGATTTAGGATGGATCTACCCTGAAAGCTGCCTTCCCACTATCTAGATTATTCTATGAAAGCTGCCAAGGAGGGAAAGATACTGCTACCGAGCTGTAACACTTAATGAACCACGACAATGACTAGCATGACAGAATATCATAAAGGTGCAACACTTACACCATCATAGGAGTGAGTGACAACAAACAGAACACACACACACACACACACACACACACACACACAATGTCTATCAAATTTGGGTCAGTATCAGGAGTTTTATAATTGTGGTCTACCTGTGGACAGCATACTAGTCCCAAGTTATGTCACTGTAGTATTAAGTGTAATATACATTACGTTGGCTGTTTAAGGTCCCTGAAAATCTGCTTTGAAAACAGGATTTGCTCTGCTCCATTTCAGGCCAAGCATGTTCATATCAAATGTCCTCCAATGCCCCCTGCCTGGAAATAAGCTACCCCCCTCTCCCCTCATCTCAACTCTGTGACAGGGAAGAGAGAATGGCAAACAGCTCAAGAATAAAAGCACTGTGTCCTTAAGAGTACCTAGAAGGTTAAACATTTCTGGCAGATGTTATTGTTTATCTCAGGATATTAACGTGTCTACAGTGAGAAGGCAGTAGTTAAGACATGGAAGCTTGACCATAGAGAGAATGCTCAACTGACATCAACAAGATTTCAGCTACTACTCAACCTCCCTTCTCAGTTCCTACTGAGTTTCCCCAGGGCTTCCCATGTTTGTTCTTTTTGTTGCTATTTTTTTTCTATCACTTGGGAGCCTCAAACAAGGGAACACTCTGCTCTGCCAGGGACTCTCTCTATTGAGAACTTCAACTCTTTGTCTTAAAGGGGCTTTCCAATTTGATTTCTGCTGCCTGTTATGAGTACCCAATTTAATGATATCTGTCTGTCTGTCTATCATCTATTCATGTATAATCTCCCATCTATCTACAATCTATATCTATTCATCTATCTATCTATCTATCTATCTATCTATCTATCTATCTATCTATCTATCTATCTATCTGCCTATATATCATCCATCTATTATTTATCAGCTATCAATCATCTGTCTGTCTGTCTGTCTATCTATCTATCTGCCTATATACCATCCATCTATTATTTATCAGCTATCAATCATCTGTCTATCTGTCTGTCTATCTATCTATCTATCTATCTATCTATCTATCTATCTATCTATCTATCTATCTATCATCTATCTATCTATTATATATCATCTATCTATAATCTATTTATCTTCTATCTATCATCATCTATCAATTATCTCTCTATTTTCTATCAGTCATCATCTATCGTCACTTGATATTTATTCTTTTATTTTACCTTGTTCTATGCTTTATAAAGCTACTTAATTATTGATCATCTCCTGGACTTCACAAATCAACATGTAAGAGTTCTAATCACAAATGCCTCATGATCTTCTGATAAATATTCTATGAGCTCTTTTTCTTTTCCATGCTATAAATTTTATTTTTCCCGTGATCTGGGCTTAGGTTTCATGGATTCCCAGAATTAGGAAGAAAGATCAGAGTGAGGCTCTTGAATGTAACTAACAGTCAAATTTAAAAGCTTTTTTGTAGTGGACATTATTTTCATGTTCTTTGTATTGTTGATCAATTTGAAGAATGTACAAATATGACCTGAGTGTAAGACTCTGATCTCTGTGTGTCAAGAACTTTGGTGAATAGGTAATATTGGAGAATAGCCCAGAGATTTATAGCATTTGGTCTTGGGGAGATTTTATATAATAGAGAAGTGGCAGAGTAATACAAAATTGGCTGTACATAAGATGCAAGGAACTAATTTATTCAGTATATTCTTTATAATTACCTTACATACTTAATAAATACTTTAACATTTACTGTGTATAAATCATATTTATAGATGTAAGTTTTAAAAGTTAATTCTAGAGAGAACATTGATCTGAGCCTAGTAATCAGTATTAAATATATTACCTTTTTTTTTTTAAGAGTAAGAGAGAAAAAAAATGGTGAACTCCATTTAATTAATGTTATCTCCGGAAGTTAGTTTGTGTAACCACCAGAGATTAAAAATTGTTTTAGCTAGAGTTTGACAAATAGAGGCAAGTATTTGTACAACCAAAATCATTCCCAGAATTAAGATTGTAAAAGCAAACAAGGGCACATTTCTTTATTACAATAAAGTCTAGGGTTCTAGAAATAATATTTAATTTTATGTGTAGATAGAATTGACTGTATTTAAGGTATGCTATCAACACTCATTCAATTGATAATTCTTATCACTAATTATGTGTCAGGCACATTTTCCATGCTGGAGATTGAAAAATTAAACCAATTTTACATCACCATGTTGCTCATTAGACTAATTAAGGCAATATAAAAGTGAGTAGTTACCATTTCCAGTATGATCTGATCAAGGCATAACAATGAGTAACTGAGAGGTTAATGAACAGTTCACAAACCATGTGTTTCTCAGATTGGTTGGAAAGTGTTTAAAGATTTATCATGAAGACAGTAAAAGTAGGACTCTTCTTGGGTCCTGAATAACTATGAGAGGACAGAACATATTATGTAGAAGGACTTACAAAGTTAGCCACTGAGGAATAACAACTTGAGGACTGGAGAGATAGCTCAGTTTTTGAGTGCCTTTATTGCCCTTGCAAAGGACCCAAGTGTGATTCCAAGCATCTATATCTGGTGACTCACAACCACCTGAATCCCCAGTTCTAGGAGATCTGATGTCCTTTTCTGTGTTTCACCCATAACTCTGCATATGATGTCCTCCTCCCTTACCTATACATATAATTAAAAACATAAAAACCCAAATCTTAAAAAAAGACCCCAGTCTTGAAAATGTTAACAATAATCAGAAAAAAAGAATAACAGCTCATCCATTTGGTGCCTAGAAGATCCTGATGGTGAACATCCAGACTGTCAGAAACTTCTTGGTTCTTGTCTGTCTATGTTAGTGCCAGTCACCTTATTCCTGGCTTCAGCACAAATAAATTATTTTTAGTATCTCTGTATGTTATACAAGGTGTAGACATTTTAATTCCTACTAGTCACAGATCTTAAGACTTCTAAGAAGTATGAAGAACAGTTTTTAATTCTCCCAAACTTTTAGAACTTTTAAGAGGGGCAATAAAATAAATTGAATTTTCCATCTCCTGGAGACATTTGAGTGTCAAAAGTACCCCCTTGAAGCCTAAGGTTGTACATCATAATTCCTCAGATTTCACTACACTTTATTACAGTGAAAAAAACACCCACATGGCCCTGAGTACATATCCAATTTATGAGCATCCAAAGAAGACAGATTCAGATACATTAAAATGTGGTTTCTGCATTGATCGTGATATGCAGCCACATAAAAAACAATGCACAGAACACCTTTACTACCCAACAGCTGTGGGAAATCATTGAGTAGAATTATCCCAGCTAGGGAACATTAGATTAGACATGAACACAAATTATAGGTATTAATTTATTTGGGAAAAGTTGAACATTTAAGAAGGCCATTTTGCCAGTGGAAACAAAGATGAGAAACTGTCAAATGGATGTGAGTTGTTCAGAATTCTGCCTGGCTTCCAAGAATGGAATTGGAAACAGATGTCCTCCTAGAACGTGAAAATGATCTTATTACCAGACGTTTCTTTAAATGAAACCCTCAAAAACAAAATGGTTCTTTAGTGGACTCTCAGTCAAAGGCAAAGAAATAATAGATAAGTTGAGAAATATGTCATAGTCTTTGAATTTCATAAGTAGACCATGGCAATTTAGAGGCCGTTTTCTGGGATGTTTTGAAAAAACTTAATTCAAATATAACTCAATTTTCTTCGTGGACATTTTTATAAATGAGAAAACATAGGTGATGGAAATAATAGATCCCTTAAAGCAGTCCTAAATTTTCCTCTTTTTACTTTAGTTTCAGACTTTAGTGTGTTTAATTTGGGCTAAGCGGAGGCACCCACATATTTGTAGCTAAAAAATTTTAAGAATAAAATGATATGTGTTCTAAAGATATGGAAATTACTACCATTTATGTAAAGTCAACAAGCTTCATCTGAACTATTTTAAATTATCTTTATAATTCTTGTTGTAAAATTCTGACATGAGCAAGTGGTACTTTTCACTTATTCTGAGTTTCTGATTTAAAAAAAAAGTTGCAGTTCCACCTATGTTTGGTTAGCTATTAGGGAATCTTTTTTCAAGGAAAATTAATATTTTTCTTGAATGCTAAGTTTTTGTTAACAAAACATATGTCATGACATTGTGCCACAGCTATAGACACAGTACTCCAAATGCAAGAAAATGTTAAAAGCTGGAAAGACTGGATGTAGGGGAACGCCAGGACAGAGAAACGAGAGGGGGTTGAATGGAGAAAAGAGGGAGGGAAGGGGGCTTATGGGACTTTCGGGGAGGGAGGAAACGGGAAAGGGGAAATGATTTGGAATGTAAATTAAAAAAAAAAAAAGCTGTTTCTTGAGTTTTACTGGGAACTTTGACTCCAGCAAATGGGAAAGTAACTTTAATAGGTACCACCAGGGGGCAGCAGAGGCTGCAGGATCTCAAGATGGGACACAGGTTTTTCCAGGTAGGATGGGTACTGTCACCCTCCAACCAGTCTAGAGTTCTGCTACAAGGTATTTCAGTAGGGTGGTCATCAAAATATCTGTAGAGTTTTGAGACTCTATTCTGGGACCCTAAGTTATTACCTAAAGGACGTGGCCAAAACTTGTCCGGAAGCTCCATATTGTTCTCATAAGGAAAGTGTTTCTCAGCAAAGGGAGGCATAAATGACTCATCCCCAAGATGGTGCCTACTTTCTCATGGGGTTGACTCTAGAGAAGAAGAAAGGCATTAGACGTAAACACAGTGGTTTCAGGAACTCATCAGAATGTTTGGTTTTATGTTCTTTATTCACATGATACAAAGAAAGCCCAAACTAGCTGAGTCTCTTCCCTGGGACCCAATCAGGTCAGAGATATTCTCTCTGTGCTCTATGTTCATTAGACGCATCCCTACTTATGAAATGTTTAATACTGGCATCAAAAGCACTGTTGGCCGGGCGGTGGTGGCGCACACCTTTAATCCCAGCACTTGGGAGGCAGAGGCAGGCGGATTTCTGAGTTCGAGGCCAGCCTGGTCTACAGAGTGAGTTCCAGGCCAGCCAGGGCTACACAGAGAAGCCCTGTCTCGAAAAACCAAAAAAAAAGCACTGTTGATAGTTAGAACACAATGCCTTGTTCTAGATTACAGATGACACCTTTTCGTATATTGTTCCTTTCAAATTACTATCTGTTATTATGCTGGGTATATGATTTTTTTTTCCCCTTGCATCTTCCCAGGTCAAATACAAATCGTTTCATTTTTACTTTTTGGAAGAATTGAATTAAGAATGAGCTGAATAAAGTCTGAGACAGCAAAAGAAAGTCACCACCAAAGTTGTTATGGATCTAACAATATTACCTACTGTCTTAGTCAGGGTTTCTATTCCTGCACAAAACATCATGACCAAGATGCAAGTTGGGGAGAAAAGGGTTTATTCAGCTTATACTTCCACATTGATGTTCATCACCAAAGGAAGTCAGGACAGGAACTCAAGCAGGTCAGGAAGCAGGAGCTGATGCAGAGGCCATGGAGGGATGTTACTTACTGGCTTGTTTCCCCTGGCTTGCTCAGTTTGTTTTCTTATAGAACCCAAGACTATCAGCTCAAAGATGGCACCTCCCACAAGGTGCCCCCCCCCTTGATTACTAATTGAGGAAATGTCTTACAACTGGATCTCATGGAGGCATTTCCTCAAGGGAGGCTCCTTTCTCTGTGATAACTCCAGCTTGTGTCAAGTTGACACTCAAAACTAGCAAGTACACTTACAAAAGAGAGTTTGTTTCTCCAACTTCCAAGCCTCATTTAATCTCATGTGGATTCTTCCAAACCACAAGTAGTATCCAAACCACAAGTAGTGAATAAAATAAACTTTGTAATCATTGTCTCTTCTTTCCTTTCTTTATGGACTACTCTCACCTCCTCTCCCCATAACATTAGGAGTTTGAATTTATTTAGTGGGTTAGAAAGCATTTGGAAACTGTGAGCCAGTAAATGCAAATTTGTCTTACACTTAACTGAGAAGAATATGACTGGCCAGAGATGGACAGATGGTGAGGAGATAAGAGGGAAAGCACATCTTCCTATTAGGAAGTTAAATCATGATTTCTGAGAAAGACCATGTTACTTAGTCTAGGACTGTAGTGACAGAGATGATGACAAAAGGAAAATCGGTGTGTGCTTTTGCATTCCCAAGTTAGCAGGACATATTTGGTGGTAAGGTGCAGGTTTTAGGGAGGTGATCCTTTTATTGTAGATTGTCAAAAGCATGACTCTTTCTATATCTCACCTTGGATAACTTAGGATGATTAAACTGTTGTCTATGTTTCTTGGAGAAACAATACATCATTAAATAAAGGAGAGTAAAATCTCATATTGTGTACCATGCGGATAAGAAGAGATTACCAAGATGAAGCTTGCTGTGAAGAATGAATAGATGGTCTTGTCGGGAGCACTATGAATTCTCAGAAGTTTGCACAAAATGATCACTTATTTCATATCCAGATCTGGGGTCAGTCCACATGGGTATGACAGACAGTGCTCCTTGTCAACTTGTCAGAACTAAGAATTATCTGTTAAGATAGGTGTTCAAACATGTTTTTGAGGATTATCTTAAGAATGTCGATTGATGTGGGAAGACTCATATTAATTGTGGGTAGGGAATTTCATGGGTGGAAATCCTGAATGACATAAGATGGAGAACGAGAGCTGAGCACTAGCATATATTTATTGTCTCTCTGCTTGTTGACTGTGGGTACCATGTGACCAGCTGCCTACTGCCTTGATTACCTAGTAGTGCTATATTCTACTTTTAAATTGAGTCATAATGAACAATTTCTCTATTAAGTTGTTTTTCTCAGAGTAGTTTCTTATTACAGTAATAGAAGAAGAAACTAAGACAGTGGGTGTTAAGTATGTGTAGGTGCATTTTGTTAGATATTGACCATTATCATAGAGAATCTTGAGTATTCTTCTTTCAAATAATAGTCTGCCTTTACCATATAAATGAGTAACTTTTAAAAAATATTTAAAAATTTGATTAGAATCTAGCCTCATTGCCACCAAAGAGTGCTGACTTAGTTAAATCTGTCTCTGTTTTCAGATTAGTCACTTCTCTGGAAATGTGACTGAAAGACAAGAAGGTTGACCAGTTGGCTCCAGATTGCCCTTTAGTTCTAATATTCTAATTCTGGTTGTAATATCCCTATACCAGCAATGTCAGTTTTTCACATCATCAGAGAACCACCCTGTTTTTTGTTTGCTTGCTTGCTTTGTTTTTGTTTTTGTGTGTGTGCAGGAAGCTCAGAAACTGCATTGTAGATTAGCATCTCAGAGAAGCACAAATATCTGAACATTAGAGGAAGAGACGCAGTGGATACAGCCTACGACTTCACTTCAATCACATTAAAAATAGTTATATTTCTTCTTGAGGTTTCCTGTTTCCAAACTACAGGGAGACCAATGCCCTATGTAGTCTGGTGATTGGTTTTCACATCTTCCAAAATGTCTTATCTAAACTTATTTGTGCAAGGTATGGGATTAACAGTGTTGCTCTTCTGATTTCTCCTGAACAATAGGATCCACAAAGCATGATAAATAAAGACAACTTCAAACATAATGAGCAAGGAGACTCAGCTTAGCAAACAATAGGAAGTCTACAATGTGAAACTTCCTTTATTTGCCCAGCGAGCTCACACAACTGTCTTTTCCTTGTTACAGTGGTTCATCAGTCATAAAACACAGCAACGAATCTTCATCTCAGATGACATGACAACTCAGAGTAGCACTCCATGTAACTTCCAGGTCTACGAAGAAGAGGTTGGTCAGTGGCTAGCATCCTCTACCTGTAACTTGAAACCCCATACCATATTGCATGCAATAAGGACACATGCTCCACTATGTTCATAGCAGCCTTATTTATTATAGCCAGAAGCTGGAAAGAACCCAGATGTCCCTCAACGGAGGAATGGATTCAGAAGATGTGGTATATCTACACAATGGAATACTACTCTGCAATTAAAAACAATGAATTCACGAAATTCCTAGGCAAATGCTCAGAACTTGAAAATATCATCCTTAGTGAGGTAACCCAATCACAAAAGAACACACATGGTATGCAGTCACTGATAAGGGGATATTAACCCAGAATCTCGTAATACCCTAGACAGAATTTGCATATCAATAGATTTCTAAGAAGATGGAAGGAGAGACCCCTGGTCCTGGAAAGACTGGATGTAGGGGAACTCCAGGACAGAGAAAGGAGAGGGGGTTGAATGGAGAAAAGAGGGAGGGAAGGGGGCTTATGGGACTTTTGGGGAGGGAGGAAATGGGAAAGGGGAAATGATTTGGAATGTAGATAAAAAAAAAAACTTAGAAAAAAAAAAAAGAAACCCCAGACCAATTAAGGCTGTTAGCTATCCTGCCCCCACCCCCCATCACCCTTTTAGATAAAGTTCGGAACTATCAAAAGTGTGAAGAATCAAGTTGAGAGTCTCCCATTTTTCTGTGGTCTGTCTTCTGGTCAAATAAGACTTCCATATTTGTGTAGATGTTCTGCTATTAATTAGGATAAAATATGTGATTTTTAATTAATTTATTCACTTTACATCCTGATTGCAGCCTCCCCTCTCCCCCTCTTCTCTCAATCCCACCTTCTCAACCCCTCTTCTCCCATCCTCCATCTCCTTCTCAGAGAAGGGGAGGCCCCTCTATGGATATCAACCTGCCCTGGCACACCAAGTTACTCTAGGACTAGGTGCATCCTCTCCCATTGAGACCAGAAAGGGGAATATTTAAATTACCCACCTGTTCCTGTTTCTTTTATCTAGGGCATCCCCAAAGTGAGCGTTTCTGTTTTGTTCTAACTCACTTGAGTCACCAGTTGCAACACTTTTGTTCTAGAGGCTGTTTTCATATTGACCATTTAGTTGTCAAGGAAAGTAAATAGAGAATTCTACAGGAGAGAAGCTGACTCTGTGCTCTGCATAGACAATTAATTGGCTATCTAGTCTGATTATGCTTTCTGTTCTATATTCAGTAAATTACTCTTAGGGTTTTGTTTCATTTGTGTTAAAGACCAGACACCTGTTCCCTCTTAAGTAGAACTTAGCTTGAAGTGATTTTGTATCTCCAGAAATGGACTTTAATCAGTATCCCTTCCCCTTTCTCCTGCCTAAGTGCAAAACCAGGCAGCTTCAAAGATGTATTTGAGAATGTGTGCTTACAGGAAGCAAGCAACTTGGAGCTGTGCTGTCGGAAATATAAATGTAAGAAGCAAAAGCAGTAGAAACCAGCAAAGATGAATTTTTTAGGCCTGAACAATTGCAACAGACATGAGATTATCTTAATGAACGTGCTACTTGGGGTATAATGAAGAAGTGAGTCCTTTATAAAATGTCCAGTAAGCCATCTGGCATGTGGCTTGTTATGGAAGAGATGCACTGGAGGAAACAGAGAAAGATAAAAACAAAGAAAATCCTGTTGGGGCTGCAGAGATGAATCAGTGGTTAAGATATTGTACTGCTATTGCAGATATCTGAGTTTATTTCCCACCACACAGGTCAGGCACCTCACAACCACCTCTGACTTTAGCTCTAGGGAATTCAACACTTTCTTCTGAACACTTTCTTCAAGTGTGGCACCACACACTTGAAGAACATGCACACACACACACACACACACACACACACACACACACACTCACGCACGCACTAAAATAAAATAAATAAATCATTTTGAAAAAAGCAAATCCTTCTATGGAAACTTAACTTCCTTAAATATGGGAAAGTTTATGTCAGCATCACACTCTCTGACTTTAAATTTAAATTTATTACAGAGTGTGGGTGGACTCACCTCTGACTAGCCAAAAGTTTGGTAACATCTAGAATCTGAAAAGAACAGTTGAAGTGGTGTTAAAGTAAAGTGTGGATTCAATCAACAACTGAAATCGGGTTTTCCTGCCCAGAGTGTGACGCATCCACATAGATTAGTCTCTTGCTGAATAAAGAATTTTAGTACTTCTCATGTGAACCATACAATTCTCTTGTGGAGACAAACCAGGTTTGGCCAGACTTGATTTCATTTTCCTTAGAAACATGTACAAAAGAAATAATTTGAGGCCTGGATAAAAATGTCTTATAAACATGCAATTAAATTTTAACTTCATGCAGACTTAACTCATTAAGCCATGAGTGGTTTCAGATGTTGTGGTCAGATTCTCCTGCCCAAAGATTTGGCTACTCAGGTTATCCTCAAGGGAAAATGGCAAAACCAATGGTGGTATTTTTAGAACAAGTGGGATGAGGGAGTCACCCAGGGTAGTGCATGGGTTTGTGTGAAATAAGAATACCATCACACTCCAAGATGTCATTTAATTCATAACCAGAGCCTGTGAAGCAAATGTTACTTTAGTGTGTGAAGGCAGGACAGGAGCAAGAGGCTTGGATGTGGGAAAAAGCTGTGGCAAGCAGAGAGTTGTCATCATCTGTGCATGCTCTGCTGGGAAAGCTGGCTGGTTTGTCACATGAAAGACTTATAGATAGTATAGATAACACAAGATTAAATAGTTTCTAAAATATGTCTCATTGTGATGGACCTATAGGAGATAGTTTAGGAGGAAATAATTTAAAGCTAGAAAACATAGAAATATGCCACAGGAATTTATCTTCTAAACACAATTGAAACGTCAGACTTAGTGTCTTCCCAGAGGGAGGCAACTAGTGAAAGTCAGAAAGTTAGAAAAAAAATCTTATGAAATAAATGGATTGGTTTGTTAACCGAGTATATATACATATGAACATATACATATATATGTGTTCTTATATACATGGACAAATATATATTATATATAATATTATGTATATTATATATATTATATGCACAATATATATTATATATATTATATATATATATGTTGTGTATGATATATATTAGACCAGAATGATGAAATAATATACAGATTAAAGGCTATTTGAAAGCTGTATCAGCCAATTTTAAGATATGAAGTTTATCTTAGCTCAGATAAGCCAAATGTTATTCCACATTTCTAAGAAAATTTCGCAAATGGGAAGAATCACAGGATATTAAACAACATTAAAAATTATAATTAATTTTATTCAAATTTACACAGCACTTAAAGTAGTAAAGAATTCCAATTATTTGGAGGTACAGCATGATAATGCAATAGCTGTGACTGACAATGTTGATATTAGATATAAAACTCAAAGGAAAGTTTAAATGGTACACAACTAGATTTTTAAAAATCTTTTTGTTAATTTCATGTATTTAAAGAAATTCTTGCCAGGAATAGAAATTTTAGTTTTAGCTTATTTATTTGTTTTGGTTTTTGTGAATTATTATAGTAAACAAAATTTATTATCACTAAGAGAATGAATGACAGAAACAGCAAGAGGTAAATATTATCAAAGAAAGTCCATTGCAGTTATTTCTTTCTTCACTCTAGGCCAAGTATTCCCAGGATGGTCTATTTATCTTTGTGATCTTACTTTCCATCTCTACCACATTTTGTTCGACACTTTTCATTTTTCTCGGAGAATAATAAACATTCATACCTCTTTCTAATAGAAGGGCTGTTTTTTTTTTCTTCAAGATTGCAGCTTACTGTGCATCCAGAAGTCAGAAGGACTTGGATGCTAAATGGGTTTGTGGGGTTATACCTCCAGGAATCTTTGGAATAATACTTTCCATGGCTCAAGTCATTCTACAATACTGTACTAGTGAACAGTCAACACTGTGTGCACCATTTTCTCAACTTGGTTTTTCATTTTATGCTTATGAAATACTGTGCTGTATTATACATATATACAGCTGTATGCATACACAAATTATGAATGTGTACTGATTGGTTTCGTGTGTCAACTTGACACAAGCTGGAGTTATTACAGAGAAAGTAGCCTCCCTTGAGGAAATGCCTTCATGAGATCCAGCTTTAAGGCATTTTCTCAATTAGTGATCATTTGGGGAGGGCCCAACCCACAGCATGCGGTGCTGTCCCTGGGCTGCTAGTCCTGGTTTCTACAAGAAGGCAAGCTGAGCAAGCCATGGGAAGCAATCCAGTAAGCAGCACCCCTCCACAGCCTCTGGATCAGCTCCTGCCTTCATGTTCTTGTCCTGTGTGAGTTCCGGTCCTGACTTCCTTTGGTGATAAACAGCAATGTGGAAGTATAAGCTGAATAAACCCTCTCCTCTCCAGCTTGCATCTTGGTCATGATGTTTTGTGCAGGAATAGAAACCCTGACTAAGACAGCATGCAAACTTTAAAGTTATTTACCAGTAGGTAAGAAACTAGTGTACACACATAGTTTCAAGGGTAAAGAAGCGCCTGGAGTGGGCACTTTCACAGAGGAAGGTTGACCACATTCACCCTGTGTCCTTATTACTCCTAGGGTTATTCAGGGTTATTCAGCCTTACCTAATCTTCAGCACCAAAAGTAGGAGATAAGTATGTCTAAATCCAGAGGACAGAGTTGGAGAGAAGATATGGGAATGCCTTGTTCTTTCTCCTTTTCACCATTGACTCTTCTTTATACAATTTCTCATGAAAACAAACACCAAACAACATATACATTTTCTGGAAAAAATATTGAGCCAAAAAAGAATAACTGTGATTCCATTAAATTGATGAAGAATGCCCATGACTTTGCTAGCAAACAAAGACTATGAAACTTACAGTTTCCTGAGAGCAGTAGCCATTTCTGTTTACTTCTACCACTGCACACCTAGGTGCCTAGTATATACTATGGTGCATATTAATGAATATTTGTAACATTAATAATGACATGGATAAAGACTTTATTGATGGTTATAAAAGTAAAGAAAAATGATCATTGTTCTCAGCCTGACACCCCTCTAGTCAATTTCCTGTCCAGCTTAGTTTTGAAGTCTGCCTTTTTATGCACTCAGGCAGACTTGTGTTCTCAGGTTTTTACAACCTTTATTTGTGTGTGTTTGTGGGAAAGGGCACAGATGTGCCTTGACAGGAATGTGGACATCAGAGCACAAATGGAGGGAGTTGTTTCTCCCCTTCCACCACTTAGGTTCTGGGGACTGAACTCAGGTTTTCAGGTTTGGTAAGCAAGTGTCTTTATGCCCTGTGCCATGACTAAGGCCTGATTATCATTTTATAAGATATATTAAACTAGATATAACACCATCTAAGGTAGTATTATATATGTGTAAGTATATAATGGCCATTAAACTTCTGTAGAAAGTGTTCTAAAACTACTTTTCATATCTACTTAAAATCTCCTGTCCCTTTCCATTATTAAAGGTTCAAAAATAAACCTACTAAGCACCATGTTGCCTCTCATTTATTCACTGTCTGGTTACCCATTGGCAGGGTTGGCAGCAAGATTTGGTTTTGCTCCTTCTTGACTTGGTACAGGTCAGACTCTATTCCAGAATTAGCTTGAATTAAAGAAGTATTTAGTATTAAGAAGACAATATACTAGTGCATCATTTTATAAAGATATACAGGATAAGAACGCAAGAATACGAGGACCAATATGCATTTGAAAATTACCATTTTGAAGTTCATTTCTCTTTATTTTTTTCAGTGATTTACAAACTCAAATCATTTCAGCTTACTTAGATATCTTCTCATTCCTTTCTTCACCTTCTCTGTGTGTACACTAAAATGGTAGCAATTGGCTATAGTTAAATTATAAACAGAACCGGCTATACCACTCCTGGGCATATACCCAGAGACTTTACCTGCATGCAATAAGGACACATGCTCCACTATATTCATAGCAGCCTTATTTATAATAGCCAGAAGCTGGAAAGAACCCAGATGTCCCTCAACGGAGGAATGGATTCAGAAGATGTGGTATATTTACACAATGGAATACTACTCTGCAATTAAAAACAATGAATTCACAAAATTCCTAGGCAAATGGTCAGAACTTGAAAATATCATCCTTAGTGAGGTAACCCAATCACAAAAGATCACACATGGTATGCAGTCACTGATAAGGGGATATTGACCCAGAATCTCAGAATACCCTAGACACAATCAGCATATCAATAGATTTCTAAAAAGATGGAAGGAGAGACCCCTGGTCCTGGAAAGACTGGATGTAGGGGAACGCCAGGACAGAGTAATGAGAGGGGGTTGAACGGAGAAAAGAGGGAGGGAAGGGGGCTTATGGGACTTTCGGGGAGGGAGGAAACGGGAAAGGGGAAGTGATTTGGAATGTAAATTAAAAAAATAAAATAAAAAAAAATTATAAACAGAATGAGGAAGGAGAGAACTACTAGGGTAAAATGTAGGAGTCCGAAATTTCATTGCAGTTCTCTTCTCCAGGACCATATGCAAGCAGTGAACAGAGGCACACTGACATAAAAGATAACCCAGTAAGATAAGCCATCATGGCAAAGCATCCAAATCATACTTGGGTCTCAAGTATATTTTTGACCATTTGACTCTGAGTGGCTCTTTGAACTCAACTGTAAGCTTATGTCTAACTAAGACCGATGCTGCCACATTTGAATAAATATGAGATTTCACTTTGATAATACACTTTAAACACTCAGTAGAGTATCTATGTATTTTACCATACAAGAAACTATATTGTTATAACAGAGTAAAAATTATCCATTATGACTGGAGCACCTCTTTAGGTGAGGGGTTGTTGTGATCACTAAGATGACTCACGGTAGCCTGTTGGTTCTATGGTTTAGAACATGCTGAAGTCATGAGGATGAACGGCTGTGCTCTCTAGCCCTGGCTGTGGACAGTTAGAGAAGTTACTCGGATATCTATTGCTAGCCCTGGTTCTCTCTCGAAAGAAATGGTAGCCCACTAAGTCAACTCCTGGGTGAACATGAAGACAGCTGAGTCAAGCTGCACTTAAACTTCTCTGCCCTATCAAAATATATGTTATGAGATAACCATGGTCAAACTTCAGGCTGACCTTAAGACTCAGAGGACATATTCGTCCAGTCCAGCATCCTGATTCCCAAGCTCACACAGTCCAGAAGAAACCCAGCTAGCTAATACAGAGAACAACATGGAAGAGCAAACTTACTTCCCAAGAAATTCCTTAGTTTTGCTTGAGTTTATTGAAGTTTCTGTTATTCTGCCCAAATGGAGCATGGATTATGAATAAATTAATAATCACTTTTTCGCAGATCAAATAATCACTTTAATTGAAAATTTATCCACTATTAGTAGAAATTAGCTAATGCAACTTGGACATGGGCTTCACAAACGTGTTGGCAATTCAGATGTGCTCTTGTATTGCATAAGCTAGAGCCATCTGATAATCATTTCGATCAAAGCACAAAGCACTATTCAAACTATCATAGAGCTTTTGAGATGAAAGTAGGAAGAGAAAGATTCACTGATCTGCCTAATTGCTCTTCTCTGTTATTGAAATTAGCTAACATTTTATCCTTAACAGTAACAATTAGAAAGAGAAACCATTCCATTTGCCAGCTAATTTAAAAGTTATCCACTGTGACATGACTACTGTCTACAGAAAAATAATCAATCAAGTGTTACATTGTTAGCATGAGACTGATTTTTTTTTATCACCAGTGAGTTGCATAGATATGTAACTACTTATTTTCTTCTAAAACAGTGGTTTTGAACCTGTGGGTTGTGACCTCTTGGGGGGTCAAATGGTCCTTTCACAGGGGTTGAATATCAGATGTCCTGCATATCAGATATTTGCCTTACAATTCATAACAGTATCAAAACTAGATTTATGAAGTAGCAACAAAATAATTTATCGTTATTAGTCACCACAGCATTAAGAACATTAGAAAGGCTGATCTAAGGTAAAAAGGCTATTCTAAGAGTCTGTAGCCATATCCTACACAAAGTAGGAATTCAGCTTCATGGGTAGCCTTTTCTTTCTTCCTAAAATAAGTTTCTAATGTTGCCAATATTTCTAAACAGGGTATTTATATTTCATTCCAATTGTTTGCTTTTAACAAAGAAGGGGTTTCCCTTGGATGGTCAGTTTTCTCCTCCCAGTAAGTTTTCACATAGGTAGTTAGGGTGAGAGAGGAGCCAAAGTTACTAGTGGTACTAGGCAATGATATCAGCAGCACCTTGTGACCAACACCAGACATGTTCTGAGAGCTTAACGTGAAAACCCACCACTGCTATTTGTCAGCAAAAACATTGTCAGTTTTCTGCCAGGTTTTTTCATGTGTACTGAGGATTGGCAAGAAGTGGCTTTAGAAAACATTTTATTTTCACTTGGTAATCTTAAAAAAATTGAAAGTTTAACCTGCGTGCTTAATTGTGTTTAGTTCCCAGATACTACGGCCAACTTTTCAGGTCAAACAATAAGCTCTTTAAAACCAAAAGCCCAGTCAAACTCGTGTGACTTATAGTATTCTTACCAGCTACAAAAAGAAAACTATCTGATATAACTTTGGTGTTTCTCGAACCAACATATAGATCCATATATTGTCCCAGCATAAATGGGTGCTTTTCCCATCATGCCATTCATTCTGCCTCTGGTGTAATAAAGGTCTAATGAAGCAGTGTGAACACAGGCTGATAACAAAGTCATGCCCAGAAATTAGCAAGGATTAGTTTATTGCTACACATTTCTTATTAGGTTTTAGGAATGCATTGCTCTCTGAAGAGGCAACTTTACCATATGTAAACAGCAAATGATACTTGTTCTGTATATGATTGTAACAGTTCTGTTTCCTGGTACCATACAAAGGTATATCTCAAAATGCACCCCTAACTGTTTCATCATAGAATTAGAATGTCTTGATAATTTATTTCTTGCTTCTATTTAAACCTTTATTTTTTACCTTATGTGTATGGGTGTTCTGAATGCATTTATGTCTGTATACCATATACATACAGTGTCTGCAGAGGCCAGAAAAAGACATGAGATTCCAAAAACCTGGGGTTAAAAGTGGTCCTGGGTCATCATGTGGGCACTGGGATTCAAAATCAGGTCCTCTTGAACAGCAACCACTGCACTTAACCATTGAGCCATCTCTCCAGTTCTGATAATTAGATTTTAAATAAGCTCTCTAGTTGTATTTTCAGCAGAGTGAAATTTAGGAAGCATTGTGTATTATTATTCAGGGTTCTTTAGAGTAACAGAACTTATAAATTGAATCGATTTCTCCACCTCCCTCTTCTCTGTTTCTCTCTCTTCAATGGCTGGTTGTGAATGGAATAATCGAGTACTTGCTCAGTTAAAAAGGTTGGGTGTCTCAACTGGTCTTTGGTTTATTGTGGGAATCCTGAAGAATCAGGTTCCAATGCCAGTGAAGGAATGGATGTCCTAACAAGGTGAAGGCAAGCAGGCAAAAAGCCAAAACTCTCTTCTATGCCTTTATATAGACTTCAGCAGAAGGTATGGTCTAGATGAAAGGTATAGTATCTTCCTACCCCAAAGGTCTAGACTATAACTAGACTTACCCACTTCAAACTAAGCAAAAAGTCTCTCACAGGTGTGACCTCTATAGCTGTGTTGTAGTTCATTCCAGAGTTAGTCAAATTGACTACCAATAATAGCTATTACAAGTCCAGCCCTGGTCTTCTTGTCACACAATAATATTTTCTTCTGAAATATTAATTCCAAAAAGAAAAATTGAAAAAATTGAAAATTGAAAGAAAACATATATATCTGTACAGGCACATTTTTAACAAAATACAGTTTTTAACAAATATTTATGTCAACTATAATCCTTATTTCTCCAACTTGTCACATGACCTTAGCTGGTACTTGTAGCTACCTTCCTCTACTACCCATTCTGTATTTCTTCCCCCTAAAGAACCTCAACAACTCTTGACTCTTTTCCTGGAGGAGTGACCTATACCTTCATTCCTTATGGGTCTGTACTCTTGGTTATCTTGCCAAATAAATGAGGCTGTTGTGGTTTTCCATTGATTTTAATCATAGGACATGGTAGAGTCAATAGATCCTAAACATCTCTTGAACTCCAGACATAATCTTTTTTTTTACTTTCATTTTTGAGAAGCAATACAATTTCTCCATTGCAATCAGGATTAAACATATCTCTCAACACTGTTATTCCTTTTTTTTTTTTGAATATTGGTTTAAGGGCATTAGAAGACCTAAGTGGTCACATGGAAGTCTGAGCTTTCTCAGATTATGGAATGTTTGTTGTGGCTCTTGGCAGGTGTACTCCTCACTCTGGAATCAAAACTTCTAGGCCAGCAGAACTTAGAGTTATAGGAGCAAGAAGCAAAACCTTCCTAATGGTTCACTGGGGGTGATAATGACTGGAACTGTTCCCTTTTCCACACCTTGATTCATGGACCCATGGATCCTGACTATGCGAGAAACACTACCATATACTGGATGCTGATCCAAAGCATACACTGCCTTCTGGAGAACGCGTCCCAGCCCTATAGGCTGTGGCTACTTAGTTGGTACATTAACTGTTTTCAAAAAGCTATATAACCTTTATCAGGCCAGATTCTTTAGGATGATGATTGTGGGCCTATCGTGGTAATTTTCTGGCTGTGAAGTGAGATCTCTGGTCAGAAGCAACACTATATGGAATACAGTGATGATGGATAAGGTATTCTGTAAGTCCATGGATGGTAGTTTGGTAGAACCATTACTCATGGGAAAGGCAAATCCATAACCACAGTACGTATCTATTCCAGTAAGAACAAAGCATTATTCTTTCCATGGAGGAAGTGGTTCAATGTAGTCAACCTGCCACCAGGTCACTGGCTTGTCACCCTGAGGAATGGTGCCATATCTGGGGCTCAGTGTTAGTCTCTGCTGTTGGTAGATCTGGCACTCAGCAGCAGTCAAATCTAGGCTAGCCTTGGTGAGCAGAAGTTCATGCTGGCAAGTCCATGCATAACCCCACCACAGCCATTTTGTTCTTGGGCCCATTGGGCAATGACAGAATTAGCTGGCAAATGAGGCTGAACATCCAAGAATGGTTCATCCTACTTACTTGATTGATGAACTCATCTTCAGCTGAGATCATCTTTGATGTTCATTTACCTGGGGCACAAGTATCTTTACATCCTTTGCCCATTTGTTGAGATCTATCTGTTTAGTTTTTCCCCCGATGTCTTTTTCACCCATTTTCCAATTATGTTTTCTCCAAGTCCCTGACCATCCAGACAATCTCTTGACTACAGCTCGTGAATCAGTGAACAATCATACATTTGCTTATTTCTCCTTTGAAACAAAATATATGACCATGTGTACTGCCCAGATTTCTGCCCAATGTGAAAATTTCCTTTCACAGGCATCTTTTGGGACTGTTCCAGAAAAGGGTTGTAATGCTACAGCTCTCCATTTCTGGGTAAAGTCTGCATAACATGAAGAACCATTAGTAAAACCAGACATTAATCTTCTCTTCCTCAGTCAACCAATCATAGGGAACATCCCATGAATCAATAGGTGCATACTTTGCAGTATATGGCATTGTAATGGGAGTAGAAACCATAGGCAACTTCTTCTAGTAACTTGCTTTTGTATTGTAGGAACAGCTTGGGCGAGATCACTATATACCACTTCCATTTGAAAGTAGATTGCTGCTGTGTATTATACTTATGATTTGGTGGATCAGATAACAGCCAAATCTGGATGGGCAGCTCATGTAGCATGGGAATTTTTTAAAGGTTCAGTTTTTACTAAGGGCCAATAGCAGGCCAAGTGCTGTCTTTCAAAGGGAGAATAGTTGTCTGTGGGTGATGGTAGAGCCTTGCTGCCAAATCCCAAAGGTCTATTCTGTTATTCACCTATAGGCATCTGCCAAAAGCCCCTAAGGACATCTCTATCTGCCACTGATACAAGTACCATTGGTATGCTGAATTATATAGTTCAGCTGTCTCCTGGGAAGCTCTGCCAGAACCTGACAAATACAGAGGCAGATGCTTGCAGTCAACCATTGGACTGAGCATGGGGTCTCCAATGAAGGAGATGAAGGGGATTGCAGCCCCATAGGAAGAACAATATCAACCAACCAGAACCCCCAGAGCTCCCAGAGACTAAACCACCAACCAAAGAGTACACATGGAGGGTCCCTTGGCTCCAGCTGCATATGTAGCAGAGGATAGCCTTGTTGGGCATCAATCAGAAGAGAGACCCTTGGTCCTGTGTAGGCTCAATGCCCCAGTGTAGGGGAATGCCCAGGAAGGGATGTGGGAGTGGGTGGGTGAATGGGGTAACACCCTCATAGAAGCAGGGGGAGGAGGGATGGGACAGGGGGTTTCCATGGGGGAAAACTGGGAAAGGGGATAACATTTGAAATGTAAATAAAGAAAATATCCAATAAAAATGAAAAGATCTTTAAAAAGAGAAGCCTATATAGTGCCCTAGTCCTCTTGAAAAGCCTTCTCCTGTCTCAGGACCCATACAAAGTTAGTAGCTTTCTGTGTCACTTGTTATATAGGCCAGAGTAACACACCAAATTGAGTGAGATCCAAATAAGTTCCCTAATCACTGGCTCACTTTCTTGGTGGTGATGTACATTAAGTTATCCATCATCTTACAAGGACTCTCTCTGCAGGCCCACACCACTGAGAATTTCATTCCTAAGAATTTCACTGAGATTTAAGGCTCTTGCATTTTGATCAGATTTATTTGCCATCCTGATATGCATATATGTTACCAAGGACTCCAAAGTAGTTGCTTTCTCCTGCGTACTTGGTACAAGCAGCCTAATGTTACCAATATAGTATACCAATGTGATATTTCGTTGGAAAGACAGGTAATAGAGATCCATTCTAAGCTATAGCACAGGTCGGGAAAGTTAATATGTCCTTGAAGCAAAACTGTGAAGGTATACTTCTGGCCCTGCCGAGTGAAAGCAAATTGTTTCTGGTACCTAATAGGTACTGTGAAAAAATGTTTGGTAGATCATTCACTGCATACCATGTACTAGGAGAGGTGTTAATCAAATACAGTCACCACATCTAGAATAGCAGATCCAATCAAAGCCACTACCTGTCTAAGATTTTGATAGTCAGCTGTGATTCTCCGTGATCCACCTGTCTTCTGCACTGGCCAGATGGGAGAGTTAAAGGGTGATGTGGTGGGAACCACCACCTCTGACTGTTTCAAGTGCTTTATGGTGCACACTAATTTTTTGCAGCTCCTCCAGGGAGGGATGTGAATTTTATTCATTATTTCTTTAGCTGAGGCAACTCTAAAGGCTTCCATATAGCCTTTCCAACCATAATAGCCCTCAATCCTGCAGGTCAGGGAACCAATGTGAAAATTCTTCCAATTTCTAAGTACTTCTAATTACAAATCTGAATCCCAATTACACATTCTGGAATTGGAGAAATACCAACAGCATGAGTTTGGTGACCCACTGAACCTACTGTGAGCTGGACTTTAGCCAAAACTTCATTAATCACCTGACCTCCACAAGCCCCTACTTTAACTGGAGGGCCTCAATTATCGCTGTGATAGGCCTGGCTGGGCCTCTGTTTGGAGGAATGTGGACTTTGGATTAGAGAGGCAGTTGACTGCGTCAGGAAGGGCACAGTGGGCTATTATGTCTAGAAGACAGCAGTACTGAGGGTGATTTGAACTGTGGGGTCCCAGCTCAAGAGTTTTCAGAGAAGAAGAATATTAATAAGTGGCCTAAAGATCATTCTTGTGATATTTGGTGAAGAATGTGGCTGCTTTCTGCCCTTGTCCCCCAAAAATACCAGCCTGAGGCTAAAATGGAGAGTTATGGATTGAGAGCTTTAGCAGGGGAGATTTCCAGGGAGTATAGGTTTGACTGTGTTGCTTGGTCACTAGTGGTTACATTTATGCAAATCTATAATGTAAAGAGCATGCAAAATAAGGAAAAAAATACAAAATATACAGTGTGAGGAGAAAGGAGGCACCAGGAAATGTAAAAACAAAAGCCTGATACTAAGTGGAATAAAGGGAGTGGTGACCCCACCCAGCTCAGCTTGTGAAAAGCAATTAAAGGAAATTTAGGGTCAGGCATGGTGGTGCATACCTTTAATCCCAGCACTCTGAAGGCAGAGGCTGGCAGATCGATAAGATTGGGGTCAGCCTGGTGTGTGGAGCAAGTTCCCGGACAGCCAAGCCTAAGCAGTGAAAGAAACCTTCAAAAACAGAAAGCAGAAAGTCAGTGAAGTTAAAATCGAACGAGGGGGTCATGTTCCCGCCCCAGTCAGCAGCAAAACTTGGCATCTTCAGCCACATACTTTTTTTTTTAACAGTTATCCAAATTGATATTTTAATAAAAGATAACAGATATAAGACATCAAGATGAGGTATTCAATCTAAATACAAGCACGTTAAAAACAAAGAACTTTTGTAAAACTGCATAACCTGTTTCCTGAAATCTTTGAGAAAATGTGTATTTAGTAATTCCTTTGTTTTACTTTTGAAAAGATAATATGCAGTAGATAAGATTTTTGCGATGTTATTTTGAGATTTCTTCAGTAAAGGTTATAAATAAGCTCGATGTTAAGGTTTTTTTTTTTTTGTATCGTAGCTGTTGTGAGTTCCAGGTTTTTTTTTATTTTATTTTTTTAATTTACATTCCAAATCATTTCCCCTTTCCCGTTTCCTCCTTCCCCGAAAGTCCCACAAGCCCCCTTCCCTCCCTCTTTTCTCCATTCAACCCCCTCTCCTTTCTCTGTCCTGGAGTTCCCCTACATCCAGTCTTTCCAGGACCAGGGGTCTCTCCTTCCATCTTCTTAGAAATCTATTGATATGCAAATTGTGTCTAGGGTATTCCGAGATTCTGGGTTAATATCCCCTTATCAGTGACTGCATACCATGTGTGTTCTTTTGTGATTGGGTTACCTCACTAAGGATGATATTTTCAAGTTCTGACCATTTGCCTAGGAATTTCGTGAATACATTGTTTTTAATTGCAGAGTAGTATTCCATTGTGTAGATATACCACATCTTCTGAATCCATTCCTCCGTTGAGGGACATCTGGGTTCTGGCTGAGAAGCACCTAAAGAGATGTTCATCATCCTTAGTCATTAGGGAAATGCAAATCAAAACAACTCTGAGATTCCATCTCACACCAGTCAGGATGGCTAAGATCAAAAACACAGGAGACAGCAGTTGTTGGCGAGGATGTGGAGAAAGAGGAACACTCCTCCACTGCTGGTGGGATTGCAAGTTGGTACAACCACTCTGGAAAGCAGTCTGGCGGTTCCTCCGAAAACTGGGCATGACACTCCCGGAGGATCCGGCTATACCACTCCTGGGCATATACCCAGAGACTTTACCTGCATGCAATAAGGACACATGCTCCACTATATTCATAGCAGCCTTATTTATAATAGCCAGAAGCTGGAAAGCCATATACTTCTTGCTTTAGAGTTAAGGGTCAAAGAAAGGGATTATGGAATCTCTCTCTAGGGGTAAGGACAGTCACTGAGGCCAGATATAGGTGAGGGATGTCCCTACGTGGAGGAGGTCTATACAGAGTGGGAAGCAGTGAAAGGTAAAACCTAGATTGCCTTGGAGATGCCAGAGCCCTGGGCTACCTGCAGAGAAAAGCTGCTTAGCAGAGAGTGAAAACAGGCTAAAGGAGAGGTGTGCTGCAGTTAACAAAGCTGGCATGAGTTGGAGATCGGAAGTGAATCTTCACATCAGGCATGGAATTACAGAATCTGGAGTTTACTCTGTTGGGTTTTTGTTGTTTGTTTGTTTGTTTGTTTTTCCTGTCTTACCTTGGCCCATGGGGTCAGGGAGTGGAACGTGGTGGTTTGAATGAACATAGCCCCCTATAGGCTCATGGGGAGTAACACTATTAGGAGGAAGTGTGCCACCTGGGGATGGAGCTTGCGGTTTTTTTTTTTAATTTAATTTTATTTTATTTTTTTAATTTACATTCCAAATCACTTCCCCTTTCCCGTTTCCTCCCAGGACAGAGTAATGAGAGGGGGTTGAACGGAGAAAAGAGGGAGGGAAGGGGGCTTATGGGACTTTCGGGGAGGGAGGGAGGGAGCTTGCGGTTTAAAATGCTTAAGCTACACCCACTGTCACTCTCTCTGCTGCTTACAGATTCAGATGTAGAACTTGTCGTTCCTTCTCCAGCCCCACATCTACCTATAGGCTGCCATCCTTCCCATCATGATGATAATGGGCTAAACTTCTGAGCCTGTAAGCCAGCCCCAGTTAAATGTTTTTCTTCATTAGAGCTGCTGTGGTCACGGAGGCTCTTCTTTAACTAGGATGTATTGATTTAGAAAGAATCATCATCAATTCTTGTCAAAACTGAAACTGGTTTATTAAAGTTTTAGGTTTTCCTGAAATAAGACTATGGTAAGTCTTCCCAACTTGAGGGCACAATGTAAAGGTGTCCTTTGTAGACATCCAGGCCACTGACATGATTTATGTATTTTCTTGGTACCTCTACTTGGTCCCAGCAAGTATTGAAGAAAGTATCATTTATTAGGTGACTTCTGTCCCTCAAATACAAATGAGGACTATTCTTTTAGCTTAAGAAGAGTGAGATTCATGCCCACTTACAGTGGATCAGTGTCCCTTATCTGTGTCTTCCTATTTATTTTGCACAGAATTGCTGAGCCTCTGTAATGAGCAAAGTACTAGGCAAAACATTAACAAGAATCCCGAGCTGTATAAGACACATTCTCAAAGGCGATTAGAAACACTTGAACTCAGTGATGTAAGCTGATGTGCTGAGAGATGCTGAGCTCAGCATCTAGGTGATTCTGCTGTGAGCTGAGTAATGGATTAGAGGCGCTTGAATGCCATCATGAGGGATGAAATGTGGCCCTAAACTTTTACACTGTAACATGATATTGCAAGACTTTTTGAGGTCCAGAAATTAGAGAAAGAGTCTATGAATGGGTCTAGTTTACATCTTTTGTCAAGGATAAGATTTTGCATCCAATGGAGAATAGTTGAGCTGACTTCTAGGAGGTACCTCTTCTTTCCCATTTTATCATTTTTTATTTGTGTAGGTATGAGAATCTAGAGGAGAAACAACAGTGGGAACAGACTGTCGAAATAACACCATACTCCTTGTTTGCCTATCTGTGCTTGAGCATGTTTTAGCCTCGAAATCTAAAAGGAGTGAATTATATAAGTGGAAGTAGTCCCTGTTTCATCTGCCCCATCCCATTCTGGGTGTGTTTGTGTGTGTGCATTACTAGAATTTTTAAATAGGAGTGCATATTCTAAATATCTGTTTATTATTTAATATATATCCACATATTTTGATGGCAGATGATAGCCTATTGCTTATAAGTAAAACCCAGTAACATCAAGTTATATCTAGTCTTACTGAGTACCAGAATACAGATGACTGTGGCCACATATGATTTAAAGAACTGCATTTATCCACATATTTTGATGGCAGATGATGGCCCATTGCTTGTAAGTAAAGCCCAGTAACATCAAGTTATATCTGGTCTTACTGAGTACCATAATGCAGATGACTGTCACCACATATGATTTAAAGAATTACATTTTACATGGAAATTTAGGAAGGTCCCTTAGAAGGAGCCAGATGTTGGTTGGCTAGTGGAGTTTTCAATGTAATGCCTACAGTCAAGTCTCATAGTAGGCAGACTGTCTGAGGTCTTGTTGTTGAGGACAAACTTTTACTGTTCTTTAAGCACAGAGATTTATTCCCATTTGCAATGTGAACTAAAAAAATGATTAAAAGATGAAGTGGATTAGTGGTTTGCTGACAGAAAGATTCAGGGCAAACCTTACTTTTCCCTGATCAATGATCTCCAAGTGAAATTTGCCTAGTAAATGCCTAATAAAGGTAAGAAATTGGCCTTCTACCTTCCCTTGAGTCAAACTTTCTAAATGCCTTTCTATGAAATTATTATATCAAATCATGTTATTTTTGTTTTTGGATCTGTATAAAGCTATGAAAAGACACATTTAATAAAATGTCTTTAGAGAAATCACAATCAGCATTTCTAAGGGAAGAACAATTGTGGGAGGGAAGATTCTTTTCAGTGAGACAAGAACAATGCCAAGCTCTGATTTTCAAAGAACTGGTTTAAATGAGGAACAGAAATGAGCAGAGGGGAAATATACCAAAAGTTGTGAAATGTTCTGAAGTTTCTCTCAAGAAAAGAAACTATATCATAAGATTTGACAGGATATAGGAAAGGGAAGAGAGGAGAGAAGAAAGAAGAGGGGAAAGGGGGCCTCATTTATTTGCATGAGAGCCAAAGTCATCTTCTACCTCTTTGCCTCATTCTGGATCAAGACCTTGGTTGTATGATTTCTACAAACAATAAACATCCTGTCAATCTCATGGTAGTAAACATGTCTATCACTTTGGTTGCAATAACCTGTCCATTTGATGTACAGAATCAGCCAGTTCTGCCCAATTTTAAAGCACTCAGTCTCCCTGTAACCATGTACTTGTCCCAGGGCCATGGAATGAATTGCCTCGTTTCTTGAACAGACAGTATTTTGGGTTTCTCAGCTCTGCTGGACCACTGACAACTCTACAGTCTTCTCTTCCTTTTGGAAAAAAAATGCAGTTATGGACCCTTTGTTGATGTGTTGACTCCTACTTTCATTGTCCTTCCATGCTTACCACGCCTCTTCCTGTAGATCATGGTCATAGTGGTCTTTGTGTCTCTGTCACACACACACACACACACACACACATGCATGTAAATTATAATGCTCATCTCTAGGGAAAACGAATTCTCCCTTTCTCCAAAGTCATTATCTGCCTATAGCTTTTCATCTGGTACTGGGACCCTGTGTGATGTCCCCCATCGACCCTGCAATGTCAACAGTTGGTGCTCTCATTGTTTAGGTGTTACTTAATTCGCCAAGGTGTTGAGATTTCGTGAATCTAGTTTTCCTGTCCTATGTAGAAGACTCCGTCAGGCTGCAGACTTCCTGGTCATCTGATTCTTACAAACATTCTGCCTTTTCTTCTGTGATGTCCCCTGAGCCTTAAGTGTAAGGATTGTGTTGTAGATGTCTCAACAGGGGTTGGACAGTACAAGGACAGTTCTGTACATTTTGACTAGCTGTGTCTTTTATGTAATTGTCTCCATTTAGTGTGAAAAAGGAAGTTCCTTTGATAAGGGATGAAAGTTTCACCTATCTGTGGGTTTAAGGATAACATTTAGAATGTCATTAAGAGTTATGCTGGTTTAAGAAAGTAGCAGTAGTAGGTTCTCTTTGAGATCGATGACCCCACTAGCCACAGGCTTTCCAGTGTCAGGTAGGTAGGCTTATTGAGTTATCTCCTCCTCTGGCACCTGGCCTGATACTTTCTGGTATTAGGGAACTTAGCGCTCAGGGAAGAGGCTTTTGGGTCAGATCCAGCTTGATTCCTCTGAGTTCTGTGCCCAAACTATCTGATGTTTTCAGCAATAGGAACTGACCTTTGAAGGGCAAGAACAATAGCCTGAATTATTTTGATGTCTTATTTAAGCACCAACTGTTACCAATAGTCCTCTAAGATTAATCACATGCATTTTTCAAGTAGGCTATGCTGAAGCAGATGAAAACTCTGAGGAGAAGAGAAGGTTGAAGTGACAGTAATTGAGTCTCTCATTGAGTGTTTGGTGTAGCCGTGGATCTCCAGCATGTTTCCCTGTCATAAGCAAGTCCCAAATGAGAGCTCTCAGCAGACCTACGTCTTCTGTGGACTCCAGTGTACTGATTCTTCTCGCATAGTCAGTCACCCAACCCTACACACACACACACACACACACACACACACACACACACACACACACACACACAATTTATTAGAATAGTTCACAGGCTGTAGTCCTGCTAGTTTAACAATGCTTGTCTACCAACAGAGAGTCTAAGAATCTGGTAGCTCTCTGGCCAGCAGGGCTGGATGTCTCAGCTGGTCTTCAGTATACACCAGAATCCTGGAAAAGTAGGCTCTAATGCTAGTGAACGAATAAACTTGTCAGTGAGAGAATAAACTTGTCAGTGAGAGTAAAGGCAAGCAGGCTGAGGTAAAGAGACTAACCTTCCTTTTCCCATGTCCTTGTATAGGTTGCCTGAAGAACATGTGGCCCAGATTAAAAGTAGATCTTCCCAGCTCCAAAGATTTGGATTAAAGGTGGATCTCCCCAATGCAAAAGATGTAATTAAGGAAAATTAAATCCCTTACAGGTATAGCCAGTACTCTGGGTTTTAGTTAATTCCATATGAAGTCAAGTTGAGAGCCAAGAGTAGCCACTACAACTCCTGACGTTTCAGCTGTTTTCTATGAAATGTGCCCTCAAAACTGGAGACAAAGGAATGGAGACATAGCCTTAGCCTTCTAGGAACTGAAGGGAACCCTATACCTAGGATTTACTTCACATTGTGTATATGTTTGTTTTATCTTGTTCTAAGTTTTATTATCCAAATATCTTACAAGTTTAATTAAAAATATTTAAAACAAAACCATCAATTTTTGTATGTATATATATACGATATATATATAAAATAATAAGATATATAGATATATTAAATATAATATATACATAAATATTATATTTATATATATATATATATATATATATATATATATAAATCACGGATGACAGTAAGGTCTTCACAGGAGAGTGAAGCAAGACTGACCGTGTTGAGTAAACATGCATGAGGAACTTCTTGTATACTTGGAACCTTTCAAAATATTCTTGATACGTTAACCTGTTCAATCCATATAGCCAATGTGAGATTATTAGGTTCTTTAAATTAAAAGTGAAACACAAAGAAGTTTAATAACATGCCCAAGACTTTTTAGATGTGAATATTGCAGTACTTGGATCCAGATAGTCTAGCTGTGCACATTCAAGCAGAGCGGAAGTCAAGCCTCTGGATTCCATTGAGATGAACCAGTGACATCAGTCTCTGGCAATGCTTACAGCAGACGATGTGTTTGACATCTCTCTGCCTCACCGGCCCGGCCATGTAACACAGTGACTGGCCATATTTAGTCACTTATTGATATATGTGACTCTTTAATGAGTCCCACAGATTGAAACCATTTTGCAAAAGAAAGAAGAATAAAGATTTAAAAGCAAAACAGAAATCTCTGGTGCTTAAATCTGTTGGAGCACCTCATTCACTCAATATTCTAATTAGTTGCCAGGACCTGATTAGGTAAAAAGCTGGTGAGCATGATCTTCTCTGAAGGAGGACTGAGATAGATAAGATTCTTTCTTTCTCAGATAACTTTTTTTTCTGAGTGGCCCTGGCTGCCCTGGAACTCTTTCTATAGTCCAGGCTGGCCTAGATCCGATATTCAACTTGCCTCTGCTTCCCAATTCGATGGTAGCAAGATAGACTACTGTGTCTTACACTGGGCAGAGCCTGTGTGTGTGTGTGTGTGTGTGTGTGTGTGTGTGTGTGTGTGTGTGTGTGCTGTGTGTGTGTGCTGTGTGTGTGTGTGTATGTGTGTTTGTGTGTGTGTGTTTTCTCAAAGCCCTGCCTTCAAGGTGACATACCTCCTCCAACAAGACCACAACTCCTGATATTACCATACCCTGCGCCAAGCATGATTGAATCACCACAGCAATAAAACAAATAAAAGGACAATGGGTACTGGACAGTAAAGATGGGGGCTCAACAGTTAAGAGCACTGACTGATCTTCCAAAGGTCCTGAGTTCAAATCCCAGCAACCACAACCATCTGTAACAAGATCTGATGTACTTTCCAGAAAGTGGATCAAAACACCCATGGCTCACAGCCAACCAATAGGATGAGAATAGGATCCCCAATGGAGCAACTAGAGAGAGGACCCAAGGAGCTGAAGAGGTTTGCAGTCCCTCAGGAGGAACGATAATATGTACCAACCAGTACCCCCAGAGCTTCCAGGGACTAAACCACCAACCAAAGAGTACACATGGAGGGACCCACAGCCCCAGCTACATATGTAGCAGAAGATGATCATTTCAGACATCAATGAAAGGAGAGGCCATTGGTCCTGTGAAGGCTCGATTCCCCAGAATAGGGGAATGCAAGTCAGGAAATGGGGGGGGTTGTGAGCAGGGGGAGGGGGATAGCATAGGGGGTTTTCGGTGGGGTAATGTGGAAAGGGGTTAACATTTTAAATGTAAATAAAGCAAATATCTAATAAAAAATAATAATAAAAAATCTGACTCCCTCTTCTGGAGTATCTGAAGACAGCTACAGTATACTTACACATAATAAATAAATCTTTTTTTTTAAAAAGGACAATTCTGTTTTTTATTGTGTTTTTTTTGTTGTTAATCATTTCATTTGTTTACATCTCAAATGATACCCCCTTCCCAGTTACACCTCCACAGCCCCCCATTCCATCTGTCCGCTCCCCTCTCCCTTTTATCTCTATGAGGGTGCTTCCCCATCTACCTACCCACTCCTGCCCCCACTGCTCCTCCATCCCCCTACACTGAGGCATCAAACCTCCTCAGGAACAAGGGCCTCCCCTCCCATTCAGACAAGGCCATCCTCTGCTACATATGTACCTGGAACCATGGATCCCTCCCTGTACACTCCTTGGTTAGTGGTCTAGTCCCTGGGTGCCCTGGGTGGTCTGGCCAGCCTACGTTGTTCTTCCTATGGGGTTGCAATCGTCCTCTGCTCCTGCATTCCCCCAGCTCAGTCTGATGGTTGACTCGGAACATCTGCATCTGCATCTGCATCCTGCATTCCCCCAGCTCAGTCTGATGGTTGACTCGGAACATCTGCATCTGCATTGCTCAGGTGCTGGCAGAACCTCCCAGAGAACAGCCACACCCGGTTCCTGTCAGCAAGGGCCTCTTAGCAACAGGAACAGTGTCTGGGTTTGGTGTCTGCAGACAGGATGGATCTCCAGGTGAGGTGGTTCCCGGATGGCCTTTCCTTCAGTCTCTGCTCCGATTTTTGTCCCTGTCTTTCCTTTGAAGAGGAACATTTCTGGGTTAAAAACTTTGAGATGGGTAGATGGCCCCATCTCTCACTGGGGGCAGTGCCTTTCTACTGGAGCTGGTCTCTATAGGCTCAATGTCCTCTTCTCTAAGCATTTCAGCTAAAGTTATCCCAGTAGGGTCCTGGGAACCTCTGCTTCCCTGGTGTCTGGGACTCTCCAATGGTTATCCCCATTTCCTCATCCCCCACTGCTACATATTTTTTTTTTCTTGAACCTCTGTACCTCTCTCTTGTCCCTTCCACTACCTGATCCTGCCCACCTTTTTTCCTTCCCTCCCAGGTCTCTGCCTCCTTCTACCTCGCAGGAAAAGTCACATTTAATGTTGAAAATTAACATATGCATTATTGTCTAGATCATAAAACAGTTTTCACAAATCAATAAGAAAATGAGAAACCAGTATGTAAATGGTAATGGGTGACAGGCATACAATTGACCCTAGGGTTGAAGCTTCAGCAGTATTTGTGTATGTATCCACATTTACTATGGTCTGAAAACAACAAAAAAAGAACATTTATAAAGTATTTTTTTCTGCCCTGCTTCTGAGTTATCAGTGTTTTACTGTCCTCCCATCTTTATGTGTAACCAACGATGATCCAAGTCTCCATTAGACTCGACTCAGGCTTCTTTACCTCATTTTTGGCCCCAATATCATGTTGATTCCACTCAGGAAGGCATGATCTTACCATACAGTTCCTTGTACATATAATTTTGTCTGTCTGTTTTTACCACATACCAGAACCCAAGTTATTAGGCACTGAGCTATACGGCCTATGAGAAATCATGAATCCTGCATGGTCTGTTCTAAGCTCTGTTCTGTCTCTTCAGCTTTTTCTTGGCAATGGTTTAGAAGTCTCCTGGTTTAGACTAAGAATCTCCCTTGTAAAAGACAATTGAAAGAAATAAAGGGTCGAAATGATGATTAACAGAGTTCATATGAATGACAGTAAGAAAATACAACTCTTGTAGCTCAGAACTGGGACTGCAACGTCCTCCTCCTCCACCTATTCTTCCTCCCCCTCCTCCTTTTCTTGCTCCTCCTCCCCCTCCTCCTCCCTCTCTTCATTCTCTTCTATCTTTCTGTTTTCTTTCTCTTCTCTTCTCTTTCTTTTTCTCTTTTGTTTGTACTTTTCTATTCCTCCTCCTTCATCTTGTTTATCATCACAGCCAGAGTTTTGAGTTTTCCACTGGAGGGCGTAAGCTCCGCTGCTATTTTGAGACCACCAAAGATTTTATGTCTAACCTAAATCGCCTCTGACTTAATTTAATGCTGTTTTATTTTATTCCGTTCACCATGAAATCATAAGTTTCAATTTTATGCATTCTTGCCTTACACCTGAAAACAGAGATTTAGCTGCTCCACAATTGGATTGCCTAGCTTAAACAACCCTGAAAAAAATCCTCATAAATGAATTTACATTCTGTTTGAGGAATGATATATCTCACACTATAACTTCGTCTGATTGATGCTTTCACAATATGTCAATCTTTCATGGTTTTCTGGGTATGCATTTTGCCCTCTACTTATTTGCTTTGAGTCAGAATGACGTTTAGTTTTACTGTAAACACCATTCACAATGGTCACCACATACACTCAGAACATGTGGATCTTTTTTTTAATTTACTTTACAAATCATTTCCCCTTTCCCGTTTCCTCCCTCCCCGAAAGTCCCATAAGCCCCCTTCCCTCCCTCTTTTCTCCATTCAACCCCCTCTCTTTACTCTGTCCTGGTGTTCCCCTACATCCAGTCTTTCCAGGACCAGGGGTCTCTCCTTCCATCTTCTTAGAAATCTATTGATATGCGAATTGGGTCTAGGGTATTCCGAGATTCTGGGTTAATATCCCCTTATCAGTGACTGCATACCATGTGTGTTCTTTTGTGATTGGGTTACCTCACTAAGGATGATATTTTCAAGTTCTGAGCATTTGCCTAGGAATTTCGTGAATTCATTGTTTTTAATTGCAGAGTAGTATTCCATTGTGTAGATATACCACATCTTCTGAATCCATTCCTCCATTGAGGGACATCTGGGTTCTTTCCAGCTTCTGGCTATTATAAATAAGGCTGCTATGAACATAGTGGAGCATGTGTCCTTATTGCATGCAGGTAAAGCCTCTGGGTATATGCCCAGGAGTGGTATAGCCGGATCCTCCAGGAGTGTCATGCCCAGTTTTCTGAGGAACCGCCAGACTGCTTTCCAGAGTGGTTGTACCAGCTTGCAATTCCACCAGAAGTGGAGGAGTGTTCCTCTTTCTCCACATCCTCGCCAACAACTGCTGTCTCCTGTGTTTTTGATCTTAGCCATCCTGACTGGTGTGAGATGGAATCTCAGGGTTGTTTTGATTTGAACATGTGGATCTTAGAAAACACTTTACTGAAAAGTGACTAAAACAGACAGTGTCATAACTCAAAAGTGAGCCCTGCCTATTCTTGGTCCTATGGAAGCACAAACATTGCTCTCCCAGACTCTACCCTTTCTCTATGGCAATGTGGCCAGCAGGTTGTATAGAGCTTTTTCGTGTAGACTCTTCTTGGAGGCATTTAGTCTTCTGTGTGCCTCTGAAGTTACAGTTAATAAAAGAGCAATGCCTGTACGGCTTTAATCACTGCTGGTTGAGAACACTGCCCTGTGAATTATGTCTAGGATAAGAGAAGTTAACATAGCAAAGTGCTTTTTCTTACATTTGTTATAGCTTTAGCTGTAGTAAGAAACTATCATGCCATGAAATAACAGTTGTGCATAATATTTTAATACTAGCAACCTTCATAAGTCATGTCAAGCTAAAAGACAACTGGCACCATATGAAAAACTAAATCACAAGAATTATTTAATATGCTCGTTAATGTGTAGAAAGAGCTGCTGGCTAATGTTATGTATCCAAAATCTATTTCTCCATGTCAGTAAGAAAAATATGCTATCACAAAGACTATCCCATGGAATTTGGAGGGAGTGGCCTTCTCCCCCATTACCCAACCAAAATAAAGGAATGGATGAATGGTACATCACCTGAAAAGAAATTATTCATTTCCATAGACAGTATGATAGAACGATGTTACTTTTAAAACAGTCAGTCAGTGCCCATTAAGGAATATTAGCATCTGGGCTGCCCCCAAATCCCTTCTATGTAAAAGAGAAAGAATTCCCATATTGGTAAACCCTCTCTAACATCCTTTTTAAAGATTTGTTCTATCACTCTGATTTTAATTCTGTTATAATTAAAAATCCAATTTAGCAAGGCTGACTCTTTCAAGTATCCCCACTTATTACCAAAGAATAATCAACTTTCTTTTAAACAAAAATAAATGAAATGTGAAATATTCAAGTGAGTTGCATATGTATAGTTGGTTACAGTGGAACTAGGCTTGCTGTAGAACTTGATTAGTGTTTCCTTTGACTTTTTATCAACAGGCCCCTTGAGGAAATCAGAGTTAGTGACACAGAGCTAAGCTTCCTAGCATGCAGTTCACAGTTGATTTACTTATATTCTGCATAGAAGTGGTTGTCTTTGAGGGGAGTAGTTTGTTTAGTTGTTTTAATTAACTAATTAATTAGTTCTTCTCTTTTCATACATTACATCTGGAACACACTTTTTCCTCCCTCCACTCATCCCATTCTATCCTTTATCTCTCCTCTCCCATATATCCATGCCTCCTCCTTTTCCCTTTAGAAACTAGCAAGCCTCTCAGGTATATCAACTAAATATGGCTTAACAAGTTACAATAAGACTAGATATAAACCACCTTATCAAGGCTGAACAAGACAACCCAGTAGGAGGAAAAGAGTTGAAGGATCAGGTGAAAGAGTTAGTGATGCTCTCACTACCATTGTTAAGAGTCCTATGAGAACATCAAGGATACAACCATAACCCATATTTAGAGGACCTACCTCCGAGCTGCGAAGGCACCATAACTGTGATTGTTGCTTCAGTCTCTGTGAGCCCCTATGAGACCTAAGTACTTGATTTGGTGGCCTCTTGAGGTATCCTTGACCCCTCTGACTCATACAATCCCTCTTCCGTGAGGTTCTCTGAGCTCTGCTAATATTTGGCTGTGAGTCTCTGCACCTGTTCTCAGCTGCCTCTATGATGACAATTGGATTCCTCACTAATCTATGAGTACAACAGAATATCATTAGGAATCATTTCACTGACCTATTTTTTCTTTTGCTAGTTCTGTTTGGTTTTATCCCAGGTCTTTGGGCTATCTAGCCCCTGGTTTCTGGCCATCCAGACAGTGGTAGGCATGGATCATGACATGGGTCTCAAGTTGGATCAGTCATTGGTTGGCCATTACTATCAGTTCTGTGCCACCTTTACCTCACCATATATCTTTCAGGCAGGACAAATTGTATGTTGAAAGTTCTGTGTCTGGGTCGGTTTCTCAGTTTCTCCATTGGAAAACTTGCCTAGGTATAAAAGATGGCCAGTTCAGCTCCTTATCCCCCAGTACTAGGAGTCTTTGCTAGGGTCACCCTTGTAGATTCCAGGTAGTTTCCACTGCACCTGATTTCTATATTGACCCCCAAGCATACCCAAATTTCAGCCAAGTCTCCCAGTACTCTCTTCCTCCATCTCTTCCTGTCCCTTCTGATATTCCTAATTCCTATCCCCACTCATCCCAGTCTACCTACTAAATCTATTCTATTTTCTCTTCTTAGAGAGATCCATGCATCTCCCTGTTTGCCCTCCTTGAACCCTCTTTGTTACTTAGCTTCTCTGAGTCTATGGATTGATTTTTGTCATGATAATCCTTTACTTAACAGCTAATATCCACTTACAAGTGATTGCATAAAATGTTTGTCTTTGCGAGTCTGTGGTACCTCACCAGGATGACTGTTTCTAGTTCCATCCATATGTCTGCAGATTTTATTATGTGAAATAGTTTTAACAGCTGAGTTATACTCTATTGTGTATATACACCACATTTTATTTATTCATTCTTTGGTTGAGGGACATCTAGGTTTTTTTCAGTGTCTGGCTATTATGAATAGAGCTGATATGAACACAGTTGACCAAATGTCCTTGTGTTAGAATAAAGCATTTTTTGGATATGTGCCAAAAAGTGGTGTAGCTGGGTCTTGGAGTTGACTAGTTCCCAAATTTGTGAGTAACTGCCATATTCCACAGTGGCTGTACAAATTTTCACAACCCCCAGCAATGGAGGAGTGTTCACTTTGCTCCACATCCTCCCCAGCGTGAAGTGCACAGTCTACTTACTTACATTCTGCATATGGCGGTGAATGAAGTGTAGGGATTTATTTTTAATTATGTATAGGTCAGTCTGTCTTTTGGTGGTGTGTGCTTATGAGTACAGTTGTCAACAAATCCATAAGCGAGCATCAGATACCCTGGTGTTATGAACTATTGGGAGCTTTCTAGATACAGGAAACCAAACTCTGGTCCTGTGCAAAATCTCTGAGTCACTTCCACCTTCCTGGATGAAGCAACTTTGATGATCTGTTGTATTTCCAATCAGTTCTAGCATGTCTCAGTAGATGTTTATGAAAGCAACAGCTTGTCATAATAAAATTAATTGCAAAGAAGAGAAAGGTTTTCCCTTAGAAACTTAACGATTAACTTTAAACATGAAAACCTTTGAAAAATGCTCATGACTGAAATATAAAACAAGAAATACAAAGATTAAATCACTTTACTAAATTAATATTCTCTGCAGTCTGCTTTATTCTTTCTTTTATTAAGAAGAGATTTTTTTTCATTCAATATATTCTGATCACAGTTTCCCCTCTCCCAACACCTCTGACATTCTACTCCCTCCTCTCCCATCAGTGTACATGCCCTTTGAGTCTCAGAAAACAAACAGGCATCTCAAGAATAACATTAAAATTAAATTAAAAGATAAAACAAAACAAGCAACTTGGGATAGGATGAAGCAAACAAATAGAAAAACAAAGAACCACAGAAAAATCACAATATATCAGGTAGATGCCTAGACACACACATTCCTACACATAAGAATCCCCTAAACACACAAAACTGGAAGCTATAATGTATACCTTAAGGACCCATAAGATTAAAAACCAGAATTCCCTGTCAAAGATTATAAGACAAAGGACTTCAGAGCTGCCATTGAGTTCATTTTGTGTTGGCCTTTTCCTGCTGTGTATGCTTTCTTTGTATCTCCAACGAACTCCTTTGGAGAGAACTGATTTTTCATTTGTAAGTGCTCCTCAATTGGATATAACTTCTGTGTTAGGGATGGGGCTGTGTGCACTCCTCCTGTCAGGGCTGGACTCCACCTGGTACAGACCTGAGCAGTGCCTGTGCATGCTACCAGAGTCTCTGTGATTCTTCTCCGTAGGTCCTGCTGTGTTTAGAGGGCTTGTTTCTCCTCTGTCTCTCACAGTATTTCCATCTCCTCTAGTGAATGCTTCCCTGATCTTCCCACCATATTTTATTTATTCATTCTTTGGTTGAGGGACATCTAGGTTTTTTCAGTGTCTTTGAGAACAATTTATTTTTCAGGGATTTGAGGGAGATATCCTTTTATGACTGACTATTCCAAGGTCTCTCGCTCTCTGCATAATACGTGGACTGTGGCTGAGTGTTTGTTCCCATTTGCTGCAGGGTGGGGGGACTTCTCTGGTGAGGGCTAAGTCTTCAAGTGCTATGTCGAATGAGTATGGAGAAAACAGACCACCATCTATCATTCCTGATTTTAGTCAGGATGCTATGGGTTTCTTGTGAGTTAACTTTCTTATGTTGAAGTCCCAACATGCTGTTCTTGACTGTCCAACTCCTTTATCCAAAAGTGATCCCTGTATGTTTCCTTCTTGTATAGATTACAATATATTTTCTAGGATTATGTGTAAATGGAGCCTCTCAATACTCGTTTTGTTTAGCTCCACTCACTCAGCACAACTACCTTAACATCTATTTGCCAAGGTGAAGGTTTAATAGTTTATTCCATTTGTTTCACCATTTATCTACTGGTTGGCATTTGTTGTTTATGTTTGTACTATTACCAAAACAGCTTTATGATTATGCATGAGCCTTTATTGAGTCATTGCTTTCATTTCTCTTCAGTAAATATTTAACAAAAAAATTGCTGGGCTATCTGATGGGTCTATATTGAATATTTTAAGAACTGTCAAACTGTTTGCCAATAGTTTAGCAATTTATATTTCTAGGAAGTCCCAATGTTGTTCTCATCCTTGCCAATACGTAATGCAAGATTTTAAAATTTGTCATTCTAGTAGATGCATAACTGTATCTTACTATCATTTTAATTTTTTATATGCTAAAGAATGAAGTGACATTAAGATATAGTTCTGATTTGGCACAGTGTTGATTTGGGAATTAAGATATAAGTATAATTTAAGGCAGATATTTTATAAGGACTCTGAAGTTAAAAATCAAATGATAAATATGAAAATTTGGTGCCTAAGTTTTTGAAATCCAGAGGCACTGAGAATAACATTGCTGGAAACTACTAAGGTTATATAAACCTGAGCCTCATTAAGATAGAGGCAGATAATATATTTTGAAAACTGCACAAAATTCATCCTCAGATAACTAAATTAGTCTTTGAAGATGGAGAGAATCCTCTACAAATTCAAATCAATTTCATGAATGATTCAATAAAACTGACAAGGACTTTGGTTATCCAAAACTTCCTAACCAGATTGAAAACACATTAATCATCTTCTATGGACATATGACCCAAGGGAAAGGAAGCAGTGTTAATGTGGCTTGGCACTAGGAAAGTGCTGGCCAACTTTTATAATTCATTCTCCTTTTGTAACACAAGCAAGTAAAAATGGAGCGGTAATAGGTCTGCTCTCCTGAGTTTAGTTATGAAAGCATGTTTAAGCCATTATCTAAGAGTATAATTATGACAAGGTGAAGCATTAATTTAGGGGCTTTTGGGTGTGTGTGTGTGTGTGTGTGTGTGTGTGAGGGGAGTTGGGAAACTGGGATATCCAAATCCAATTGAGTTTCAAAGGAAAGCAGTATCAGCTAATTTTGAGATAAATATATGTATTCTGGGTCTCTAAAGAGACCCTGTGATCTTAGAAATCATACTAATGAGCTTTTGAGTGAGATGTGTTCCGTTAGGGTCCAGAACCACCCCCTCCATGATACCTCCTTGTGTTCCATAGTCTGAAACCTGGGGACTAAACTCTCTAGAGTTTTGCTAAAATATGTAAGTTTAATCCCAGCAAGGGTTCATCCATAAAGAGTCCCAAAATACAGAGTTAAAGTTGGCTTTTTTCCAACAATAAGAGGCAAGAGACTCTTCAGACAAGGACAGAAGGTCTACGGTGTCTTCTGCCAGAGTTTTAGGGAGGGAGTGACCCTGAGTCTCAGTACCCCTGAATGTCCTGACTACCTGATGACAGCCGATGCATTCTCTCACCTCTATCCCTCCATGGGATATAGTTATATTTTTAAATTTGAACTTTCCCTTTTACTCACGAATGGATAGCAGCCTTTCCAGTGAGGCCTGTGAACATCTCAATATGCATTCAGCCTCTTCATTAAATACCTTCTTGAGAAAACAAGCAGTGTTTTTTGAATTCCTGTGAAACTGTAATAGATATACTCCCTAAATGTATGATGATTTGGGCAACTTCTATCTGTGTATGGTCTCTGCTTAAAGTTTCACATGTAGATCTTCTGCAGTGTTCTTTCCTGTACTGATGGTTAACAGAAGCACAAGCAGTAGCCCGTTCTAGCTGTCTCATGGCACAAATTTTCATTTTGGAAAAGATATGCTCTTTGTGAAAATAAAATATGGTAAAATTTGCCTGGAATAAATGTCTAAATTACTGACAAGTTCTGATCCTTATCTGGCATAATTATATTGTTATCTATATTTTTTTTATCAGGGAGAGATGGACAAGGAAGAAAATTGTACTGAAGGCCTTGTACTTACCTCTTTTACCCACAGTAAAAATCATTTCAGAGAAATTTCCCATAACAGCAATCCTGATGTAGCATCAAAGGTCCAGAGGGAAATATATGCCACAAAGTGAGACAACAAATGACCAGATTCTGTCTCCAAAAGAATATTTATTGAAATCAATAAGAGAAAACACAAAGAAATATTTACAATGAGCAAATTTTACCAGTGCTTTGGTTAACGCCTTCTAACTTCATTAAGACTCAATTCAGAATTAAAAATATTTAGGACTTCTAATTTTACTCCATATAATCCATTTAGGATTGATTTTTGATTTTCTGTGAAACTGTAATAGATACAATCTTTAAATGAGAAGACTATTTAGGAAACCTCTTGTATCTGCATACAGTATATGTTTTACAGTTTTACATTTTTGAAATATGCATATTTTACATGACATATTTCATTGAAATTTTAATCACTTTCTTGAGCCTTTAAAGGAGAAAATATACATTCTTATGAGGCTGGTTATGTGCACTATGGAATTAAATATTGACAGTGAGAAAATGGTGCCACTTGAAAGCTATAAAAATGTTAATTACTGAAAGTATTTGAGAAGTAGAAAAGAAAGGCAGCTCTTAGGAGGTCTTGTCTAGAAATGGGGCTGCGGGCTGATTTGTAAAGTTTCTCCTGACATGTTAGCTTCCATTTGTTGCTGCTCATGACAGACATTCAAGACAAAGATTAGATAATGATATCAGGCAACGTAATGTCAATCAAACTTGTAACCTGAGTGGGGACAAATGCAGAATCATCCATGCCATGATTCCGTATGAAAGGGCTCCACTTTAACTCTGGAATTCACCCTCAAGTTAATATCTACCGATCTTGTGATACACATTTAAGTGAAACAATTAGGGATTGTTTCTTCTTAGCTTTCAACATTGTTTCAAGGTTCATGTCAAAAATATAATGTCACCAAATCATTTTGAAAGAGGCTAATCATCATAGAACATATACTACCGTACACTAGATAGACTGTTCTGGAGACTGGAATGGCATTTCCTATAAGGCTTAATTAACTCCAACTGCTTTCATGAAAAGGAAAATCCTATAGTCACAGTGAGATGACTGAACTGTCCAGAAAGTATATTGGTAATAAATTGGTGTTAATGGGAAAAATCTTACAGAGCAATATGTTTCACATGGTTTTGTTAGTATTAAAACCACATATGCATTTATGTGTATATGCAAATAAGTATATTAGCCTAGAAAAAATAGCATATCAAATTGCTAAAGCTATCCTATCTAAGACACAGTGGGGAATCAGTTGGGCATTTGCTCTCTGTGTCATTCCAGTGTCCATGTATGTGGGTTCATATAGACATGTATAATATTTAGTGATGACCTTGGGGGTAGACTTCAAATTCTTTGCATTTTTTGGTGGTGTTAAGCTTGAAATATAAACAAGTCTGCCACATGTGAGTTTCATTTAATATACTAATATATAATAAGCATAAACATCCATATCAGAAGAAAGATTTGGCCATAGCATATGTTACTGCTATCTTGTAAGAATGGATTCTTTTATTTAAAATGGCCTTAATTGTGCTGAGAATTTTAATTCCTAGTGGGCAGCTTAGAGAGCAGGAGTCACAGAGAGGCAGAATCACTTCACATGACAGAACGAGTTTACAGGCATGGTATGAGTTGGCTGCCGAGGGATTTCAATGTCATATCCACTACCCCCACAAAATATTGAATCCTATCTGTGCTTTGTCCTGGGCAGGAGTACATGGATATTCTTGTCACAACTCAAAGAGTCAGAGGGCATCCAAGGCCAATGCAAGGGCAGTGGAACTTGGAGACAGAGCATTGCAGGGATTTTCAGAACCAGTGATGTTTAACATTTTTCCTAGACATAGCCTTTGCATAGCATCTCACAGTGAGCACTCTAATAGGTTTAGTATTTACTTACTTACTTACTTGTTTACCAATTTTGTTTGTTTTTGGCTTCAATGAAGCTAGACCTCAGTGTGAAACTACTACAACCGGTTATTATGAAGGCTGAATCAAGAAAGTTAAAAAGAGAATTCAAGTAAACTTCCAAAAAGAATGACACAAATGACTTTTGATGAAAATTCCATAGAAAGATAGAGATTTATAGTCATCAGAAGCTTTTTCTGCATTACATGGCCCATGAAGTGAGATCCTTAGCAGTGACTGGTCCCCTTAAGGAAGCACAGCTATTCCCTGAGAAACAGTGTTCACTGCAAAGCAAGCTCAGAAGGCACAGGTATCAGGCCAGGGCTAGAGCTGAGGAAAACATTTCTTGTATAGCAGACATCTTTGTTTCCACTATTTGAAGGTTTATGAGTGAGTGAGTGAGTGAGTGAGTGTGTGTGTGTGTGTGTATGATATGTATATGTATACACTTGAGTGAAGGTTCCTGTGTTAATGCCCTTCAAGCTGGAGTACAAGCAGTTGTGAGCTGCCCATTCTAGGCGCTAGAAAACAAATTTGACTCCTCTGTTAAGGGCCGTAAGGGCTCTTAACTGCTGACCTGTCATTTTAGTTCTCCTTTCTAGCTCTTAAATCTTGAAAGTGCTAAAGCCAGTTTACTTCATAAGAGGGAAAGGAAAATGTTAAAGTTCCTGATCCATACCGTGGACCTAATAAACTTAAGAACATGCTGCTCTCCCCAAATATAGACAGTTATGATATTCAGGATCCAGGGGTTTAAAAAACACGCTGATCAGATTTAGAGCTGATTTTTTTCACATATTTTGTCTCTAGATAATAAGATGTGACAGCGCCTGTGCCGCCATGGTACCAAGTATCAGGCGTAGGCCTGGGGGATTAACAGAAAACACAGACTCGGGTCATTCTGGTGAGGAGAATGCCAAAGCTTTACTGAGGGACCAGCAATATATACTAGAGGCCGGGTGAAAAACAACAGGAAAAAAACAATCATAGCCATAGGTCAGGCACCTGGGACGTCCCTACCACACCGGGCGGGAAGACAGAAATCAAGCTGAGCTGCAGGATGTCTGCTCTCAGGAAACCTGTGCGAACAGTCAGCTGGGGGTGTTGAGCTAAGCTCACAGATGCCCAACAAGATGTATTTGTTTATTCATAATATTTCTTGAATGTTAACTTTTGTCCAACACTCTTCTGGGCATTGAGGAAATAGAGAACAAATTGACAAAATCGTGATCTTTTCAGATTGGGTATTATAAACAAGTGTTTCTCAGCCTACCTATAGCTGCAGTCCTTTAGTACAATTCCTCATTTAGTGGTGATCTCCAATCATAAAATTATTTCATTGTAAAACTTTAATTTTGCTACTGTTATGGATCATAATATAAATATCTGATATGCAGGATATCTGATATGACACCCCTGTGAAAGGGTCTTTGGACCATCAAAGAAATTGCCACTCATTGGCTGAGAACCACTATCCTAGGGTAACTGAGATGTTCTGTACACAGAATGATTCATGATAGTATTAAGGTAGTTTTTAAATAAGCAAGATTATTTGGTATATAGCAAATAAAAGAACAAAAATCAAGCAGCAGACAGATTTCAAAGCAATATCCAATCAGCTTACAGTATCCAACAGGCATGACTGAGGAAGCCCAGTAGACACATTCTGGCTCGACTTCCCAAATGAAATATTTCTGTCAAGAGCAGGACAGTTTGCCAGCTTCTCATTCTTACCACAGACATTTTTCTATTTTAGGATTGGTGAGAGTCACATCAATTAGAATAATTCCAGCTATTCTTCAGAGCACAGATCTCAATACCTTTAGCTGTTTGCTGTTCTCCTATCCACGTTTCAAAGCCAAGATCCAGCCTGCCCTATGACATGGAATCTATGGACATGCTAGAGTTGATTTAACATCCAGAGTCTAATTTCTACAACTACAAACAGCACATGACAGTTTACCAGGATAGTTCATATCACACAAGAGTAAGCTTAAGACAAAACCATGTGGCACTGAGAACAATTAGGAATCAGTAATTCAACTAAGGTGTTAGTGACAGGGCAACAGTTTATATAAAGTGTGTTAAGTGTATATTTATTTGAAAAATTTTAAAATGTAAGCAAATTGGAAGAACATAGAGGAAAAAGAACTGAAGTGTGGATCGTGTTAGCTTTGGGAGGGAGTATGAAGAGGTCCTGTTCACAGAGCCAGTGAATCTGTATGAGACAACCAATTTCAGGTCAGGGGACCAGTGGAAAGCTGATGTGATGAGTCTCTACTGGGATGGTTAAACAGATGGTTAGCTATAAACCTTTCTTGTGCATTTAGAGACTGCTTAGTCTGAGACTCATATCACCCTGCAACCACCCCCTGTTTTCTACTGGTTTATCAATGAACATGTGTGTGTGTAATCCAAACAGAGATCCTGCCATAACCAATCTTTCATTTTGATGAATCCATCATGATCAGGACCATATCTACCTGGCAAAGGAATACTAGGTTATAAGGCTTGTTCTCCTTTGTGACCAGGGTGTAGAGAGGAGAGGAGCTGTCCTCTTTTCTATCCCACCCCCATTGTGTGTAATGAATACTTCTTACCTATTCTACCCATTGTTAACATGGAGTTATTGGGCCTACCAAAAAACAAAACAAAACAAAAATAAAAAGAAATGGATGAAGTTTGCTCTGAACCTCCCCACTCTATAGGGTTGCCTTTAGCATACTAAACAGATGGTAAGGATTATATGATGATATGTCTGTGGTTATCCCAGTGAGTGGGAAATGAATAACCTATATGAGTATATAAGGTGTCATTAGAACAAGACCAAGAAGTGCTTGCTGATAGGAGCCTGATATAGCTGTCTCCTGAGAGGCTCTGTCAGAGCCTGACAAATACAGAGGTGATTGCTCACAGCCTATTATTGGACTGAGCATGGGGTCCCCAATGGAGGAGTTAGAGAAAGGACTGAAGGAGCTGAAGGGGTTTGCAACCCCATAGGAAGAACAATATCAACCAACCAGATCCCCCAGAGCTCCCAGGGACTAAACCACCAATCAAAGAGTACACATGGAGGGACCCATGGCTCCAGCTGCATATGTAGCAGAGGATGGCCTTTTTGGCATCTATGGGAGGAGAGGCCCTTGGTCCTGTGGGAGTTTGATGCCTCAGTGTAGGGGAATGACAGGGTGGTGAGGTGGGAGTGGGTGGGTGGGTGGGGTTGCACCATCACAGAATCAGGGGAGGGAGGATGGGATAGGGGATTTCAGGAGGGGAAACCGAGAAAGGGGATAACATTTGAAATGTAAACAAAGAAAATATGCAATAAAAAAACCCACAAAAATATTAAAACAAGTCAAAAACATGGAAAAAAATAAAAGAACAAGGCTAGACTTTCACCAGCATGGGGTAGGTGGCATGAGTACTTATGTCTATGCCAGTCTGGGAAAAAACAGTGTGCCCACCTGGATTTCCTTACAAAGGACTTTACCTGGTATTTCTTTCCTCCTGTGTCTAGGGATAACCCAGGCCTGAAGCTCATGATCAAGATGCAAATGGATTTCTTTTTTTCCGTTAGATATATTCTTTATTTACATTTCAAATGATTTCCCCTTTCCTGGTTCCCCCCTCCCATAAGCCCTCCCCCTGCCCCTGTTCCCCAAGTGTTCTGAGGTGCATCTGTGGGAATGGTATGGAACTGATGTATAACTGAGCCAGGAAACTCCATGAAGAAGATCAATCATTGCCAATCTCCTTTGGTATCTAAATAGAACAAAAAGGTAGAGGAAGGGACACTTTGCTGTGTCCAAGAGTCTTCGGCCTTTGGGCTCTAGAACTTAGACCATTCAGAGAGACATTAGCAAGTGTCTTAGGGTCACAGACACTGTGACCAATGAAAGTTGTTTTTTTTTTTTTTTTGGTTTTTCGAGACAGGGTTTCTCTGTGTAGCCTTGGCTGTCCTGGAACTCACTCTGTAGAACCAGGCTGGCCTCGAACTCAGAAATCCACCTGCCTCTGCCTCCCAAGTGCTGGAATTAAAGGCGTGCGCCACCACCGCCCGGCGCAATGAAAGTTTTATAAAAGTTAATATTTAATTGGGGCTGGCTTACAGGTTCAGAGGTTCAGTCCATTGTCATCAAGGCAGAAGCATGGCAGCCTCCAGGTAGGCATGATGCAGGAGGAGCTGAGAGTTCTACATCTTTATCTAAAGGAAGCCAGGAACAGTCTGGGCATCCTCAGGCATCTAGGAGGAAGATCTCCAAGCCCATCCTCACTGTGACACACTTCCTCCAAAAAGGCCACACCTTCTAATAGTGCCATTCCCTGGGTCGAGCATATAAAAACTATCACAGCAAGGATGCCCACAACTCTGTCATATTACCAAGATTCCTGGTTCTCCATCATTCTGACAGCACATTACAGGCTTCCCGTTGACTGTAGTTTATTCCCAAGCTACATTTTGAGTCCTCAAGCATGCACTCAGGGATACCTGCCCGTGGATATTACCAGCCTGGTTGTGTCTGAGTCACTGGGATTATTTCTTTCAATTATTTCAAGCCTGTAGGTGCTTAGGAGAGTATTTGGCAGTATAGACTTCTGAGAGTATTGGAGGGAAAATAATCACTATGAAATGTTTTTCTATGCTATTTCACTATACGTGCAGTTAAAGAAAAACTTAAGTTGTATCCATTTGGAATTAGTTTGAGAATGCAACTTTCCTCTACTTTTGTGCTTAGCATTTTGCTTCTTTCATGTGTATTGTATATTATGTATTTTCAGGTTTATTTTATATAGATCTACTGTTTGCGTATATTTCCATCATGTTTGAAAGTTAGGCTTTTTTTTTTACATTCAAAATCATTTCCCCTTTCCCATTTCCTCCCTCCCCGAAAGTCCCATAAGACCCCTTCCCTCCCTCTTTTCCCCATTCAACCCCCTCTTGCTTCTCTGTCCTGGCATTCCTCTACATCCAGTCTTTCCAGGACCAGGGGTCTCTCCTTCCATCTTCTTGGAAATCTATTAATATGCAAATTGTGTCTAGGGTATTCCAAGATTCTGGGTTAATATCCCCTTATCAGTGACTGCATACCATGTGTGTTCTTTTGTGATTGGGTTACCTCACTAAGGATGATATTTTCAAGTTCTGACCATTTGCCTAGGAATTTTGTGAATTCATTGTTTTTAATTGCAGAGTAGTATTCCATTGTGTAAATATACCATATCTTCTGAATCCATTCCTCCGTGGAGGGACATCTGGGTTCTTTCCAGCTTCTGGCTATTATAAATAAGGCTGCTATGAACATAGTGGAACATGTGTCCTTATTGCAGGCAGGTAAAGCCTCTGGGTATGTGCCCAGGAGTGGTATAACAGGATCCTCTGGGAGTGTCATGCCCAGTTTCCTGAGGAACCGCCAGACTGCTTTCCAGAGTGGTTGTACCAGCTTGCAATCCCACCATCAGTGGAGGAGTGTTCCTCTTTCTCCACATCCTCGCCAACATCTGCTGTCTCCTGTGTTTTTGATCTTAGCCATTCTGACTGGTGTGAGATGAAATCTCAGGGTTGTTTTGATTTGCATTTCCCTAATGACTAAGGATGATGAACATCTCTTTAAGTGCTTCTCAGCCATTAGATATTCTTCAGGTGAGAACTCTTTGTTTAGCTCTGTACCCTATTTTTTAATAGGGTTACTTGCCTCTCTGGAGTTTAACTTCTTGAGTTCTTTGTATATTTTGGATATTAGCCCTCTGTCGGATGTAAGGTTGGTAAAGATCATTTCCCAGTTAGTTGGTTGCCGCTTTGTCTTTTGGACAGTGTCTTTTGCCTTGCAAAAACTTTGTAATTTAATGAGGTCCCATTTGTCAATTCTTGATCTTAGAGCATAAGCTATTGGAGTTCTGTTCAGGAAATTCTCCCCTGTGCCCATATGTTCAAGGTTCTTCCCTAGTTTCCTTTCTATTAGTTTCAGTGTGTCTGGTTTTATGTGGAGGTCCTTGATCCACTTGGAATTGAGCTTAGTGCAAGGAGATAAGAATGGGTCAATTTGCATTCTTCTGCATGTTGACCTCCAGTTGAGCCAGCACCATTTGTTGAAAAGGCTATCTTTTTTCCACTGGATGGTTTTAGCTCCTTTGTCAAAGATCAAGTGACCTTAGGAGTGTGGATTCATTTCTGGGTCTTCAATTCTGTTCCATTGATCTACATGCCTGTCACTGTACCAATACCATGCAGTTTTTAACACTATTGCTCTGTAGTACAGCTTGAGGTCCGGGATACTGATTCCCCCAGAGGTTCTTTTACTCTTGAGAATAGTTTTAGCTATCCTGGATTTTCTCTTATTCCAGATGAATTTTTGAATTGCTCTTTCTAACTCTTTGAAGAATTCAGTTGGGATTTTGATGGGGATTGCATTGAATCTGTATACTGCTTTTGGCAAGATGGCAATTTTTACTATATTAATTCTGCCAATCCATAAGCATGGCAGATTTTTCCATCTTCTGAGGTCTTCTTCAATTTCTTTCTTCAGAGACTTGAAGTTCTTGTCATACAGATCTTTCACTTGTTTGGTTAGAGTCACACCAAGATACTTTATATGGTTTGTGGCTATTGTAAAGGGTATCATTTCTCTTACTTCTTTCTCAGCCTGCTTATCCTTTGAGTAGAGGAAGGCTACTGACTTGCTGGAGTTGATTTTATATCTGGCCACTTTGCTTAAGTTGTTTATCAGCTGTAGGAGTTCTCTGGTGGAGTTCTTTGGGTCGCTTAATTATACTATCATATCGTCTGCAAATAGTGATAGTTTGACTTATTCCTTTCCAATTTGTATCCCTTTGACCTCCTTTTGTTGTCTAATTGCTCTAGCTAGAACTTCAAGTACTAGATTGAAAAGATATGGAGAGAGAGGGCAGCCTTGTCTAGTCCCTGATTTCAGTGGGATTGCTTCAAGTTTCTCTCCATTTTGTTTGATGTTCGCTACTGGTTTGCTGTAAATTGCTTTTACTATGTTTAGATATGGGCCTCGAATTCCTGATCTTTCCAAGACCTTTAGGATGAAAGGATGCTGAATTTTGTCAAATGCTTTCTCAGCATCTAATGAGATGACCATGTGGTTTTTTTCTTTGAGATTGTTTATATAGTGGATTACATTGATGGATTTTCTTATATTGAACCATCCCTGCATTGCTGGGATGAAGCCTACTTGATCGTGGTGAATGATCGTTTTGATGTGTTCTTGGATTCAGTTGGCAAGAATTTTATTGAGGATTTTTGCATCGATATTCATAAGAGTGATTGGCCTGAGATTCTCTTTCTTTTTCGGATCTTTGTGTGCTTTTGGTATTAGCGTAATTGTGGCTTCATAGAATGAGTTGGGTAGTGTTCCTTTTGTTTCTGTTTCGTGGAACAGTTTGAAGAGTATTGGTGTTAGGTCTTCTTTGAAGGTCTGATAGAATTCTGCACTAAAACCATCTGGACCAGTGCTTTTTTTGGTTGGAAGACTTCCAATGACAACTTCTATTTCTTCAGGGGTTATAGGACGGTTTAGATGGTCTATTTGATCCTGAATTAATTTTGGTATTTGGTATCTGTCAAGGAAATTGTCCATTTCCTCGAGATTTTCTAGTTGTGTTGAATACAGGTTTTTGTAGTAGGATCTGATGATTTTTTGAATTTCCTCAGTTTCTGTTATTATCTCTCCCTTTTCTTTTCTAATTTTGTTTATTTGGATACTGTCTCTCTGCCCTCTGGCAGTCTGGCTAAGGGCTTATCTATCTTGTTGATTTTCTCAAAGAACCAACTCCTTGTTTTGTTGATTCTTTGTATGGTTTTATTTGTTTCTACTTGATTGATTTCAGCCCTGAATTTGATGATTTCCTGCCTTCTACTCCTCTTTGGTGTATTTGCTTCTTTTTGTTCCAGGGCTTTCAGGTGTGCCATTAAGCTGCTAGTGAGTGTATGCTGTCTCCCATTTCTTTTTGGCGGTACTCAGGGCTATGAATTTTCCTCTTAGCACTGCTTTCATTGTGTCCCATAAATTAGGGTATGTTGTGCCTTCATTTTCATTAAATTTCAAGAAGTCTTTGATTTCTTTCTTTATTTCCACCTTGACCAAGTTATCATTGAGTAGAGCGTTGTTCAGCCTCCATGTGTATGTGGGTTTTCTGTTGTTTTTGTTGCCATTGCAGACCACCCTTATTCCATAGTGATCTGATAGGAGGCATGGGATTAGTTCTATCTTCTTATATCTGTTGAGGTCTGATTTGTTACCAATTATATGGTCGATTTTGTAGAAGGTACCATGAGGTGCTGAGAAGAAGGTGTATTCTTTAGCTCTAGGATGAAATATTCTATATATATATATCTGTTAGTTCCATTTGGTCCAAGGCTTCAATTAGATTCACTGTGTCCCTGTTTGGTTTCTGCTTTCCTGAACGATGCATTTCAGAGAGCGGGGTGTTGAAGTCACCCACTAGTATTGTGTAAGGTGCAATGTTTGCTTTGAGCTTTAGTAAAGTTTCTTTTACGAATGAGGGTGCCCTTGCATTTGGAGCATAGATATTCAGAATTGAGAGTTCCTCATTGTGGATTTTTCCCTTGATCAGTATGTAGTGTCCTTCTGTGTCTTTTTTGATGACTTTAGGTTGAAAATCAATTTTATCTGATATTAGGATGGCTACGTATCCAGTCTGTTAGTCTATGTCTTTTTATTGGGAAATTGAGATCATTGATATTAAGAGAGATTAAGGCATAGTGATTATTGCCACCTGCCATTCTTGACGCTATCTTTATGTTTGAGTGGTTATCTACTTTCGGGTTTGATGCAAGAAGGTTACTATCTCATTTTTTCCAGGGTGTTGCTTCTCTCCTTGTATTGGCAGTTTCCACCTATTATCCTTTGCAGGGCTGGGTTTGTGGAAAGATATTGTGATAATTTGGTTTTATCATGGAATAGCTTGGTCTCTCCATCTATGGTGATTGAGAGTTTTGCTGGGTAGAGTAGTCTAGGCTGGCATTTGTGCTCTCTTAGTGTCTGCATGAGATCTGCCCAGGATCTTCTGGCTTTCATAGTCTCTGGAGAGAAGTCTGATATGATTCGGATAGGTCTTCCTTTGTATGTTACTTGGCCCTTTTCTCTTACTGCTTTTAATATTCTTTCTTTGTTTAATACATTTGATGTTTTGATTATTATGTGATGGGAAGTATTTCTGTTCTGGTCCAGTCTGTTTGGAGTTCTGTAGGCTTCTTGTACGATCATCGGCATCTCTCTCTTTAGGTTAGGGAAGTTTTCCTCCATAATTTTGTTGAAGATGTTTACTGGTCCTTTAAGTTGCAAATCTTCACTCTCATCTATACCTATAATCCTTAGGTTTGGTCTTCTCATAGTGTCCTGGATTTCCTGGATGTTTTGGGTTACACATTTTTTGCATTTTGCATTTTCTTTGACTGTTGAGTTGATGCTTTCTATGGTATCTTCAGCACCTGTGATTCTTTCTTCCATCTCTTGTATTCTACTGTTGATGTTTGCATCTATGACTCCTGATTTCGGGTTTTCTATCTCCAAAGTTGTCTCCCTTTGTGATTTCTTAGTTGTTTCTACTTCCTTTTTTAGCTCCTGGATGGATTTGCTGAGATCCTTCACTTGTTTGTTTGTATTTTCCTGTATTTCTTTAAGGCATTTTTGCATTACCTCTTTCAGGATATCTGCCTGTTGACCCACGTTCTCCTGCATTTCTCTGAGCGATTTTTGTGTTTCCTCCTCATGGACTTCCATCTGTTGATCCATCGCCTCCTGCATTTCTTTAAGCAGTTCTCGTGTTTCCTTTGTATGGGCATCTAACCGTTGATTCATTTCTTTAAGCACTTTTTGTGTTGTCTCCCTATGGGCATCCATCTGTTGACCCATATTCTTCTGCATTTCTTTATGCAATTTTCGTGATTCCTTTGAAAGTGCATCTAACCGTTGACTCATTTCTTTAAGCGATTTTTGTGTTGTCTCCTTGTGGGCCTCCTTCTGTTGATCCATGTTCTCCTGCATTTCTCTAAGCGATTTTTGTGTTTCCTTTGTAAGGGCTTCTAACCGTTGATTCATGGTCTCCTGTAACTCTTTATGAGATTTATTTGTGTCCTTCTTGTGATCCTCTAATAGCATCATGAGAAGTGATTTTAAATCCAGATCTTGTCTTTCGGGTGTGGTGGCGTATCCAGGACTTGCTGCTGTTGGAGAGTTGGGTTCGGATGGTGCCATATTACTTTGATTTCTGTTAATAATGTTCCTACGTTTGCCTTTTGCCATCTGGTTACCTCTGTTGTTAGTTGGTCCTGCTGTCACTGGCTGTTGGTTGGACCTCCTATGAGCCTGCAAAGCTATTTCTGGCCCCCCTGGATTACCAGGATTCCCCTGGCACCGATTTCTGGGGCTTGCCCTGCTCCTGAGTGACTTTGGAGCCCTGATGTGCCTTGCCCCAAGTGATGTTATATTGGGGAGTCCCTGCACATCCAACGGCTCAGCGTAGTGGATTCCCAGAGCAGAAGTTACCAAAGGGAGTCTGGTAGGCTCCTGCCCTGTGCAGGGGTGTGTGATCTCTCGGGGACGGGGGGCAAGGGGGCGTCCCTCTGCAGGGCAGAAATCCCACAGCAGGGCTGGCGCATCGATTACTGCAGACCCGCCCAGGTCTTGGAGCAGGTTACACACAAGCTGCCTGAGACTGAAGCAATATTATGCCTGTCTGTCTCTGAGCCTGGCTGTCCCAACTACCTGGACACTGGAGCAAAGATGGCGGAGTGCACTCTGCACTCTCTCGACAACGGCGGTGCAGGTCACCCTGCAGGGGGGATGGCCCACAGCAGAGCTGGCGCCCAGACGACCACAGCGCTGTCCAGATCTTGGGAGCAGATGGAAGCCCCAACATGTTGTGTCCCAAGCGATGTTATATTGGGGAGAACCTGGGTACCTGTCTCCTCAGTGCGGTAGATCCCAGAACAGAGGTTGCCAATGGGAAGCTGGTAGGCTCGAAAGTTAGGCTTCAAAATGGATATAATAAATAATCAACTACAGGAAGATAACTTAATGTTTAAGTTGGCATGAACCTGCTAAAAAGAGTCTTGTTAATGTATGTGGTTGTCATATATAGAACTTCAATTTCATGTTACTATATTGTGCATAAACAACAAATAATTCATTTTTAATTTTTGAATCTCTAATTATTTCAATAGTGTATTTACATAAATTAAGGAGAACAGCAGTTTCTATGAGTTATTTTATCTCTGAATAATAGACAAAAGTAGCATTTATTTATTTATTTATTGGATATTTTATTTATTTAATTTCAAATGTTATCCCCTTTCCCAGTTTCCCCTCTGGAAATCTCCCATCCCATTCCCCATTCCCTTGTTTCTATGAGGGTGCTCCCCAACCCACCCACCCACCCACCCACTCCCACCTCACCACCCTAGCATTCCCCTAGCCTGGGACATCAAGCTTTCGCAGGACCAAGGGCCTCTCCTCCTATTGATGCCAGATAAGGCCATCCTCTGCTACATATGTAGCTGGAGCCGTGGGTCCCCCTCTATGTGTACTCTTTGGTTGCTGATTGTCTCTGGGAGCTCTGGGAGGTCTGGTTGGTTGATATTATATTATTGTTTTTCCTTGAACTCATTAAAAGCAGAGACATTGTTTTATTTAACAAATGAGTATGTCTATACTCAAAATTTAGAATAAGTTATTAGGTATTAAAAGATGCAAACATATGCAAACCTTCCCATGAAACATGAGTGGCATGCTAGCATTATTTCTATTAAAGTTCTTTGACATAGACCTACACAGGTGCAGCAAGAATTACCTAGTGTCCTTTCAGACTCAATTATTTGTAAATCATATCTGAACTTTTTTTATTAAAAATGTATCTTATTTTTAAATTATGTATATTTATTTATCTGTATATATATCAAACTCAATTATTCTTAAATCATATTTGAACTTTTTCTGCTAAAATTTATTTTATTTTTAAATTACATGTATGTATGTTAAATATCATAAGCTTTTCATCATTAATTTCAATTCTCTGAAGTATTTTAGTTAAAAATTATCATAGGTTTCAGTTCTCATTAACACACACACATGCATACACACACACATAAACACACACAGCCTCATGCATACACACACACTACTGTGGGAAAATTCACCCACAATGACATACTTTATCTTTTAATGTTCCTGCAGACACTGCATTTTCCTGTATCTAGGTCATGCCCGCTGAACCATAATGCATACTGTTGAAATGAATTACTAAAATCTCACAGTATCGAACCTCAGATCTGTAAATGGCAATTTTAGATTTGGACTAGATCAAAGTCTACCCTGGGCATTCATCTGAAAGTTTAGATTTTATTCTTTATGACAAGAGCTATCTGTGATGTAAGCAAATGTCTCCTCTTGAAAGGTATGGCAATGTCTTCTAGTCATTTATAGACCCTTATCATAACCAGTGGCTTTACAAAGTTATCATCCTGAGAATTGTAATGAGAGTCAGTTTCACCTGCCTTTGGGCTGACTTCAGGTGGCTGTCTTCTTATTGTGAAACTAAAGGTTTTCAGAAGATATATCCAAATATTCATCTCAGAACTTTCATAGGTTATGAAAGACTCAATAAAATAATTTTAATGGGTAATGTTGAATCCAATGAATTAAGCAATAATTGATAAACAATTCATTTTATTAAAAAAAACATTTGAAAAGAATGATGCTGAAGGGTAGCGGGAACCTCCTAGAAGATACTGATACTTCTCCTCATTCTTCGTGTATCATCTTGCATAAGCCAGCCAGCACTGATATTGAGTATTTATCCTTAGCTTGACCTAAGCTACTTCTATAAGAGCTAAACCACTGGGCATGCTTATGAGGGAATGTCTGAATTAGGTTAGCTGAGATATGCCTGTGAAGGATTGTCTGTATTATGTTGACTGAGGTAAAGATCCACTTTAGCTGTAGATAGCACCATCTCAAAGGTTGGGATTTGAGACTGAATGATAGTTTGCTGAGAACTAGCTTTTGTTATATTAGGTTTACTTTGTGTGCATGTTGTAAGACCAGCTGCCTCCCACTGAGGCCATGACTGTTGTAACAGTGTCAGCTCTATCCTTGAAACATAGGAGTTGAAATAAACACTTTTTCCTCAAATTGCTTTTGTCATGGTTCTTTGACATAGCAATGAAACAAATAACTAATACATCAGTCAAACCTCAGTCTGTATTATCATAAGAATGTGGAACATGAAATTATTAATGTCAATAGGATACAAACTTCCTATGATTTCATTAAATAAGACAAGAATGAACAAAGCATTGAGTTTTATGTTAGCTAGTATATAAATACACAGATTGACATTTGATGTCACAGAGATAACACCAACTTTAGGAGAAATGTTTTAGCAACACTTCAAATTAAATGTTTGTAAAGAACCATAATAGTATAGCAAATATAAATGTACATCTATGTAACTAATCCAAACAAATAAAAACATAGATATAGTATATTGAGATGGTAAATGTAATGAAACTTCCACTCAGAAAGAGGCTTACTCATCACACACTGAAGGCTATCATACTCTGAAGGACATAATTATTTTTTCCAAATAGGACATCTGACTTTCACCAGGGAATCACATTTAAAAGCAAATACAACATATGTACAGGAAGGCCTAGGTTCAGCCTGGGTGTGCTTTTTGGTTGGTGGTTCAGACTCTGAAAGTCCCAAGGCTCCACATTAGTTGACTCTGTTGGTCTTCCCGTGGAGTTCCTATCCCCTTCAGGACCCACAATCCTTCCTCCTATTGTTCCATAAGAGTTCCCAAGCTCCATCCACTGTTTGTCTGTGGGTGTCTGCATCTGTCTGAGTTAGCTGCTGGGTGGAGTCTCTCAGAGGACTACATACTCATTAATAGTGTTAGGGATTGGTGCTTACCCATGGGATGGATCTCAAGTTGGTTCAGCTATCCCCTCAGTTTCTGCTCCCTCTGCTAAGCCTGCATTACTTGAACATAGGATAGTAGACCGAATAAATGTGGGGTTCAGAGTTTTGTAGGTGGGTTGGTGTCTTCATCACTCCACTGGGGTTCTTGTTTGAAAACAGGAAGTGATTTCTTCAGATTCTGTATAGTCAATGTAGGGAGTCATCCCAATGACTAAGGTCATCCCAATTGATTCTTGGGTGCCTCCCTTATCCCAGGTTTCTGGGTCATTCTGGAGACGTCCCTACCTCCTGTTAGTTGCAGATTTCCATTCATTATCAAAGCCATTTTTTGCAATCCCTCCCATCCTTCCTCATCCCTGAACCTGAATCCTCCATTCCACTCCCCATAGCCCCTCCCTCTCAATGTCTTCCCTCTACTTACCTCTTATGACTATTTTATTCTTCTTTCTAAGTGAGATTCTATCTTCCTCACTTGGGCCTTCCTTCTTGTTTATCTTTTTTGGGTCTGTGGAATGTAACATACTACCTGTATTTTGTGACTATTATCTACTTATGATTAAGTACTTACAATGCATGTCCTTTAGGGATTGGGTTACCTCACTCAGGATGATATTTTTAAGTTCCATATATTTGCCTGCAAACTTCATGATGTCTTGGCAACTTGGCCTTCATATGGGTCCTGAACAACGGGAACAGGGGCTGTCCCAAAAGCTGTTGCCTCTACTTGGGACAGGTTCTAAGAGCTGGGCTGCTTTGTCTAGCCTCAGTGGGAGAGGAAGCACCTACCCTAGCCTACCAAAAACTTGAAGCGCCAGGGTGTGGAGTGCGGATACCTATGGGAGCCCTCACCTGCTGCTCAGTGGAGAAGGGGTATGGGGGAAGGATTGTAGAAAGGAGTGACCAGGAGTCAGGATGTGAGCAGGATGTAATGTGAATAAGTAAAAAAAAATTACACTAGATTAAATAAAGGCAAAGTCAGGGGACAGATAGAACTTATTCACACCTTTGAAGTCATTTAACTATTTCCCCCTTCCCCCCCCCAGTATTGTCTTTATAAAAGGACTCTTAAATCTTTTCTCACTTTGAAAAGGAGGGAAGAAATACAGGATCTTCGAAAAGTATCCAATGGAACAATCAGCTATAAATGAAGTAAAGCAGACATTCATTACTTTTGGGTTTCCAAAATGCAAAACTGCCTATGATAAGATTCATCACTCTCTTTAATACACATTGCAGGTTCTTAAAAAGATTATTGGGTTTCTGCCTTTACATGAAAGCTTAATTTTATTCTCCAGCAAGATGATGTAAACAAGAAGTTAGATTCCCAAGACCCAAATAACCAAATTAAAAAATGGGATATAGAGATAAACAGAGAATTCTCAACAGAGGAATCTCTAATGGTTGAGAAGCACTTAAGGAAATTTTCAGATCAGGTCCCCCTATCCTCTCTCTCTCTCCTTTCCCTCCTCTCCTCCCTCTTCCCCCTCTGCCCCCTCACCCCATTTCCCCTTTCTCTCCCCTATTCCCCCCTCCCCCATCTCCCTCCACCCATCTACTTTCTCTCCCAGGTTCCTCCCTCCCTACTTGTGGTTGCTTTCTTCTCCCTCCTAAGTGGGACTGAGGCATCTTCACTTGGGCATTTTGGTTTGTTGACCTTTTTGAGTTCTGTGGCTAACATCCACTTATTAGTGAGTACATACCATGCATGTCATTTAGGGTCTGAGTTACCTCACTAAGGATGATATTTTCTAGTTCCATCCATTTGCCTGCAAAACTCAGGATGTCCTCATTCTTAATAGCTGAGTAGTGTTCCATGATGTAAATGAACCACATTTTCTGTATCCATTCTTTTGTTGTGGGACATCCAGGTTGTTTCCAGCTTCTGGCAATCACAAATAAGGCTGCTATGAACATAGTGGAACACATGACCCTGTGGCATGATGGGACATCTTTTGGGTACATTCCCAAGAGTGGTTTGGCCTGGTCTTCAGGGAGATCTATTTCCAATTTTCTGAGGAACCTCCAGATTGATATCCAGAGTGGTTGTAACAGCTTGCAATCCCACCAGCAATGGAGGAGTGTTCCTCTTTTGCCACGTCCTCTCCAACATGAGTTGTCACCTGAGGTTTTCATCTTAGCCATTCTGATTGGTGTAAGGTAGAATCTCAGGGTTGTTTTGATTTGTGTTTCTCTGATCAATAAGAACTTTGAACATTTTTTTAGGTGCTTCTCGGCCATTCAAGATTCCTCAGTTGTGAAATCTTGGTTTAGTTCTATACCCCATTTGTTGATTGAAGCCCTGAGGGCCAGCAGAAAGAATGGAAGCAGGCAACCTTGAGAAATAGGAGGTAGGGGGGACTCTCCAGAATATACTAGAGACCTGGGAGGTGAGAGATTCACAGGACTCAAAGGGAGGAACCTTAGATGAAATGCCTGACAGTAGGGAGAGGGAACCTATAGAGCCCACCTCCAGAAGGAAGACAGGGTTTCAAATGAGGGAGAGGGAGGCCATCCCACAGTCATTATTCTGACCCAAAACTTTTCCTGTCTGAAAGAATTACAGGGATGGAAATGGAGAGGAGCCCAAGGAAAGGATGGTCCAGCTAGAGGCCCAAAGTGGGATCGAGCATGGGGGGAGGTCCCAAGGCCCGACACTACTGCTGAGGCTGTAGAGCGCTCACAAAAAGGGACCTAGCGTGACAGCACTCCAGAAGACCCAACAAGCAGCTGAAAGAGTCAGATACACATATTTGTGCCCAGCCACTGGACAGAAGCAGCTGGCCCCTGCTGTAGAATTAGGAATAGAAACCCTGACTAAGGAAATCATTATAAATAATAAGGATAGCAGGTAGACATTGAAAACAAGGAAAATAAAATGGAAATTAGAGAAAAAGACACATGAAGAGTAATTTAAAGATAAGAGCAGAAAAAAAATGGACTTAAAAGTGATATTTACAATAACTCCAGATCATTGTGGTTCTTTGGGAGGGAAATAACATTTAGCATTTCTGCCTTCTCAACTCTCATTCTTTAAAGGTTGGCTTGATGATGATTTTTCCTTCCTAAAGTCTAAATTCCACTTAAAGTGTCATTTACCCAAACACAAAACCATTCAATGCCAAGGACAATTTCAATGTTTGAGATTATTTTATTTCAGGTCAATAAAATAATGCATATTGGATTATAGTAATTTCTTATTTAGTCCTGTTGATAGTTATTGAAATTTCTATTGTGTACTTCTTATAATACTTGGGGATATCATTATGAATTTCCTCATGCACATCTCTATAAACATTCCTTTGGAATGACTTTGAACTTTTTCTGATGAGATCCTTTAAACCAGGCAATCATTAAGGCCAGAAAAAATGTCAATTTAAGTTGAAATATGTAATCTTTGACTAAATATAAAAAGGGAAACATCCCAACTGTGAGCCTAAGAATCAGCAAAGGAAATAAGATTGCATAATTAGTGGTTGTAAAGATGTTTCAGAGTACTGATACCATAATATAAGTACCCAATTTCAATTTGCATAGATGATATAGCTTAATAATGTATTTAAAATAGAAGGACCAGCCGGGCAGTGGTGGCGCATGCCTTTAATACCAGCACTTGGGCGGCAGGCGGATTTCTGAGTTCGAGGCCAGCCTGGTCTACAGAGTGAGTTCCAGGACAGCCAGGGCTACACAGAGAAACCCTGTCTCGAAAAACCAAAAAAAAAAAAAAAAAAAAAAAGAAAAAGAAAAAAAGAAAAAGAAAAAATAGAAGGACCAGGTAGATTTTGAAAATTCTTATTTTTTGGTGTCAGTTGGCACTGATTATATTTTAATTTTATAAAGTGGAAAATATTAATCTTTTTGTATATAAAAAAGATTTTTTATTGTTTAAAGTTTCTCTAAATGTCTCCAGCAAGCAAATGTAGGAAAAAATTATTTTTCACTTGTTCTTAGTATCCTGGAACTCCATGGTATTCCCAATGCCATTGGATCTATAATTATAATTTCTACTCTAGGCAGCCTTCCAAATGCAACTTCAAATTAAGGCTAGTTATGGGTCTACTGAAGAAATGCCTGCCAGCAAACCCACATGGATGGTACTGAGGCTGACTTGTCTAATTAAATTACACACATGATTGTTGACAGATTTTAATATTTTTTCTGGTGCTAAACTTATTTATGATGATATCGATCTTCTTACTCTTATACCGTTGCTTAGAAATAAAAGTGACCCAGAAGATAATTGATGGCTCAGTGAATAGATACTTACCATCATAGGAGTCTGAAGCCAAAAGATATTGTGCAACCAATCTATTTTCAACTTTAAATGTTCAGCAAAATTGGGAGGTAGGTCTACAAAGGAATGAAAGGAAAAGAATAAAAATATTTTTAAAAAGGACAGAGGGAATGAAAAAAAGAAAGAAGTAAAGAGAGCTCAAAGCACAGCGCCTCCCCCGATGAGTTGTTTCCTGACCAAAACTCAAGCTGAACTTTGGAGCTGAGGAAGAACCTGGGTGGAGAGGAGAGAACAAATGTCCAAAGAAATGGAGGAAGAAAATCCTTCTGGTTTGTCATCATAAGCATCAGGATGTAACAGCCCATTGCCAGCGTGTTTTTTTCTAAACAAAGAGAGTAGAACAAAAATCCACTGCAAAAATAAGACTCTGCCAAGGAAAACAGTTGAGAACAACAGGCTTTATTGGGCTCTTATATTTTATTGTGTGTATTACCAGACTTCTACAGATGGAATAAAACTGGCTTTACATTAGAGTCATAAGCCTTTCAGCTTTTGATGGTTTCTAATAGCATATTTCATCAAATATCCCCTCAGACATTCAAGTGCAGAATTTATTTCTGTTCTTGAAATCGAGAGCCAGACTGCCATTGAAGCTTTATACAATGAACACTACCAAATGTCTTATAAAACAAAGTAGAAAAGGAAAAAGAAATCCACAGCCCAGTTTTCTGTAATTTTATTTGTATTTATTGCATTTAGAAAATCTTTTATATCAGTTTATCTAAAGATCAACAAATATGGGGTTCTTGTTACCTTTGCTAGCCAACACAGCCTATGGTCACCTGAAAAGTGAGTCTTAATAGAGAGCCCAGATCAGACTGGCCTGAGGGCACATCTGTGAAGGAATGTCTTGATTATTAATTGTTGTGGGAAGGTCCAACCCACTGTGAGTAGCACCACTTTTTAGGCAGTTGGTCCTGGACTGCATAAGAAAACTGGCAACTTAACAATAACCCACAACGTTTGGACCAACTAATGAAAATGAATACACAGCATACCCAAACTTATGGGACACAATGAAAGTGGTGCTAAGGGGAAAATTCATAGTACCTACATGAAAAAAAAAGTGAAGAGATTCATATTAGCAACTTAACAACAAACCAGAAAGCTCTAGAGCAAAACGAATTAAGCACACCAAAAAGGAGTCAAAGACAAGAAATAACCAAACTGAGGGCTAAAATTAATAAAATTAGAACAAAAAAAAATAATATAAGGAATTAATAAAATGACAAGTTGCTACTTTGAGAAAATCAATAAGATAGGTGTACCTTCTCCAAACTAACTAAAAGACAGAGAAAGAGTATCCAAATTAACATCAGATATGAAAAGGGGGACATTACATTAGATACTGAGGATATCCAGGTCATACCTTAAAGACCTTTAAATTTATGAATAAATTTTTCAATAGGTTCTGTTTTAATCAGGGTTTCTATTCCTGCACAAATATCATGACGAAGAAGCAAGATGGGGAGGAAAGGGTTTATTCAGTTTACACTCCCACGTTGCTGTTCATCACCAAAGGAAGTCAGGATTGGAATTCAAGCAGGACAGGAAGCAGAAGCTGATGCCCGGGCCATGGAGGGATGCTATTTCCTGGCTTGCTTCCCCTGGCTTGCTCAGCTTGCTCTCTTATAGAACCCAAGACTACCAGCTCAGGGATGGCACTCTACTTGATCACCAACTGAGAAAATGCCCCACAGCTGGATCTCATGGAGGCACGTCCCCAACTGAAGCTGCTTTCTCTGTGATAACTCTAGCCTGTGTCAAATTGACACACTAAACCAGCCAGTACAGGTACCACTAACCAAAGACAAATCAATATTAGAAAAACAATTTAAGTAGATCTATAACCCCTACTGAAATAGAAGCAGTCATGAAAAGTCTCCCAGTCACAGAAAGTCTGGGGCTAGAAGGTTTTAGTATAGAGCTCAACCAGATTCTCAAAGAAGCATTAACACCAAATACTCCTCAAATTATTCCACAAAATAGAAACAGAAGGAATATCACCCAAGTCATTTTATGAGGCTACCAATACTCCATTGTTGGTGGGATTTCAAGATGGTAAAATCACTCTGGAAATCAGTTTGGTGGTTCCTCAGAAATTAGACATAGTACTACCTGAGGACCCAGCTATTCCACTCCTGTGCACATAACCAGGAGATACTCCAACATGTAATAAGGACATATGCTCTACTATGTTCATAGCAGCCTTATTTATAATAGTCAGAAGCTGGAAAGAACCCAGATGTCCTTCAACAGAGGAATGAATACAGAAATTGTGGTATATATACACAATGGAGTACTATTCAACTATTAAAAACAATGAATTCATGAAATTCTTAGGCAAATGGATGGAACTAGAAAGTGTCATCCTGAGAGAGGTAACCCAATCACAAAAGAACACACATGGTATGCACTCACTGATAAGTGGATGTTAGCCCCAAAACTCAAAATAAACAAGTTACAATTCACAGACCACAGGAAGCTCAAGAAGAAGGAGGACTGAAGTGGGGGTGCTTTGGTTCCTCTGAGAAAGGGAACAAATACTCATGGGGGCAATAAAGGAGACAAAGTGTGGAGCAGAGACTGAAGGAAAGACCACAAAGAGACTGCCCCTACCTGGGGATTCATCCTATAAAGTCACCAAACCTGACACTATTATGGATACCAAAAGGAGCATGTTGCGGTTGTCTCTGGAGGGGCCCTGTCAGAGCCTTACACATACAGAGGCAGATGCTAGCAGACAACCATTGGACTGGGCGTGGGGTAGCCAATGGAGGAGTTGGTGGGCAGTCCGGAGGAGTCGAAGGGGTTTACAGATCCATGGGAATAAGAAAGATGTCGGCTCCCCAGATTCCCCAGGACTCCCAGGGACTAAACCATCAACCAAGGGGTACACATGCTTCCAGCCAAAAATGTGGCAAAGGAATGCCTTGTAGGGCATCAGCCGGAGGAGAGGTCCTTGGTCCGGTGATGCCCCAACAAAGGGAATTCGAGGGGGGTGGGAAGTGGGAGTGGGTCGGGTGGCGGGGCATATACTTGGAGGCAGGGGGTGGGAGGAGGGGTTGGTGGTTTTCTGGGAGGGGGAAAACCGGGAAAGGTTTTAGCATTTGAAATGTAAATGGAGATTATGTTCAATTAAAAAAAAAGACTCCACAAAGAAAAAGAATTACAGACCAATTTTCCTTATAAACATAAATGCAAAAATATTCAATAAAATACTTGCAAACCAAATCTATGAATGCATCAAAAAGATCATCTACCATGATCAAGTAGGCTTCATCCAAGAGATTCTGTGATTACTTAATATATGAAACTAAGTAAATGTAAACCGCCATATAAGCTGAAAATATTTGTCTTATTTGATGCCGAAAGGGCCTTTGACAAAATCTAACACCCCTTAATGATGAGTGTCATGAGATTAGGGATATAAAGGATAGACCTAAACATAATAAAGACAATTTACAAAAAGCCCATAGCCAATATCAACTTAAATGGAGAGAAATTCAAAGTAATTTCATTAAAATCAGGAGCAAGACAAAACTGTCCATCTTCTCCATATCTGTCTAACATATTACTTCAAGTTTTAGCTAGAACAATGAGACAACCAAAGGAGATTGAGGAGATAGAAATTGGACAGGAAAAAGTCAAAATACCATTATTTACAGATGATGTGATAATATACATAGGTGACCATAAAAATTCTACCAGGGAACTCCTATGCTGATAAACATAGGAGGATAAAGCTTTAGCAAAGAGTCTGGAAACAAGGTTAATTAAAAAAAAATCAGTAGCTCTCCAATATACAAATGACCCATGGACTGAGAAAGAAATCAGGGAAACAAAACCTTTCTCAATAGCCTCAAATAATACAAAAATCTCAGTGTAACACTAAGCAAGTGAGTGAAAGACTTGTATGATTAAAAACTTCAAGTCTTTGAGGAAAGAAATTGAAGAAGATATCAAGAGTTGGAACTATCTCCCATACTTGTTGTTTGGTAGGAATAACATAGTTAAAAATGATTATCCTACCTAAAGCAATCTACAAATTCAATGTAGTCACAATCAAAATTCCAACACAATTCCTTACAGATCTTGAAATGACAAGTTTCAATATGGAAAATAAAAAACAATAGAATAGCTAAAACAATCCTAAACAATAAAAGAATTGCTGGAGGTATCCCCTTACCTGATTTCAAGTTGTACTACAGAGCTATAGTAATTAAATCCACATGGTATTGGCATAAAAACAAAGACATTAATCAATGGGATGGAATTGGAGACCCAGACATAAATCCAAACACATATGGACACCTGCTATTTGATAAAGAAGCCAGAAACCCACACAAGAAAACAGTATCTTCATCAAATAGTGCTGGCCAAACTGGATGTCTGCATGTAGAAGAATGCAAGCAAATCCATATCTATCACCCTGCACAGAAGGGTGCAAGTGGATCAAAGATCTCAACATAAAACCAGATATGCTCTCAACAGAACCTGAGGGAAAAAGTGCCTCATCGGGAGCAATCATTCTTACAACAGTCAGGTCATGCACTCTCTTATGTCATTTTAAGGCTATTCATTACATTTAAATTAAAATATCTATTTTAAATTTAATTAATAGTATTCATTTATTATTTATTTGTGTGTGGTGGGATGTGAATGTATGCCAAGGCATGAGTGTGGGGCAAAATTCTAAATATTTTTTAATATTTATTTCAATTTTTATGTGTGTGTGTTCATGTGTGTGTTCGTGTGTGTGTATGAAAGAGAGAGAGAAGAGATAGAGAGAATGTAAGTGTATGTGCGTGTGTGTGTGTAAGATGTGTGCTCATGCCTTCAAAGGTCACAAGAGGGTACAGAAATAAAAAGAGACAGGAAGCCTTCATGTGACGAACGTGCCCCATGCTGTCTCCACATATTTTTTCTGCATTCAGCACCAGGGCTAATATTTTAATTCACATTCAGTTATAAATCCTTATCTAACTCAGTCCTTGTTAGCTGTCCTTAAAAGCAATTGCAAAATGTATGTGTTTGTTAACTCCACGTTAGGTTATACATGACCCCTAATATGCCAGCAGACACATGGTTCAGAATATTCAGGTCTTTGAATTAATAGAACTGACTTTGTTTGCTAATGGCTTTATAGACACCAGAGCAAACACTCATAAAATAACATTTACTGATAGAGTCGACCTCAATTTAAGAAAAGCACACACACACACACACACACACACACACACACACACACACACAGTACATTTGCTGATAGATTCCCTCTTTGCAAAAAGGCACACATGAGTTATAAGTATTTCTCATAAAATAACTTTAAAAAAATGAAATGGATTAAATAAAGCTAAAGAAAGTTCACTCAGAAAGAAAGATCAATAAACAATTGCAAATGAAAATATATATCTAATCTAGATGGGACCTGAGGGAACCCAAAGTGTTCAGAGAATGGGAGTGGCAGGATGCTGTAATATATTTTATAGCCTATAAAAGCCTTAAGGAAGTGTGGGCACACTTAGCAATGGGCTGATGATCTACAGGACTTTCTTATGTTAGAAATGCATGGCGCTTTATTCGTCTTTAATGTTTTTTGGTTTTTTTTTTTTAAAGCAAAGGCCTGTTTATTCCTCATACATTATTTAGATAGATTTTTGGTTTTGGGTTTTTTTTTCTTTCTTTTTTTTTTTTAAGAGAGATTCTTTGAGTAAAAGTCCTGGCTACATCTTTTGTAGACCAGGGGCTGGCCTTGAACTCAAAGAGCTCGGCCTATCCCTAAGTCTTTCACTTTTTATGTTAGTTCTTTAAGTTCTCTGGAGACAGTCATATTCAATATATAATCAGTCTCTTACTATAACAGTCTATCTAAAATCAATAGGGGAATATCTATCTCTATCTCTATCCCTATCTCTATCTCTCTGTCTCTCTCTGTCTCTGTCTCTCTGTCTCTATCTCTATAGATACAGATACAGATACAGACACAGACACAGACACAGAGGGATAGATATAATTGGATTGTGTTTTGGTTAATTTTATATATTGAAGACCTAACCCTCTGAGCTCATAATGTGAACCCAGGAAGAAGAGAGAGCAGGTGTCTTTACAGAATGAGGTCATTCTGCCATAGGGTGAAGGAGTCTCACTACTCCTTCCAGAAGGGAACATTTTGACACAGACTCCTACATGTTGGGAACAGCACATGCAGGCAGAAGCAACGAACTAGCAAGCAGTGTCAGACTGGCAATATAGCAGCAGAATTGTGAAGGAACATGGAGAGATATTTCTACCCCAGCCTCCAGAAAGAGTCAATTCCATGGACACTTGCTCTAGGACTTCTGGTCTCCATACCTACAACTACAGGTGAGTTAAGCCACCAAGTCTCCACTGCTGCTAAAGTTGTATTCAAAAACTAATGTAATTTCATCTACTCCATGTCTTAGGATGTATTTAAGATAAATAACCCTTTGTCAATAAGCTGTAGTAAAAAATAAAAAATGAAAAAGGAAAAAGTTAAAGGAAAAGTTTCAAGTACTACATCATTAGTGTAAAATACTGTAAATTTATTTAAATAAATGTCAACAATATTTTATGACAAAAGCAAAAACCACTTTTATAATGATAGACATTCACTTTAGATTAAGAAGGAAAAAATGCTTATACCAACTAAGACATTGAACAAGACAACGAGGAACAGAATGGGGAAAGGGAGCCATACAGAATATAGAGATCGGGAGTCCATAAATGGAAAGATTTCCCAAACTTGCTGCCTGGAGAAAGTTTCAGGGCATGGCTGATGAAAGCAGTTCCAAGCAGAACCTTCAAGTTTCTCTGAGTTGAGAAAACTAAATAGAGAGTTCCTAGAAGTCAGGAAAGAATTCATAGAACAAAGTGCATGAATGAAAATCGACACAAAATTAATTCTGGGGATGTATAGATGGCCTCCTTCAGTTTTCAGTTAGGTTCTGATTTACTCACTAGTGCTTAGCCAAAGGTTGCCCTGAAAGGACCGAGAGAGAGAGAGAGAGAGAGAGAGAGAGAGAAGTTACAGTGGGCAAGATCAGGATTACTAACAGTTCCAAGAAAGATTAAAGGTTAAAGGATTTACTATCCATGGGTCAACATTTTCAGTAATGAGAAAAATTCTGCTTTGGTTATAGGAAAAAAATAAAATATTTGACAAAATGATACACTGGACTAAGATAAAATCAAAATGTGCTCATGCATTGTTTGAAATACAAATAATTACAAAGCAATCAGCAAGAGTTAAACTACAACATCTGGTATTGTACCAGAAATTATTGGACATGCCAAGGAACAGAAAAGTCCTCGCTACAGGAAGAAAATACTTGCAAGCAACTGCAAATGACTGCACAATGATACAGATGATAGAATCAACAAACAAGGACATTGGGAGAGTTTTGCCTATGTATTCAGAAAGCTAAAACAAAAGATGAACTGCTTGCTTAGAGATGTATGTGGTAATTAATATTATTTGTCAACCTGACAAGATATGTTATCATCTATAGGGGAAGCCTCTGGGCATATCTAGAATGGATTCACCAGATCTGGTAAATTGAAATGGGAAGACGAACCTCAGATGTGGAGGACTGTTCCCTAGGCTGGTACGGCAGACTGAATAAAAAGGACACCGTGAATTGAGCTCTAACTTACATTCTGCACTGCTTCCTGACTGGTGCAGAGTCAATAGCTGCCTTTAAGTTCCTGCTGCCGCCATGATTCCCCATCATGATGGACAGCACCCTCAAACTGTGTACCCTCAAACAGTGATCTCAAATAGTTAGGACTTATTTTGGTTTTGTCAGTATTTTGTCTCAGCAACAAGTAAAGTGTCTGATACAACTTGGAAGATAAATATGCAAATCTGACCCAAGCCAAGTGTCTAGAGTCAGACAATATAATGCACGGCATGGAAAATACTTGCTACAATAAATAATAGATTTATTGCAAAAAATTGCAAAATAAAACATTAATGAACCTAAAACCTAGAAGCCATAAATATTGAATCACCAAGAAAAACATTACAAAGAACAAAGTGTAAAAAAAAATCACCTTTGCAATGCTTCTATCTGTTAAAACTTTTTGAACTTTATATTTTCAAAAGAAAACGCCAAATAGTTGATATTTTTAATTGTATGAAAATGATACCCATATCTCAGAGTTTGTGTAAAAGATAATACAAGTGATTTTGTTACTTTCTTAAAATTATTTTTCAAGGACACGTTTATTTTTTATGTTTACAGAGAAAATACTTATCAACTAAATGGGCAAAAAATGGGCAGCTTTTCATTGTGAACTAGCGTCTCCTTTAAGTTTATATTGTAGCTAACTTTTCAATCAACCTTTAACTAAACTGTCCTTTCTTTTTCTTCTACCCTTGCTTTATAATAGAAAGTCAATAGTAATATAATTATCCAAAATTCAGACCCACAAAAAGTCAATCATTCTCAGAGTGCTGAAACTGTGCATTTTCTGTGAGGCATAGGAAAACAAAAGTTCCAGACATAAATAGACAAGACAGTAACTCAACAGGCTTAAAACCACACCTGATACAATAAAGAGAGGAAAGAAGCTCTTCCAAGGGCCTGGATAAACACACACACACACACACACACACACAAATCAGTGCTTTTCCTGTGAAGGTAGATTATTAAGGAGAAAGAAAGAACTTAGAATAATTAAGTAAATGGAAAATACAAGGCAATGGATCCCCCTCCAAGGGAAGGGGGAACTCATTAAAAATGATAGAAGAGAGGATACTTGGTTGAGCAAAAAAAGTGGCTTGAGGAGGAAAGACACATTTTTGGCTTTTTGTTTAAGTGGTATCTTCTGTTCTTTCCTTTGGTCACAAAAGCACATGTGGGACCCAGTTAGTTAATAATTATAGGTTTGTTTTAGGAAGTTCCTATGGACAAACCTATCTCAAGGGAAGGATGAAGAAACCTCAGTATATCTCTATATTTTCATTAACATTGACCTTGGCCCCTAGATTCCGTGCCCGAATTCCTAGGAAAGTGCTTATCAAACAGTCACACTCAATAAATACATAGAGGAGATTCATTGTCAAGATTCATTTTCTCCATGTTTTGTTAAATGGCTTCAATTATGTTACATAAACTTAGGTTCCTGAGGCTCCACTCCAGTTAGCAAGACAAATAAACACATCATTCAATGTTTGTCTTTAAGTGTCATGTATTCAGCACATTTGTGGAGTCCAAATGATACACTCCATACAAAGTTAATAGTGGCAGGTATGTGACATTTGAAGACAAAAATGACTAAAGACATTGTATAGAGAACTCACCATGTAAAATAGCCCACAGACAAGTTAATGTCAGCTGGAAACATGGATGCTGAGGAAAGAAATATAGGTATGTGTGCTTCTGATTAGTGTTGGAAAACAAAGAAGTGATTGTTGAATTGAATTGGAAGAGCATTCCTCTCATTTCACCCTCCAATGCCATTACATTCTCCGTCCTTCATGTTAGAATCCTTTGTCTCTCTGATTTCCCTGTCTCTGAGAACTCTTTCATGCATGTGTCAATGAGACTGCTTGAGAAAACTGATGACCTGTGTTTTATCACTGCAGACATTTGGATGGGTCATGTAGCTCTTGACTCAACAGTTCAAACCAAATAGGGACTCAATTAGGTCACAAGTTACATGTTCATTGCATTGATGGGATTTTCATTTTGTGTTTTAGGTAAAATGTGAGACACTCTTAATAGCAGGTAAATATTCTCTTAAGTTCGACCCTCAGGTAGCTAAAAGACATAAAGAAGAAAATAAATCCGAAAAACAATCTTACTCTTTGGGAAATAGTTTTTTTTTATCCCAGTTCAGTTGACCTTTGCAACATAGCAAAAATCAGATCACTGTTTGTTTAAAGACTTTGTTTTTATTGCATTATGAAAATTATCCACAAATGGAATGATTCATTTTAATTCTTAATAGCAGTGAAGAAATATGCATAAACATTTTGCTGACAGTCAGTGGAATCATTATAGGAGGACTGCCACTGAATAGCTCTGTGTAACACATGGAAAGTTTTCTTTATGACATTTGATATATTACATACAAGGTCAAGTTGCCAAGGGCAATAGCAGTTTGTGATGATTGGAGGAATGCTGGCAATAATTAGATTCCTACCAGGATATAAACCTCTGCTGATAATCTAAGGAAGGATAAGAAAAAAACAGGAACAAGTGGAAGTCACAATGAAAGTGCACAAAGAAGAGGATGGAAGTGTGGGAGATCTAACAGTCAGTCTAACAAGGCAGAGCTTGACAAACCAAAGTCCATACTAGAACTCAAAAAGTTTGCTCAATGTTCAAGGTTCATAGACCAAAGAATGTCGTGTGAGTTGTTTCCTTAAACAGTGAGCCCCAGTCCTATCTGCTAATGTGAACCTCAATAAAAAGACTAATTTTATTGAAAGCACATAGTCATGAATTTTAAAGACAAAATTAAAAAATAAAACAGGAGGAAATATAGCATTCCCACTTTCCCCTCAACTCCTTGCACACAGAAATTTATTAAATTATAAGTATAATCTTCATCCTAGGACACATTACAATTTTTATATTTGTATCACTAGATAAACTATAAGCTTTCTAATGGTGAGAAATATGTTCAGGTCATTATGCTTATCTCCTTGCACTAAGCTCAATTCCAAGTGGATCAAGGATCTCCACATAAAACCAGACACACTGAAACTAATAGAAGGGAAACTAGGGAAGAACCTTGAACATATGGGCACAGGGGAGAATTTCCTGAACAGAACTCCAATAGCTTATGCTCTAAGATCAAGAATAGACAAATGGGACCTCATTAAATTACAAAGTTTTTGCAAGGCAAAAGACACTGTCAAAAAGACAAAGCGGCAACCAACTAACTGGGAAATGATCTTTACCAACCTTACATCCGACAGAGGGCTAATATCCAATATATACAAAGAACTCAAGAAGTTAAACTCCAGAGAGGCAAGTAACCCTATTAAAAAATGGGGTACAGAGCTAAACAAAGAGTTCTCACCTTGGCGAGGATGTGGAGAAAGAGGAACACTCCTCCACTGCTGGTGGAATTGCAAGCTGGTACAACCACTCTGGAAAGCAGTCTGGCGGTTCCTCCGAAAACTGGGCATGACACTCCCGGAGGATCCGGCTATACCACTCCTGGGCATACACCCAGAGGCTTTACCTGCATGCAATAAGGACACATGCTCCACTATGTTCATAGCAGCCTTATTTATAATAGCCAGAAGCTGGAAAGAACCCAGATGTCCCTCAACGGAGGAATGGATTCAGAAGATGTGGTATATCTACACAATGGAATACTACTCTGCAATTAAAAACAATGAATTCAGGAAATTCCTAGGCCAATGGTCAGAACTTGAAAATATCATCCTTAGTGAGGTAACCCAATCACAAAAGAACACACATGGTATGCAGTCACTGATAAGGGGATATTAACCCAGAATCTCGGAATACCCTAGACACAATTCGCATATCAATAGATTTCTAAGAAGATGGAAGGAGAGACCCCTGGTCCTGGCAAGACTGGATGTAGGGGAACTCCAGGACAGAGAAAGGAGAGGGGGTTGAATGGAGAAAAGAGGGAGGGAAGGGGGCTTATGGGACTTTCGGGGAGGGAGGAAACGGGAAAGGGGAAATGATTTGGAATGTAAATTAAAAAAAATAAAATATTAAAAAAAAAAGAAAAAAAGAAATAAAAACATATATTTTGAAATTTTTCCTTCCCTTCCCCCTTTTTTTCACAATTCCTTCCCACCTCCCCATCTACTTAAATTCATGTTGTTTCTCTCTCTCCAAAAAAAACCTATAAAAATTAATATCAAAACAAACTAAAATAAAGAAAACCAGTAAGATAAAACAAAATACACACATATCAAAAAAAAAAGAAGAAAAGAAAAAAAGAGAGACAGAGAGACAAAACAAATATACCATAAAATACATATCCTGTTGTTCAACTATTCCTGAGCATGGGGGGTGCCCTGGAAGTGTGGTTAATATACACAGTTATGCTCTATTAGAATATCTGATTTTTCCTTTTCTAGCAGGTACTAATCTCTGAGAGTCTCTTGGTTAGGAGTCTCTTGGTTTCTACTTCCCCTTCTTAGTGCTGAGATTTTGTCTGGTCTTATGCATGCTGTCAAAGTCTCTGTGGGTTCATGTGTGTATCAGTCCTGCTCTACATAGAAGACACTGTTTCCTTGGAGCTACTCACCATCCCTGGTTTTTATCATCTTTCCATCTCCTCCTCCTCATTGATCTTTGAGCCTATAGGAGATGGATTTGATAAAGACCTCCCGTTTAAAACACAGTAATCCAAAGATCTTTACCAACCCTACATCTGATAGAGGGCTAATATCCAATATATACAAAGAACTCAGAAAGTTAGACTCCAGAGAAACAAATAACCCTATTAAAATGGGGTACAAAGCTAAACAAAGAATTCTCAACTGAGGAATACTGGATAGCTGAGAAACCTAAAGAAATGTTCAATATCCTTAATCATCAGGGGAATGCAAATCAAAACAACCCTGAGATTCTACCTCATACCAGTCAGAATCACTAAGATGAAAAACTCAGGGGACAGCTGATGCTGGAGAGGATGTGGAGAAACAGGAACACTTCGCCATTGTTGGTGGGATTGCAAGCTGGTAAAACTACTCTGGAATTCAGTTTGGCAGTTCCTCAGAAAATTAGACATACTACTACATGAGGACCCAGCTATACCACTCCTGGGCACATACCCAGAAGATGCTCCAACATATAATAAGGACACATGCTCCACTATGTTCATAGCAGCCTTATTTATAACAGCCAGAGCTGGAAAGAACCCAGATGTCCTTCAACAGAGGAATTGTTAGAGAAAATGTGGTAAACTTATACAATGGAGTACTACACAGCTATTAAAAGCAATGAATTCATGAAATTCTTAGGCAAATGGATGGGACTGGAAAATATCATCCTGAGTGAGTAACTCAATCATAAAAGAATACACAAGGTATGCATTCACTGGTAAGTGGATATTAGCCCAGAAGCTTGAAATACCCAAGATATAACTCACAGACCACATGAAGCTCAAGAAGAAGGAAGATCAAAGTGTGGATTCCTTGATCCTTTTTAGAAGGTGGATTAAAATACCCATGGCTCACAGCCAACCAATAGATTGAGCATAGGGTCCCCAATGGAGCAGCTAGAGAAAGGACCCAAGTAGCTGAAGAGGTTTGCAGCCTCATAGGAGGAACAATAATATGTACCAACCAGTACCCCTAGAGCTCCCAGGGACTAAACCACCAACCAAAGAGTACACATGGAGGGACCCATGGCTCCAGCCACATATATAGCAGATATCAATGAGAGGAGAGGCCATAGGTCCTATGAAAGCTTGATGCCCCAGTGTAGGGGAATACCAGGTCAGGAAAGGGGGAGGAGTAAGAGGGGGAGGGGGGTGGGATAGGGGGTTTTCAGAGGGGTAATGAGGAAAGGGGATAACATTTGAAATGTAAATAAAGCAAATATCTAATAAAAAAAAGAACTGAGTGCTCCAATGTTTCTTGATCTCTACACATTGTGCAGTTGTGAGTCTCTGTGTTATTTTCCATCTATTGTAAGACTCTTCTTTAATAGGTTTGAGTAAGGCAGTAATATGTAGGCATAGCATCACATCATTAGAAGTCATTTTTTGCTATGCTAAGTTTGTATCATCTTATATCCTTTATTGTCTTTAGAAATTATATAAGATAGTGAATAGCATTAGCATGCCCAGACTACTGAGTAGCTGAAGGAAGTTTCTGTAAGCATTTCTCCTGTATAGTTAACTGTCAACAGGTGGAAAATGTAACAATTTTACAAAACGTATTTTCCATAAAATTCCCACAAACATTGAGTTAGTGGATTCTGAAACACTGTCATTATGAAAAAATACAAAGCTTGGTTTTCTGTGAGCCTCTGGCTACATCTTAATAAGCTGATAGAGAATAATTGTGTTTTGTATGTGTATTGTTATTTTATCACACATTTTTAAGGTAAATTGTTGATCCACCAATATTTTCTTCACACCAAAACGTTGTGTAGCTCATGAGTTCGGGTTTGAGTCTAAGATGTTCCCCACAGGGTCATATTTCAGAAGTCACATATACCTCTTCTAAAAATTTTATTCAGTTCCTTTAACCCTAATCAGTTCTGATATAGCTACAATTTTAATACTTTATGAATGTGGAAAATTATTTTTCTCTTATCTCCAATTCCTTTCATTATTTCTTACCATGAGTGTTCTTTTTTTTCTATGACAGATGTGTATCAGCTATTGTGTAAGGGGAAGAGGTCAGGTGGAATATATTACACATAGGTTCCTGGGCTAGGCCATTTTAATGTGATATCTAAGTCAGTCCTTGCATAGCTGTCTCCAACATATCACAATCATTTTGGCACAGAACTTCTCTTTTCAGATAGGTATGTGAGTGTGTGTGTGTGTGTGTGTGTGTGTGTGTGTGAGAGAGAGAGAGAGAGAGAGAGAGAGAGAGAGAGAGAGAGAGAGAGAGAGAGAGAGAGAGAGATTCTTATAGCCAAATTCCTAATCCTTCTGCCATGAGTGCCCTGACTTTCTCTGTTAGGGCTTTATTTTCCATTTATATTAGTTGTATCTAGAATTGCAAATTTTTCACTCTTTAAAATTATCTTCCTAAGTTATTGCTTCATATCTCATTTTTTGTTTTTTTTCACAGTAAAAACAAAACAAAACAAAAACAAACAAACAAACGAAAAAAAACCAGTTCTTCCTGCATTGTTTCACTCTATAAAAGCCACTGCATTTCCAGCACTTGGGCTTCCCCGGGAATTTTGAATTGCATAATAAAGATCTTTTGAATTAAAAAAAAGATGAAATAGAGATTAGAGATAGGTCTGTGCTTACCTCATTCCCTCTCTAGTAAGGCAAAATAGACTGCAGTGTGAAAATAGACATATAATCAGATAAAGTGGAAACTCTGCCTTGTAATTCCTGTAGGGCAGAATATCACTTTTTTTCCCCTGTAGTTTTTCCTTGCCAAATGGATAGTGAGTTTATTCCATTGAAATTTTCAAATTCCAGTCCATTGCCAAATGATGATTATGGATATCCCTAGGCAGTTCAAGGTTCACTGTTATTTTTCTTACTATAATATGTATAATTTATCCAAAGAACACTTACTTGTTCAACCCAATTTGACCAAAATAACTCCTTAAAAAAAAAAAAACCAACTAACTACTCTTTTCTCCTTCCAAATCATCCTATGTATCCCTTCTTTTGCTTTCTTTCAAATTTATGGTATCTTTTTCTTTGTTTTGCACACACACACACACACAAACACACACACCTATATCTGTGAATACAACTTGCTTAGCCTATATATTACCTGTATTTATGTTTTTCCATGACTATTTGGTATTGGATAACCAATTTGTGGACTTGAACTTAACATTTTTACACTAGAATATAGATGCAGTAAAAAGTGTATTGCGTGTGTGTCACTGTGCAATAACTATTGTTTAAAGGGTCCACATCATGGACCATGCCTTAAATTTTTACTTTTACCATATTTCTTTTGTAAATATTGGTGTATTTTCATATTAAGTTGTACCAGTTTAAAATTGAAAAAATTTGCTATATCATGAAAGATGTTGGTATTTTCTTTTCTTTCTTTCTTTCTTTTTTTTTTTTTTTAGATTTATCAGACATTGATTGATTGCTCCTACAAACTTTGTTAAACGCTTGCCCTCAACTACATTGCATATAGCATACTATGGAAGATAACTGTTTTATGGTTAGCTAGCTTGGTATTACATTTCTCTTTTTTTTTATTTTATTTTTTTAATTTACATTCCAAATCACTTCCCCTTTCCCGTTTCGTCCCTCCCCGAAAGTCCCAAAAGCCCCCTTCCCTCCCTCTTTTCTCCATTCAACCCCCTCTCGTTACTCTGTCCTGGCGTTCCCCTACATCCAGTCTTTCCAGGACCAGGGGTCTCTCCTTCCATCTTTTTAGAAATCTATTGATATGCGAATTGTGTCTAGGGTATTCCGAGATTCTGGGTCAATATCCCCTTATCAGTGACTGCATACCATGTGTGTTCTTTTGTGATTGGGTTACCTCACTAAGGATGATATTTTCAAGTTCTGACCATTTGCCTAGGAATTTCGTGAATTCATTGTTTTTAATTGCACAGTAGTATTCCATTGTGTAGATATACCACATCTTCTGAATCCATTCCTCCGTTGAGGGACATCTGGGTTCTTTCCAGCTTCTGGCTATTATAAATAAGGCTGCTATGAATATAGTGGAGCATGTGTCCTTATTGCATGCAGGTAAAGTCTCTGGGTATATGCCCAGGAGTGGTATAGCCGGATCCTCCGGGAGTGTCATGCCCAGTTTTCTGAGGAACCGCCAGACTGCTTTCCAGAGTAGTTGTACCAGCCTGCAATTCCACCAGCAGTGGAGGAGTGTTCCTCTTTCTCCACATCCTCGCCAACAACTGCTGTCTCCTGTGTTTTTGATCTTAGCCACCCTGACTGGTGTGAGATGGAATCTCAGGGTTGTTTTGATTTGCATTTCCCTAATGACTAAGGATGATGAACATCTCTTTAGGTGCTTCTCAGCCATTAGATATTCTTCAGGTGAGAACTCTTTGTGTAGCTCTGTACCCCATTTTTTAATAGGGTTACTTGCCTCTCTGGAGTTTAACTTCTTGAGTTCTTTGTATATCTTGGATATTAGCCCTCTGTCGGATGTAAGGTTGGTAAAGATCATTTCCCAGTTAGTTGGTTGCTGCTTTGTCTTTTTGACAGTGTCTTTTGCCTTGCAAAAACTTTGTAATTTAATGAGGTCCCATTTGTCAATTCTTGATCTTAGAGCATAAGCTATTAGAGTTCTGTTCAGGAAATTCTCCCCTGTGCCCATATGTTCAAGGTTCTTCCCTAGTTTCCCTTCTATTAGTTTCAGTGTGTCTGGTTTTATGTGGAGATCTTTGATCCACTTAGAATTGAGCTTAGTGCAAGGAGATAAGGATGGGTCAATTTGCATTCTTCTGCATGTTGACCTCCAGCTGAGCCAGCACCATTTGTTGAAAAGGCTATCTTTTTTCCACTGGATGGTTTTAGCTCCTTTGTCAAAGATCAAGTGACCATAGGAGTGTGGATTCATTTCTGGGTCTTCAATTCTGTTCCATTGATCTACATGTCTGTTACTGTACCAATACCATGCAGTTTTTAACACTATTGCTCTGTAGTACAGCTTGAGGTCCGGGATACTGATTCCCCCAGAGGTTCTTTTACTCTTGAGAATAGTTTTAGCTATTCTGGGTTTTCTGTTATTCCAGATGAATTTTTTAATTGCTCTTTCTAACTCTATGAAGAATTGAGTTGGGATTTTGATGGGGATTGCATTGAATCTGTGTATTACTTTTGGTAAGATGCTCATTTTTACTATATTAATCCTGCCAATCCATGAGCATGGCAGATTTTTCCATCTTCTGAGGTCTTCTTCAATTTCTTTCTTCAGAGACTTGAAGTTCTTGTCATACAGATCTTTCACTTGTTTGGTTAGAGTCACGCCAAGATACTTAATATGGTTTGTGGCTATCGTGAAGGGTATTATTTCTCTTACTTCTTTCTCAGCCTGCTTATCCTTTGAGTATAGGAAGGCTTCTGACTTGCTTGAGTTGATTTTATATCCGGCCACTTTGCTGAAGTCATTTATCAGCTGTAGGAGTTCTCTGGTGGAGTTCTTTGGGTCGCTTATGTATACTATCATATCGTCTGCAAATAGTGATAGTTTGACTTCTTCCTTTCCAATTTGTATCCCTTTGACCTCTTTTTGTTGTCTAATTGCTCTAGCTAGAATTTCAAGTACTATATTGAAAAGATATGGAGAGAGAGGGCAGCCTTGTCTAGTCCCTGATTTTAGTGGGATTGCTTCAAGTTTCTCTCCATTTAGATTGATGCTGGCTACCGGTTTGCTGTAAATTGCTTTTACTATGTTTAGATATGGGCCTTGAATTCCTGATCTTTCCAAGACCTTTAGCATGAAAGGATGCTGAATTTTGTCAAATGCTTTCTCAGCATCTAATGAGATGACCATGTGGTTTTTTTCTTTGAGATTGTTTATGTAGTGGATTACATTGATGGATTTCCTTATATTGAACCATCCCTGCATCCCTGGGATGAAGCCTACTTGATCGTGGTGAATGATCGTTTTGGTGTGTTCTTGGATTCGGTTGGCAAGAATTTTATTGAGTATTTTTGCATCGATATTCATAAGAGAGATTGGCCTGAGATTCTCTTTCTTTGTCGGATCTTTGTGTGCTTTTGGTATTAGTGTAATTGTGGCTTCATAGAACGAGTTGGGTAGTGTTCCTTCTGTTTCTATTTTGTGGAACAGTTTGAAGAGCATTGGTGTTAGGTCTTCTTTGAAGGTCTGATAGAATTCTGCACTAAAACCATCTGGACCTGTGCTTTTTTTGGTTGGAAGACTTCCAATGACAACTTCTATTTCTTCAGGGGTTATAGGACGGTTTAGATGGTCTATTTGATCCTGATTTAATTTTGGTACTTGGTATCTGTCAAGGAAATTGTCCATTTCCTCAAGATTTTCTAGTTGTGTTGAATACAGGTTTTTGTAGTAGGATCTGATGATTTTTTGAATTTCCTCAGTTTCTGTTGTTATCTCTCCCTTTTCGTTTCTGATTTTATTAATTTGGATACTATCTCTGTGCTCTCTGGTTAGTCTGGCTAAGGGCTTATCTATCTTGTTGATTTTCTCAAAGAACCAACTCCTCGTTTTGTTGATTCTTTGTATGGTTTTATTTGTTTCTACTTGATTGATTTCAGCCCTGAGTTTGATGATTTCCTGCCTTCTACTCCTCTTTGGTGTATTTGCTTCTTTTTGTTCCAGGGCTTTCAGGTGTGCCATTAAGCTGTTAGTGTATGCTGTCTCCCGTTTCTTTTTGGCGGCACTCAGGGCTATGAATTTTCCTCTTAGCACTGCTTTCATTGTGTCCCATAAATTAGGGTATGTTGTGCCTTCATTTTCATTAACTTTCAAAAAGTCTTTGATTTCTTTCTTTATTTCCACCTTGACCAAGTTATCATTGAGTAGAGCATTGTTCAGCCTCCATGTGTACGTGGGTTTTCTTTTGTTTTTGTTGCCATTGAAGACCACCCTTATTCCATAGTGATCTGATAGGAGGCATGGGATTATGTCTATCTTCTTGTATCTGTTGAGGTTGGATTTGTGACCAATTATATGGTCAATTTTGGAGAAGGTACCATGAGGAGCTGAGAAGAAGGTGTATTCTTTAGCTCTAGGATGAAATGCTCTATATATATCAGTTAGTTCCATTTGGTCCAAGGCTTCAATTAGATTCACTGTCCCTGTTTAGTTTCTGCTTTCCTGAACGATCCATTTCAGAGAGCGGGGTGTCGAAGTCACCCACTATTATTGTGTGCGGTGCGATGTGTGCTTTCAGTTTTAGTAAAGTTTCTTTTACGAATGAGGGTGCCCTTGCATTTGGAGCATAGATATTCAGAATTGAGAGTTCTTGATGGTGGATTTTTCCCTTGATCAGTATGTAGTGTCCTTCTGGGTCTTTTTTGATGACTTTAGGTTGAAAATCAATTTTATCCGATATTAGGATGGCTACTCCACCTCGTTTCTTGGGGCCATTTGCTTGTAAAATTGTTTTCCAGCCTTTTACTCTGAGGTAGTGTTTGTCTTTGACACTGACCTGCATTTCCTGCATGCAGCAAGATGCTGGGTCCTGTTTACGTATCCAGTCTGCTAGTCTATGTCTTTTAATTGGGGAATTGAGACCATTGATATTAAGAGAGATTAAGGCATAGTGATCATTGCCATCTGCCATTCTTGACGCTATCTTTATGTTTGAGTGGTTATCTACTTTTGGGTTTGATTCAAGAAGGTTATTATCTCATTTTTTCCAGGGTGTTGTTTCTCTCCCTGTATTGGAGGTTTCCACCTATTATCCGTTGTAGGGCTGGATTTGTGGAAAGATATTGTGAAAATTTGGTTTTATCATGGAATATCTTGGTCTCTCCATCTATGGTGATTGGGAGTTTTGCTGGGTAGAGTAGTCTAGGCTGGCATTTGTGCTGTCTTAGTGTCTGCATGAGATCTGCCCAGGATCTTCTGGCTTTCATAGTCTCTGGTGAGAAGTCTGATGTGATTCTGTTAGGTCTTCCTTTGTATGTTACTTGGCCCTTTTCTCTTACTGCTTTTAGTATTCTTTCTTTGTTTAGAACATTCGGTGTTTTGATTATTATGTGACGGGAGGTATTTCTGTTCTGGTCCAGTCTGTTTGGAGTTCTGTAGGCTTCTTGTACGTTCTTCGGCATCTCTCTCTTTAAGTTAGGGAAGTTTTCCTCCATAATTTTGTTGAAGATGTTTACTGGCCCTTTAAGTTGCAAATCTTCACTCTCATCTATACCTATAATCCTTAGGTTTGGTCTTCTCATTGTGTCCTGGATTTCCTGGATGTTTTGGGTTACACGTTTTTTGCATTTTGCATTTTCTTTGACTGTTGAGTCGATGCTTTCTATGGAATCTTCAGCACCTGAGATTCTTTCTTCCATCTCTTGTATTCTATTGTTTATGTTTGCATCTATGACTCCTGATTTCTTCCCAAGGTTTTCTATCTCCAAAGTTGTCTCCCTTTGTGATTTCTTAGTTGTTTCTACTTCCTTTTTTAGTTCCTGGATGGATTTGCTGAGATCCTTCACTTGTTTGTTTGTATTTTCCTGTATTTCTTTAAGGTATTTTTGCATTACCTCTTTCAGGATTTCTTCCTGATGACCCACGTTCTCCTGCATTTCTCTGAGCGATTTTTGTGTTTCCTCCTCATGGGATTCCATCTGTTGATCCATCGTCTCCTGCATTTCTTTAAGCAGTTCTCGTGTTTCCTTTGTAAGGGCATCTAACCGTTGATTCATTTCTTTAAGCAATTTTTGTGTTGCCTCCTTATGGGCATCCGTCTGTTGACCCATATTCTTCTGCATTTCTTTATGCAAATTTTGTGATTCCTTTGTGAGTGCATCTACCCGTTGATTCATCTCGTTAAGCGATTTTTGTGTTGTCTCCTTGTGCGCCTCCATCTTTTGATCCATGTTCTCCCGCATTTCTCTAAGCGATTTTTGTGTTTCCTTTGTAAGGGCTTCTAACCGTTGATTCATGGTCTCTTGTAACTCTTTATGAGATTTATTTGTATCCTTCTTGTGATCCTCTAATAGGATCATGAGAAGTGATTTTAAATCCAGATCTTGTCTTTCGGGTGTGGTGGGGTATCCAGGACTTGCTGCTGTTGGAGAGTTGGGTTCGGATGGTCCCACATTACTTTGATTTCTGTTAGTAACATTCCTACGTTTGCCTTTTGCCATCTGGATACCTCTGGTGTTAGTTGGTCCTGCTGCCACTGGCTGTTGGTTGGACCTCCTGTGAGCCTGCAAAGCTATTTCTGCCTCCCCTGGATTACCAGGATTCCCCTGGCACCGATTTCTGGGGCCTGCCTGCTCCTGAGTGACTTTGGAGCCCTAATGTGCCTTGCCCCAAGTGATCTTATATTGGGGAGGCCTTGCACATCTAAAGGCTCAGTCTAGTGGATTCCTGGATCAGACGTCACCAAAGGGAGGCTGGTAGGCTCCTGCCCTGTGCAGGGGTGTGTGGTCTCTCCTGGGGGGGAGGGGCGTCCCTCTGCCAGGCAGAAGTCCCACAGCAGAGCTGGCGCGCTGGTCACTGCAGATCAGCCCAGCACTTGGGAGCCGCATACACACAAGCCGCCCGAGACCCAAGCGACATTATGCCTGTCTGTCTCAGAACCTGGCTGTCCCAACCTCCCAGTCACTGGAGCAAAGATGGCGGAGGGCACTCTCCGTGGCGCAGCTCACCCTGTAGACCGGTATTTTCTTTTCTAAGCTTAGACTACATCAGCTTTATCTGATGAAGACAAAAGCATAACTTCAATATCAAAATAACTAATGACCAAGTCCTCTTGGCCTTGGTAGGGAGGACATGTAACATGCTTCCTGACCCTGACAGAGCAAGCAGGGTGTGGGTCTCTATACGTGTTGATGGCTGCTGCTGCTGAAGTAAGGCTTGTTTGTATTATAATGTACATCTTTTTCATTCTCCTCCTTTGAGGAATGTCCTTTCCACCAAGATTAATGACTCCATGATAATCAGAGAAAGCACAAGTCCAGGAGTCAAGGTTGTAACGAATCTCTCAGCAAAATGGTAAGCACTGTGACCTTCAAGACAGTTCTTGAGGCTGTGGGAAAGAACAATGAAAACAGGAGTTCCAAAATATATAATCTCTCAACTACGCAAAATATAAAGATGCAGTGAACTGTATAAGGAGCTTTACAGATCTAAAGGGACAGAGACAGCTGCACTATGAACTAGCTCGTCAGAAAGATACTAAGAAAGGAAATAAAGAAATTTAAGGAGTGCTGATGGCAAGGAAAGATCATACTCAGTTAAGGTTTTTTTTTGTTTATTTGTTTGTTTGTTTGTTTATGCTTACAAAGGCTGTCAGATTCCTGAGTTCAAGGTCAGCCAGGGGTAGTGGGAGTACCAGTACAAGCTTAGGAGTGGTAGGAACAGTTATTTCAGTGTGCTGACTCTTTCTAAGAATCAAGAGGCTGGGGTGAAGGAATGCTGATTCCTGGGATAATTAAAAGGGAACCTGGGGTTATGACTCAATTGATATGTAAATAAAGACTGGGCTTTTTATCTGCAAGAGATGAGCTGTCTAGAGAATTTTTAGAATAGCAAGAAAAAGCCTTCTCCAGCAGAGTATAAGCTACCAGATTGTAATCCACAATTTGACTTTGAGTCCTTTATTTCTCTACTCTCAAATACCCCTTCCTCAGAACCCCTCTCCAAGCCCAGACTGGTCCTTGACAACTAATTGTAGCTCCATCACTAAGCAACAATATGATTTTTACCTAATTTACCCCTATCAAAAATGGTCCCCTAGAAAGTTATTATAGAATATGTGGAAAGACATTGATAATATATGGTCTGTGGATATAAATCATATCATATCATATGATATTAGTCTAAATTCAGTTATTCCTATATTATTTTATAGGACTTGCGTTAAAATTTTTCTTTCCCATTATATTATAATCTGGATTTAGACAAATATACTGGAAACAATTTCAAATATTCATGAAATAATTTTCAAAATTTGCTGTTGTTAAGAACTGACAATACCATTAGAATGATGGATTCAAATTGTAATTGAGAGTGAATACATAGACAGATGGTAGAGTAATAACAATGAAAAAGAGGTTATAAATTTGGAAAAGATGAAGGGGGTATACAGGCAGGTTTTTTTTCTATATTCTTTATTTACATTCCAAATGATTTTCCCTTTCCTGGTTCCCCCTCTCCCCAAAAGTCCCATAAGACCTCTTCCCCACCGTGTTCCCCAGTCAATCCTCTCCAGCTTCTCTGTCCTGGTATTCCCCTACACTGCTGCATCCAGTCTTTCCAGGACCAGGGGCCTCTCTTCCTTCTTCTTGGGCATCATTTGATATGTGAATTGTGTCTTGGGTATTCCGAGCTTCTGGGCTAACATCCACTTATTAGTAAGTGCATAACATGTGTGTTCTTTTGTGACTGGGTTACCTCACCTAGGATGATATTTTCCAGTTCCAACCAGTTGCCTAAGAATTTCATGAATTCATTGTTTTTAATTGCTGAGTAATATTCCATTGTGTAAATATATCATATTTTCTGTATCCATTCCTCCATTGAGAGACATCTGGGATCTTTCCAGCTTCTGGCTATTATAAATAAGGCTGCTATGAACATAGTGGAGCATGTGTCTTTATTACATGCCAGGGAAGCCTCTGGGTATATGCACAGGAGTGGTATAAAAGGGTCCTCCGGAAGTGTCATGCCCAGTTTTCTGAGGAATTGCCAGACTTATTTCCAGAGTGGTTGAACCAGCTTGCAATCCCACCAGCAGTTGAGGAATGTTCCTCTTTCTCCACATCCTCACCAACACCTGCTGTCTCCTGAGTTTTTGATTTTAACCATTCTGACTGGTGTGAGGTGAAATCTCAGGGTTGTTTTGATTTACATTTCCCTAATGACTAAGGATGTTGAACTTTAGGTGCTTCTCAGCCATTCGATATTCTTCAGGTGAGAACTCTTTGTTTAGCTCTGTATCCAATTTTTAATAGGGTTATTTGGCTCTCTAGAGTCTAACTTCTTGGGTTCTTTGTATATATTGGATATTAGCCCACTGTCAGATGTAGGGTTGGTAAAGATCTTTTCCCAATTTATTGATTGCCATTTATTCCAATTGATAGTGTCCTTTGCCTTACAGAAACTTTGTAATTTTATGAGGTCCCATTTGTCAATTCATTATTATTATTATTATTATCATTATTACTACTACTACTACTACTATTATTATTATTATTATTATTATTATTATTTTCTACATTCTTTATTTACATTCCAAAAGATTTCCCCTTTCCCGGTTCCCCCCTCCCCGAAAGTCCCATATGCCTTCTTCCCTCCCCGTTCCCCATTTGCCTAAGAATTTCATGAATTCATTGTTTTTAATTGTGTAAATATACATGGAAAATATCTCTGATAAAATTGAAGAAATGTATAAAAAAACACGTTAGTTGAATTTCCTCAGTTTCTGTCATTATATCTCCCTATTCATTTCTGATTTTGTTAATTTGGATACTGTCTCTGTGCCCTCTGGTTAGTCTGGCTAAGGGTTTGTCTATCTTGTTGATTTTCTCAAAGAACCAGCTCCTGGTTTTGCTGATTCTTTGTATGGTTCTATATGTTTCTACTTGATTGATTTCAGCCCTGAGTTTAATGATTTCCTGCCTTCTACTCCTCTTAGGTATATTAGCTTCTTTTAGTTCCAGGGCTTTCAGGTGTGCCATTAAGCTGCTAGTGTATGCTCGCTCTAGTTTCTTTTTGGAGACACTTAGTGCTATGGGTTTTCCTCTCAGCACTGCTTTCATTGTGACCCATAGGTTAGCGTATGTTGTGCCTTCATTTTCATTAAATTGTAAAAAATCTTTGATTTCTTTCCTTATTTCTTCCTTGACCAAGGTATCATTGAGTTGAACATTGTTCAGCTTCCATGTGTATGTGGGCTTTCTGTTGATTTTGTTGCTATTGAAGACCACCCTTACTCCATAGTGATCTGATAGGAGGCATGGGATTAGTTCGATCTTCTTATATCTGTTGAGATCTGTTTTGTGAGCAATTATATGGTCGATTTTGGAGAAGGTACTATGAGGTGCTGAGAAGAAGGTATATTCTTTAGTTTTAGGATGAAATGTATATATATGTTAAATCCATTTGGTTCAAAGCTTCAATTAGTTTTACTAATTCCCTTTTTAGTTTATGTTTTCCTGATCGGTCCATTGCGGAAAGTGGGGTGGTGAAGTCACCCACAGTTTTTGTGTGAGGTGCGATGTGTGTTTTGAGCTTTAGTAAAGTTTCTTTTACGAATGAGGGTGCCCTTGCATTTCAACACTGAACATCTGAACAATGATGTTCAGAATTGAGAATTCTTCTTGGTGGATTTTTCCTTTAACCAGTATGAAGTGTCCTTCCATGCCTTTTTTGATGACTTTAGGTTGAAAGTCAATTTTATCCGATATTAGAATGGCTACTCTAGCTTGTTTCCTGGAACCATGTACTTGTAAAATTGTTTTCCAGCCTTTTACTCTGAGGTAGTGTTTGTGTTTGACACTGAGGTGGGTTTCCTGTATGCAGCAAAATGCTGGGTCCTGTTTATGTATCCATTCTGCTGATCTATGTCTTTTTATTGGGGAATTGAGACCATTGATGTTAAGAGATATTAAGGAATAGATATTATTGCTTCCTGTTATTTTTGATGTTATTTTTATGTTTGAGTGGTTATCTTCTTTTGGGTTTGATGAAAGAAGGTTACTCTCTTGCTTTTTCCAGGGTGTAGTTTCCCTCCTTGTATTGGCGATTTCCACCTATTATTTTTTGCATGACTGGGTTTGTGGAAAGATATTGTGTAAATTTGGATTTATCATGAAATATCTTGTTTTCTCTGACTATGGTGATTGAGAGTTTGCTGGGTATAGTAGTCTGGGCTAGGATTTGTGTTCTCTTAGGGTCTGTATGTGATCTGCCCAGGATCTTATAGCTTTCATAGTCTCTGTTGAGAAGTCTTGTGTAATTCTTATAGGCCTTCCTTTATATGTTACTTGGCCTTTTTCTCTTACTGCTTTTAATATTCTTTCTTTGTTTAGTACATTTGGTGTTTTGATTATTATGTGATGGGAGGTATTTATGTTCTGGTCCAGTCTGTTTGGAGTTCTGTAGGCTTCTTGTATATTCATCTTGTATTGGCATCTCTCTCTTTAGGTTAGGGAAATTTTCTTCCATACTTTTGTTGAAGATATTTACTGGCCCTTTAAGTTGTAAATCTTCACTCTCATCTATACCTATAATCCTTAGGTTTGGTCTTCTCATTGTGTCCTGGATTTCCTGGATGTTTTGGGTTACAAGCTTTTTGCATTTTGCATTTTCTTTGACTGTTGAGTCCATGCTTTCTATGGTATCTTCAGCATCTGAGATTCTTTCTTCTATCTCTTGTATTCTGTTGTTGATGTTTGCATCTATGACCCCTGATTTTTTCCCAAGGTTTTCTATCTTCAAAGTTGTCTACCTTTGTGATTTCTTAGTTGTTTCTACTTCCTTTTTTTAGATCCTGGATGGTTTTGCTCAATTCCTTCACGTGTTTGTTTGTGTTTTCCTGTAATTCATTAAGATAGTTTTTTGTTTCTTCTTTCAGGACTTCTGCCTGTTGATCTAAGTTCTCCTGTATTTCTTTAAGTGATTTTTGTGTTTCCTCTTTATTGGCTTCTACCTGTTGATGCATGTTCTCCTATACTTCTTTAAGAGATTTATTTATGTCCTTCTTGAAATCCTTTAATAGCATCATGAGATGTGATTTTAAATCCAAATCTTACCTTTCTGGTGGGTATCCACGACTTACAGTTATCATAGAGCTGGGTTCAGATGGTGCCATATTGCCTTGATTTCTGTAAGTAACGTTCCTATGTTTGCCTTTTGCCATCTGGTTATCTCTGGCGTTAGTTGGTCCTGCTGTCACTGACTGGTGCTTGAACCTCCTGTGAGCCTGCAAGGCTATTTCCCCACTACTGGATGACCGGGTTTCCCCTGGCACAGATTGCTGAGGGGTTGCCCTGCTCCTGGTTGCCATTGGAACCCTGGTGTGCCTTGTCCCAAGTGATGTTATACTCGGGATATCTCTGTGTACCTGGTTGTCCCTGTCTGCTCTGTCACAGGAGCAAAGATAGTGGAAGCTGTGGTACCCCCTCCAACCGCGTGTCATCCTGCAGGGAAAATGTCCCATGGCAGGGCTAGAACACAGACATACAAATGACCACAGAACTACCCAGCTCTTGGGCGCAGGTGGAATCCTAGCTGGCTGTATCCCAAGCAATGTTATACTCAGGATATCTCTGTGTACCTGGTTGTCCCTGTCTGGTTCGTCACTGGAGCAAAGATGGTGGAGGTTGTGGGGATCCACCTCCCAAGCACAAGTCCCAGGCAGGCTTTAAAGGAGGAAAGGGAAGAGGAAAATTACATAATTATAATCTCAAAAAAAATGAAAAGAAATATTTTTTAGAAGAAATGCATGATTTTGTGCATGTAAAATCAGAATTAGACTCATGATTATTGCTGTCCACAATTGGAGATTGGAGAAGTTAATGGATCTTAAAATTCTTGCATATGAAAAAATTAATAGGATAAGTAAGATGCAAAAGATGTATGTAAAAATCAGCAACTATTGCTGTTGTCTAAACTGGAGCATCATAGCATTTTCTTTGAGTAAGGTAAAGGAAATTCTGACTCTTTTGTGATTAAAACTTTCAGAAGTAATTTCATGACATGCTTTTGTAATGATCCTGTGACTTGACATCATTCTTTTAATAGGATAAATGACTCTCAAATGACACCCTGGAAATGTTCTGACAGCTAACAAAGGAGGCATCACAATTCTGAGGGCCTGTCTCTCTGTTGAGGCTGTTCTAGGATTCTGACTGATTGCTAGTTTCCATGACTTCCTTTTGCTAAATAGATATAGGTTACTTTTTCTTATGATTCAAAAACCCATTACCTATCCAAAGAAATACTTGAGATTGTCTGATGCTTTTCTAGACAAGCCATGAGATCTTTTATAGAATACTCAATAATGTGACATCTGACCATGAATAGTACATTCGTTATGGTGGAAATTAAAACAATAATGAGTGTTTAAGGAAATTACACTTAGGAAAGGGCAAAGCTTATTTAACTTAAATTCAATGACACGCCTTGAAAATGGTTAGCAGAGTTTGTTCATAGAAACAGCAGGTGTCTGTCTTTTAACCTTCTGCATGGGTGATTCTTTACCTTCTGTGGCACCTTTCTTATCTATCTCTTCTGCTATGTCACTTCCTTAAGTCTGGGAAGTGCTCTGCCCCTTTTCTTAACTGAGACCAACAGGGCATCTTCTATAGTTCCATGACCAGTTTGTCACCAGAGTTTTGTTCTATGTGGAGGGGCGATATTGAAGTACAAGTGGGTTTTTCATCAAACCAATAGACCAATGATGTGTTTGTTCTATATCTCTGTAATTAATCCCCTATGTACTCAGGAGTATGGCTTTGCTTTTTTGATAAAGCAATAGAAAGCCTAACATTGCTTTAGAATTAAAAAATCTAAACTGAAAAGTGGACCTACATATCCAAGAATAACTATAATAATATATGCAAATAATTATAACTGTAGAGAGTGCAAAGCTATACAAATTCACAGACAAGTATTATTTCATGTTTTCAAATTACTTTGACTAATTAGTCTGCAGTGACATCCATCTCAGCAGTTTAAGGTTGATGTTAACCTCTTTTACCCTGTTGGTGAAGCATTGATAATCCTTTTCTTTTTTAGTCTAAGTTAATACATGAATTACTTTAGAGTGCTGTAAAGTGGCCTGTTCTGCATCAGACTCATGGAGCTCAGCTTGGACACATGCCAGTCCATTTCCATCCTTTGCCTTTGGAAGCCTTGTTTGCTATACTGCAGCCAGTGTGGGTTGCTACACTTGTGCTCTGTGAGACTTTATCTTCCTTTCCTGATAAGTCTCAGCTAAATTATGTCTGCTTTCAGCCCTAGCCTTATGTTTGTTTCATGTATTCAGTAACTGATTGTAAGAGAAATGTCAAGGACGTTTCAGACTGTTACTTACCAACCTCTTAATTTTCTGCTTCACTCTGGTTTTATGTATGTGTCAAAAATATGCAGAGCAAAAGAAATAATTGATAAAAGTTTTAAGTTTACAGGATAACATTTCTTTACTCGTTATTTAATCTTCACTTTGTTTTTAAACATCCACTCTTTACTCTTGGCTTTAGTCAAGAACCTGATACTAACTCTAGTATTAGTAATAAATATTTGTCTCTACTTTTATATTATGCCATGTTCATTGGTAATAAGCATGATGGTTTACTTTTCATACCTCTAAAAATCTATGAGAGTATCTATCCAGTAATATCAAATAACTATCCCTTGGTATTAAGGATGGTAACATAGTAAATGCCAGAAATAGATCTGCATTTAAAGGCAAGCTATATATTTATAACTCAGTGTGTACTACATGTATAAATGCCATATTAATCTTGGATTTTAATGAATCTGGTTATAATTAATATTGTAACCACAGTTACAGATCAATAACTCATTTTTTGCCAAAAATGTATTATTACTTGGAGTAATCACAACTTTTTAATTTTAGAGAAAAATAAAGAATTGAAAGAACAAAAAAAGAGAGACCATCCCTTTTCTTTACAACTCAATCCTGCAATTTTCACAATTTATCTTTAGCATACAAACAAGACTCTTCTTTTGATCAGATAATTAAAGGCAGAGATGTCTATTCTAAGGGTTCTTGATGCCCTCATTTTAAGGTAAATGTCTTTACTTGCAACATTTATCAATTGTGGCCCTTGAAGATAGTCATGCTATCTTTGCTTCTTATTGATAATAAAATACATTATGTGGCACTTTGGTGTAAAATGGAAATGAAGTATTGACTATTGACACTTGCTGCCACCTGTACCCCTGATCTGAATGAGGGATTGATATTAATTCAGCTATGTTCATAGTTATTTCTGAATACATTGAACTACCTTGCGTTTAAGTAGATAACATTACCTGTAGTGAAATTTTGGTTTCTTTAAAAAATACAGAAATAGTTTATGACTTTTTTCAATTTATTCTTTATTTTTTTTCCAGTCCAGACTTTATTCCCTTCGGGTACACCTCGACTGTTCCACATCCCACACCTCTTTCTTCCATCTCCAAAAGGATTTCCCCCCCACCACTCCAGCAGACCTACCCACTTTCTGGGGCTACAAGTTTCTCGAAGGTTAGGTACATCTTCTCTGAGTCTAGACCTGGAAATCCTCTGTTGTATATCTGTTGGGGGCCTCATATCAGCTGGTGTATGCTGCCTGGTTGGTGGCTCAGTGTCTGAGAGATCTCAGGGTCCAGGTTAGTTGAGACTGTTGGTCTTCCTATAGGATTTCCCTCCTCCTCAGTTTCTTCCAGATTTTCCCTAATTCAATCACAGGGGTCAGCAGCTTCTGTCCATTGGTTGGGAGTAAATATCTGCATCTGACTCTTTCAGCTGCTTGTTGGGCCTTTTGGAGGGCTCTGTTTGTAAGCACACCATAGCATTAGTAATAGTGTCAGGCCTTGGGGCCTCTCCCAGAGCTGGATCCCAATTTAGGTCTGTTACTGGACCTCCTTTACTTCAGGCCCTTCTCCATTTTTGTCCCTGCAGTTCTTTCAGACAGGAACAATTCTGAGTCAGAGTGTTTGACTGTGGAATGGTAGCCCCATTCCACCGACTTGATGCTCTGTCTTTCTACTGCAGGTAGACTCTGCAAGTTCCTTGTACCCACTATAGGGCATTTCATCTAAGTTCTCTCCCTGTGATACCTGAGAGTCTCTCACCTCACAGGTCTTTGGTACATTTTAGAGGGTCCCCCCCCACTTCCTCCCTCCCAAGGTTGCCTGTTTCCATTCTTTCTGCTGGTCCTCAGGGCTTCAGTCCTGACCTCCCCCAATACCCGATCATGTCACCCTCTTCCCCTCACTGTACCCTTTCCCACCCAGGTCCCTCCCCCCACATCCTGTGATTGCTTTCTTCTCCCTCCCAAGTGAGATGGGGGCATCCTCACTTGGGCCCTTCAGCTTCTTAGCCTTCTTGAGTTCTGTGGATTGTATACTTGATATACTTTTTTGCCTAATATCCACTTATTAGTGAGGACATACAATATGATTTATTTTAATCCCAGGTATGGGGATAGGGGGAGGCTTAGCAGCAGCTGACTATGATCTGAATTGTTCTTTAAAGGGGGGGCAAAGACTTTGCTGGCTGAAGATAGTTTCTGTGATTGTGTCATGTTTGGAATTCTGGGGACTTTTCAGAGAGTATATAAAATACTAGGTGCAGTGAGTTGATGCTTGATTGCTGTTGGATGTTGTAGGTTACTGTTTGTTAAAGTAATTGTGCATAAAGAAGAAACAACAAAGAGAAATTAGACATTCTGATGGTGAAGATCAATCTTGTCTCAAGGAATTCATCACCTATACTCTGCAGGAAGTCGTCTAAGATAACATTGTCCCATTTCCCCTCTATCTCTTTTTTCCCTCTTCTATCCAGTGTTAGGAGATTGAAAGGATAGAAAAAGTGTGGAGAAGGGTAGAAGAAAAAGTATGAAAAGAAAGCTATAATTACTGATTTCCTAGCAACCCTCATTTACAACATTAGAACTCAGATGGTCTTGGGTTCAGGAGTTTCCTGAGGAAGACAGAACATGGTGATATCTTTAATAGAGTATCAAACTCAGAAAATGAATAAATCTCTTCGTAAGCATGTATGTTCCATCATCTTCTGGCTACTCAAATGTTCCTCAGATGACTTGGAAGGCAGAGTTTGAAGTCATGTTGTGAAATGGAGCCATTAGATAGTGACATTAAGGATTACGTCATTTTAATTTAACAGAATGAGCTTGAGACAGTTCAGAAGGATCTTACTCCCAACGAGGAATTAAACACTGTTGATGATGTTAATTTCATGATAGATTTATATCATAAGCACTATTTAACATTTTCATTATTTCTTTAACTGAGTGAAACAGGAGTAAGCCTTTTTGCGGCTTGACTGACAGCTGTCAAATCTTCTCAGGCTCTGGCTCAGAGGCAGATCCACTTGGATAGGAGCCAAGTGATCGCCTTGGGGCTGCCAGGAAGAGAAGACAGATATGCAGCTAGCACTGCAGTTTCAGTGGGCAAAGAGTAGGGACAGCAACACTGTGAAAAATGTTGCTGTTACTTGTGAGAGTCTATCCAGAAGGTGACAGCCATAGCTTCGGTCTCCACCACTTTTTCAGAGATAACAAGAGTTGTTAAGCAAGAGGTCTTTTTACCAGGGATTCCTTAATTTGTCATGATAATAACCTAGTCTGTTTAAGCTCCTAGCATCTTCTGGGAGACACTGAGATCTATCCATTGATGTAACGGTGAGAGTTCAGATGAGCCATGAAGATCAGATGAGACTTTATTTCCTTGAAGAGGACACGAGGAATGGTGCATGGTTGGTTGGCTGCACCCTCCTGACCTAGACCAGCATCCCTGGAGACTTCTCTGCAAAGGTCCCCTAAATTGCATCCCAGGGGCTTAATTTACTACTTTTGGTCTTTGCCAAGGGTAGATTGAGCTGAGCTGGGTTGCATGAAGGATGGGTGACAGCTAAGACTACTTACCCCAGGCTCACCCAGCAGCATCAATTAGAGGTTGACTGAGGTGTTACAGAGAGCAGCTGCAAACAGCGGAAGCAGAGATCTAAGAGGAGACTATGAAAGCACTGGGAAGGTGAGAAAGGGTAGAGAGCAGAGACTGCGGAAAAGCACAAACCAACAGCAGGAAGAGTTTAGAGGCCCAGTGAGATAATTACCTTGGGCTGAAGAGCAGCAACCCAGAGCTGTGATACTGTGTGGAGGTTATCAAAGAATCTTCTTATAGCCAGAGCTGAAGATCCTATAATCCTAAGGTTAGGACTCTAGACATTAGCTACTGAGCATTTGGGTCACTGGCATATCAAAGCTCAAAGCTTTGACACTAACAGCAAAGGAACATAGCTATCTCCCCATGTTCATAAATGTCAATGCAAAGGGAGCTATTCAGGATTCCCACCAGACTAGAGCAGAAGCATAGCCAGTTAGTTGCTGACAGCCTGAGAACTTTGAAGTTACCATCTGAGCTCCAATTTGCTGAATCAGTCTCTAAAGTGGATGAGAAAGGCAGGGAGATATTAGTAGGAAATCAGAATGATACAGTATTCTTTTGCTTGATAGTAAAATATTGGGTATTGAGTATTCCTTCCAGTGTGGAACAGCTGACAGATGATTCATTATAGAACACACATGCAGGCAACATACACCTCTGGAAAAACATTTCAGATGAAACACAAAAAGCAGAAAATATGCCTGGATGTTTTGAAATGTTCTTTTTTTAAAAAATTACTAATGATTAAAATAGTTAATTCCAAAGAAAGGATAAGGGTAGAGATCCCACAGAAAAATTAATCTGCTATATAAGACACATGGCTTATATGCATTTTGGATAAGTTAACATGACTTACACAGACTGAGGAAATCACACTAGGCAGATCATCTAGTTTGGTTGATTTTACCTATGTATTGTGTGAAAACAACTATGTTTCTGACTCCTAAACACCAGGAAGGCAGGAGAGTGGGACAGACAGTGAAGTCTGAAAGGCCTGTGAATTGGCTACAAAATTAACATGTGAAAAAAAAACTATTGGCAAGAACATACACACACACTCACATACACACTCATACACACACATACATACATACATACATATACACACATACACATATACATACACACATCTCTCTCTCTCTCACACACACACACACACACACACATACACACACACACACACACACACACACACACACACACACATACACACACACACACACGCCAAAGTGAAAATCTAGTAGGTTGAACACATGTGAAACATCCTGCACTAGGCTTACAACCCAACTCACAACAAGTGGGAGTATAAATTTCTCCACCAGAAATGTCTTTTCTCTTAATAAACTGTCTGTGCTACCTTCTCCATGCCTCCATCTAATCCTTTATTCTGTGATATAAGACCATTGAATTGCTGTTGGTGCCACGGAGCTTCAGTCTCCATGGATATGAATAGGGAAATCATATTTGTGTGTGGTCATCAGGAATAATATTGGTTTGAAAAGTATTTCTTTTTACCAAGTGTGGAGTGGGTTGAGCTGTTGCACAAAGAATAAGTGGCCGCTAAGGCAATAGGCACGATATTGGTTGTGGGCTAACGGTGTCCCAGAAGACAAAGCTAACAAATGCTTGCTCATAGAAAGTCTTCCTTCTAACAGGGAAGAAAAACCAAACGATGAGCAATTTAGATGTAATGTTCACTTTAGATGTATATAAACAACATATCTTTGAAAGGTCAAAGTGGCAAGTTGTTCTAAGTCCAGCCAGTTTCTTGGTATGATATATATATATATATATATATATATATATATATATATCATACCATGTCATGTATCACTGAATGACAGTGCTTGGTATTCAGTTTCTAATACATCTGTGTCTTACACACACACACACACACACATATATATATATATATATATATACATATATATGTATATATACATATATGTATGTATGTATGCATGTATTTATGTATGTATGTGTGTGTATATATATAATTACCAGGACACCATGGTTGACATTGGAGGCCTAAAAATATCCCCAGATGAAGTTGGGAATGTAGAGTAAATCACCTTTACAAAGATTCTGCTGCTATCTGAGACTCTGATTTAGTTTTAGAGGAGGCCTCTATTATCTAGTCTTAGAGAGTTACATAGCCCCTGGATCTCTTTGCCAGTGACATCAAAACACTCCTTTTCCTTAGCCACCTGCCCCAGGATGTGTCACTTCAAAGATGCCAAAAACACCCCGATGCAAAGGATTTGATACAAGATTATTAATCACATTTATTATGCTTATAGAGTGTGCTATTTTTATGCAAACATCATATGAAAAGAGAAGCAGGCATAAGACACAGACATATCAGAAATTGAACACCATGCACTGTTGTTCAGTGATACCTGACACTCGTTAAACCTACTACCTGCTCCAGGAAGCGTTCATCATGAAAAGCTATCACACTTATGATAACTTTAAAGAAATGGGAGTAAACTAAATACAGAAATGTATGTCTCTGTTATGAACTTTGAAATCTATAGGATACCTTGTGAATTAGTACAATTCCCTTCTTTTTTTTCTTTTTTTTAATTGAATATAATCTTCATTTACATTTCAAATGCTAAAACCTTTCCTGGTTCCCCTCTCCCCGAAAACTCCCAACCCCTCCTCCCACTCCCAGCCTCCAAGTATATGCCCCTCTACCGGACCCACTCCCTCCTCCTGCCCCCTCAATTTCCCTTTGTTGGGGGCATCTATTGAGCCTTCACCAGACCAAGGACCACTCCTCCCACTGATGCCCAACAAGGCATTCCTCTGCCACATTTTTGGCTGGAACCATGTGCACCCCTTGGTTGATGGTTTAGTCCCTGGGAGTCCTGGGGTGTCTGGGTGGCCGATGCCCTTGTTCTTCCCATGGAGTTGTAAACCCCTTTAGATCCTCCAGACAAGAAAATCGTTTCAAAATGTGCATTTGGAACACTATGCTCATTTTAACTCTGATACTAAAATAAATATGATCTTAGTATTTGACTATTTCTGTTTTATTCCATATTTTAATTATAAACAATTGCAAAGCATAAAATATTAAAATTGTAGTGACTTTCTAGGTGTCTGCTACCATAGCTCAATAATTCCCATCAAGTTTGCCTTATCTCTGTCTCCAACCACTCTTCCAGATGTAAATAATTTTAAACTGACTACTGGCATCCTAAATTCAGCATAAATATTTCAGTATATCTCATTCTGATAAAGATTTCTTAAAATGCTAACCACAATATTATCGATGTCTGAAAAGACACCTGTTAAATACTGATTAGCTGGTTAAGGCACCATAAGGAGATTGGTGAATCCTTCTTTGCAAAACAAACAAACAAAAAGTAGAAAATGGAACACAATTATTGATAACAGCAATTTCAGCCTGTGGAACTCAAACATGCAGACAAAACACGGAGAAGCATCATTTATTTAAAACCTGCCAGAGCTTTAGATCAGAACAGCAGGTGTCTGTGTTTCTGCCTGGGGCTGCCCTGCCCTCTCCCCCCTCAAGACCAGTGTCAGAACTGTAGATTTCCTGCCTGGGTCTGATCACAAAAGCACTACAGTTTTGATGGCAGGGCGAGGACAGCCAGGTTTGGAGGAGCTGCATGGACAAATTCAGTAGGAAATGAAAGGCAAACCTTACAGCTTTTCAAGGTCCCGGAAAACTTGGAACATAACACCTGGGAAGAGATTGCGTCTGTCCTGCCAGGAATGAGGATATCCTAAAGAGATGCTTGTCCCCTTCTGTCTGCCTACTCAATCATTAAACAACAAACTTCAAGCAACCAACATAGCTCCAAGAGGCCTGGTGTCCTCCAGATGGGGAGCTTGTCTCCCAGAAAAGAGATTTTATACTGTTCCGACAGCTTGTCAGGCAACGATGCACTAGAGGCCAAAGTCCAGACGGTGATGATGGGCAAGACCACACTTTGACGTGATTGCTTAGCTGTGTATACCTCCCCTCCATTAGCTAAACCCATGCCTCATGTCAGCATGATAACAACTGAAGTGGGAGGTAGCTGGGACTCTTTGCTCATTCCAGTGTACTCACATTGAGTAAACCTTTCTTCTGCTTTTCATTATTATATGTTTATTTAATTGGCATGTGAGGGACATGTGGGACAGCCTAATTTATTGGGGTTACCAGAACCCAGGCTTCACCTTAAAAAATTCTTGTAAGAAAATGATATCCTCATAGATTTCTGGAAGACTGGAAAACTATACATTAATGTATAGAAAGTCCTAGACAGACCAAGGAAAACTAAAAGCCATCTATGAACTGAGGAAAAGTTGAACTGACTTGCTAGACTCAACATAGATTTACTTACAAGGACTGTAAGACTAAATGTTATCAGCTCTACCCAAGCTGACTACTGAGCTATACAAACAGAAAAGCTGACCACACGAAGTCAGGCCTAACAAATACAAATATGATTTTTTTTTATATAAATTAGTGATGACATTTGTAAGTAAATATTACAATTTGAAGCATTAAATCTGGACAAGGCATAAATGAAATAGAAGAAAGAGAAACAAAACAAGGAAATATAAACTATCATAAAATAAACATAAAATCCATGTTTACTAAACTATATTAAGTACAAGTTTCCAGGTTTTAAACAAATACTTTCAGGTACTCAGAGAAGCGAGGGATAGAGAGGTCGATCGAAACCGGCTCTTTCTTACCCAGAACATGGGTGGAGCAAACACTCTACAGAGAAGCCACTGTAAGTCCATTGATAAAATTAAAGGAAGCCACGAGGCCAGTGTCTGAGCAGTTCTGAGATCCTAGAGAGGATAATAATCTCGGAAAAATTGTCAATGAAGTTTCAAAAGCAGTCTCGACACTTAAGAATCAATAAAAGAAGAAACGAAATTTCATATATTTACAATTCAAAAGACACAGGGAACAAAAAAACAAAACAAGACAAAGCAAAGCAATCCACAAAATTATAAATAGTAAAGTCTGTGGAGAATCATCAAATATACCAATATACTGATAGTTGACTACCTTGAGTAAAAGACAGTGGTGGGACATGATGCCAAAGCATCCTAGATTTGATGGGGTAAAAAGTGTGTGTGTGTGTGTGTGTGTGTGTGTGTGTGTGTGTGCGTGTGTGTGTGTGTATTTTTATGTGTGTGTATGTGCCGATGTACATGCACATGTGTGTGCTTGTTTGTGGATGTGCATGTGCTGATATGTCTTTGTGTATGTGAGCGTGTGTGTGCGTGGGTGTGTGGGTGCATGGCATGTGTGCATGTGTTTGTGTATGTGCATATGCGTGTGTGTGTGCCCATGTGCATTTGCCCACAAGCATGCAGGGCAATGTATTTCAAACTGAACAACTTCCAACTAGGAGAAAGAGAGATTTGTACTATTGCTAATGATGGTTTACACTACATACTTTTCAGGCAATACAAAATCTAGCCAATAAAGAGTGGTTTTCCAGTTCAGGCCCTACTTTAATTTTCCATATCCATTTGCCCTGTATCCTTACCATGTGACATGGGTGTGAACTAGCCACAGATCTCTTGATAGGGTTGGTAGGATTGCTTATGTTGCCTACCTCAGCTAATGTCCAGGAGAAGGCAAACCCATGTGATGTCTCCTAGAGACATTTTTGTTACTAGAAAATAGTGTTCCAGTTCTCATAGGCTCTGGATTGTCACTGTCTCCCCACCTGCCATATATAGCTGCTTAAAGGATTATAGACCAGACAAGCAGTCTGGTTTATCTTCCTAAAGGCAAAAGTGAAGTTGACAATAGTTGAAACAGACAACCTCATTCATTTTAAGGCTGTTCAAGCTAAAAACAAAATGTTCCCCATCATATATTTGACCATGCAATGGGATAATTCTTACAAGAGAGGTAGGATAAACAGGAAATAATCCTTTTACATTCAACATTGATAGTAGCCCCATTCTTTAAAATAGTTTGCAAAATAGTGAAATGTTTCCTTTTGAAGTTCTTCAGTTTGTTTTGTTGCTGTCGTTTGTTCTTGTTTGTATTTTACTTTATTTCTTTTATGTCAGAGACTTCATATCTTCCGACATTAGAGTTACAAACAGTTGTGGGGAAAACTTACTAAGAAACATCCTCAGTCCTTCTGCAAGAGCAGAACATGCTCTTAACAGCTGATCCATCTCTCCAGTCCTAGTCAATAGGTTTTTAGATTTGCTTGCTTCAAAAATAAGTGAAAACTCCATATATCTGGTAAATGGATTGTCAACTCATATCTCACTGATAGTAGAAGAAACCTGATAGATCTGTGAAATGCTTACCTTGTACACTGAAAAGACCAGGATATTTCTAGGGTGTTTTGTGTATTGCTACTCAGCAATCAGTGCCTGTGCACAGACATCTGCTAAACTTTATGGCATGCAAAATTGCTGTTTGGAGTATGAAAGGAGGCTTGAACTACAAGGTGCAGGATGAAATCCTCCTAACCAAAATTCATTTGTCTTGGCGTTCTTCTTGCATGCTAATCTCTCTTGTACTATCAGCAGACCCAGAGGTGTTTAAGAAGGCTTTTAAAATATTACTTGAGATTTGGGTCCCTTGGAAAATAAGAAAATTACAAGTATTAGCCTAGTATAATTGAGTCTGTAAAACATATTACTGTGATCCCACCACCTTGAAAAGGCGAAGGAAGCAGGATGCATGGTACATGTTAGGTTCAGACACCCATAGTGTCTGGTTTTAGCTCAGATAGGATTAACTAATTTTGACAAGAGTTTTGATTAATAAACCTCAGGATCTTCATGACTTTCTTGCATTCAAATGAGCTAAATTCCTATGCATCAATAAAATTAAATATCTCTCCGTGGACTGGGTGGTCAAAAGAACTTTAAGCTTCTCTGAGGTAAAAGAGCTTTTGTGTATAAAAGCTAAAATTGTTAACATTGTCAAGTCATCAGGATCTAGAACCACCTAGGAAAGAAAGTTCTAGGTAGGTTTATGTGGGAGTTTCTATCTTAAATTGATTAAGGTATGACTCATTGTGGGTGGCATATCCCTCATTGTGGGTGGCATCATTCCACTGGAGAGAGTGCTGGACTGACTGATTACACTGAAAAAGCCAGTGGAATGCCAACATCCACTTGTCTAGGCTTCATGACTGTAGACAATATGCGATCTGCTGCCTCAAACTTCACAGCCATGCTCACCCTGATGGACCCTCAAACTGTGAAGCAGAATAAATCTTTCCTGCATGCAATTTCTTATCATGTGTTTTGTCACAGCTCTGAGTAATGCAACTTATATAAAGGATAATGGGAAGCAAGTCCTAAGTGCCCACACTTGGTCAACAGAAGTTCTGTTAAACTTGTCCCCGACATTGATTGCTATAGCCCTTGTTGTATCAACTCATCCAGAATGATGTCCTGACGTCATTCTCTTCTCTTCCAGCACCTCCCCAATCCATGTCATATGGCCATATTTTTATCTTATTTTAAAAGCCATACAGTATGCATTTCAGACTTGGTCATTCAGAGGTTCTTATAATTACTCAACTGTACCATTCTAGCAATAAAGGACATTTACAAAGGCTAGGTCTGCATTTCCCTAAGAACATGTTAACAAAATGGTAGCAAGATAGATACTTCCTTCGTGTCATGGTTTGTGATGTCTTACTCTAAAAAATGAACCAGAATGGATAGTGAGACCCACCCAAACAACTACGCAGAAGGTTATTATAGATAAACTTTATTTTAAGGGAGGGGCAGTATGGAAATGAATGACATTAGGTAATAGTGAATGGATTTTCCCAAGGGCTATCTGTATCCATGGAAACAGGAAGAAACCATTTCTTTTTAAATTGTATTTCCTTTCCTTTCTTTCCATAAAGTTCCTTATCTTATGTGCTGCCACCTATTATGTTCTGAAATGTAACCATAAGGCAAATTATAGGTAAAAGTCCTCTACCTACTTATCAGAATTCTTTTTTCTACCATGGCAATGGAATTTAGAACAAACTGTAACAGAGATGTCTGCTAGTTTAGATGCATCTATTTCTTATTATATCAGTTATGATTGGAATCATGCAAGGAGAAAAGCACACAGATTATTGGTTCCTTCGACTTCTTCCCTAACCATAGAAAAACAAAGACATAGATGCCTTAGAGCAGCTGTTCTCAACCTTTGGGGGTTTACAAGGGTTGCCTAGGACTACTGGAAAACAGATTCATAACAGTAGCAAAATTAGTTATGAAGTAGCAATGAAAATTTTATGGTTTGGGATCACCACAGCATGAGAAACTGTATTAAAGGGTCACAGCATTAGGAAGGTTGAGAAGAACTGGCTTGGAATATTAGGAATCCAACATAATAAAACCATAAAACTCTAGATCATTATTTTAAAACAAGAGATTTTCCTTAAGTATTTGACACAAAACCACATATTCTCCTAAATTAGAATATCAAGAGAAACTCATTTGAACTAAATCTCATGATAAAGTCTTAATAAAGAAAGGATGAGAAGGTCAAAAAGTGTCATAAATGCAACCTATACACCAGGAGATCATAAGTAAGGTTAATAGACTTTTAATCTAGTTAAAAAAAATAAAGGACTTGAAAATCAAGTGTAATAAGATAGTAAGTTTCCTAAATGGAGAGAATACATATAATTATTAAGTTAAAAACAAATATCTTTTGCTTGGTTTATACTTTTTCATTTCACAAATGATATCTGTTTTCAATCAATATAATCTTCCCATAAACATTTTGCTTACATGTTTGATTTGTGTAGTCTAATTAATATAGTAGTAGTTATTCACTGCTGTATATAGCATGCAAAACTTGAAAACTCCTTGTGTTGTAAAGATTCAGTCACTGATGTTAGGTTGGGAAGATAGATAATGAAATAGTTACCCAAGACTGACTGCTGTTGGTCTAGTCAAGAGGCCATTTAAATTGTTTTGAATGGAGTATTTTGACAATAGACTTCTATAAAATAGCACATTAATACCAGTGGTTCCTTCAAATGAGCCACTGATGTGCAAAACCAAAGAGATGAGGGAAATAAAGTTATGGTTAAACGCCAGACATTTATATGCTCTGCACTGTAAACATTTTTTATGATTGGGTTTTAAAACATTCTTGATCAGACTGGTGTTGCCAACCAACCTCATCCACAGATGAACTCTTCTAAGCTAAATAAATGGCTTATCAATTTCAATTCAGTAATCCTCTGTGCTAAAACAACGAATCCCTCCTCTGCCTTAGTATTAGAGAATAACATTTTTACTGGCAGGGAATAAAAAGGCAGGGCTGATGTAGAAGCTGGCCAATGTGCACACTTTGGAACACCTCTTAGGAGTGAAGATCTCTTTTTTATATTATATTTTAGAATGGAGCCAAACTTCATGTAGTTTCTTCAGGAATAAGGAATGCTTGATGAATAAAATACTAAAATTTCCTTAGGAAAGGTTTTTTTTTTTAAAGTTTTGTTTTGTTTTCTGTTTTGTTTTTTGTTAAAATCTATTAAAAGGTAAAGCTTTTGAAGAAGACTTTTCTTTTTGGAGTTTGTTGCGTGGATGACACAAAACAGCATGCCTGGTGGCTGGCCTGGGTGAGTTCTGAGATCATCCCATGACTTTGAAACTGTTGGCACAGTCTGCACTATAGCTTCCTTGTTACCTTCTATTTTCCTCTTATTTTTCTTGCTTTAAAATTACTATGAGAAGAACGCTAATGTAGGTTATGCCCCAATCATATTTCAAGAATGCAATGTGCTTTGCTAGTGGTAGGCATCAGTAGTAAGTGCAGGTTTCCTAGTAATTGCCCTTCCTGCCCATTTTCTGTTCCTGCACCCTCTGACCACATCCATCCTTTTTCCTCCCTCATATGATTCAGAAATTTTAGTTCCCCGTGGAATTCAAATAAATGCTGAGATCCATGGACCTAAGGCCCAGGTTTGCGTCCAAACAGTAGTTCAAATTAAGAGAAGATTGACTAACATCCATAGAAAAGAGATATAAATCTATTTACAGCTTTAGACAAAACTGGAATGGATAATTTCTCAATGCTTCTCTGCTTCACTCCCAGCAGCATTGAGACTTACAGAAAAGATGAAACAAAAGCCAGGAAGCTGGGTCGTCTTTGTCCTGAGAGATGAGCCTTTCATTCAGCAGAGTGTTCCTGTGGGTGGCGTTGTTTCACCTTCAGCTATACTGAAGTTTTTCTGGAACTCTCCTAGTATCTAGACACATGTGAATGCACGCACACACACACACACACACACACACGAACACACACATGTACATGTACACATATGCACATGTACACACACATGCACACACACACAGAAACACACACATGCACATATGCACACCTGTACACATGCGTACATGGGCATATACACACACATGTGCATGCACACACCCATCACCTGCAGGATCACAGAGCATTTGTTCTTCAGTGTCTGTCACATGTCCCTTAATACAATTTTCTCTGCATTTTTTGCAATGTCACAATTGCAACCTGGCCTCGCTTTACTGCAAATGGAAGAATAACCTTAATTTTTAAAGCTGAACGATACTTTGTGTGTGTAAACCACACCACTGAAAAATCAAACTTCAACCTACTTAAATTTAGAAAGGAGAATTAAGGAAGACTTTCTCTTCTGGTTGTCAAGTTGTTTTAAGATACTCACTAAAGATATTGAACTGATACATAATTATTTCTATTTTAAAGGAAAGTCATGTAGTTTTACCTTAGCACTCTTCAAATACAAGGCTCCTGATACTTATATTTAACTTGTGCTAAACTGCTTCAGGAAAATAATCATTTTTAACTCATGAACTAAATTTAGAAAGCCATTTAATTTATCAACCACCATGCACCTGAAATAATCATTAAAAATCACTGTCAGCACTGAAACTAATAGAAAGGAAACTAGGGAAGAACCTTGAACATATGGGCACAGGGGAGAATTTCCTGAACAGAACTCCAATAGCTTATGCTCTAAGATCAAGAATAGACAAATGGGACCTCATTAGATTACAAAGTTTTTGCAAGGCAAAAGACACTGTCAAAAAGACAAAGAGGCAACCAACTAACTGGGAAATGATCTTTACCAACCCTACATCTGACAGAGGGCTAATATCTAATATATACAAAGAACTCAAGAAGTTAAACTCCAGAGAGGCAAATAACCCTATTAAAAATGGGGTACAGAGCTAAACAAAGAGTTCTCACCTGAAGAATATCTAATGGCTGAGAAGCACCTAAAGAGATGTTCATCATCCTTAGTCATTAGGGAAATGCAAATCAAAACAACTCTGAGATTCCATCTCACATCAGTCAGAATGGCTAAGATCAAAAACACAGGAGACAGCAGTTGTTCGCGAGGATGTGGAGAAAGAGGAACACTCCTTCACTGCTGGTGAGATTGCAAGCTGGTACAACCACTCTGGAAAGCAGTCTGGTGGTTCCTCAGAAAACTGGTCATGACACTCCCGGAGGATATGGCTATACCACTCCTGGGCATATACCCAGAGGCTTTACCTGCATGCAATAAGGACACATGCTCCACTATGTCCATAGCAGCCTTATTTATAATAGCCAGAAGCTGGAAAGAATCCAGATGTCCCTCAACGGAGGAATGGATTCAGAAGATGTGGTATATTTACACAATGGAATACTACTCTGCAATTAAAAATAATGAATTCACGAAATTCCTAGGCAAATGATCAGAACTTGAAAATATCATCCTTAGTGAGGTAACCCAATCACAAAAGAACACACATGGTATGCAGTCACTGATAAGGGGATATTAACCCAGAATCTCGGAATACCCTAGGCATATCAATAGATTTCTAAGAAGATGGAAGGAGAGACCCCTGGTCCTGGCAAGACTGGATGTAGGGGAACGCCAGGACAGAGAAGCGAGAGGGGGTTGAATGGGGAAAAGAGGGAGGGAAGGGGGCTTATGGGACTTTCGGGGAGGGAGGAAATGGGAAAGGGGAAATGATCTTGAATGTAAATAAAAAAAAACGTAGAAAATAAAATTTAAAAAAAAATCACTGTCAGCATTTCAAGCTTACAAACTACATTGATGTGCAGTCCTATCTATCCATGCAGCTTCATAAAGTCCTTAATATCATACATTCTATTTGGTTTGCTTATTAACTTATCACATATTCATACCTATGTTTGTGTGTGTGTGTGTGTGTGTGTGTGTATAAAATTGTGTTTTATTTATTTACATTCTAGCCATTGCCCCATTCCCAGTTCCCCTTCACACAGTTTCTTATCCCATTCCTCCTCCCCCTTCCCTCCAAGGGCGTACTCCCCTTGACTCCCACAAGACCTCTCCTTTCCTAAGGCCTCAAGTATCTCCAGGATTAGGAACATCTTCTCTCATTGAGACCAGACCAGGCATTCTTCTGCTGTATATGTGCCAGGGGAGGGGGGCAGGGGGAGGGCTCTGACCGACCTGGGCATGCTGCCTGGTTGGTGACTCAGTCTCTGGGATCTCCCAGGTGTCTGGGTTAGTTGAAACTGCTGGTCTTCCTATGGGGTCTCCCTCCCCTTCAACTTTTTCAATCCTTTCTCCAGTTAACTATAAGGGTCCCTGACTTGAGTCCAGTGGTTGGGTGTAAATATTTGCCTTTCTCTCAGTCAGTGTTGGTAGGGCCTCTCAGAAGACAGCCATGCTAGGCTCCTGTCTGTAAGCACATCATAGCATCAGTAATGGTATCACACCTTGTTGCCCTCTCCCCCTGCCTTACCCTCATTAGATGGATCCTAAGTTGAGTCAGTCACTAGGCTGCCTTTTTTTTTTTAGTCTCTTCTCCATCTTTTCCCTGCAGTTCTTTTAGACAGGAACAATTCTGGATCAGAATTTTTGACTGTGTGTTGGCAACTCCTTCCCTCCATTTGAGGCCCTGACTATCTATTGGAGGTGGATTCTTCATGATCCTTCTCCCCATTGTTGGGCATTTTGGCTAATGTCACCCCTATTGAATCCTGAGAGTCTCTTACCTCCTAGGTCTCTGGTACTTTCTAGAGGGTCCCCCACCTCCCATCCCCAAGGCTGCATATTTCCATTCATACTTCTAGCCCTCTGGGTTTTTCTCCTACCCTCTCCCCCACCTGATACTGTTCCCCTTATCCCCTTCCCTCCCCACTCCCACACAGGTCCCTCCCTCCCTCTGCCTCCCATGATCATTTTGTTCCTCTTCTAAGTGGACACATCCTCACTAGGTCCTTCCTGCTTTTTAAACTTCTTACAGTCTGTGGGTTGTATCCTAGGTATTCTATACTTTTTGGCTAATACCCTCTTTTTTTTTATTTTTTTAATTTACATTCCAAATCACTTCCCCTTTCCCGTTTCCTCCCTCCCCTAAAGTCCCATAAGCCCCCTTCCCTCCCTCTTTTCTCCATTCAACCCCCTCTCGTTACTCTGTCCTGGCGTTCCCCTACATCCAGTCTTTCCAGGACCAGGGGTCTCTCCTTCCATCTTTTTAGAAATCTATTGATATGCGGATTGTGTCTAGGATATTCCAAGATTCTGGGTCAATATCCGCTTATCAGTGACTGCATACCATGTGTGTTCTTTTGTGATTGGGTTACCTCACTAAGGATGATATTTTCAAGATCTGACCATTTGCCTAGGAATTTCGTGAATTCATTGTTTTTAATTGCAGAGTAGTATTCCATTGTGTAGATATACCACATCTTCTGAATCCGTTCCTCCGTTGAGGGACATCTGGGTTCTTTCCAGCTTCTGGCTATTATAAATAAGGCTGCTATGAACATAGTGGAGCATGTGTCCTTATTGTATGCAGGTAAAGTCTCTGGGTATATGCCCAGGAGTGGTATAGCCAGATCCTCCGGGAGTGTCATGCCCAGTTTTCTGAGGAACCGCCAGACTGCTTTCCAGAGTGGTTGTACCAGCTTGCAATTCCACCAGCAGTGGAGGAGTGTTCCTCTTTCTCCACATCCTCGCCAACAACTGCTGTCTCCTGTGTTTTTGATCTTAGCCATCCTGACTGGTGTGAGATGGAATCTCAGAGTTGTTTTGATTTGCATTTCCCTAATGACTAAGGATGATGAACATCTCTTTAGGTGCTTCTCAGCCATTAGATATTCTTCAGGTGAGAACTCTTTGTTTAGCTCTGTACCCCATTTTTTAATAGGGTTACTTGCCTCTCTGGAGTTTAACTTCTTGAGTTCTTTGTATATCTTGGATATTAGCCCTCTGTCGGATGTAAGGTTGGTAAAGATCATTTCCCAGTTAGTTGGTTGCCGCTTTGTCTTTTTGACAGTGTCTTTTGCCTTGCAAAAACTTTGTAATTTAATGAGGTCCCATTTGTCTATTCTTGATCTTAGAGCATAAGCTATTGGAGTTCTGTTCAGGAAATTCTCCCCTGTGCCCATATGTTCAAGGTTCTTCCCTAGTTTCCCTTCAATTAGTTTCAGTGTGTCTGGTTTTATGTGGAGATCTTTGATCCACTTAGAAATAAGCTTAGTGCAAGGAGATAAGGATGGGTCAATTTGCATTCTTCTGCATGTTGACCTCCAGCTGAGCCAGCACCATTTGTTGAAAAGGCTATCTTTTTCCACTGGATGGTTTTAGCTCCTTTGTCAAAGATCAAGTGACCATAGGAGTGTGGATTCATTTCTGGGTCTTCAATTCTGTTCCATTGATCAACATGTCTGTTACTGTACCAATACCATGCAGTTTTTAACACTATTGCTCTATAGTACAGCTTGAGGTCCGGGATACTGATTCCCCCAGAGGTTCTTTTACTCTTGAGAATAGTTTTAGCTATTCTGGGTTTTCTGTTATTCCAGATGAATTTTTGAGTTGCTCTTTCTAACTCTATGAAGAATTGAGTTGGGATTTTGATGGGGATTGCATTGAATCTGTATATTACTTTTGGTAAGATGGTCATTTTTACTATATTAATCCTGCCAATCCATGAGCATGGCAGATTTTTCCATCTTCTGAGGTCTTCTTCAATTTCTTTCTTCAGAGACTTGAAGTTCTTGTCATACAGATCTTTCACTTGTTTGGTTAGAGTCACGCCAAGATACTTAATATGGTTTGTGGCTATCGTGAAGGGTATCATTTCTCTTCCTTCTTTCTCAGCCTTCTTATCCTTTGAGTATAGGAAGGCTACTGACTTGCTTGAGTTGATTTTATATCCGGCCACTTTGCTGAAGTCGTTTATCAGCTGTAGGAGTTCTCTGGTGGAGTTCTTTGGGTCGCTTAAGTATACTATCATATCGTCTGCAAATAGTGATAGTTTGACTTCTTCCTTTCCAATTTGTATCCCTTTGACCTCTTTTTGTTGTCTAATTGCTCTAGCTAGAACTTCAAGTACTATATTGAAAAGATATGGAGAGAGAGGGCAGCCTTGTCTAGTCCCTGATTTTAGTGGGATTGCTTCAAGTTTCTCTCCATTTAGATTGATGCTGGCTACCGGTTTGCTGTAAATTGCTTTTACTATGTTTAGATATGGGCCTTGAATTCCTGATCTTTCCAAGACCTTTAACATGAAAGGATGCTGAATTTTGTCAAATGCTTTCTCAGCATCTAATGAGATAACCATGTGGTTTTTTTCTTTGAGATTGTTTATGTAGTGGATTACATTGATGGATTTCCTTATATTGAACCATCCCTGCATCCCTGGGATGAAGCCTACTTGATCATGGTGGATGATCGTTTTGATGTGTTCTTGGATTTGGTTGGCAAGAATTTTATTGAGTATTTTTGCATCGATATTCATAAGAGAGATTGGCCTGAGATTCTCTTTCTTTGTCGGATCTTTGTGTGCTTTTGGTATTAGTGTAATTGTGGCTTCATAGAACGAGTTGGGTAGTGTTCCTTCTGTTTCTATTTTGTGGAACAGTTTGAAGAGCATTGGTGTTAGGTCTTCTTTGAAGGTCTGATAGAATTCTGCACTAAAACCATCTGGACCTGTGCTTTTTTTTGGTTGGAAGACTTCCAATGACAACTTCTATTTCTTCAGGGGTTATAGGACGGTTTAGATGGTCTATTTGATCCTGATTTAATTTTGGTACTTGGTATCTGTCAAGGAAATTGTCCATTTCCTCAAGATTTTCTAGTTGTGTTGAATACAGGTTTTTGTAGTAGGATCTGATGATTTTTTGAATTTCCTCAGTTTCTGTTGTTATCTCTCCCTTTTCGTTTCTGATTTTATTAATTTGGATACTATCTCTGTGCTCTCTGGTTAGTCTGGCTAAGGGCTTATCTATCTTGTTGATTTTCTCAAAGAACCAACTCCTCGTTTTGTTTATTCTTTGTATGGTTTTATTTGTTTCTACTTGTTTGATTTCAGCCCTGAGTTTGATGATTTCCTGCCTTCTACTCCTCTTTGGTGTATTTGCTTCTTTTTGTTCCAGGGCTTTCAGGTGTGCCATTAAGCTGTTAGTGTATGCTGTCTCCCGTTTCTTTTTGGCGGCACTCAGGGCTATGAATTTTCCTCTTAGCACTGCTTTCATTGTGTCCCATAAATTAGGGTATGTTGTGCCTTCATTTTCATTAACTTTCAAAAAGTCTTTTATTTCTTTCTTTATTTCCACCTTGACCAAGTTATCATTGAGTAGAGCATTGTTCAGCCTCCATGTGTACGTGGTTTTCTTTTGTTTTTGTTGCCATTGAAGACCACCCTTATTCCATAGTGATCTGATAGGAGGCATGGGATTATTTCTATCTTCTTGTATCTGTTGAGGTCTGATTTGTGACCAATTATATGGTCAATTTTGGAGAAGGTACCATGAGGAGCTGAGAAGAAGTTGTATTCTTTAGCTCTAGGATGAAATGTTCTATATATATCAGTTAGTTCCATTTGGTCCAAGGCTTCAATTAGATTCACTGTGTCCCTGTTTAGTTTCTGCTTTCCTGAACGATCCATTTCAGAGAGCGGGGTGTTGAAGTCACCCACTATTATTGTGTGCGGTGCGATGTGTGCTTTGAGTTTTAGTAAAGTTTCTTTTACGAATGAGGGTGCCCTTGCATTTGGAGCATAGATATTCAGGATTGAGAGTTCTTGATGGTGGATTTTTCCCTTGATCAGTATGTAGTGTCCTTCTGTGTCTTTTTTGATGACTTTAGGTTGAAAATCAATTTTATCCGATATTCGGATGGCTACTCCAGCTCGTTTCTTGGGGCCATTTGCTTGTAAAATTGTTTTCCAGCCTTTTACTCTGAGGTAGTGTTTGTCTTTGACACTGAGGTGCGTTTCCTGCATGCAGCAAAATGCTGGGTCCTGTTTACGTATCCAGATTGCTAGTCTATGTCTTTTAATTGGGGAATTGAGACCATTGATATTAAGAGAGATTCAGGCATAGTGATTATTGCCATCTGCCATTCTTGACGCTATCTTTATGTTTGAGTGGTTATCTACTTTTGGGTTTGATTCAAGAAGGTTATTATCTCATTTTTTCCAGGGTGTTGTTTCTCTCCCTGTATTGGAGGTTTCCACCTATTATCCATTGCAGGGCTGGATTTGTGGAAAGATATTGTGAAAATTTGGTTTTATCATGGAATATCTTGGTCTCTCCATCTATGGTGATTGAGAGTTTTGCTGGGTATAGTAGTCTAGGCTGGCATTTGTGCTGTCTTAGTGTCTGCATGAGATCTGCCCAGGATCTTCTGGCTTTCATAGTCTCTGGTGAGAAGTCTGATGTGATTCGGATAGGTCTTCCTTTGTATGTTACTTGGCCCTTTTCTCTTACTGCTTTTAGTATTCTTTCTTTGTTTAGAACATTCGGTGTTTTGATTATTATGTGACGGGAGGTATTTCTGTTCTGGTCCAGTCTGTTTGGAGTTCTTTAGGCTTCTTGTACGTTCTTCGGCATCTCTCTCTTTAAGTTAGGGAAGTTTTCCTCCATAATTTTGTTGAAGATGTTTATTGGCCCTTTAAGTTGCAAATCTTCACTCTCATCTATACCTATAATCCTTAGGTTTGGTCTTCTCATTGTGTCCTGGATTTCCTGGATGTTTTGGGTTACACGTTTTTTGCAATTTGCATTTTCTTTGACTGTTGAGTCGATGCTTTCTATGGAATCTTCAGCACCTGAGATTCTTTCTTCCATCTCTTGTATTCTATTGTTTATGTTTGCATCTATGACTCCTGATTTCTTCCCAAGGTTTTCTATCTCCAAAGTTGTCTCCCTTTGTGATTTCTTAGTTGTTTCTACTTCCTTTTTTAGTTCCTGGATGGATTTGCTGAGATCCTTCACTTGTTTGTTTGTATTTTCCTGTATTTCTTTAAGGTATTTTTGCATTGCCTCTTTCAGGATTTCTTCCTGATGACCCACGTTCTCCTGCATTTCTCTGAGTGATTTTTGTGTTTCCTCCTCATGGGAATCCATCTGTTGATCCATTGTCTCCTGCATTTCTTTAAGCAGTTCTCGTGTTTCCTTTGTAAGGGCATCTAACCGTTGATTCATTTCTTTAAGCAATTTTTGTGTTGCCTCCTTATGGGCATCCGTCTGTTGACCCATATTCTTCTGCATTTCTTTATGCCAATTTTGTGATTCCTTTGTGAGTGCATCTACCCGTTGATTCATTTCGTTAAGCGATTTTTGTGTTGTCTCCTTATGCGCCTCCATCTTTTGATCCATGTTCTCCCACATTTCTCTAAGCGATTTTTGTGTTTCCTTTGTAAGGGCTTCTAACCATTGATTCATGGTCTCCTGTAACTCTTTATGAGATTTATTTGTGTCCTTCTTGTGATCCTCTAATAGCATCATGAGAAGTGATTTTAAATCCTGATCTTGTCTTTCGGGTGTGGTGGGGTATCCAGGACTTGCTGCTGTTGGAGAGTTGGGTTCGGATGGTCCCACATTATTTTGATTTCTGTTAGTAACATTCCTACGTTTGCCTTTTGCCATCTGGATACCTCTGATGTTAGTTGGTCCTGCTGCCACTGGCTGTTGGTTGGACCTCCTGTGAGCCTGCAAAGCTATTTCTGCCCCCCCTGGATTGCCAGGATTCCCCTGGCACTGATTTCTGGGGCCTGCCTGCTCCTGAGTGACTTTGGAGCCCTAATGTGCCTTGCCCCAAGTGATCTTATATTGGGGAGGCCTTGCACCTCCAAAGGCTCAGCCTAGTGGATTCCTGGAGCAGAGGTCGCCAAAGGGAGGCTGGTAGGCTCCTGCCCTGTGCAGGGGTGAGTGATCTCTCCTAGGGGGGGAGGGGGCGTCCCTCTGCCAGGCAGAAGTCCCACAGCAGAGCTGGCGTGCTGGTTACTGCAGATCAGCCCCGCACTTGAGAGCCGCATACACACAAGCTGCCCAAGACCCAAGTGATATTATGCCTGTCTGTCTCAGAACCTGGCTGTCCCAACTTCCCAGTCACTGGAGCAAAGATGGCGGAGTGCAATCTGCACTCTCTCCGTGGCGCCGCTCGGCTAATACCCTCTTATAATAAAATACATACCATGCATGTCCTTTTGAATCTGGTTTACCTCACTCAGGATGATATTTTCTAGCTCCATTCATTTATCTGCAAAATTCATGATATCCTTGTTTTTAATAGCTGAATAGTATTCCATTCTGTAAATGAACCACATTTTCTGTATCCATTCTTTGGTTGAGGGGCATCTGGATTGTTTCCAGCTTCTGGATACTACAAACAAGGCTACTATGAACATAGTCGAACATGTGTTTTTGTGGTATGGAGGGGCATCTTCTGGGTATATTCCCAGGAATAGTATAGTTGGGTCTTCAGGTAGAACGCTTTCCAATTTTCTCAGGAACCACCAGATTGATTTCCAGAGTGATTGTAGCAGTTTTCAATTCCATCAGTAATGGAGGAGTGTTCCTCTTTCTCCACATCCTTGGCAGCATCTGCTGCCATTTAAGTTTTTGATCTTAGCCATTCTGATTGGTGCAAAGTGGAAAGCCAGGGTCATTTTGATTTGCACTGTACTGATGACTAAGGACTTTGAACATTTATTTAAGTGCTTCTCAGCCATTTGAGATTGTTCTGTTGTGAATTCTCTGTTTAGAACTGTACCCCACTTTTTGATTGGGTTATTTGGCTTGTTGGAGGTTAACTTCTTGAGTTCTCTATATATTTTGGAAATTAGTCTTCTATCAGATGTAGGGTTCCTGAAGATTTTTTTCCCAATCTGTAGGTTGCCAATTTGTCCTATTGACTGTATCTTTTGCCTTACAGAAGCTTTTCAGTTTCATGAGGTCCCATTTATCAATTTTTGATCTTAGAGTCTTAGCCATTGCTGTTCTGTTCAATAAATTTTCCTAAGTGGCAATTCATTCAAGGCTATTTCTGAATTTCTTTTCTAATAGATTCAGTGTATGTGGTTTTATGTCAATGTCCTTGATCCACTTGGACTTGAGCTTTTTACAAGGTGATAGATGTGGATCAATGTGCATTTTTCTATTAGCAGCTAAACTAGCACCATTTGTTGAAGATGCTTTCTTTTTTCAGTACATGGGTTGGGCTTCTTTGTCAAGGATCAAGTGTCCATAGGTGTATGGGTTTGTTTCTGGGTCTTCAATTCTATTTTATTGATCAACCTGTCTGTCTCTGTATTAATATCATTCAGTTTTTATCACTACTGCTCTGTAGTACAGCTCAAGATCAGGGATGGTGATTCTCCTAGAAGATCTTTTATTGTTGAGAATTGATTTTGCCATCCTGGGTATTTTGTTTTTCCATATGACGTTGAGAATTGCTCTTTCCATGTCTGTGAAGAATTGTGTTGGAATTTTGATGGGGATTGCATTGAATCTGTAGATTGTCTTTGGTAAGATGGCCATTTTCACTATGTTGATCCTACTGATCCATGAGCGTGGGAGATCTTTCCATCTTCTGAGGTCTTCTTCAATTTTTCTTCAGGGATTTGAAGATCTTGTCATACAGATCCTTTGATCTCTTGGGAAGAGTTACACCTAGGTATTTTATACTATTTGTGACTCTTGTGTTTATCATTATTTCCCTAATTTCTTTCTCAGCCTATTTTCTCATTTGTATAAAGGAAGGTTATTGATTTGTTTAATTTTATATTCCTCCACTTTGCTGAAGTTGTTTATCAACTGTAGGAGGTCTCTAGTAGAATTTTTGGTATTGTTTATGTATACTATTATCACATAGTGATACTTTGAATTCTTCCTTTCCAATGTATATTCTCTTGATATCCTTTTGTTTTCTAATTGCTTTAGCTAGAAATTCAAGTACTATATTGAATAAACAGAGAGAGTGTGTGCAGCCTTGTCTTTTCCCTGATTTTAGTGGGGTTGCTTCTAGTTTCCTTCTATTTAATTTGATATTGGCTGTTGGTTTACACCATGAATTCCTGATCTCTCCAAGACTTTTAACATGAAGGGGTTTTGTGTTTTGTCACAGACTTTTTCAGGATCTCACAAAATGATTATGTGACTTTTTTTCCTTTAGTTTGATTATATTGATGGATTACATTGATGGATTTTCATATATTGAACCATCTCAGCATCCCTGGGATGAAGCCTATTTGATTGTGGTGAATGATGGTTTAAATGTGTTCTTGGATTCAGTTTATAAGAGTATATTGAGCATTTTTGCATTGATATTCTTTGTTGGGTCTTTGTGTGGTTTAGGTATTAGAGTAACTGTAGCTTAATAGAATGAATGAGGTAGTGTTACTTCTGCTTTTATTTTGTGCAACAGTTTGAGGAGTATTGATATTAGCTTTTCTTTGAAGATCTGGTAGAATTCTGCACTAAAACCATCTAGTCCTGGACTTTTTTTTTTTTTTTGGTTGGGAAGTTTTTGATGACTATGCCTATATTCTTAGGGGTTATGGGACTGTTTAGATAGTTTATCTAATCTTGATTTAACTTTGGTACATGGTATATGTGTAGAAAATCATCCATTTTATCTAGATTTTCTAGTTTTATTAAGTATAGTCTTGTAGTAAGTTCTGATGATTTTTGAATTTCTTTAGTTTCTGTTGTTATGACTCCTGTTTCTTTAGTTTGGCTGAGGGTTTATCTATCTTGTTCATTTTCTCAAAGAACCAGCTGTTGGTTCTTTGTGTTGTTCTCTTTCTTTCTAATTGGTTGATTTCAGTCCTGAGTTTGGCTGTTTCCTGCCTTCTATTGCTCTTGAATGTGTTTGCTTCTTTCTGTTCTAGAGCTTTCAGGTAAGTTGTTCAGTTGCTAGTATGGGATCTCTCAAATTTCTTTATGAAAGTACTTAGTGCTATGAGCTTTCCTCTTAACACTGTTTTCATTGTGTCCCATAAGTTTGGGTTTGCTGTTTCTTCATTTTCATTAAATTCTATAAAGATTTTTTACTTCTTTCTTTATTTCCTCCCTGACCAAATTATCACTGAGCAGAGAGTTGTTCAGTTTCCATGAGTATATGGTCTTTCTGTTACTTTTGTTGTTATTGAAATCCAACCTTAGTCTGTGATGATCTGATAGAATACATGGTATTATTTCAATCTTTTTGCAAGTTTTATGTCCAGTTATATGGTAAATCTTGGAGAACGTTCCAGGAGGTACTGAGAAGAAGTGATATTCTCTTGTTTTGGGATGAAATATTCTGTAGATATCTGTTAAATCCATTTTGTTCATAACTTCTGTTAGTTTCTCTGTGTCTCTGTTTAGATTCGGTTTCAATGACCTGACAATTGGTGAAAGTTGGGGGTTGAAGTCTCCCACTATTAATGTGTGAGGTTCAATGTGTGTTTTGAGCTTTAGTAAAGTTTCTTTTACAAATGTGTGTACTCTTGCATTTTGGGTATAGATGTTCAGAATTAAGACTTCCTCTTAGTGGATTTTTCTGTTGATGAGTATGAAGAGTCCTTCTCCATCTCATTTGATAACTTTAGGTTGAAAGTTTATTTTATTGTATGTTAGAATGATTACTCCAGCTTGTTTCTTGGGACTATTTGCTTGGAAACCTTTTTTTTCCAGCCCTTTTCGTTGAGGGAGTGTCTGTCTTTGTTACTGAGGTATGTTTCTTGTATGCAGAAAATTTCTGGATCCTGTTTATGTATCCATTCTGTTGCCTGTGTCTTTTTATTGGAGAATTGAGTTCACTGATGTTGAGAGATATAAAAGACAGATGATTGTTATTTCCTGTTATTTTTGTTGCTGGAGGTGGTATTATGCATGTGTGTGGTTCTCTTCTTTTGGATTTGTTGTTAGATGTTTATTTTCTTGTGTTTTCTTGGATGTAGTTACCCTCTTTGTGCTGGAGTTTTACTGCCAATATACTCTGTAGGACTGGATTAGTGGAAGCATATAGTGTAAGTTTGGTTTTGATATGGAATATCTTGGTTTCTCCATCTATACTTACTGAGTACAGTAGCCTGGGCTGGCATTTGTGTCCTCTTAAGGTCCAGATGGCATCTGTCTAGCGTCTTCTGGATTTTAGAGTTGCTGTTGAGAAGTCTAGTATAATTCTGATAGATCTGCCTTTATATGTTACTTGACCTTTTCCCCTTACTACTTTTAGTATCATGTAGGCCTGCTGAGCAGGCCAGTGTACCTATAGAGGGAGACTACCTGGATAATGGGGATGGAGTCCTTGATTTGGTCTTGTAGCTAGAAGTTCTTTGAGGCCTGTTCCATTGTTCCAATACTGTGGGCTTAGATAAGAAGAGACAGCCCACGATTTTCAAGCTTTATTATAGAAGAGTAGAGTGAGAGAGGGAAAGTAGAGAAATGAAAGCTGGCCATGACCACATGGAAAGAGGAGGAAGAGAATAGAAAAAGAGAAAGATAAGAGAAAGGAGAGCAAGAGAGAAGAAAAGAAAAGAGAGTAAGAGAGAAGGGCAAAAGAGAGGGGCGAGAGAGCGAGGAGGGGCCAAGAAGTCCCTTTTATAGTGGGCCTAGCTACCTGGCTGTTGCTAGCTAACTGTAGGGAGGGGACTGTGGGAGTGGAGTCCAGCCAGAACACTAGGGGCCTGGAGCGTGTCCCTATGTGACTGATGGCCACAGAGTTATGGAGTTGAGTGCCTTCTCTCAGGAGTCTAAGTGTCTGGGAGCATGGCTCATGGTTCTGTCCCTTGTAGAATATTCCACTGGTTCTCCAGAGTAAACCTCACTCAATCAGGCCACAGACTGCCTTTCATGGCCCCACAATAATCCTTATTTTTCTGTGCATTTAGTGTTTTGATTATTATGTGACGTTTTTCTTCTCTGATCCAATCTATTTGGTGTTTTGGAGGCTTTTTGTATGTTTATGGGCATCTCTTTCTTTAGGTTAAGGGATGTTTTCTTCAATGAATTTGTTGAAGCTTTTTTTCCTGGCCCTTTCAGTTGGGAATCTTCACCCTCTTTTATTTCTATTATTCTTAGGTTTGATCTTTTCATTATGTTCTGAATTTTCTGGATATTTTGAGTTAGGAGCTTTTTTTCACTTTGTATTTTCTTTGATGTGTCAATATCTTCCATGGTATCTTCAATTCCTGAGATTTTCTCTTCTCTCTCTTGTATTTGGTTGGTGATGCTTGCATCTGTAACTCCTGATCTCTCCTAAGTTGTCCATATCTATAATTGCCTTCATTTGTGGTTTCTCTATTTTTTTCTTTTCTATTTTTATGTCTTGGACCATTTTGTTCAATTCCTATACCTGCTTGATTGTATTTTTCTTGTATTTCTTTAAGGGATTTGTTTCCTCTTTAAGGACTTCTACTTGTTTGCCTACATTTTCCTGTATTTCTTTAAGGGAGTTATTTATATCCTCCTTAAAGTTCTCTATCATCTTCATTAGACAGATAGTATTTTAGGTCAGAATCTTGCTTTCCAGGTGTTGGGGTATCCAGGACTTGCTGTGGTGGGAGAACTTGGTTTTCATGGTGCCAAATTACATTGGCTTCTCTTGCTTATGTTCTTGTGCTTGCCTTTCACCATCTGGTTATCACTGTTGTTAACTGGCCTGTGTTTCTCTGACTGGAGCTGGCCTCCTTGGAGGCAGATAGAGCTCTGTGACCTGGGTTAGAGCCAACCTTCTGGGAGGCAGGCAGTGCACTCTCTGGTTGGGGATGCTGGTTCTTGTGTCTCTGATTAATCAGGCCTCCTGTGTCCCTGGTGAAGGCAGACCTCCTTATTCCTGGTTATGGTGAACCTCCTGGGAGACATGCAGGTTTGCATTCCAGCTGCAGATAAAGGTGCCAACTGAAAGGACTATGCTCCTGGTTAAGGAAGACTTTGTGTGCCTAGTTACTGTAGACCTTCTGGGAGAAAAGTGTGAGGGAGGTTATCAGGTCTGCCAATCTGACCTGAGGGGAGTAGAAGACTGAAGGAAGATGGAGCTTGGGCAGAGGGGGTAGGTCCTGTGTCAGTCAGTCTCTGTTGTTGTCCCAGGTGGTGAGGGTATCTGGGCAGGAGTCTCACCTTGGTTACTGCAGACCTCCCGGGGGACAGACAGGCTGTAGGGTGTGAGAGTGTATCAGGCATGCTGATCTGACCAGTGTGAAGGAGCAGACTGGATCAGCTCACACATATTCTTAGTCACTTTGTAGGAACCTGAATACTGTTGTGTAATGAATTAGCACTTCTCAGAGACCTTTAAATGTTTCGATCTTTAACAGGACTTTGTTCTTTGTAACTCCGAATGTTGACCTTGACTTTATGTATATAAGTGGTCCTTGCCCTGCCTCCCTACCCTTTGGAACGCTACCAAACATTTCACCCAATATAACAATCACATTTCCTCCCAGTTACATGAAGATTAGGGCTGATTGGCTGCTGATAAATGTTTGTAACTCAGTTGTCACCACTTCAAGGTAGTGGAAATGCAGATAGTCTTTCTGATGCTTGGGTAGAATATGGTTCTTGAATTGACAGCTGGATTCTGCTGCCCCAGGGCCAATGGCATCACACTTCACAGAATTAATGAAAACACTGCATCCCGGGTTCTGTACAGTTCCATACATTATGAGCTACACAGTTCTATTTTTCTGCCTGAAGAATTGTTCAAACCAATCTGTGAACTCACAGATGAAAACATTTCTTTTTATAGTTCTGATCCAAAAACTGAAAAAAAAGAACTGCCTTTCTTTGCAAATGAAATAGACTCATCATATTGTACCTTTTACATAAACATCATTTTTCAACAGATAAATATTGTCAACTCTGAATTTTAGATTTCTTCCAATTTCTACAGCATTTTTGTGTATATAAAATAATTTATCTGGAACAGTTCTGTCACAAAAATCCATTTTTACCCCAAAGGCAATAGATTAAAACTACATGAAATTCTCTTTCATGTAGTTTATGTTTTTAGAATTTTTTATTAGAAGTTCCTGGTTTTGTTTTCAGATAATTATAACAGCCTAGAAAAACATATTACAACTATAAACAAACTAAACAAAAAAGTCTAAACATTTAAAGATCCCAGGCAAACACAAAGTGTTAACAAGAACTGTAATCCTGAACAAATAAGTTTATGTGGTGCAGTGAAGCAACTTAAAATGTCATTGACAATTTAAAAAAAAAAGACTTGCTTATTTTCTCTTTCTTTTTTGATTATATTTTTGTTTGATGGGGAAAAATTATCTTTTTAGCCCTGCCATACAACAACTAATCAGTGCTATGGTTCATATTTTATGTAACCATTCATTTGCAGGTGTGTGTGTGTGTGTGTGTGTGTGTGACAGCAAATTGTGGTCTTGTTGATGAACACACAATTATGGTTTTGAGAGGCAAATCATTCTTTTTTTTTAATTTGGTAAAGAGACACAGAGAAATCCATATAGGACACCAGAAACTGCTTGAGTGTGTACACCTTTCTATGGCTACACCTTTCCCTGGTCCTCATTGGTGGCTCCTTTATCCAGTTAGTGGCTGCCTTCATTTTTTCTCAGATGTCAAATTTTCCACCCTTCTCTCATTTCCACTGTCAATCCACCACATACAGCACACAAGGAAACAAGCAATCTTTTCCAATTTGAGAGAGAAACGTCTGGTGCTCTCTCTTGTACTTTATAGTCTCATGCTTGTCTGTGTTCTTGTTGTTCCAATATCTTCAAAGAAAATTGAAGAAAATGTATCAGAAAAAACATTCCTTTTGTTTTTCAAGGTATTTAACACAGTTGTCAAGGAAGAGGATTCCTTGGAGATGAGATAAAATCAAGGCGAGCCAAAACTGCACCAGCCCTTCAAAGAGTTGCTAGGCTTCTATATGGGGATGGGAAGCCCAGATAAGGCCGAGTAACAAGCATGTGCACAGCTTGCTCCAAGTGGGTCATAGCTCAATGAAACTATTTAGTAACTGAAAACAATTGGGAAAATAAAAAGCCAAAGATCTGCATGAATTCTCATTGTGTTGCTCTAAATGTCCTTCGATTTTTCCCAAGATATGCCCACTCTTATGGAATTTGTACTCCAAAGATACTAAAATAATCTGCCAATTTTAATTCTGTGCTCTTTCAGTGTATGAGAGTCCATAATACTATAAAGTACAGTAAAATTAGACAACAAAAATCTAGAAGAATATAAAATAAAAGCAGTCATTCTTATATATGTATTACTAATTCTTAATCTAGAAAATTATAATACATAGAATTTTCCAAAACAGTTTGCAAATATTATTTTGAATCTTTGGTACATCAAAATACACTATGGAATCTTCTGAAGGAACACAGATACATATCTACTGTCAGAAACTGTGATTCACAATAAGTGATATCATCTCATGGGGGATGGAGGAGGTTTCATTCTGGAACTTACCATGCAATTGTGAGGAAAACTTGTTTTCTTGAAGAAAAGAATCTAAATATATGGACTTAGCATTCAGACAGTTATGTGAGATTCACTATAGATCCTTGGGCAGTACCCAGTAAAGGTCACCATGATATTTTATTGGGCAAAGATTGTTACATGTACTAAAAAAAGACCTAGAAAGAGAAAGTCAAAACTAGTGTTGAAATTGGTGATCTAAGGTAGGTTCTGAAGAAGTGAGGAAGAAATAACTTATTAAAGTATTGAGCCACTGGATGGAATTAGACATGGGGTGGGGGGAATATCAAGAATAGCATAGGAAGGTGGGGGGGCATAATCCAAACTGAAGAACAGGCAAATATTAGTCTTCTGTGTCATGCCTTTGACTAAAACATGGTTATGCTTATCATATATTCAAGAATCCACATTTAAAATCATGAAGGGGAGATACGGGTTGATAGAAAAAGACAATAAATGGTAACTCAAAGAAGCATCACCTAAAATGAGAACGTGAATAATCCTCATGACTGAAAATTGAAATACAAATCCTTCTAATAACCAATGACATGAAAGTAGAGGGAAGGGGGACTTATTGAAAACAAAAGAACTAATAACTGTAACAAGTGATCCTTATTTTCTTCTTAGTTCAACCAAACCAAATGAACAAAGCTAAAATAAATCACATTGCAAATAACAATGTGAATGTTTTATTGAGTTTGTTATGATCGAGGTTTGGTGATTACAAGAAAATTTTACAACTTATGATGTGCATAAAGGATTTATATGTGAAGTGAAGTTATTGGGCATATTATCAACACAGTGAAACTAAAGAAGAGATGGAGTACTTAAAGAAAGTACCTAAGAAATTTGCCAAACTCTTGATAATGTAACATTTTTTCATTTTTTTTAATTCGACATATTCTTTATTTACATTTCAAATGTATCCCCCTCCCTCGAAAATGCCCTAATCCAGCCCCCCTCCACCTGCTCACTAATCCCCTTTCCAAGTCCTGGCATTCTCCTATACTGGGGAATCTAGCCTTCTAAGGACCAAGGGCCTTTCCTCCCTTTAATGTTCAACAAGGCCATTCTCTGCTGCATATGCATCTGGAGCCATGAGTCCTTCCATGTGTACTCTTCGGTTGATGGTTTAGTCCCTGGGAGATCTAGAGATACTGGGTGGTTTACATTGTTTTTCCTCCCATGGCACTGCAAACCCTTTCAGTTCCTTGGGTCCTTTCTCTAGCTCCTCCATTGGGAAGCCTGTGCTCAGTTCAGTGGTTATCTGAGAGTGTCCACCTCTATATTTGTCATGCACTAGCAGAGCCTCCTAGGTGACAGCTTTATCAGGCTCCTGTCAGTAAACTCTTGTTGGCATCCAAAATAGGGTCTGGGATTTGTAACTATATATGGGATAGATCCCTATGTGGAGCAGTCTCTGGAAGTTCTTTCCCTCAGGCTATGCTCCACACTTCGTTTCTTCTCCTGTGGATATTTTGTTCCCCCTTATAAGAAGGACCAGAGTATCCATACTTTGTTCTTCTTCAGCTTCATTTGCTGTGTAAATTGTATCTTGGGTATTCCAAGCTTCTGGGTTAATTATCCACTTATCAGTGAGTGTATACCATGTGTGTTCTTTTGTGATTTGGTTACTACACTCAGGATGATATTTTCTAGTTCCCTCCATTTGCATAAGAATTTCCAGAATTCATTAATTTTAATAGGTGAGTAGTATTCCATTGTGTAAATATACCACAATTTCTGTATCCATTCCTCTGTTGAGGGACATCTGGGTTCTTTTCAGCTTCTGGCTATTATAAATAAGGCTGCTATGAACATAGTGGAGCATGTGTCCTTATTACATACTGGAGAATCCTTTGGGTATATGCCCAGGAGTGGTATAGCAGGGTCCTACCATAGTATTATGCCCAATTTTCTGATTTCCAGAGTGGTTGTACCAGCTTGCAATCCCACAAGCAGTGGAGGAGTGTTCTCTTTCTCCACAACGTCTCTAGCACCTGCTGTCTCCTGAGTTTTTGATCTTAGTCATTCTGACTGGTGTGAAGTGAAATCTCAGGGTTGTTTTGATTTGCATTTCCCTAATGACTAAGGATGTTGAACATTTCCTTAGGTGCTTCTCAGCCATTCGATATTCCTCAGGTGAAAATTCTTTGTTTAGCTCTGTACACCATTTTTTTTATTTTTATTTTATTTTATTTTCTAAGTTTTTTTTTATTTACATTCCAAATCATTTCCCCTTTCCCGTTTCCTCCCTCCCCGAAAGTCCCATAAGCCCCCTTCCCTCCCTCTTTTCTCCATTCAACCCTCTCTCCTTTCTCTGTCCTGGCGTTCCCCTACATCCAGTCTTTCCAGGACCAGGGTTCTCTCCTTCCATCTTCTTAGAAATCTATTGATATGTGAATTGTGTCTAGGGTATTCCTAGATTCTGGGTTAATATCCCCTTATCAGTGATTGCATACCATGTGTGTTCTTTTGTGATTGGGTTACCTCACTAAGGATGATATTTTCAAGTTCTGACCATTTGCCTAGGAATTTCGTGAATTCATTGTTTTTAATTGCAGAGTAGTATTCCATTGTGTAGATATACCACATCTTCTGAATCCATTCCTCCATTGAGGGACATCTGGGTTCTTTCCAGCTTCTGGCTATTATAAATAAGGCTTCTATGAACATAGTGGAGCATGTGTCCTTACTGCATGCAGGTAAAGCCTCTGGGTATATGCCCAGGAGTGGTATAGCCAGATCCTCTGGGAGTGTCATGCCCAGTTTTTTGAGGAACCGCCAGACTGCTTTCCAGAGTGGTTGTACCAGCTTGCAATTCCACCAGCAGTGGAGGAGTGTTCCTCTTTCTCCACATCCTCGTCAACAACTGCTGTCTCCTGTGTTTTTGATCTTAGCCATCCTGACTGGTGTGAGATCCAGTGGAAAAAAAGATAGCCTTTTCAACAAATGGTGCTGGCTCAACTGGAGGTCAACATGCAGAAGAATGCAAATTGACCCATTCTTATCTCCTTGCTCTAAGCTCAATTCCAAGTGGATCAAGGATCTCCACATAAAACCAGACACACTGAAAGTAATAGAAAGGAAACTAGGGAAGAACCTTGAACATATGGGCACAGGGGAGAATTTCCTGAATAGAACTCCAATAGCTTATGCTCTAAGATCAAGAATTGACAAATGGGACCTCATTAAATTACAAAGTTTTGCAAGGCAAAAGACACTGTCAAAAAGACAAAGCGGCAACCAACTAACTGGGAAATGATCTTTACCAACCTTACATCCGACAGAGGGCTAATATCCAATATATACAAAGAACTCAAGAAGTTAAACTCCAGAGAGGCAAGTAACCCTATTAAAAAATGGGGTACAGAGCTAAACAAAGAGTTCTCACCTGAAGAATATCTAATGGCTGAGAAGCACCTAAAGAGATGTTCATCATCCTTAGTCATTAGGGAAATGCAAATCAAAACAACCCTGAGATTCCATCTGTACACCATTTTTAATAAGGTTATTAGGTTCTCTGGAGTCTACCTTCTTCAGTTCTTTGTATATATTGGATATTAGCCCTCTGTGGGATGGAGGGTTGATAAAGATCTTTTCCCAATTTGTTGCTTGCCATTTTGTCCTATTGAAAGTGTCCTTTGCCTTACAGAAACTGTAATTTTATGAGGTCCCATTTGTCAATTCTTGATCTTAGGGCATAAGCCATTAGTGTTCTGTTCAGGAAATTTTCCCCTGTGCCCGTGTGCTCCAGGTTCTTCCCCACTTTCTTTTCCATTAGATTTAGTGTATCTGGTTTTATGTGGAGGTTGTTGATCCACTTGGACTTGAGCTTTGTACAAGGAGATAAGAATGGCTCAATTTGCATTCTTCTACGTGCTAACTGCCAGTTGAACCAGCACCATTTGTGGAAAAGATTTATTTCCACTGGATGATTTTAGCTCTTTTGTCAAAGATCAGGTGAACAGACCTGTGTGATTTCATTTCTGAGTCTTGAATTCTATTCCATTGATCTTCCTGCCTGTCTCTGTACCAATACCAAACAGTTTTTTCACTATTGCTCTGTAGTGGATCTTGAGGTCAGGGATGGTGATTCCCCTAGGAGATCTTTTGTTGTGGAGAATAGCTTTTGCTATCCTGGTTTTTTTATTATTCCAGATGAATTTGAGAATTGCTCTTTCTAGATCTATGAAGAATTGATTTGGGATTTTAATGGGGATTTCATTGAATCTGTAGATTGCTTTCGGCAAGATGGTGATTTTTACTATATTATTCCTGCCAATCCATAAGCATGGGAGATCTTTCCATCTTCTGAGATCTTCTTTGATTTCTTTCTTCAGAGACTTGAAATTCTTGTCAAAAGGATCCTTCACTTGTTTGGTTAGAGTTACAGCAAGATACTTTATATTGTTTGTGACTATTGTGAAGGGTGTCATTTCCATAATTTCTTTCTCAACCTGTTTATTCTTTGAGTACAGGAAGGCTACTAATTTGTTTGAGATAATTTTATATCTGGCCACTTTGCTAAAGTTGTTTATCAGCTGTAGGAGTTCTCTGGTGGAGTTTTTGGGGTTGCTTAAGTATACTATCATATAATCTGATAATAGTGTTACTTTGACTTTTCCTTTCCAATTTGTATACCTTCTTTTCAAATTTGTGACCTCCTTTTGTAGTCTAATTACCCTAGCTAGAACTTTAAGTACTATATTGAATAGATATTGAGAGAGAGGGAAGCTTTGTCTGGTCCCTGATTTAAGTGGGATTGCTTTAAGTTTCTCTCCATTTAATTTGATGATTGCTACTGATTTGCTGTATATTGCTTTTACTATGTTTATGTATGGTTCTTGAAGTCTTGATCTTTCTAAGACTTTTAACATGAAAGGATACTGAATTTTCTCAAATTCTTTTTCATCATCTAATGAAATGACCATGTGGTTTTTTTCTTTGAGTTTGTATATGTAGTGGATTACATTGATGGATTTCTGTATATTGAACCATCCCTGCACCCCTGGGATGAAGCCTACTTGATTGTGGTGAATGGTCATTTTGATGTGTTCTTGGATTTGGTTGGCAAGAATTTTATTGAGTATTTTTGCATTGATATTCATAAGGGAAATTGGTCTGAAGTTCTTTTCTTTTTTGGATCTTTGTGAGGTTTTGGTATCAGTGTAATTGTGGCTTCATAGAACAAGTTGAGTAGTGTTCCTTCTGTTTCTATTTTGTGGAATACTTTGAAGAATACTGGTGTTAGGTCTTCTTTGAAGGTCTGATAGAATTCTGCACCAAAACCATCTGGTCCTGTGTTTTATTTTTGGTTGGAAGACTTTCAATGACCACTTCTATTTCTTTAGGGGTTATGGGACTGTTTAGATGGTCTATTTGATCCTGATTTAATTTTGGTATTTGGTATCTGTCTAGGAAATTGTCCATTTCCTCCAGATTTTCCAGTTGTGTTGAGTATAGGCTTTTGTAGTAGGATCTGATGATGTTTTGAATTTCTTCAGTTTCTTTTCATTTCTGATTTTGTTAATTTGGATACTGTCTCTGTGCGCTCTGGTTAGCCTGCCTAAGAGTTTATCTCTCTTGCCATCTACTCCTGTTGGGTTTATTAGCTTCTTTCTGTTCTAGACCTTTCAGGTGTGCTGTTAAGCTGCTAATGTATGCCCTCTCTAGTTTCTTTGTGGAGGCACTCAGAGCTATGAGTTTTCCTTTTAGTACTGCTTTCATTGTGTCCCATAAGTTTGGGTATATTGTGCCTTCATTTTCATTAAGTTCTAAAAAATTTTTGATTTCTTTCCTTATTTGTTCCTTGACCAAGGTCTCATTGAGTAGAGCATTGTTTAGCTTCCACGTGTATGTGGGCTTTCTGTTGTTTTTATTGCTATTGAAGACCACATTTACTCCATAGTGATCTGATAGGCTACATGGGATTATTTCAATCTTCTTATATCTGTTGAGATCTGTTTTGTGACCAAGTATATGGTCAGTTTTGGAGAAGGTACTATGAGGTGCTGAGAAGGAATATTCTTTTGATTCAGGATGAAATGTTCTATCGATATATTTTTTTTTCTATATTCTTTATTTACATTCCAAATGATTTCCCCTTTGCTGGTTCCCCACTCCCTGAAAGTTCCATTAGCCCTCTTCCCTCCCTCTGTTCCCCAGTGAACCCTTCCCACTTCTCTGTCCTGGTATTCTACTACACTGCTACATCCAGTCTTTCCAGGACCAGGGACCTCTCCTTCCTTCTTCGGAATCAATTGATATGTGAATTGTGTCTTGGGTATTCCGAGCTTCTGGGTTAATATCCACTTATCAGTGACTGCATAGCATGTGTGTTCTTTTGTGATTGGGTTACCTCACTTAGGATGATATTTTTCAGTTCTGACCCATTTGCCTAAGAATTTCATGAATTCATTGTTTTTAATTGCTGAGTAGTATTCCATTGTGTTAATATACCACATTTTCTGTATCCATTCCTCTGTTGAGGGACATCTGGGTTCTTTCTAGCTTCTGGCTATTATAAATAAGTCTACGATGAACATAGTGGAGCATATGTCCTTATTGCATGCCTGGGAGTCCTCTGGGTATATGCCCAGGAGTGGTATAACAGTGTCCTCTGTGTTAAATCCATTTGGTCCATAACTTCTTTTAGTTTCAGTGTGTCTCTATTTATTTTGTTTCCCTGATCTGTCCACTGATGAGATTATGGTCTTGAAGTCACCCACGGTTATTGTGTGAGGTACAATATGTGCTTTGAGCTTAAGTAAAGTTTTACTTATGAATGTGGGTGCCCTTGCATTTGGAGCATAGATGTTCAGAATTCAGAGTTTTTCTTGGTAGATTTTTCCTTTGATGAGTATGAATTTTCCTTCTGTGGTTTTTTTTTTCATGGCTTTAGGTTAAAAGTTGATTTTATCTGATATTAGAATGGCTACTCCAGCTTGTTTCTTGGGACCATTTGCTTGGAAAATTGTTTCCAGCCTTTTACTCTGAGGTAGTGTTTGTCTTTGACACTGAGGTATGTTTCCTGTATGCAGCAAAATGCTGGGTCCTGTTTACATATCCAGTCTACTAGTCTATGTCTTTTTATTGGAGAATTGAGTCCATTGATGTTAAGAGATATTAAGGAATAGTGATTGCTGTTTTCTGTTATTTTTAATGTTGTTTTTAAGTTTGTGTGGCTATCTTCTTTTGGGTTTGTTGAAAGATTACTTTCTTGCTTTTTCTAGTCTATAGTTTCCCTCCGTGTGTTGGGATTTTCCATCTATTATCCTCTATAGGCCTGGATTTGTGGAAAGATATTGTGTAAATTTGGTTTTATCATGAAATATTTTGGTTTTTGCACCTATGGTAATTGATAGTTTTTCTGGTATAGTAGTCTGTGCTGGCATTAGTGTTCTCTTAGGGTCTGTATGTGATCTGGCCAGGATCTTCTAGCTTTCATGGTCTCTGGTGAGAAGTCTGGTGTAATTCTGATAGGTCTGCCTTTATATGTTACTTGACCTTTTTCCCTTACTGCTTTTAATATTCTTTGTTTAGTGCATTTGGTGTTTTGATTATTATGTGATGGGAGGACTTTCTGTTCCGGTCCAGTCTGTTTAAATTTCTGTATGTAGGTTTCTTGTATATTCATGAGCATCTCTTTCTTTAGGTTAGGGTATTTTTCTTCTGTAATTTTGTTAAAGATATTTACTGGCCCTTTAACTTGTAAATCTCCACTCTCTTCTATGCCTATAATCCTTAGGTTTGGTCTTCTCATTGTGTCCTGGATTTCCTGGATATTTTGGGTTACAAGCTTTTTGCATTTTCTTTGACTGTTGTGTCAGTGTTTCCTATGGTATCTTCAGCACCTGAGATTCTTTCTTCTATTTCTTGTATTCTGCTATTTATTCTTGCATCTATGACTCCTGATTTCTTTCCAATGTTTTATATCTCCAGAGTTGTCTCCCTTTGCAATTTCCTTATTGTTTCTACTTCCATTTTTAGATACTGGATGGTTTTGTTCAGTTCCTTCAGTTGTTTGTGTTTTCCTGTAAATCTTTAAGGGATTTTGTTTCTTCTGCCTGTTGACCCATGTTCTCCTGTATTTCTTTAAGGGAGTTATTTATGTCCTTCTTGAAGTCCTCTATCAGCATCATGAGATGTGATTTTAAATCCAGATCTTGCTTTTCCGGTGTGTTGGGGTATCGAGGACTTGTTGTTGTGGGAGAAGTGGGTTCGAATGGTGCCATGTTGCTTTGGTTTCTGTTGGTAATGATCTTGCATTTGTCTTTTGCCATTTGACTATATCTGGTTTAGCTGATCTTGCTGTTTCTGACTGTGACTGATCAGTCCTGCAAGCCTGTGTATCTGTACTCCTGGGAGACCCATTCTCTATGGGAGGAATTTAGGTATGGGGAGATGTGATACAGGGTCAGCTCAGGTTTGCAGACTGAAACCAGAAGGATCCTGTCCCCAGCTGATCCTTGGTTCCTCTGTCCTGATGGTTCTTGACAGGTCCCTCTTGGACCAGGAATTTGAAGAGCGATGGTGGTCTTACCTGTGTACATAGGTATGTAGGCACTCCTGGGAGACCAGCTCTCTTGTGGTGGTGTTTGTGTATGTAGTTCTGTGACCCAGGATCAGCTCTGGGTGAAGATGGAAATCTGAAGACTCCTGTCCCAGGCTGCTCCTGGGCTCCTGTGTCCTCAGGGTTTCAGGTGGTTCCTCTGAGCAGCAGAGCTCTCGGGCCTCTCAGCACTCCTGGGAGATTATATACCTCCCTGTGCCACATGGATATGGTGCTCTGTCGATAATGAAACATTTTATTTGCCTATTTTAGTCTTTGAAATTTTTTACAATGAAGAGATTTTTACATATGTAGCTGTTCAATTAATTTTTTAATTGGATATTTTATTTATTTACATTTTAAATGTTATCCTATTTCCCGGTTTCCCCTCTGCAAACCCCCATCCCATCCCCCTTTACCCTGCTTCTATGAGGGTGCTCTCCCACCCACCTACCCACTCCTGCCTTACTGCCCTAGCGTTCCTCTACACTGGGGCATCAAGTCTTCACAGGACCAAGGGCCTCCCCTCCCATTGATGCCAGATAAGGCTCTTTCAGCTTCTTCAGTCCTTTCTCTAAGTCCTCCATTGGGGTCCCTGTGCTCAATCCAATGGATGGCTGTGAGTTTCCACATCTGTATTGGTCAGGATCTGGCAGAGCCTCTCAGGAGACAGCTGTATCAGATTCCTGTCAGCAAGCATTTCTTGGAATCAGTAATAGTGTCTGGTTTTGGTGTCTGAATGTGGGATGGATCCCCAGGTGGGGCAGTATCAGGGTGGCCTTTCCTTCAATCTCTGCTCCACTCTTTGTCCCTGCATTTCTTTTAGACAGGAGAAATTCTGGTTTAAAATTTTGGAGATGGGTGGGTGGTCCCAACCCTCACCTATGAGGGGAAATGCCTATCATTTGAATATGGTCTTGATAGGTTCTCCCTCCCCTTTGTGGGGTATTTAAGCTAATGTCATCCACATGGGATCCTGGGAGGTTCTAGCTTTCCTGGCATCTTAGACTTTCTGGTTGCTATCCCCACTTCCCCACCACCCATTGCTATATACCTCTGTTCAATTTCCTGTACATCTCCTCCATCTCCTCTTCCTATCTCCCTATTTTCTTCCTCCCAAGTCCCTCCCACCCTTGATTATTTTGTTCTGCCTTCTAAGTAGGACTGAAGCATCCACACATTGGTCTTCCTTTGTCTTGAGCTTCGTGTGCCCTGTGAATTGTATCATGGATAATCTATGCTCTTTGCCTAATAACCATTTATCAGTTAGTACAAACCATGTGTGTTCTTTCATGACTGAGTTACCTCCCTCAGGATGATATTTTCTAGATTCATCCATTTGCCTATGAGTTTCATGAAGTCATTGTTTTTAATAGCTGAGTAGTATTCCATTGTGTAAATGCAAACACTTTCTACAGAAAGTGTATCCATTCCTCTGTTGAGGGACATCTGTGTTGTTTCCAGCTTCTGGCTATTATAAATAAGGCTGTTATGATTAATATCCATTAAAACCATGCCTTGGAAACTCACAGCATGAAGCTGGAAGATTTGGTCTTAAGTACCTTTGAATTTAAACAAATCTTTTACCCAAATCAATCTTTGGACTTGACTTTCCCACTAGGGTTTTGAAATCAGTGATCCTCCTCTATGTAAAACATTATGCAAGCTCAATCTAATGATTGAGCATATAGGTAGTGTCCTATGCAGTCATGGCTAAATATAATTCATCGTGATTTGTTTGGTAAAATTTCTGGACTTAGCTTTCTACTGGACACTTTTTTCAAACACAGAGTTGGATGCGCAGGTTTGGTAGGCAAACTATTAATGTATATTTAGGTGAATAGAATTCCCAGCACCTTGGGATTAGAGACCACCATTGCAGAGGGTGGGTAACATCTCTGGCATTTCTTCTCATTTCCACACTCACTGTGGTACTCTCCCACATATGTTTGTTTCTTTATGAGTTAGACAGTCTACATGAGCCCTGTGGTAAGGAATTTGCAACCACAGTCTTTCAGAAGATGTCAAAAGTGGGAAATCCACTAAATTGTGTATAGTATTCTCTACAAAAAAAATACTAAAATACATCTACAGGGTAACAAGGGTGAAAGTTCATATAATCCAGATAGAAATTGTGCCTTAGAACAAGCATTATTTTGTTCCCACAGTAACTGAGGATAACATAAAATTAATCTTCTTACTAGTTTATATGGACTCCTTCCCAAGGAATCCAAAGTCACTGGGAACAAGAAGAACACAAAAACATCAGAAAGCCTCAAGATTGTCACTGAGCTTCCCTGTGCATAGAAATGATGACTTTAATGGCAGCCACAATATGTTATGGTCCCTAAGGCAATCACAGCATTAGAAACTAGATTGCCATAAAATGTTTTCCTCAAGGGACTAAAAATTATTCAAGTTGTCATTAGTTCCCAACATAACAAGCTAATGCAAACAGCATTGAAAATTGAATCTAAGATCTACTAAAAAACCAGGTCATGTGTAAAAACAGCTAATGGTAAGAAGCAAAGCAAGGCACAGGAGCCAATGTCACACTCAGTACTATCTGACTGCAAAGCATAACTATGTGTCACCAAACTCAGCTTAGTCCTTCACTCCCCAATGGGTTCTGTATCACCAGTGAGCAAAGTTATCAATGTGAAGGGGAGTCTAGGAACTCTGAGTCTAGGGATTTGGGTATGAGAGCTTCTAGTCCATTACTCACTCACTCTTGTTACCTGCCTCCTGAATAAAGTACCAAATTGCCAACATCTTTGACAGATGGAATTGGTAAAGCAGGAATGAAGGATTCAGAGTTCTTGAGAGGTGTTGAATGATTGTATCCTAAAATCTGTTCTATTTACACAGACCCAAACACATGTTCCATGCTGACTGGGTTCATGGTCAACCTAATCTCTTAGGGACTTTGTAGGATGGCCAGTTTACTGCCCCCATGCTGCTAACATCTCTTCCTTGAGACCAAGTTATCAAGGATGGAGATGGCTTAGTGGTTAATAGTACTTGTTCTTGAGAGGAGCTAAGTTCAGTTCCCAGCACCCATGTCAGGTGGCTCATAACTGCCTGTAACTACAATTCTGGTGGAACTGATGCCTTCCTCCTAACTACATACAGTTACATGCACAGACCTGCACCCATATTGTCACATAATTTTAAAATAAAATAAAAATTTATAAAAAGGTGCAGGGTTTCTTTTTAATTTTCTTTTAATTTTCAAATAAGGGCTGATTATTATTCATACATATAAAGGGACTGTTGTGTGTGTGTATGTGTGTGTATGTGTAATGTACAAAGTAGAATGAATTATTTTTCATGTTAACCAAAAAATAAGAGCAATTCAACTTATCAAGAAGAGATGGTGCCTATGAAAGAAGGCACTATGAGCTAATCCACTAGCAAGTTGAATAAAGGGCAGGAACTTGGTTGTGTGATTAACACATTGTGTGCATGGTTTGCACATGTGTAGCTGCTTGGCATAAGAAAATTCCAAGTAAAATTATGAATAATCCAGAATTAAAAGTAAACTCAATAGATGCCCCTGCGTGGGGAAATTGAGGGGACGTCGTGGGAGTGGGTTGGAGTGGAGGAGCATATTCTTAGAGGCAGGGGGTGAAAGGATGGGTTGGGAGTTTTTGGGGAGGGGGGAAACAGGGAAGGGGCATAACATTTGAAATGTAAATGAAGAATATATTCAATAAAAAAATGAGAAAAAAAAGTAAACACAAGTACAAGTATCCTAGAAGTCATCCCTTTGATGGCATTATGTGTCTCTGGATAGTGAGACTTCAGCCAGACTCATTGTGTTGCCACTTGATAACTACTTGGTGTAAGCCACAGATGGAGACATCAGATGCCACCGGGAGGGAACACATTACTTCAAGAACAGTGTTCTCAAGACTGGAAAGTTTTAGGCTTCCCTTAACCTAGCCCTATTAAACCTTAAATTATTTGAGCTAGTTCAACCTCAGTTTCCCTGTGAGTATGATGAGATTAGGCAGTTCATTACAGAGCTGAGATCCTGTGTTGTGTGAGGCCAGTGACGTTTATGACAAGGACCCTTCTCTCTTTTTTATTATTTGTTCTGTTAGTGTTATCTAAGCCTTGATAACAGATATATTCATATATTTTGAAGAGTTCTTACAGTGATACATAATATCTTTGTTTAGGGACAATTCTATGTTTATATTGCTGTCACTCAATACAGTAAACAATGACAGTTAACCATAGTTTACAGTATGATATAGAAACTAGAACTATATGCTATATTATCTATTATATACTAACACATATTTATAATATACTTGGACAAAAAGTGAATCAACAAGGTAATTTAATTAAAAATAAAATAAAACAAAACCCAACTATTTCAATTAACTGAATTATTTATATATTTTTTAAAAAATTCCTTAATACTTTGTGCTTATTACATATGAAGCATTATTCTCCATTTAAAGTATAATTTTCATTGCAATGATTTAGATGCCTCTGTATGAATCATTCATATGCAAAAGTAGTTTACTTTCCATTTTTTCTTAGAAATATTTTGTCATATAAAAATAAGTTGGCTTTCTTAAAAAAACACTAATAACTTTCCACAGGTATTAGTAGGTAAAGGGTAGAATGAGCATATTTCAATGAAGTGGTTGTTTTCTATGGGCATAATATTTTATTTAAAAGTACATTTTTTGCCTTCTGGATGGTCTGGTTGTATTTAAACACTTAAAATCAAGTTGTGGATTAACATAATTTATACATACATAATTCAAACTCTGGAATCAAATTAGGACATGAAGAATGTAAGAATTTAGTTGCATAAATCCCATCTCAGTTGTTTGTACACTTTTGGCTTTGTTTTGTTTTGTGTTGTTTTGTCTTAGAAACAGTGTTGTTAAAATCCTCCTACTTAATGCTGCAGAACACCGATGTGTCAGCTACACCTAGCAATTTATTGCTATTTGATTTTTTCCCCACTGGAAAATGGATATTATTTCCTCATTGTTATGCAATGCAATGGCAGTTATTCACCATGAAGTGTTTAGAGTATCCCCTCATGTATATAAGATATTCAATAAGTATTATCTAAGTTCAGATAAGTCTATAAACCTCTTCTTTAAGTTTTTGACCTTTGAAATGAAATCATTCTTATGACTGTCCCTTAATCATGTTCTTAGAGGTTCTACATAATACTATTTATTTAAAGCTATCTTGATTGTATATTTTTGTCTGAGTTATTCAATTTTATTTACTGCCAAATGCAAAGACAATATCTTCCAGATGAAATGCATTAACATTGTATTTTCATGTAGCTACTTCAAAAGCACAAGCCTACAATAATCTGGGCTTTGAGTTCATAGTAGTTGAAGTTTTCTATGCTTAAGGTTTTAAATTCTTTCCTTCACCTTAGTTGTATAGATATTTGCTGTTCATTTCAATGAACACACACACACACACACACACACACAAATTAAAGCAAGTTAGATTGTTAGATTCAATCATTCTGGCACACAATTTGTTATATCTGATCAAAACTATAAAGCATTGATTTTTCCCCCTGAATCTTTTCCCATTATCTTGCCTGTCTCTGTGTTGTTTATGCAACACCCCTAAACATCTAGAATTGAATCTTGGACAAACTTGCACAGCATGCAGTATTTCAATAGAGACATGTTGAAGATCCCCAGGAGTCGCCTGTACGTCTACCAAACAGCATATTCTAAACTAATCTTCATGGCTGCTTTCTTCCCCTGAACGAACTGCTTCCGCTTCTGCCCAACAGAAAGCCACACTGGGATCCAGACACTGTGTTTCTGTCTCCCCAAGACTCCTCCAAGATGTTTTTGCCTGCAGGAACTCAAATGACTTAAGGGGTGACAGATAGAACAAACTTTATGGAGACCTGAAGAAGAAACAAGAAAGCAACTTCCCACAGATACCAACCAGATGTCTTGCAGTCATTGACTTATTTTCCCTCTTCTTTATTTTGCAAGCCAGTTTAAATTTAATAGATTCCTTATTACCACAAAATGTTGTCATGTGAGACCCCATGAACTTTTTCTTCAAGAGGCAAGAGGTTAGTTAGGCAATTGTTTGAATTTCATAAAGAGAGCCAGATGTGTCTGTGGTTTCACAATAATGGAACTCAGGCCGTGGGAGGGAACTGTAGCCTCTGCTGCTGCCGCTGCTGCCCATGCTGCTGCTGCCCATGCTGCTGCTGCCCATGCTGCCCATGCTGCTGCTGCCCATGCTGCCCATGCTGCTGCTGCCCATGCTGCTGCTGCCCATGCTGCTGCTGCCCATGCTGCTTTTAGGCTTGGGTCTAGAAGAGAAGAGTGAAAGACCTTTACTCACCTTTTCTGCATAAAACAGTAGTGAATTCTAAAGAAAGCCAGTATGCCATTTGTCTTATTTAGTTTGTAAATTTATTTTTGGAATATTAGGTTAAGAAATCAAAATCTGTGATAATACATGAATGAGTAGGGGGAGATGGATGAGGGAGAGAAATGATGTAAATATAGTACGTATGTATGATAATCTCAAAAAGATAAATAATTTAAATGAAAAACTGAGTGAGGAACATTTTGTGAACTCTCTTTGGTTTATTTAGTGTGCCAACTAGCTGAATCTATTTATTCAATAAATACTAGACTATTTCAAAAATCACTATAGAAACTAGAAGGTGTGAGAACAAATTCTATACAATATATCGTATTTCATGTGATGGGATACAATTCCCCTCCTCACTCTATCTGGATATTAGTGACTAACTCCCAAATACATCTGAATATTAGTGACTTGGCCTGTTTTATTCTTTAGAGCCTCCTCTAATGTTTGAAATCAGGATATCAAAAATACCCAGAGACAGAGTCTGGGAACAAACATTCAACTAAAAACATAAATCTTCAAAGTGTTTTTTTGATGATCAAACCAATTTGAGGATGATTGATCCACACAGGAAATGTGTCAATTATTTGATTATTATAGCAAAGTGAGTCTTTACTGGATGCCTCATAGCAAAAGCCAACTATTTGTTTCCTGGGGCTTAATTTTTTGTTCTGAAGGCACAAGTTGAAATTAGGTCTCCAGTACTGACTGTACTAGTGAGAGGCAAAGGCAGGATCCTTCTCTGCAGAAAATTAGCAAGGATTGTGAGACAGGGGGCTGTTTGAAATAAGCACATCTGGACTTGATTTCAAAACCACAGCCTGGGTTACAGTTGTGGTCTCTAACATCTCCTGTCATTGCCAGTGTTATTATCACAAGCATGTGCTATGAACTATCTACCTACATGCATAGAAAGTGACGAAGTGGTGTCAGCCTTCTCACGAACACCGCTTCCCTCTCTACTCGTGAGTCTGCTTCATGAGACACCTCCACCTAAAAGCTTCCAGCTGTAAGTCATTTCTTACTCCTTTGTGAAGTAATTGATTCCACAAGTTCTTCCACCACTTTTACAACTTTGACCTCAAGGGTTTGGGAGTCATTCCACTAAGCCGCCATCATCAAGGAAGGTAGTATTTTTTTAATCTCTTAAATTCTGTGAAGCCTCTTCTGAAGGGGCTGTGCTTCGAGTTGTAGAATTGAATGCTTGCTATCATAGTTATGATACTCATATGTTACTGAGGGCAGGCAGGCCTCCTCTTGTCGAGGCAGACATCCTGTCAAGTAACTGGATGAGAGCAACAAAGAATCTAAGAGAGCGGCAAGCAAACAGCGCCAGCCACAGAAGTGGCCAGTTACCATTAGACATTGTTAACCTGATCTGCACACCTGAATCGTGAGAACTGCGACACACATATGCTCCTCCTCATCCACTGGAATCTGGGAGGTAAAAGATGCTGTCAAGAGATGTGGTGGTTTTCCCAGTGGTCCTCTTCTTAAGCCCAGAAAGTCACAGCAGAGGCTCTCTTCAAGTAGGATATAACAGACCTCCATTCATTGATCTTTCTTTGTAGAAATTCCAAAAACCAGCCCCCACTGTATATTCACAACAACAGTATAAGAAAGGTACACCTGGAAGGCGAGAACAAACTCTCAGAGCTAAGGGCTACTTGAGAGACAACTGACCGGGAAGTAGTGCCATGGTCAACAAATAGAGACACTTTATGTATTAGCTTATAGGGGGATCTGAGAACATAGCACAAACAAGATAACTTGAACAACAGACATCTGTCTGTCTCACTGCTTTAGAGTCAGAAGCTTGGTAAGGAGGTGTTGGTGTTCATGCTTCCTCCCGATGTCTGTCCTCCCGAGGTAATCTGTCCTCTAAGGTCCCTTCGTTTAGGGAGAACTGTCAGCTTTTGCTTATAGAAGTGCCAGGGTTTTCTCTGCTTTCGTCGTCAGGTGGCATCTCTCTGTGTGCATGCCTCTGTGTCATTTTTCCTTTTGATAAGGACACAGCATTAAAACGTGTTCCAGCCTAACGAGCATAAGAAGCCCATGCTTATGACTGCAGACTCATGCAGTGCTGGTCTAGAGGATTTCTTCACCACTTTTGTGACCTTGGATTATATAGTACATCACCCTATGTCCTGGACTTTTAATTTGGGAACAAGGGAATAATCTCCACTACAGGACAGTATCTCACAAGAAGAACAAGTAGGAGTTCCTGAGATGAACCGGTTTAATTTTATCCCCGGTTTCCTCCCCTGTTTGCTTCAGGGATCCTGGTGAGAGGCAGGAACAAAGGCAGATGTATGTGGAGAATTAACTGCTCACAACCAAGACTCTACAAGAGAGACAGGAGAGGACTGAGCTCCTCACACCCTCTTCAAGGATGCATGTATATTGACTCAATTCCTAGGAACCTTCTGCTAAAGGTTCTATCATCCTCAATGGTACCACAGCACGGTGACCTCAGCATGTGGTCTTTGCAGGAAACTTCCAGGGCACTGCATCAAACAACTGGAAAATTTGAAATGAAAACATTAAATAACATTGCATGTTTAAAATCTCCCGAAAATAGTCTCTGATACATTAAAAATCTAAGTATATGGTTTTTCATTAATTTATAACATACAAGTTTCTGAGTGCTTTTTTATTTATGAAAATCAGCTAAGCCCCATGCTAGAGGCCCTGCACAATATATTAATGTGACAAATCTCTCTATAAGTCATCAAAATTATAAAAAAGTGTATAGTACCTAGAGTAACCAACTGAGATGGTAAGCTTTGGGAAACAATGACTTTGTCACAGCCACCACATCTAAGGAAGTTCAAGATGTACATTACAAAAGAAATGTTAAAATCCAGACTGTGATGGGTGTGCACATGATGGTAATTAGAAAATAAAGGCATATGCATCTAAAAGTCAGAAATTTGAAACACTTGTATTGAAGCCATAGTCTATGTGTTACAGATGATGAGATCCATAGGGTCATAGGTAAAATGAGGGGAAATCAATAAGGCTCCAGTACTTTGCTTTACATCAGTGTGCATGTATGTGTGCATGTGCGTGTGCGTGTTTGCGCGCGCGCGTGTGTGTGTGTGTGTGTGTGTGTGTGTGTGTGTGTGTGTGTGTGTGTATGCATGCACATGGCCAAGTATTGAGCCCAGAGCAGAGCCCAGAGCAGCCTTGCAACTGTTCAGGTGTGTTTTTCCACTCAGTTATATCCTCATCTCAGTACTTCCTTCAATGTTGAACTTAAGTCTACCTTAAACACTGTGTCAGTAGACCTTCAGTCCTCCATTACCTGCCAGTCAACTGGCATGCTGCCTCATTCAGGCAAGGTGCTGCAGATCCCATATCACTATCTGTATGAGTGAACTTTGTTGCTGGAGATCTGGGAGTACCCATAAAGTATTAGCATTGCCATCTTACCTTAAAGAAAAATACTAGTTTAAAAAGGGTTACAAATGTAAAACATAATGAAAACAGTAAATTTTTAATGTAAATATAAGTGAAAGAAAGAGATAAAATTTAAAATTTTATAAATTGGGATATTTAAAAAAAATTCTTAAAACAATGTTTCTCTGAAGACATTAGACATTGAATATATCCTGTAATTGATGAACAACTTATAAGCAGATTTCAGATGACTCTGAGTAAGAAACACTAAATTAGAATAATAAGGAGTGGTTTTCCTTTGGGCACAGAAGATGTCTTAGATTATGGAACTGTATCTTTAATTATACTGGGAAATCACTCAGGAATTGTTGGAATGTCAGAGACTTCTGAAAACTCATCTTACAATGAAAATGGTTTCTGTCAGTTATGTGTATATGAAACTCCATTTGCTTTAAATGGCCAGAATAGTACAGATGTGCTTTTCTGAAGGAGTAGGTCCGAGTGTCTAGGAAATAACTCAGGGACCTATTTAATTGCTGCAACCACACTTAAAGTGGATTTAAAAAAATAGAAGCATCTGGTTTGAACCCTAATTTTTTTAAACAAATGAATTCAGAGTAAATTAACGATGTTCCCCTAAGTTCCTATATTGTAAGATGTGAGTAGCTACATTGAACAGCCTGCAGGGTCTCAGAGGAATAACGAACCTAAGAGCCATCTCTGTCCCTGGGCTTTCTGCCAACAGTCTAACTTTTTGATGGACAGTTCTTGTTAAAACTACGACAATCAGCAAGCATATCAACCTGGAAGGTTTTTTACTTCAATCGACACAATGCAGATCCACCACCAGCTTTCACAGATAAGGCCTTTTATCCCCTCAAAATAAGATGTGAAGCTCAGGTATGACGAAACTGCTCCAGAATGTCATTCACAAGGCTGTATCCTATTCTTTTTGCTCCACTGCCCTCAGTGGGAGGTTCTCATCCTAACACTTGCAATATATTTGCTGTCCCTCTAGACTTGGATTACCTGCCAGATAAAAAAAAGGATAAAAGAGAAATTAGTTAATGTATATAATATTGGATTTATCTCTTCTATTAAAACTTTTTCTTGGTAACTTAACCAGTACTGGCTGTAAACTAAAACTGAATCACTTGGCCATGAATAGCTGCAAAAGAGTCTACAAAGAAGACTGTTTAAACTTTTTACTTATCATAACTGAAACAGAAAAAAAGATATTGAAATTATGGATGGTGATTTTTATTATTTTAATTTATTCTTTAAATTTGTTTCATGCATTTATACAATGTATTTTTATCATATTCAACCAGTACTATCTCCCTCTAACTCCTTGGAGTACCACTCAGACATTTTCTTCAATGTCATATCTTTATTGTCTTGTGGAGGGGAGGTTGAGTGCTCATTGTCACAGACTAACTGGAATTACTAATTTCTCAGTTTCTCTTCTCTTTTTTTTTTTAACATTTGGAGTGTGTGTGTGTGTGTGTGTGTGTGTGTGTGTGTGTGTGTAGATCAGAGGATGATTTTAGTGAGTTGGGTTTTTTCCAGTTTTTGAGCATTTATCTCAGGTTATCAGACTGTGCAGCAAGCACCCTTTCCTTCTGAGCCTCATCACTGTCCATCAGCCATTAATTTTAAAGAATTACTTCATAGTCTTTCTTCCAAAATATTTGTATGTCCCTTGATCCATGATTCCTGTGTAATTTTCTGTTTGGTCTTTACGTATAGATTCAAAAAATGTAATATAGAAGTTCTTTCTAGACATGGTATATACATTCCTCAAAATCCTGTTCTATACTTAGTAGCAATGAGCAAAGCATGCCTGTTGTAACTTGGCACATTCAAATACTGACCAGACTGGAGACTGGATATTCGACTACATTTAGTAGTATATATATATCTTTTGTAAAGTGATAGTATAGATATGTTTTAAAATGTAGCATCATCTTTCACACATCTGTAACTTGATTGAAAAGAACCCCAAAATATGTAGCATGTATAGGTTATGGCAAAATGTCTTAACCACAGCCTAATATTTATGGAAGATCCTTGAAAGGTACATGCTGACAATATATATTTTCTCCAAATTTTAATGTCATTTTATAGTCAAAATTAGAAAAAAATTAGAACTGACAATACTACCAATACTACTGTATATGGTGTGATTTGGGGGGGTGTTGTTATTCTTATTTTCTGAGTGTTTCCTTATGTCAGGCAAGTAGCAAATTGGGACCTTATGGATACAGTCAAGAAACTTGCCTTTACATGGGTGTGGTTTTGGCATTCAACATCCAGGGGAATGAGGTAAATATGTATGGCTTCCATTCACATCCTAAACCACATGAATCTCTCAGTCTGTTTTTTCTCCTGAGCTCTGGCTGGGTCTAGTTGTATGATATTCCAGTTAATCAGGCAGGATGGTAACTTATACTTACCTTTCCTAAACCTGTACCTCATATTTTCATCTTTAACAGAAAACACAAACATTTCTTTACAATGACCCAAAAGAGACAACTACTTGACATATACCTTAGTCTCCTTAAAGTCTATCATCTGGCAATTTTCATGGATTCTACAGCCCCAGTATCATGTCCACCTGGATTTCTCTCTGCAGTCTACTACTATTGCCTCAGTTCAGGTATTCATCGTTTCTTGGAATGATTTCTTGACAGACTGTTTGTCTCCCATCTCACGTGATTCCTCTCTCCTCACCATCCTAATACCAAACTGACCTTCTAAGCCCTAATATTACCCCCTTCCATGGTAAAATTATCTATTTCACATTTTACTCCAAATAAAGGTCATAATTCTTGGAGTGACACCAGAGATCTTTGACTCTGGTCTACTTTGCCATTGTACTTTTTATCATCCCTTGAACCCTTTTGTCCTTTCGAGATGAAACGGTTCGCACCATCTCTGTCTGATGAGGCATCTCCTATTTCACAGCTCTGTGCTCCTGCTCATTGTGTCTACAATGCCCTTCTTCTTCCTGCTGAAGGATGCAGGGATGACTCTTACTGAAAAAGGACTGACTTTCCTTTGATGATGCAGATCATGCCATAACAGGATCTTTACCAACCTCAGCACTCCTTCTTCATCACCAAACCAAACCTCCACTGACTTGGCACATTTATTTATATTCACCACATAGCGATTTTCCATAACTATCTCCTAAAGATAAAAGTAAATTGGAATCTGAGCATTCTCTGACAGTGTCATCAATGTATAGAGTTTTATAACTCTGCCTCTGTTGGCATATGTAGTTCCAATAAAGCAGTATAACCATGAAGCCAGCAGGCTTTCAGTATTCCTTATAGACAACGGCTTCTGAATAAACCACATGGTGCTAATACTTGCTGTATACTGGCAGCGCACATGGTCACATGGCTCCAGTCTGCAGGCATCATTTGCAACATTTTGTTATTTAGTATCTTGTTCTTTTCATCCTTGACAAATTCATTTCATTGCTTGGATGAAATTTTCCTGTCTGCTAACTTGTTTATTATTTATTTTTATATTACATTCTAATGGAACTTGGGATCATGGTGTCACAGCAAAAAGGCTATGATTCGAGGATAAAAACAATAACCTTAGTGTTCAAACAGCATGAAATAGGATGTAGTCATTTTAGTTTGCTTTTGACAGATGTATAAAGTAATTTCATGCCATACCATTTCCTATCTACATCACAAGAAATGAGCTGGTACCAGTGATTAATAGCTGTTTGTTTGTTTCATAACTTGCTTTCCAATTGCACAGGTGTTACCATTGGGCATCTCACCTAATTAACTGTTTTCTTATGCCAACAAGACCAGATCAGTATTGGAGGATGGAGAGAGTCTAACTTGCTCTTCATAATGGAGCCAACTGGGGGGATGGTGTGATGAGCTTGATTTATCCCATATCACTGTGTTGAAGTTATACAACTAGACAAATCATTTCTTATCATTTGTTAGTTACACCTTCTAAACCATTTAGGGCAGTGGTTCTTAATCTCCCTAATGCTATGACCCTTTAATACAGTTCCTCATGTTGTGGTGATCCTCAAACCATAAAATTATTTCATTGCTATTCCCTAACTCTAATTTTACTATTGTCCTAAATCATAATGTATGTATCTGATATGCAGGATGTCTGATATATGACCCTCAAATGGGTTGTGACCCACAGGTTGAGAAACACTGCTTTAGAGGCCTCTGTGTCCGGTCATTAAAGATACTTCTTTTTTAATCAATAAATGTCTTTTTATTCAAACATACTAGTTGATGTTAATTGCTGAATTTTGTTTGCTATATTGTAATTTTTTCTGATAGCATATTCTTTGAAAAATTCTTGAGTTTCGATACTGTTATGTTAGCTTCGTTGTGTGACTATAAGAAAGCTTTTCTTCTCACGTAATCCAGAACAGATTGAGAGTTACAGGAGCATTAGTAGCTGCTCATGACTTTTTGAACCTCGATTCTTTACAGTTGGACTGTAAAACAGCAATTATCTTGCTTTTTCTTTCAAAATCTTAACTACACATAGTACGTCTTCAAGTACTTCCTGTAACTAAAGGAGTGTAAATAAGCTAGAATGAAATAAAAAAATGAATGTAGGTAGTGCTAGGTTTATATTCCCAAAATTTTAGGGAATTGATGAAGAGGATCCCTGGATAAGGGTGCTTATAGGAGGGGGCCTGACATTCATTTCTAGCTTGTGATTTGTTTAAATGGCAGGCAGCTGCCAACTCTCTCTTTCTGTTAAAAATGGGATAGGAGTACTCTAGACAAATGAGGAAGTAGAAGGAATTTGTGGAAGAGTAGTCTGTGCTTTGTATTTGGTGTGAGGAAGAGGGGGAATTGTACTCTTAGTAGGGTAGCTGGGCTGGAGATATTTGATTAATATCTGCTCTGCAACACAGCCATATTCTGGTTAGGGGATTCTCACTGCAAAGTGGTGTCAAGTACACTATAGAGAAATGATAGAAATTGGGCTAATGTCAGATTTGAGCACAAACCAGGCTTCTGGGCTTCATGTATGCATATATGGACTAACATTTAAGCTCCAGTGAAATAAGTGATAATCTTGTGTACTATCTTGACATTGGCCACAAAAGACCCTCAAAAAAATATTGAGCATTCCTCCAGTTTCCAATGCTTAAGGAACACCAAGTATCTTTCCCTGTGTTTCCTTCTGTGTTAGTCCACCTGCCAGAGAACTTGGATCCAGAACAGTTAGGGAAATAATCAAGAGTAACAGCACCCTGAATCATCCCTCTTTTCTATTCTATGTTGAGTGGGAGGGATGGAAGGAGGGCTTTAAGTAGTGTCTGAATGAAATATTACTTTTGGACTACATAATTAATGACTAAAGTTACCTTGAATTTAAATAATTCTCACTTAGTTGTTCTTAAGGCACTAAAAGGGACATTTTGCATATCACACTATAAGGCATGGATCTAGAAAAGTAAAAACTTTTCAGAGTTGCTGATAGAGATTCCTGGAATTACTGAAGATTTGATCTTTGCTTGGATAATATGCTAGTTTATTTTAGATTATTTTCAGCTGAGTTATGGTTTGGTGTGTGTGTGTGTGTGTCTGTGTGTGTGTATGTGTATTTCAGCTGACAGCTTTGGTATATGTATGCTTTAGTAAATAATTATCACAACCAAAGATCCTGTACTTTTTGCACTGACATTTTAAAAAGGTGTAGGCTATATATGCCCTTCGTAGTAAAACAGCAACAAACAATTTTTTAATGTTTACTGTTATAATCATCAACTTCCCATTACTGGAACAAAATACTTAATCGATTTAAATAGAGGGAAGACATTTTGATTCACCGTGTTAAAGGTTACAGCGTATGTCACTTGATTCAACTTTTTTGGAGCATCTGTAGAAAGATTGTATTTTATGGCAAAAAAAAATGTGACATGGAAAAATCTCATTGCTGAGAACAAGTGAGCAAATGAGAAAAACCAGTGTCCCACAACCCTCCTTGAGAACACTCCTGATGACTGCACCTTCTTTCTAGGTTCCTACCTTGAAGGTTTCTACCAGACCCCAATAGCACCAAGTTGAGGAGCAAGCCATTAACACACGCAGCCCTTGAGGGCAGTCTGAATTCAAAGGATAGCAACTGCTGGTGCATTTTACACGGGTACCCATTTCACTTCTGCTGGATAGCCTCCACACCCTCGATGAGGTGAGTTTTTATGATCTGTTTCAGACTGGATACTGCTAGAATGGATAACTCAAGCTATGTCTGCTGCTGCAGGCAGCATTCCCTATTGGTGCTGACATTAACGAGGGTCACTTAGTTAAATTTGCACAAACTCTATGCAAGAGCTATCTTCAGCCCCATTGCCTGAAATTCTAGCCTCTGCTCTCCTTCCTCATGCCTTGGCTCATCTGCATTTGACCTCTCTATGTGTCTCTTTCTGCATTCGATGCAAGGCTGGTTACTAATGTCTCCAATTTTACTGTTCTGAAATACATTTCTTCATCTCTCTATTCTTTATGAATATTCTTGTTCTCTTTATTGTTTTAGGGGGCAAAAATAAACAAAGATATGAAGTTAACTTAAAAAAAACCACAAAATATCCTAATTTATTTTGTTAAAAAAGTATTCTATGTCATGGTCGATAAAATAGTTCCACAACATTAAAATTAAATACATTTGTAATTTTAACACAGATGTCAAGCCAAGCACTGTGAATCAAGCCTGTAACCCCAGTCAAGGCATTGCCTTGAGTTTGAGGACAGCTTGAGTTACATAGTGAGTCGCAGGCAAGCCTGCGCTATCGTCTTGAAAAAGTAAAACAGCAGCAGTTCACAGAAATCAAGCCAAAATTGAGTTTATTGCTGTAAAGAGACTATTCAAGCAATCATAATTCCTAAATTCCTAATTTAGAACTTGAAAATTGAATGGATGTTTGATTTGCCACTCTCAACAGCTTCGCGGAGTATCTTAACAATCCGGGAGAGGTTGCCATGGTTCAAAAGCTGGATCTCTCCACGTTGATAAGCATGCCTGGATGAAACTCCTGCCAGCCCATTTACCTGGCAGCAGGACTGCTTCTCTAATGACACTTTTTGCTCTTGTAGATGTCTTTTTGGGGTGTTTTGGTCCTGTGCTGCTGCTCATTGTAACACGATGAAAGGCCTTTATTTTAATATCATACATTATAAACAAAGCTGCAAAACCTTTCACTCTATGGTATTCACAACAAACTGTGTCTTCATAGAAAATATTTATATGATTATTAGTCAACTTTATTTTAAACATGTACAGAGATGAAGGGACAGTATATGTTTCTTCAGTCCTGACTAGATGCCTCTACTAAGAAGACTGATCTTTTATGCCCCTTAATGCCCATGTAAAGTATCATTAATTTAAAGTCAAATTTTCTAGCTTCTGCAAGTTCACAAACCTTGGGTAAATGGGCAGAGGTAGGTGAGAAAGGATGAAGCTGTTCTTGTGCATTGTGCATCTCCATGGAGAAGTGGCTCCCAGAATCTGCTACGCTTTTATTTGTAACCATGGCAAGAACACCACATACCCACCCCCAACACACACACCCCAAGTATATTACCAGAATTATGTATTAGTTTATTTTTTAAGTCTCATAAAATGATATAACCAAAAGTGAAGATATCTGTTTGATGTATTTTTATTTTAACAAACTTTCTGACATTGTTAGGACGACACAGAAGATGAGAAAGATAATAGAAAGAGGAATACTTTGTGTATCTGTTCCCCGGGATCCCAGTAATGATGAAAAGTTCAGGCTGTTTTCAGCCAGGATGACTCCACACCTTGCCACTCAGGCTCTGGCCTTCATTCATAGGGACAAACCTAATTTGAGCCACCAGATGTCGTTCACTGTGGTTTCGAACTTTTCCAGAGACTATTTATTTAACGTTTGGCCAGACATTTTCAATATAAATCTCATTTTAGCATAAAGCCACACAGATGGTCTGAGGCTGGATTTTCTGACAAGTGGACAGCAGGTGTCATCATTTTCAGACTTCATTTCTGAGTCAGGAAATTGAATGAAGTACAGAGGGAGATAGAGTTGTTTTCCAAAGTTGGCCTAGGGAGTAGTCTGCAGTTTCCACAGTGCTTTTTGAAACTACCTTTCCCCTGTGCCCTTAGCAGAATTTCTGTTTCACTTAGAAATCAAGGCACAAACAATCACAATAAATCCAAAGTTCTATTTATATGGAAACTTTCTGAGAATTGAGTTGCAAGCAAAGAAATCACAATATCAATCTTCCTTCCTCGTCTGAAAGGTAGGAGATACAGCATTTCTTAACAAAGGCAATACAGAAGTTATATGTTTGCTGATGTTTGATGAAATAGCCACAGGCATGTTTTACCACAATGATAAGTTTTTCTTCTACACATCCACAGCTCAACATGATGATGAATCCCTGTTCTTTGTGAACTCACTAGACACCAACAGGTCCTCAGTGTGCCTGTTGAATTTCTAGAAGATATCCCTTGCTGTTCCAAAAGAAGACACTTCTCAATAGGGGTGCTTTTCAGATTTCCCGGGTGAAATGGGGGCACACGGGGTTTGGTATTGAAAACTGGGAAATAGGGAGAAATTTTATCCAGTGGCAGAAATGGATTTGACTTGCCCTACTCAAGGACCAGATTGTGTTTCCCCTTCTGTTTTATTTGTAATCCTATGAGGTGAATATTTTATACTACTATGGAAGAGACAAGAGGCACACAGAAATATTAAGTTATGTGCTTGAGGTAGCACATCAAAGATTTATCTGTCTTTTGAAGGATGTTTCCATTTCATTGGAAAATATTTTACAAAGTGAAAAAGTTTAAAGTAGTATAATTGCAATCTAAAAATTAAGCAAGGCTGGAGAGATGGCTCAGTGGTTAAGAGTACTGTCTGTTCTTTCCAAGGTCCTGAGTTCAATTCCCAGCACCCACCTGATAGCTCATACATAACCATCTATAATGGGTTCTGGGTTCTGATTCCCTCTTCTGGCAGGAAAGCACATCATAAATAAATTAAGCAATTTCTGGTGACTTGTTTTTCTACTTATTAAAAAAGGAAAGGGTAAGGACTCTAATCCATTAGCTAGGCCTTGAGTAGCATGGGCAAAGCCCATTTGAAAAATAAAGTGATAAGATATTGTTAATGGAAAAAGTTAACTCCTGAAGAGCAGAAAAATGATAAAAAAGAAAAATTAGATCAGTGACCTAAGTATATTTCTGAAGTTCTTTGGGTTTCAGAAAGCAATTTTATAAGGTATAAGGAAGCATTTACTAGATATTGAACCCATCAAAGAAGAAATGAAATGTAGAATATCGAGTTGAAAATGTGAGCCAAAGCCTTATTGTCTACTGCAGTGCATCACCTTAAATTGATGTTGATATTTCAACCCCTGGAACCTCATATTTGGGGAGGACATTAAGTAGATGATCAAGTTAAAAATGAAACTGTTTGAGTGGAGTTTAATCCAATTGAATTGTGTCCTTACGAAAAGAAAGGGACACAAGGCATCCACACGCACATGGAAGAAATGCAATATGAGGCCCTAAATAGAGGATAATCAACAAATCAAAAAAAAAGAAAAAAGAAAAGAAAAAAAACAGAGACCTTGAGGGAAACCAAATCTTTGAACTCCCTAAAGCTGTATGTTTAACTTCTAGACTGAGGGAAAATAAGTTTTTCTCGTGAAGGTTCAGTCAGTGATTTTGTTTTGGCAGACCTTTGTAACTAACATCAGTCCTTTCTAGTGCATCTATTCTTTACGTAGTGCAATTTTTTATTATAATGACCTGCAATGTCTATAAACTAGAGCTGTTCAATCAATAATCATCAGTAAAATAATGATGACGAGAGAGAATTGTTCTCCATGGTAAACTATCCCAGAAAAAAAATCAATGTTTATCACTGCTGTACATCTGGGAATTAATTATATTGCTGTGGCTTATTTGTGATTATTTTTTGACCAACACTAGTGTAGCATATATTAAACTTACCAATTTGCAATATTTGTATAGTGATATTTTTTATACTTAATAAGATTGTGACTCCTTATTCACCCACACTACATCATCCGAGAAGAATTCTTGTCTTAAATTATTTTCCAAGACAGAAAGTTTTACTTCTCTTTCAGTTATAAGTAGTATAAATCTTGGCCCTCACCTTCTCATAGCTGACTTTCTAATTTCTCCCTTATACTTACAATTTCAAGTTTATACAACTATGTTGTACTCTTTTATACCTTTATGAACTAACTTAATATTTACTTATTTGTTTATAAAGTTAAGTTTAAAAATCAAGCTAAGAAAGAAATGAAGAAATCAAGTGTGTAAGAAGACAGTCACTATAATAAGTATAAATAAAACAATGTGGCTGTTACCTTTTACCATAATATTTAGCCCTAAATTTCCCCAAAGACCTTGAAAAGGCAGAATCACAAAAGACAACTCAAACCTCATAGGAAAACAGAAGGAAAATTATGTTTCTCAGCAAAGTCATATTTATCTATACTTCAAACACCAAGAAAATATCTCTCAGCGGGGACTTCATAAAGAGATCCGGGAGACAAAAAAGGATTTTGTTCTCAGAATTTTTTTTTTTATCTAACAAAAGTAAGAACATGTAAATATACTCTCCATGTCTTGTAAATTCTTTTCTGTAGAGAAAAATACATAAAATCTTTACCTAACAGAAACATAAATTTCTCATTAGAAAACACAATCAGATATATAAAGCCTTTAAGAATAGATATTTTAGTGTTTGACGTTGTTTCTAGCTATGCATTTATCAGTCAGAGTTCCCCTCCAGCTTCCTTTCAAAGGCCTGGTTTCACATCACCGTTCCAGACATTAAGCTTCTTGGTGCAAATGAACTTGGTAATTTCACAGCCATGCTACAATATAAAAAATTATTCTCCTTTGTTTCCTAATAACTTAGTTTTTTTCCAGATACTTATGAAGCAGTAATAAATTATAATTTTGAATACTACACAGAGTGATAAATGAGCATTTATCTACTCAAGGAATCAGTACATATATTTCATTCTACTATGGGAAATTCTCAAATTTAATTATTTGGAACACAGTATTTGTGGAAACTAAACAATAGAAGACCTCCCTTTTTGGTTAGTTTGTGTGTTTGTTTAGTTTTGTGAACAATGACTAGTACAGTTCTATCCTGATATATTATTACTCTGCTCACAGTCTTTATGATATACAAAATACATACTATGTTATTCATACACATTATGTAAAGAGCAAACAGTCAAAGAGACGTGTGATCGTTGTAAGTGGGACTAACATATGGTCTAACCTCCAGGGACTCAGGCTGCCATTCCCTCATCTTTCATGTTTACCCAACAGATCCACTCTAGTATCCTTTCCTATGCCATTTAATTGAGAAAGAAAACTGTGGGAACTCAAACTACCTATTTAGACTAACAAAAGCAAAATGGCCTAAAAATTTACTCTCTCTCAGGGGCTTAAGTTACAATGTGAACCGAGTTCTGAGTGATGCCAGTTCAGACTGCTAGCTACATGGAACTTTCTGTAGTCTGTCATAAAGATAATTGTAACACTCAGAAGATTCTGGGAATAAAACAAACAGGGCACTCCTGGATTCCCATGAATCTGAAAGCAAACAGCGGGTCTGTGGCTGAAAACTAGATAACAGACAAAATGCAGAAACAATAAAGTTTGAATTTGCAAGCGAAACAAGCTCCAACTTAGAGCCCTTACTGGAGGTTAAAAGTAAAGGAGTGTTGTGTGCCAGGAGAGAGGAACATCTACTAAGTCTCCAAACCCCAAGGTCCCTTCCTCTTCCACCAAATGGGTAAGTGACAGTGTTGACAAATCTCTACTTGGTTCAAGAAGCAAACTGCAGCTGACTTGCAGATATCCTAGTTAGCGGGTAGAAATCTTACCCAGTGGAATTAGATCACCTAGTGGCAACTTTTCCATCATATTTGAATGAGACTTTGTGGCTGACATTTCTTTTCTATACCTATTCTACAGAATTTTCACTGTTATTTCTTATTCCTCTAACTCATATATTTTCCTTTTTCCTTATATCACTAGCTCCTTTTCCTCATTCCCATCTCCTCTTACTTTTTATTTCATTATTAATATACCCAGATAAAAACCATGTTACATATGCTTATCTTAACATTATCCCATCTCCTGTCTCTTAAATTTGTAGGTGTAATTGAAGAGCAGGGGTGCTTTTTGACTGCATTTTAATATCAATCTTGTTGTCAAAACAGTATTTCTGTAACTGTTCTGTTGAGTATCTACATTTCTAAATTACTAGTGTGGATAATAAGCCCATACAAAGTCTACATACCAAGGAGATTCACAGGAAGCAAACAAATAAACAAACAGAATTGAAAGAAACCTGGAAGATTCGCCTATTCTGATAGATAGGCCAATCAGCAAAGCAAGTAAGGAAATGACTCACAGTCACAGCTCCAAGGGTCCATAACTTCTCAGTAAACAAATTCAAAGAAAACTAAATAACTGAAATATAAGGGGAAAAAAAGGATTCAGAATCCTACACTTACAAATATTGAATTAGCTGGGCATGATGGTGCATGCCTTTAATCCCAGCACTCAGGGGGCAGAGGCAGGTGGATCTCTGTGATTTCAAGCCCAACTTGGTCTACAAAAGAAATCCAGGATATCCAGGACTGTTACACAGAGAAATCTTGTCTCAAAACAGCAAAAATAAGAACAATAACAACAACAACAATAATAATAATAATAAATTATTGACTTTGATTTTTTTTTATGGTTAAATGTTTGCTATGCAACCATAAGAATTGGAGTTTGGATGCTAATGGCTGCCTGACACTTTTCCCATGTGTGGAAGGTGGAGACAGGAGATCTATGCATCAAGGTAACCAGCTAGACTAGCTGAATTGGTGGCCCTTTTGATTCAATTGAGAGACCTTGTCTCAATAAAGAAAGTGGAGAATAATACAGAAAGACTCCTGGCCCCAAACTCAGGTCTCTGGGCACATGCACATGAATGAACAGTACCCTGCACACACATGAGAGCACATACACACTTATCCCACATATACACACAAATTCAATGACCGCATAGAGCACTCAAGCAAATGAATGAAGTAAGGAAATCAATTCTGAACCTAAATCAAGACTAGAAGTGGTCATAAATATTGATGAGAAATTCAAAACCATACCTGAAAATTTCAGCAAATAAATTGAGATTTTGGAAGAAGTGTTAGAAATAAAAGATAATCAGTTGAATGGAAAACAGAGTAGAAAAAGTCACTAACTTACCAAAAAAAGAAAAGACAGAAAAAAGAAAATCATCAACAGAAGACATCAATACAACTTCAAAGTGAACATGATTGAAACTAAGAACTCTAAGATGTATTCAATGGACCAAAGCTAAAAATCTAAGAAGAAAAAAAAATTGAGCTTTAAAAATGTGTTCAATAAAATTATTACAGAGAATTGCATATTATTATTGATGGAAATTGAAATTATTGAAAGAAATTGACATCTAAGTAGAACAAAGCATTTAGAATAACAGACAGACATGAACAAAGAAAATCCCCCCACAACATATTGTAGTCAGGATGTTAAAAGTACAGCACAAAGAAAAAACATAAAAAAAAATCTATAAAGGGAAAACACTAGCTCACCTACAAAAGCAAGAACATCAGAATAATACCACACCTCTCCTCAGCAATGCTACAAGACAGGTAGAAATGAAATGATAATTTTCAGGCCCCCAGTGGAAAAAGCTCCCAGTCAAGATTGTTATATTCAATCATATTTTCAAATTCATAGAGAAATAAGTAATTATCAATTCATGACCAACCCAGCATTACAAGTGATTCTCAAAGGTATATGAAACAGAAAGGAAGAATGCACCACAAACTAGAGCACAGGAAAAGATAGATTTCATAAGAAGGAGATAAACAGAGCACAAGTAGGAAAGAAACTATCATTGCCAGCACAATAAACAAACAAACCCATAATGATAACAATGAAAAAATGAAAAACATTCCAATTAAGCCGGAAAAATAACCACCAATCTTACAGGAATTGCAATTTTTTACATTAACTTGAAATGTTAGTGGTATTAACTCAGTAAGACAGTGAGGCAGAAGGGCTGAATAGATTTAAAATAACAAACCATTATCTGCTGTTACCAAGAAGCACACCCACTGGCAAAGGTATCCCTGTGGGGCAAGTGGACCATGACACCAAACAGAAGAACTGTTCACGTTGAGTAGGCCCAAATCCCCGGTTATCTCAGAATTGAGGAGGGCAGGCACGGGGCCAGCTCCATACAAAGCTCTACTTGTTCTAGAGCATATAACCAGGACACCCCCACTGAGAGGGACAGGACAATCTGTCACTTAGGGACAACACCTGAAGTCCTTTTCCATGCAAATGGAGCATCCCTAACATACCAGCTTGAGCCAATGGGAAGCATTTAGCCCTGGATCCCAACCTACTTCCAAAATGTTTATAAGGTCCCTATCCACGTGGAATAAAGTACACCGCGTTATTTCACCAAGTACCATCAGAGGGCAGCTGTTGTATTGAGCTGTATCACTCAGGGGAAGAGTTTTCTCTCCAAAAGCACGGGTCTTGGATCTCCCCAGCAGGTCAGACTCTTGTCCCACTGCAATCAACCCACAGGTACTAGTCCACATTGGCAGAGAGCTACTTCCTGCCTCCTGCCTTTCTAGTGGCTTCAGCTGTGGTTCTTAGCTGCTTGAATCAGCTTGTCAAGGCCAGCCGCCACTGCTGTCACTGTCATCGGCTCAACTGTGGTAGTGGGAGAGACCCCAGCGAGCTTCCCTTCGGAGAGCTGTAATACTTCGGCCATTCTGGCCCTACCCGCGGATTTTATTTCTTCTGGTTCCACTGAGAACGACACCTGGAGACCCCTATCCTGGACTTCATTCTTCCTCCCCTGTGCAGCTGCAAAACCCCAGTCACAACATATCCCTAGACTGAGGGTCAGATGATGGAAATCAATGTATCAAGCAAACTGAAGCTGAAAACAAGTTAGCACGGCTGTTATGGTTGACAAAGTAAACTTCAAGACAAAATTAGTTGAAGAGATAAAATGGTGACTCCATACTAATAAAGCAAAGAATTCATTGAGAGATTAAGAAGTAGTCACTATGGAAATCTACATGGATGGTCCTTAAACGCCTAAAATTAGAGCTTGATAATGCTCAAAGGAACCTAGCTCTACAACAAATATACCACCTCTACATCCATGCCCGTTTTCCACAATATAGTGCAGCCTAGATAGCCACCAATAGAAGAAAATATGGTATATCTACATATAACAATACAACCTTATTGGACCATAAAGAATAAAATCGTGTCATTTTCAGGAAACATAACTAAGGCAGGCTTAGGATGGTTGGATAATGTGATCTTGTGCAGCACTGTTGGAGAAGCAGAATTAGGATGTGAATTTGGCCTGTAGCTCAAGTTCAACTGCTGCATAGTATCCGAAATTCAGAAGCAACTTTGTAGCTAATTAGGAGAAAATAAATGAGTTTTCAAATAAGTAAACATATTAATTTATATAAACACTGCATCAAAATAATTGTTTTCTTTTAGAGGCTACAATAAAAATAAATCTTTAAATTCAGTTTTTTTCAAAGTTTAATTGCTCTTTGCTATGTAGTTCTTCATATCCAGTTACTGTTTTTATTATAATTACTGAGAAGCTATTATTTTCATCAAAACTTTAAACAATATTTTAACTCTTTTGGTCACTATTTTTCAGAATAGTCTTAGATCTTTTGCAAGTCTTCAGATGCCTGTTTTTGTTAACCCATAAGGACATGTCTGCCTACATAATGATACAAAAATTGATTGGTGTAGGCGGCTGACATCCAAGATCATGGGACTAAATGATGAAGGAAGACAGTACCATAGCATAAATCACAACAGTGCTCATCATGGTAGTCTCCATACACACTCCTTCTGGGGAAATAAAGGGTCAACTGATTTATGCTCAAGTTAGTTCTTATCAGCTTGGCATAAGCCTCGACATATATTGGAAGTGGGAACCTTGGTTGAGGAATCACCTTTGTCAAATTGTCTTATGGATATTTCTATGAGGCATTTTGCTGATTAATTATTGAAGTAAAAATGCACATCCAACTAAGCATAGTGTCAGACCTGATCAAGTGTTCCTGGGTTGTAAAATAAAGCAAACTAAAAGCCTACACATAAAAGTAACATTATATGGGAAGACCAGTGTTTTATTTATGTATTTAGGACTTGCTACAACAAAGAAAAAGAGTCCATGAATTTGAGAGAAAGAAAGAGGGTATATGGGAGGAATTGGAAAAATGGGAGTGAGGAAATGATATAATCGTGTTTGAAAAGTTTAAGTTCATTAAACACAAAAATGTTGAAACAAATTCAAACTCAGGCTGAGCAAAGCATGAGGAACAAGTCAATAAGCAGCATTCTTCCATGGCTATTGCTTCAGTTCCTGTCGGAAGCTCCTGCCCTGACTTCCCTTCATGATGGACAGTGATCAGGACAGATAAGCCAAGTTAACCTCTTCTTCTCCACATTGCTTTTGGTCATGGTGTCCATCATAGCACTAGGAATGTCCTTAAAATTTTTCTTATATTTAATAGTAATACACAATAAATGTTGTTAATAACTCTAGAAGAGAGACTTTCAAAGGCTGTAAACAAAAAGTGATAAAGACTTATCCAAGACGAAGCCAAAAACAAATAGGAATATCCCCAAGCCTGGGGACTCTTATGGAAGAGTTGAGGGCCCCAAGGGAATAAGAATTCTATAGGAAGACCAACAGAGTCAACTAACATGGATACTTGGGGTTCTAAGAGACCGAACCACCAACCAAAGAGCATACACGGGCTGGACCTTGGACCCACACACATATGTAGCAGATGTGCATCTTGGTCTTTATGTGGGCTCCACAGCAACTGGGTTTCAAATGGTAGAAATGGAGACTGCCCTTAAGACTACTGTTTATCTGTAGAATTTGTCCCCCTGACTGGGCTGCCTCGTCTGGCCTCAGTGCTAGAGGATGTTATTAATGCTGCGGAAATTTGAAGTACCAGGGTCAGGGCGGATGGGGAGGTAGGATTCTGCCCTCTCCGAGAAGAAGGGGAGGAGGGATGAGGAGAGTGACTGTGTGAGTGGAGACAAAGGAGGGGGGCAATGATAGGAATGTAAAGTGAAGAAAGAAAGAAGGAAGGAAGGAAGGAAAGAAAGAAAGAAAGAAAGAAAGAAAGAAAGAAAGAAAGAAAGAAAGAAAGAAAGAAAGAAAGAAAGAAAGAAAGAAAGTAATAGGGGGAGAGGGATATCCCCTCCTAACACAAAGTGAAGGTGTTGAAAGCTGAAAGGTATCCCCAGCCACTCAAAGATGATGCACGAGTCCCCATTTCCAGAGCTCTCTTGTTCAGTTGGGTGTCTTGGTTGGCCAGTTACCTATCACCTTATTTTGGGGGACAAGACATTTACTAGTCCTGAAATTTACAAATTAATTTTTGTTAGACTGGCCAGCCAGTGAGTACTTGAATCTACTTATCTCTGTCTCTGCCACCTCAGCCCTGGGATGGTAGGCATGTACCCTCAAGACTGTAATTTTGCTCATATATAGGAGGTTTGAGCTCAGATGTTTGGTTGAGTGGTAAACATTTTACTGACCGAGCCATATCCCCATCTCCAACTTAAAAAAAAATAAAAAAGGGAATGTTTCTGATGAATTAGAAAATAGGATTAATTTTCTTAGATTCCCCAATGCTTTTATTCATCTTTATAATAATCTATGTATTGAAATGAAAATATATATACAGCAGACCTCTTGCAAGCACAACAAACATAATTATCTTAAGGGAAATCACTGAAGGATTTGTTTCAATTATGAGTTTAACTACATTTTTTTACAAAATTATGTTTGTTTTAATAAGCAACTATAAAACAGGAGCCAGAAATATACATTTTTAAAAAATGGATAAGCATATTCTGTAAAGAAAATACATGAAGTCACATATTTTGCTGCTAAAAATAAAATTTGAGTTTTCTAGAAAAAAATCATGTTGGTAAATGTTCACCTTGTCACTATGAAAACTACCCAATATTTATTATTTTCGATCATTTTCATAGTAATATTAGCAAATGGGGGTACTTTGACATTTTAAAATGAAAGCTATAAATCAGCTTTTTGCAAGTAACCAATGTATAACATCACCAAGTCATGGCTGGAGAAAGATCTGAAGTACAGACTGACCAATTAAATTTATGCTACAGAGCACATAAAGTTCATTGATATCATTTCAGATTCCACATTGCAATTAACCTTTAAGATACCACTGCTTGTCAACCTTTATTACGGTATTAAGAAAATGTATCCATAATTATCTGGGGAAAGCTATGAAACTAATTTTCATTTTTAAAATCTGAACTTGTATGTATGGTCCCATTGTTTCAAATGGTAGAAACTGATGAAAACCCATGGGACATAGAAATATCCCATTAAACCAGAAATGAAGATTTTTCTTAGAATGCAGCATAGCATGCTTATTCTTAAAATTTTCACAGAAAACACAGCTACTTTTCTTGGAAGTATGTTATTTATACTGCTATTCATGTAAGGACTCATTATTTGATTTTAAATAAGTATACATTTCAAAGACTTAAACTTAATTTCCAATATGTCAATTTCACTAAACAAAAACTCTTTGGAGTTCTCAATAGTTGCATGAATACCAAGGATTTCTATGATTAAAATGTTTGAAAACACTAATTTATGCATATCCTTTTGTGTATGAGAGGTTTTGTTATTAATTCTTTAACACACTCTGTCTAAAACACTGTCTTCCTACTTTTCCTTTAAGACCTTCATAGAGCATATGATCTTGTACACTACTACTAAATCATTCTGTTTTGTTGGATTTTGCAAAAATTTTCTCTGGGATATATTTGATGTTTTTGTTTTATTGTGTTGTGTTTTGGGAGGGAATTTTTGTTCACTTGTTTGAGACAAAATCTCACTATTTATTCCAGATGGCTTGAATCCATGATCCTTTGCCCACAACTCTCAGTTGCTATTAAATTATATCATTACTACCTCCTTTCTGTTTGCACATCTATGTGTTCCACCAGATGATAATGAGTCACATTTGTTTTCCTCGAGGTCATATAATTATCTTTACTGGAATTCTTGAATAGTTGTTTGCTAAAGTCCATGGGTTCAAGTCTGACTATTCAATCATTTCTTATGATTTTTTCCTACAGTCTATCAAGAATTTGAAGTGTTGCATTGTGGAATTTAAAACACTAGACAGTTTGCCTTCCACTTTAATTTATCCCTTACTATATTCCTGTTGTATTATTGTATGTTTTTCTTATTCATGTCTCATGGTGGGAGTGAGAGAGGGAAAACTAGACATTGAAAAGTACTGTTTTCAAATTTTGGGAGATATCTGTACACTGAAAAAGAAGTTGGCTATAATGTAATTCTCTGGCTTCTACCATCAGCTGTGAGGTTTTCTTTGCTGACTGATTGGGGAAATAGAGTGGATTCTTGTTCAGCATATATTCACATGCTTCCCTCCTCACTTGGACAGAATATACTTTCCTGACCCTGTGAGGGTGTCCTTAATTTAGGAGAATGGGTCATGGTTAGCTTCAATTGTCAACTTGACACAATATAGAGTCACGAGTCTCAAGGATAGATTGTCTAGATTAGGCTGGGGACACATTTGTGGGGGATTGTAATGATTACATCAACTGATGTAGAAAGAGCCAGTCCACAGTGGACAGAGCCATTTTCTCAGCAGGGCATCCTGTATTATGTAAGTATAAAAGGGATATTGAGTGTGGAATGGGCATACATGTATCTTGTATGCACTTATGTCTCTCTGCTCTTGAGTGTAGGTATGATATGACTAGATGTTTTAAGTTCCTATCACTTGAATGCCCCTACCATAATACATGGTACATTGGAATCTTTGGTATTATGGTCTGGCATAAACCCTTTCATTTCCTCATTTGCTTTCTTTTCTCTAACAGCATTTTTATTATTTTGGAATGTCATATAATGCATTCCAATCATACTCATTTTCCAGTCCTCCCAGATCTATCCCCACCTTCTCTCTCTGTCTCTCTCTCTCTCTGTCTCTGTCTCTCTGTCTCTGTCTCTCTGTCTCTCTCTCTGTCTCTCTCTCTCTCGCTCTCTCTCACACACACACACACACACACACACACACACACAAACAAAGAGAACAAAACAAAAAACCAAAACCAAAAACAAGTCCAATTTGTGTTGCCCAGTGACCAGTCCATTAAAGAAAACTGAGTCCTCCCCACTTACAGCCCTGCCAGAAGTCATCAATCATGGAGAGCTACACATCAGCATCCTTAACATAATTTTAAAGAGTTTTCTTCAGTGGCTTCCTATCTAGGCTGTTACTTTTGGGGTTGTGGAAGTGGGGGATAGGGGTTGTCATTGAAAACTTCTATGTCTTTCTTTATCAACTGTGCACCTACAGTCTTCAGTAGCACTGCAAAAGCAGCTTCCTTGTCCTTTACAGTCAGTGGCAGTATGGATTTTGGACTTTTGAGCATCTACATGACCTCCTGGGTCAGCAAGTGAAACAGATCTCAGCATGGTCTCTAGTGTCAGTACAGGTCACAGAAATCGATCAGGCCTTCTGCTGCAGCATGGGCTACAGACACCACCATAGTCCTCAGTACCAGCACAGGCCACATACATCAACATGGCTTTTAGCAGCAGCATGGGACATGGACACCTGATTTACTTATTATCCATGTAACTTATCATAGCAACAGAAATGAAATTAAAGCATAGTTTGGGGAAGACATGGAATTGGAGAGTTTAAATTGTGTTCTTAGTGTTGTCAGATGAAGTGCTGTGGGAGAAAAATACAGGAGTTATCAATAGCACTTCAAAAGCAGCTTTCTTTTCTTTACAGTTAGTGGCAGAAAGGACCATGGACTTTCTTTCACATGTTTTCTGGCAATAGCACAGACCTAGGATATAGCCTGGAGCCAAATACAGGTAACCTGCCTACATCAGTCCAATCTTCGTCAGCTGAGCGACAGCCAACCATAGACATTTGACTGGGAGTTCTGAGCAAGAAAGCAGCTCTATTGTGTTGGCTTCTACTAAGTTCCTGCCCTTCCTGTCTTCAGAACAGTGACTATAGAAAACATTTCATCTCAGCTCCTTCAATTATTTTCCTTGACTCTGGCAGGACCAAGTTAAGGGGAGAATAGTTTGTTTTGGCTAAGGCTTAAAAAGAAACAGTCATCTGTGAAGAAGATATGGTGGTGAAGTTCCATGATGGCAGGAGGGAGAGGCAACTGCTTGTGGCCTCTCTGAGGAACCTGGGAGCATAGAGAGGGCTGGGATTGGGACAGACTATATCATTTCAAGGGCCACATCACATCCTACTCCCTACAGCTATTCCTAGCCTCCCAACAAACTCACCACCAGCTGAAGGACCAAGTGTTCAAACCCACGCTCCTTTGAGGAATGTGTCACCCTCAAGCTATGACACTCTCCCTTTCCTTTCAGATGTAACTCATTTTTAAAGCCCGGATAGTTTCAAGGCTCTTGTTAAGGACCTGGGATCCATCACTTTGAAATGTGATCATAAAGGAAGACAATATTCCTGTGCTCCATGTTCTGTGGGAGAGCAGCAGCTAATTTTAGAAGGCAGCTCTTGTTTCAGGGTGGATAGCTGTCTTCTCTCTTGGTGAAAGCTTTGGAGCATTTAGTATTTACACATAACCTACTCTCCACCCCATGTGAGCCATAAGTTTCATCACAGTCAGGTTTGAAATAAGAAGTGAATGTTCATTTTCCTGTCTTACAATCTCCCTGGATGAGCCCCCTTCCCTGCTTTACACCACCAATGTAAAGCATTTTCTTTAGTAGATTATGTGTTTACTGCATAAGACATTGAATTTGGGGAAGACTTATACTCTACCTCCCCTGTTATAATAGCTTGTTTAAACATGGTATAGACTACTTTCTATGCTATTTGAGAGTCTTTCAAAAAAAGGTGGGGGGAACGTGGGAGAGAATGGTATGGAGAGTATCAGGACTGGGGATACGGATCAAAGTGTGTGGGAGGTGCAAACAGCTAGGTCAGATTTAATCTTGGTGCGGATAGCTCAAAGGCAAAATGAACATACAGCAATCACTATCTACAGTTGGAAAACTCATATGTTGCAAGATGGACTTGTTTACTAATATCTGACATCAATAAGTTAGGTTAAATTTCACATAGGGTCAGCAGCAACATAAAGTTTCTGGAATTTATTTTTAAAAAAAGTGGAGGTAACCATGGATTTCCTTTCTTACTGGAAAAAAAATAAAATGATCAAGAGTGTGCGTTATATGACAATTCAAGAAGACATTTCTATAGAGGAAAAGAACCTGCACTTCTCTATTTCTAGTTAATAGAAAATCAAAACAAGAATCCAGGAGTTACTTTATTTACTGGAGAGATGTTTCTCATAATAACAGGAAGTCTTTGTTGATTGTTTGTACACACTTGTCAAAGCCACTGTATTCAACACATATCTTCTCCTCACTCCTTACAAATAGTTATTACAATACCTGCTTCAGATGCAAGGAAAATTAGAAGAATTGCATTAGCTGTGAAATCAGTCTGATGGCTTGTCAGAAAACTGGGCATGATACTACTGGAAGACCCTGTTAAACCACTCCTGGGCATATACCCAGAGGACTCCCCAGTATGCAATAAGGACACATGCTCCACTATGTTCATAGCAGCCATATTTCCAACCAGAAGCTGGAAAGAACCTAGATGTCCCTCAATGGCGGAATGGATACAGAAGATGTGGTATATTTACACAATGGAATATTACTTAGCTATTAAAAACAACGAATTCATGAAATTCTTAGGCAAATGGTCAGAACTGGAAAATATCATCCTTAGTGAGGTAACCCAATCACAAAAGAACACACATGGTATGCACTCACTGATAAGTGGATATTAGCCCAGAAGCTCGGAATACCCAAGACACAATTCACATATCAAATGATGCCCAAGAAGAAGGAAGGAGAGGCCCCTGGTCCTGGAAAGGCTCAATGCAGCAGTGTAGGGGAATACCAGGACAGGGAAGTGGGAGGGGGTTGATTGGGGAACAGGGGGAGGGAAGAGGGTTTATGGGACTTTCGGGGAGGGGGAAACCAGGAAAGGGGAAATCATTTGAAATCTAAATAAAGAATATATCTAATTTTAAAAAAAAGAAATTTTGACTCAAAAAGAAAAAGTTTGTCTTCCTTGGAGGCTAACCATGTTTTCTCAAATAAAATTTGGACAGATAACCTCTGATAAAGTTTTTAATAATGAAAATTACAACAACATCACTAGTGATTTCACTCATCTACCTCAGGATTCAGTAACGCTTGAATGTGTTGCACATAACCTGTGTTCACCAGTTCCATGCTGACTGCACAAAACTCATTTGTAGGCTTATTAAAAATATATAGTCTAGCCTGAGGGTCTGACTGAAAAAGCCTTTAAGGGCTAAGAATCCATACTTTTTACCAAGTCTTCTGGTTTTATCTTAAAGGATCATATTTGAGAGAGCCATCTCATTAGCCTTTGCCGTTAGAACAAAAATTGTTTCAGTAGGAATTTTAATCAGAGTAGAATAATAAATCTTTTGAGAAAACAGGGACAGAAAAATCCTGAAATGCATTTTCATTTAATACATTGAAAGGAGAGCCTTGTAATAAAACAGCCAAATAAATGTCAAAGTTCTGACTTTATTATTTACATGAAAAGAGTCACACTGGAAAAGAGGGTGACTGTGTTTTATAAAGAAAAAGTCCAATCAGCAATCAAAGCTAATACATTCCTCAGCAAATAAATAGACCTTCTTCAGAAGTCTGAATTACCATTTGGTTGAAGATCTGAAATTCATACTTCAGACAAAGATAGAAATGGAAAGTTTTCAGTTGTGCTTTCTATAGAAGAGAACCCAATCCAAAGCTGTCCAGCCTTGTAAGGAGCAGAGCTACCTTCTGATAGGTCATGCACACGTGCCTAGATAACTGGCTGGTGATATGCAGGTGAATGTGTGTGTGTATAGGTACACATGTGTATAGAGGTCAACAGTCAACACCAAGCACACTCCATCACGTGTTTAAACTCAGGGTTTCCTATTGACCTGGGGTTTGCCAATAGGACTGGGTTGTCTGACAAGGGATTCCCAGTGATCTCCATATCCACACTTTCCTATCATGCCTCCCTTCATGCCTGTCTTCCAGGTGCTTTTCCAACTGAGTTATCTTTCCCAGCTCAGATCCAGTTGCTTTCTGAAAGCACTATGGTAATGAGATGTCAAAGCCATTTGCATGTATGTGTCCTTGTGTTTCTATGTATGCAATCAACTTTTCTAACACTGCATCAAGATAGAAGCAATAGTGTATGGGACTCAAGTGGTATGGAATGTAATCGTAGAGATATATTATTCCCCAAATAGAAGCAAATCTAAGGTCTCTTTGGCAAAGCTTCCTACCACATAAGTGGTATAAGAATACAGAGGAAAAATTAGATCTACATAACATGCTGTAAATTAATCCTTCGTAAACAATCTCCTCTATATATGTCTGTGACTTCTAGATAGACGTCTTCTAGAATATAATTAAATTCCTGATATTTATATGGCAACACATACTTCATAAAATGTGCTTGACTGAAAAGAATTGATAAAGCTTCTTGTTAAAAGAATGCAATGGGCTAGTGTTCTATTGTAACATGGTTGAAATTAAAAGAAAATTATATAAATGGCAGAAAGACAAAAATTGTATCTTTTTTTAAGGGAAAATATTAGAATTTTATTTAAAGAATGTCTTATGTGACTTTTGGAAAGTTCAAAATTAAGACCCAAAGACTCACACAAGTCAGACATCATTAAATAGACATTCAGAAATTTGATTAGGCACAAAGGTGATATAACCTAATCACAATAAACTGGGAGTAACATGGTAAATCCTATTTATTCAGATTATTCTTGACCTTTGAATATGGGAAATGAAATGCCCCTTCCCCAGTGGTGTTCTTTTTTTTTTAACTTTTTTTCTTTTTTTTTTATTTTCTAAGTTTTTTTTTATTTACATTCCAAATCATTTCCCCTTTCCCGTTTCCTCCCTCCCTGAAAGTCCCATAAGCCCCCTTCCCTCCCTCTTTTCCCCATTCAACCCCCTCTAGTTTCTCTGTCCTGGTGTACCCTATATCCAGTCTTTCCAGGACCAGGGGTCTCTCCTTCCATCTTCTTAGAAATCTATTGATATGCGAATTGTGTCTAGGGTATTCCGAGATTCTGGGTTAATATCCCCTTATCAGTGACTGCATACCATGTGTGTTCTTTTGTGATTAGGTTACCTCACTAAGGATGATATTTTCAAGTTCTGACCATTTGCCTAGGAATTTCGTGAATTCATTGTTTTTAATTGCAGAGTAGTATTCCATTGTGTAGATATACCACATCTTCTGAATCCATTCCTCCGTTGAGGGACATCTGGGTTCTTTCCAGCTTCTGGCTATTATAAATAAGGCTGCTATGAACATAGTGGAGCATGTGTCCTTATTGCATGCAGGTAAAGTCTCTGGGTATATGCCCAGGAGTGGTATAGCCGGATCCTCTGGGAGTGTCATGCCCAGTTTTCTGAGGAACCACCAGACTGCTTTCCAGAGTGGGTGTACCAGCTTGCAATCCCACCAGCAGTGGAGGAGTGTTCCTCTTTTTCCACATCCTCGCCAACAACTGCTGTCTCCTGTGTTTTTGATCTTAGCCATTCTGACTGGTGTGAGATGGAATCTCAGGGTTGTTTTGATTTGCATTTCCCTAATGACTAAGGATGATGAACATCTCTTTAGGTGCTTCTCAGCCATTAGATATTCTTCAGGTGAGAACTCTTTGTTTAGCTCTGTACCCCATTTTTAATGGGGTTACTTGGCTCTCTGGAGTTTAACTTCTTGAGTTCTTTGTATATATTGGATATTGGCCCTCTGTTGGATGTAGGGTTGGTAAAGATCATTTCCCAGTTAGTTGGTTGCCACTTTGTCTTTTTGACAGTGTCTTTTGCCTTACAGAAACTTTGTAATTTAATGAGGTCCCATTTGTCAATTCTTGATCTTAGAGCATAAGCTATTGGAGTTCTATTCAGGAAATTCTCCCCTGTGCCCATATGTTCAAGGTTCTTCCCTAGTTTCCTTTCTATTAGTTTCAGTGTGTCTGGTTTTATGTGGAGGTCCTTGATCCACTTGGAATTGAGCTTAGTGCAAGGAGATAAGAATGGGTCAATTTGCATTCTTCTGCATGTTGACCTCCAGCTGAGCCAGCACCATTTGTTGAAAAGGCTATCTTTTTTCCACTGGATGGTTTTAGCTCCTTTGTCAAAGATCAAGTGACCATAGGAGTGTGGATTCATTTCTGGGTCTTCAATTCTGTTCCATTGATCTACATGCCTGTCACTGTACCAATACCATGCGGTTTTTAACACTATTGCTCTGTAGTACAGCTTGAGGTCCGGGATACTGATTCCCCCAGAGGTTCTTTTACTCTTGAGAATAGTTTTAGCTATTCTGGGTTTTCTGTTATTCCAGATGAATTTTTGAATTGCTCTTTCTAACTCTATGAAGAATTGAGTTGGGATTTTGATGGGGATTGCACTGAATCTGTATATTACTTTTGGTAAGATGGTCATTTTTACTATATTAATCCTGCCAATCCATGAGCATGGCAGATTTTTCCATCTTCTGAGGTCTTCTTCAATTTCTTTCTTCAGAGACTTGAAGTTCTTGTCATACAGATCTTTCACTTGTTTGGTTAGAGTCACGCCAAGATACTTAATATGGTTTGTGGCTATCGTGAAGGGTATCATTTCTCTTCCTTCTTTCTCAGCCTTCTTATCCTTTGAGTATAGGAAGGCTACTGACTTGCTAGAGTTGATTTTATATCCGGCCACTTTGCTGAAGTCGTTTATCAGCTGTAGGAGTTCTCTGGTGGAGTTCTTTGGGTCGCTTAAGTATACTATCATATCGTCTGCAAATAGTGATAGTTTGACTTCTTCCTTTCCAATTTGTATCCCTTTGACCTCTTTTTGTTGTCTAATTGCTCTAAAAGCATGATTACCTTAGCTTTGCAGAGTACTTATAAGGAAATATCATAGGCAGGCGATTGTACTCCACAAATGCATCCCAGATCCCAGATCATTCCTTGGAATCTGGGAGCTTGAAACTGAGAGGCAGAGGGAAGAGTCTCCTCCAGATTGCCTTCTGCCTGGTAGACATTCTCCAGCTGTGATTCTGCAACTTTTATACAATGTGTCTTTCTGTATCCAAATATGATCTGTTTGTAAAGATACAAATTCATTTTAACTTGGTTACAGAACCCAACTCTGTAAAGAACCTAACTCCAAATAAAGTGATATTCTGTGGTGGTTCAGAGTTCAACATGTCTTGTGTGTGTGTGTGTGTGTGTGTGTGTGTGTGTGTGTGGTGTGTATGCACCCACACACACCAGAGAAAGCAGCATAATTCAATTCATATGCATACCTAATAGAACTAATGCTGTATGTTTAAAGACTGGTAAAACAAGTGTGGTGGCACATGCCAGTACTTGTGAGGCATAGTCAGGCTGATCTGTGAGTTTGGGGCTAGCATGGTCTACCTGGAAGCTAGAGTAGGTTCTAGGACAGACATCCAGGGTTACACAGAGAAACCCTGTCCTCCAAAAAATAAACAAAATATTTAAAGATCTTTAAACATGAAGCATTTACTTCATATAAGGATATGAATTGCATTATTTTTTTGTATATTGTGTGTGTTTATGCACATGTGTGTAGAGGTCAAAGGACAACTTACAAGAGTCAGTTTCTATAGAAACCATTAAGATTTCTGCAATAGAATTGAGATCATCAGGCAGAGTAGAAAGTGCTTTTTAACTGCTGAGCCATTTTACCAGTCTGAGCATCAAGCTTTTTTAACAGCAAATAACTACAAACAAACAAACAAACAAGCATCAGCAAAAATGAAATGGATTCAGAAGGTTATATTTATATATTTGTGCATATATACATATATACATACACATGTGTGTAACAATAATAATCACAGAGGTTATCAATTTGAGAGGAAGATAGGTAACATGGGAAGGGTTGGAGGGAAGAAAGAGAATGGAGAGAAATAGAATTACATTTTAATTAAAAATATATTAGGAACTGGAGAGATATCTCAGCAACTAAGAGCACTGGCTATTTTTCCAGAGGACCAGAGTTCAATTCCCTAGACCCCCATGGCAGCTCACAACCATCTGTAATTCCAATCCCAGAGGATCTTCTGCCTCTTTTGGAATCTACAGGCAAAGCAAGCATGTTTTAAACAGATAGAGATGCATGCAAAACACGCATACACATAAAGTTTAAAAACAATTATATTAAAAGATAAGAATATGTTGTACCTACACAATGATCAAAGAAGGATGAACTAAATTGACTTATTTGTTATTTATAATGTGTAGCCAAGATCAAATGACTCAGTGACTCAGAGATCACTGGCAGATGACTAACACAGATGATGACAAACACCAGCAGAAACTGGATGACACGAGTTTCTCTTTTTGCTGTGTATAATTCCATTTGAAGTCTTAGAACCTTAAGTATGTTCCCAATAGTCGGCATCCATTCATGATATGTATTTACATGGTTTGTAATTATAACAGAATTATATTATTTTTTAATCTCCTTAACCTCCACCCCCCCCTGCTGTCACTCAGATGCATGACCTCTCTTTGACCTCTCTCCTTTAATAGAACCATCTAGATCTTTACTACATTACTTGCATGGACGATTATGGGGCTGACCACTTGTATTAGATAACCAATTTAGGGGTTATCTTCCTTGATGAATACTTTCTCCTACTTTCAGCATTCCTTAGTTACTTGTCTTTTTTTTCTCCAGGGCTGAGGCCATCTGAACTTTCCCCTCCCATGTTAATATATCTATTGCTCTTGACCTTGGTCAAGTAGCCATGTTGTGAGATTTCACAGAGGTGGCTTCTGATGCTTCTAGGAGATATAATTTCACAGAAAATGCCCTGCTCCTCTGGCCCTTGCAGGAGTTTGCTGTCAATATACTAGTTGGAATTTGTATCTGAAACTCTGAAGTTTGATCTGTTGTGGTCTCTGTAATGGTCTCTATAATGTGGTTTCTATACTGGTCTTTGCTTATTATATAGAGCAGTTTCTTTGACAGGGGATGAGAAATACACCAAATATTATGCAGTTAGGGATTATTCTAGTTTAGCAAACTGGCAGTTGTAGGCTCTTCTCCAAGATCTATGACCTTACCAGTCCTGAGTAGTTGACTAGGTTTCCAGTACCAGGAAAGATTTCCCTTTTGCTGATGAGGACCTTGAATCCAATTAGAGAGCTGCTGGTTACTGCTAAGATATGTATACCTTTGGTTTGGTTTGGGTTCTTCAAAATAACTAAAAATGGCACAATACAGCTAATTCTTCTTTAAGCTGAGATTGATAGTATATAGTAATGTATTTTAATTTTAATATAAAAACTGACTCATCAGTGCCAATAAATGTGCTAAACAAAATGTTAAACAAAACTACCAGCATGAGTACAAAGATACTGTAGAAGGAAGGACCAGGTAGAGGTAGAAGCTGGAAAGACGAGGGTTGAGGGACAAAAGAAGAGGAGAAGAGCTTAAAGGAGAGGAGAGAAATGGGGATGGAAGGGAGGGGGAAGAATGTGGGGGAGGGAAGGAAGAGGAAGGGTAAGATATAAAGGCAGTGCTTTGGATCCTTCTACGGATCATTCTTACAGTGGGCAAACCATTTCATTATGAAAAGAAATAGAGAAAACTGGGTATTTTCTGAAGTAGTCATTCCAAAGTGGTTTATAACCTACTTACAAATATACTAATTATTTTAAGTAATCTAAATTAAGTCAAGCAAGTGGTGGAGGTTTTCATTATTTTTTCTTCACTCATAACCACATAAAATTGCAAATGACCCTTTATTAAACTCCTCCCTCCTATCTTCCTCTTTTTCTCCCTTGACTCACCACCATTCTGTCTCTGGTTCTCAACTTTTCTCTTCTCTCTTGGCCACCCAGCACTTCCTTCTCCACGGAGCAATGTTTAAAGAAAGCTTCCTGATGTGACACCAGCTGTTATTTCACAGTTCATTTTTATGTTGGCTTTGATCCAGAAAATTCAATGCTTTGACTTATGGTTACGGGAATGGTATCTAGTGTTTAAAAAATTCAAAATGCTTTAAATTCTTTAGAATTATATTTTTATTCATCTTAGAAGAACCTAAATATTCATTCAACTGCCAATAACCATCATACCCACATTGACACTGAGTGCACAGTTGTAAACACCAACATATTCTGTTCACTCCATCTGAGCGCACACACACTTGTAAACACCAATATGTCTTGTTCATTCCATAAGACTGCTCACTCATCAACCCTTTCATACATTTTAACCCTCTACAAAAGGAGTCATGGTGCATCATCCTGGAGCACTTGGAACAGCACTTTCTTGTTTCATCTTACACCAACCAACCTGTGTATCTAAATGATAACAAATAAAATATTGCCTGACTAATAAATTTTAATCAAGAAAGACTTTTTTACAAGAAAAGAAATTTGGAAATGCATGGCGTTTTCATTTGTTTCCAACTGTAAGCAAATGAGAATGAGCAACAAAATTAACATGGGGTCTGGGTAGGATCATAACCATAGTCAGGGACACACAGAAAAGCACACAGTGTCTCTCTCTCTCTCTCTCTCTCTCTCTCTCTCTCTCTCTCTCTCTCTCTCTCTCTCTCTCTCTCTCTCTCTCCTCTCTCCCTCTCTCCCTCCCTCCCTCCCTCCCCTCCCTCCCTCTTCCTCCCCCTCCCTCCCTCTCCCCCTCTTTTTCCTCTCTTTGCCTAAAATAAGAGATTCTGAAATATTCATCAGCACTCAACTGTAAATCTGTAAATTCATTCACATTGAGCATCACTCTGGAGTGAGAGTTTACAAGAAGGGCTTTAGAGCCACTGTAGTATTTCATTAAATATTCACATTAACAGAGTGAACACACACACACACACACACACACACACACACAACTAGGACTTTGGTCCAAGTCCAACTCCTAAAAACCTGCCAATCAGTCTTTACAGAGAGCTAAAATATTACTTTAATTCCTTTTACATCCTCAGATAAGATACAATGTAGCCTTTCAAAGTCACTTAAGGCCTGTCTTAGTCAGAGTTTCTATTCCTGCACAAACATCATGACCAAGAAGCAAGTTGGGGAGCAAAGGATTTATTCAGCTTACACTTCCACATTGCTGTTCATCACCAAAGGAAGTCAGGACTGGAACTCAAGCACATCATGAAGCAGGAGCTGATGCAGAGGCCATGGAAGGATGTTGTTGGCTTGCTTCCCCTGGCTTGCTCAGCTTGCTCTCTTAAAGAAACCATGACTACCTGCCCAAAGATGGCACCTTGATCACTAATTGAGAAAATGCCTTACAGCTGGATCTCATGGAGTCATTTCCTCAAGGGAGGCTCCTTTCTCTGTGATAACTCCAGCTTGTGTCAAGTTGACATAAAACCAGCCAGTACAAGACCCCAGCAACCTTCTAAATTTGGCCATTTACAAAGTCAGCTTCTCTTGAGGAACAGCTCTGAGGCTGGAGGATGACAACTTTCCAGAGGAGAATTGCTGCAGATGTAAGCTTACTTTTCTTCTCCCATTGTCAGTGATTGCTATTCCTGGAGAATCATTTATAAAACCCCTATGTGCAAAGTCTATGGGTGATTTATGAATCTAGGGCCACCGTAGAGCACCTGGAGATCCATCATGCCTGGATTTGTATTAGCAATAATGAATTCCAGTCAATGATCAAAGTCAGTGCAGCGTCCTCCAAATGGCCTGAGAAGTTGCTGGCCCTCTGGCTGCCGTCAATTCTCTGCTTTTTATCAGAGTCTAATCACACAGTCTCTCTTTTCTTTCCTTTATGATAGAAAAGGAGTGTACTCTATGGAATAATAAAATATATCTTAGCTTCTAGGTCCTACTTTTCTGTTTTCTGCTCTTGCTCCCAGCTTCAATGTTCTGTTGTCTTTTATTTTTATGCCTGAAATTCCACTGTACAGCTTAAAAGACAGAGATGTGCTCCAAGACAGGGACACAGTCTGAGATTCTGTGGCTGGACTAACTTTACGGAGTACCCTTCCCTGGTCCAAGATACCATTGCCCACTGCTGACTGGGCCTGTGCAGTTCAACTTATTACATCTGAGCTACAGATTCATGCGATAAAACACTGAACTGATACTGTAGGCTACTGCAACCTAGGGGTAAAGAGTCACATACATAAACATAACTTAATGTAGAATATAAATTGATTGGAAAATTCTCATATAAATTAAAAAAGTATAAAGTGTGCTACCGGGCAGCACTTATCTGAAGTGAGCTTACAGAACAGGAGTTGTTCTTGTGAATAGGTAACTGAGTAAGGAGTCAATGTGTGTGTGGTTTGAACGAGCATGGAGCCCAGAGACCCACATGCTTGGACAACAGTTCCCCATTTGGTGAAATTATTTGAAAGAATTAGGCAGAGTGTTCTTTTTTTTTCCATATTCAGAGTAAAGATTTTCATTTATTTATTTAATTTATTTTCTATATTCTTTATTTACATTCCAAATGATTGCCCCTTTACTGGTTCCCCTCTCCCTGAAAGACACATAAGCCCTCTCCCCTCCCCCTGTTCCCCAGTCAACCCCCTCCTACTTCTCAGTCCTGGTATTCCCCTACATCCAGTCTTTCCAGGATCAGGGGCCTCTCCTTCCTTCTTCTTGGGAATCAATTGATATGTGAATTGTGTCTTGAGTATTCCAAGCTTCTGGGCTAATATCCACTTATCAATGAGTGCATACCATGTGTGTTCTTTTGTGATTGGGTTACCTCACTAAGGATGATATTTTCCAGTTCTGACCATTTGCCTACAAATTTCATGAATTCATTGTTTTTAATAGCTGAGTAGTATTCCGTTGTGTAATTATGCCATATTTTCAGTATCCATTCTTCCTTTGAGGGACATTGGGTTCTTTCCAGCTTCTGGTTATTATAAAAAAAGGGCTGCTATGAACATAGTGGAGCAAGATTCCTTATTGCATGCCAGGGAGTCCTCTGGGTATATGCCAGGAGTGGTATAACAGGGTCCTCTGGGAGTGTCATGCTCAGTTTTCTGAGGAACCGCCAGACTGATTTCCAGAGTGGTTGTACCAGCTTGCAATCCCACCAGCAGAGGAGGAGTGTTCCTCTTTCTCCACATGCTCGCCAACACCTGCTGTCTCCTGAGTTTTTAAACTTAGCCATTCTGACTGGTGTGAGGTGAAATCTCAGGGTTGTTTTGATTTGCATTTCCCTGATGACTAAGGATGTTGGACATTTCCTTAGGTGCTTCTCAGCCATTCGATATTCTACAGGTGAATTCTTTGTTTAGCTCTGTACCCCATTATTAATAGGGTTATTTGGCTCTCTGGAGTCTAACTTCTTAAGTTCTTTGTATATATTGGATATTAGCCCTCTGTCAGATGTAGAGTTGGTAAAGATCTTTTCCCAGTTTGTTGGCTGCCGCTTTGTCTTTTTGACAGTGTCCTTTGCCTTACAGAAACTTTGTAATTTTATGAGGTCCCATTTGTCAATTCTTGATCTTAGAGCATAAGCTATGGGTGTTCTATTCAGGAAATTCTCCCCTGTGCCCATGTGCTCAAGGCTCTTCCCCAGTTTCTTTTCTCTTAGTTTCAGTGTGTCTGGTTTTATGTGGAGGTCGTTGATCCACATGGAGTTGAGCTTAATACAAAGAGATAAGAATGGATCGATTTGCATTCTTCTACATGCTGACCTCCGGATAGACAAGCAGGATTTGTTGAAAAGACTATCTTTTTCCACTGGATGGTTTTAGCTAATTGTCAAAGATCAAGTGACCATAGGAGTGTGATTCATTTCAGGATCTTCAGTTCTATTCCATTGATCTACATGCCTGTCACTGTACCAATACCATGCAGTTTTTAACACTATTGCTCTGTTGTACTGCTTGAGGTCTGGGATACTGATTCCCCCAGAAGTTCTTTTACTCTTGAGAATAGTTTTTGCTATCATGGGTTTTCTATTATTCCAGATGAATTTTTGAATTGCTCTTTCTAACTCTATGAAGACTTGAGTTGGGATTTTGATGGGAATTGCATTGAATCTGTGCATTGCTTTTGGCAAGATGGCCATTTATATTATATTAATCCTGCCAATCCATGAGCATGGAAGATTTTTCCATCTTCTGAGGTTTTCTTCGATTTCCTTCTTCAGAAACTTGAAGTTCTTGTCATAGAGATCTTTCACTTGTTTGGTTAGAGTCACACCAAGATACTTTATATTGTTTGTGGCTATTGTGAAGGGTGTCATTTCCCGAATTTCTTTCTCAGCCTGCTTATCCTTTGGTATAGGAAGGCTACTGACTTGCTTGAGTTGATTTTATATCCGGCCACTTTGCTGAAGTCATTTATCAGCTGTAGGAGTTCTCTGGTGGAGTTCTTTGGGTCGCTTAAGTATACTATCACATCGTCTGCAAATAGTGATAGTTTGACTTCTTCCTTTCCAATTTGTATCCCTTTGACCTCTTTTTGTTGTCTAATTGCTCTAGCTAGAACTTCAAGGACTATATTGAAAAGATATGGAGAGAGAGGGCAGCCTTGTCTAGTCCCTGATTTTAGTGGGATTGCTTCAAGTTTCTCTCCATTTAGATTGATGCTGGCTACCAGTTTGCTGTAAATTGCTTTTACTATGTTTAGATATGGGCCTCGAATTCCTGATCTTTCCAAGACTTTTAGCATGAAAGGATGCTGAGTTTTGTCAAATGCTTTTTCAGCATCTAATGAAATGACCATGTCGTTTTTTTTCTTTGAGATTGTTTATGTAGTGGATTACATTGATGGATTTCCTTATATTGAACCATCCCTGCAGCCCTGGGATGACTTGATCATGGTGAATGATGGTTTTGATGTGTTCTTGGATTCGATTAGCAAGAATTTAATTGAGTAATTTTGCATCGATATTCATAAGAGAAATTGGTCTGAAATTCTCTTTCTTTGTTGGATTTTTGTGTGGTATCAGCATAATTGTGGCTTCATAGAAAAAGTTGGGTAGTGTTCCTTCTGTTTCTATTTTGTGGACTACTTTGAAGAGTATTGGTGTTAGGTCTTCTTTGAAGGTCTGATGAAATTGCACTAAAACCATCTGGTCCTGTGCGTTTTTGGTTGGAAGACTTTCAATGACCACTTCTATTTCTTTAGGGGTTATGGGAGTGTTTAGATGGTCTATTTGATCATGATTTCATTTTGGTATTTGGTATCTCTCTAGGAAATTGACCATTTCCTCCAGATTTTCCAGTTTTGTTGAATATAGGCTTTTGTACTAGGATCTGATGAATTTTTTAATTTCCTCAGTTTCTGTTGTTATATCTCCCTTTTCATTTCTGTTTTTGTTAATTTGGATACTGTCTCTGTGCCCTCTGGTAAGTCTGGCAAAGGGTTTTTCTAACTTGTTGATTTTCTCAAAGAACCAACTCCTAGTATTGTTGATACTTTGTATGGTTCTATTTGTTTCTACTTGATTTCAGCCCTGAGTTTGATGATTTCCTGCCTTCTTACTCCTCTTGGTTGTATTTACTTCTTTTTGTTCCAGGGCTTTCAGGTGTGCCATTAAGCTGCTAGTGTATGCTCTCTCCAGTTTCCTTTTGGTGGCACTCAGGGCTATAAGTTTTCCTCTTAGCAATGCTTTCATTGTGTCCCATAAATTAGGGTATGTTGTGCCTTCATTTTCATTAAATTGTAAAAAGTCTTTGATTTCTTTATTTCTTCCTTGACCAAAGTATCATTGAGTAGAGCATTGTTCAGCTTCCATGTGTATGTGGGCTTTCTGTTGTTTTTGTTGCTATTGAAGACCACCCTTACCCCATAGTGATCTGATAGGAGGCATGGGATTAGTTCGATCTTCTTATATCTGTCAAGGTCTATTTGGTGACCAATTATATGGTTGATTTTGGAGAAGGTACCATGAGGTGCAGAGAAGAAGGTATATTCTTTTGCTTTAGGATGAAATGTTGTGTGTGTGTGTGTGTGTGTGTGTGTGTGTGTGTGTGTGTGTGTGTTAAATCCATTTGGTCCAAAGCTTCAATTAGTTTCATTGTGTTCCTTTTAGTTTCTGTTTTCCTACTAGGTCCATTGTGGAGAGTGGAGTGTTGAAGTCATCCACAATTATTGTGTGAGGTGCAATGTGTGCTTTGAGCTTTAGTAAAGTTTCTTTTACAAATGATGGTGACCTTGCCTTTGGAGCATAGATGTTCAGAATTGAGAGTTCTTCTTAGTGGATTTTTCCTTTGACCAGTGTGTAGTACCCTTCCATGTGTTTTTTGATGACTTTAGGTTGAAAGTCAATTTTATCCGATATTAGGATAGCTACTCCAGCTTGTTTCCTGGGACCATTTGCTTGTAAAATTGTTTTTCCAGCCTTTTACTCTGAGGTAGTGTTTGTCTTTGACACTGAGTTGCGTTTCCTGTATGCAGCAAAATGCTGGGTCCTGTTTACGTATCCAGTCTGTTAGTCTATGTCTTTTTATTGGGGAATTGAGACCATTGATGTTAAGAGAGATTAAGGAATAGTTATTATTGCTTCCTGTTATTTTTGATGTTATTTTTATGTTTGAGTGGTTATCTTCTTTTTGGTTTGATGAAAGAAGGTTACTATCTTGCTTTTTCCAGGGTATAGGTTCCCTCTTTGTTTTGGCGATTTCCATCTATTATCCTTTGCAGGGTTTGATTTGTGGAAAAATATTGTGTAACTTTGGTTTTATCATGGAATATCTTGGTTTCTCCATCTATGGTGATTGAGAGTTTTGCTGGATATAGTAATCTGGGCTAGCATTTGTGTTCTCTTAGAGTCTGTATGAGATCTGCCCAGGATCTTCTAGCTTTCATAGTCTCTGGTGAGAAGTCTGGTGTAATTCTGATAGGTCTTCCTTTATATGTTACTTGGCCTTTTTCTCTTACTGCTTTGAATATTCTTTCTTTGTTTAGTACATTTGGTGTTTTGATTTTTATGGGACGGGAGGTATTTCTGTTCTGGTCCAGTCCATTTGGAGTTCTGTAGGCTTCCTGTATGTTCATGGGCATCATTCTATTTAGGTTAGGGAAGTTTTCTTCCATACTTTTGTTGAAGATATTTACTGGCCCTTTAAGTTGTAAATCCTCTCTCTCATCTATACCTATAATCCTTAGGTTTGGTCTTCTCATTGTGTCCTGGATTTCCTGGATGTTTTGGGTTATAAGCTTTTTGCATTTTGCATTTTCTTTGTCTGTTGAATCAATGCTTTCAATGGTATCTTCAGCATCTGAGATTCTTTCTTCTATCTCTTGTATTGTGTTGTTGATGTTTGCATCTATGACCCCTGATTTCTTCCCAAGGTTTTCTATCTCCAGAGATGTCTCCCTTTGTGATTTCTTAGTTGTTTCTACTTCCTTTTTAGATCCTGCATGGATTTGCTCAGTTCCTTCACTTGTTTGTTTGTGTTTTCCTGTAATTCTTTAAGATATTTTTGTGTTTCTTCTTTCAGGACTTCTGCCTGTTCACCCAAGTTCTCCTTTATTTCTTTAACTGATTTTTGTGTTTCCTCTTTATAGACTTCTATCTATTGACCCATATTCTCATGAATTTCTTTAAGCAATTTTTGTGTTTACTTTGTAAGGGCTTCTACCTGTTGATTCATGTTCTCCTGTACTTCTTTAAGAGATTCGTTTATATCCTTCTTCAAATCCTCTAATAGTATCATGAGATGTGATTTTAAATCCAAATCTTGCCTTTCTGGTGTGTTGGGGTATCCAGAACTTGCTGCTGTCGGAGAGTTGGGTTCGGATGTTGCCATATTGCCCTGATTTCTGTTAGTAACGTTCCTACCTTTACCTTTTGCCATCTGGTTATCTCTGGCATTAGTTGGTCCTGCTGTCACTGGCTGGTGCTTGAACCTCCTGTGAGCCTCCAAGGCTATTTCCACACCCCTGGATGACCAGGTTTCCCCTGGCACTGATTGCTGAGGGGCTGCTGTGCTCCTGAGTGCCATTGGAGCCCTGGTGTGCCTTGCCCCAAGTGATGCTATACTCGGGATATCTCTGTATACCTATAGTCCCTGTCTGGTCTATCACTGGAGAAAAGATGGCTGAGGCTACATCATGCCCTCCAGGTGCGGGTCACCCTGCAGGGCAAATGACCCACAGCAGAGCTGGCACACAGACAACCACCGAGCTGCCAGGCTCTTGGGTGCAGGTGGAGCCCTAGCTGGCTGTGTCCCAAGTGATACTATACTCGGGATATCTCTGTGTGCCTGGAATCCCTGTCTGTTCTATCCCCAGAGCAAAGTGTTTTTGGATGAGGAGGAGGTGTGTTAATGGGGGATGTCTTTGAAGCTTCAGAAGACCCCTTTGTTTCCAGTGTGCTTTCTGCCTCCTGTTGGTGGATCATGATGTGAACTCCCTCTGTTCCCGTCCCCATGCTTTCACCTCACTGTCATGTCTCTGAAGTCATATGTGCAATGTGACTCTTTCTTCTTAAATCGATTGGTCATGCTGCTTTATCATAACAGAAGAAAAATGAGTAAGGTGATATGATTGACTAGGACATCTCCATGTCCTCTTTAAATGCCATGTACTTAGGCTATACTAAATTAAGGTGCACAAGTCCCTTATAATAAGTAACTTTAGCTTACTATAACTTTTGGGGTTTACAAACATATAATTTTATAATTTTACCTCTTATTTATGATCCAGAACTTGTACTTTGTGCAATTATACACAAATGTTTTTCCTCTTCTGTTTGTAAAACATTTTTAGGGTTCTAGAAAGATAACCAATGGTTGGGAGCACGTACTCATGTGCTGTTCCTGCAGCAGAGCACCTGAGTGCATTTTCCAGCCCCAACATGGACAGCTCCATGGGGTCCCATGCCCTTACCTTGTCCTCAGGTCCACAAACTTCCCCCCTCCTCTCTCTCTCTCTCTCTCTCTCTCTCTCTCTCACACACACACACACACACACACGCACGCACACACACACAGGAGGTAGGTAATGAGAGAGCTTATGGGCAAAGGGCTTGTCACAGAATCCTGACAACTCTTCTGTCCTCAGACGCCATGTAAAAGTGACAGGAGAGAATTAACACCACAGAGTTACCCTTTGACCTCTACACACAATCTGTGGCACATGGTACACAAATGCCCATGAGAAAACATCCTATAGATGCACACAGTAATAATAACAATGATTACTGGATAAAGCTTTTTATCAAAACCTTTTTAACATTTTTAACTTTTCTTAAGATGTAAGACACAAAACAGGAATAAAGCTCCTCCTACCCTGTCGGGAATCTGAGCATCACTGTCCTGTCCACAACCTGTCCCACCTAAGGCCTCCAGGGACAGCAGCAAGTGTGGAGCTGTCACTTTCCATGACAACCATGGTTTCTAGAAAGCAGCCGGAAGGAGTTGCCTAAGGCCATTTTACAGGGAGGTTTATTTTTTTATAAGGAGGAATCCATACTAAAATAAATATAGAAAGCATAGAGTGGTAAGTGCATAAGCCCTCAACCTAGCCATTTACTATCATCATCAAGTGCTATGTGCAGCATATAATTGTGTGTGCACACTGGTACAAGGGGCAGTACATAGCTTTGCTTAGGACAGCCTCACCACAAACGTGTGAATGGCATAACACACTGTGAGGAGATGGCAGCAGCTAAGTCACTAGGGGAAGGGATGCTCTCAGCCTCATTATCATCTTCAGGGAGAATCATCATCCACACAGCCCACCCTTGATTGAGATGTTGTGTGTAGTGTCTTAGGGTTTTACTGCTGTGAACAGACACTATGACCAAGGCAAGTCTTATAAAGACATTTAATTGGGCTGGCTTACAGGCTCAGAGGTTCAGTTCATTATCATCAAGGTCAGAACAGAGCAGCATCTAGGCTGGCATGGTACAGGCAGAGCTGAGAGTTCTACATCTTCAACTGAAGGCTGCCAGTGGAAAACTGGCTTTCAGGAAGCTAAGATGAAACCCACCCCCACAGTGGCATACCTACTCCAATAGGCTACACCTACTATACAATACCACACCCTCTAATAGTGCCACTCCCTGGGACCAAGTATATATAAACCATCACATTTCACTCCATCTCTCTTCCCTCCATCCTTCTCCTTAGAATCTTGTCTCTATTTCCTTACAGTTCTGGCTTTTCTGTTGTGTTGTATTGTTTTATGGGTTCACGTCAAAAAGTTTATTTCTTTTCTCACCATCATTTTCCCATTCTTTCTCTTATTTATATTTTTCAAATAATACTAAGTTTTCCCCCTCTTTTCCTGTTTCATCCCTTGCTTCTATTTCACACTCCCAAAGAAAATCCCAACCTTTAGAGTAATGAACTGTGCTCCTATAGAAGATAAAATAGAGTCCAGAACTATCCTGGAAATTATTCCTTCTGAAGAGATATAGCAAATGGGAGATTCTTCAAAGCCTTTAATGCGGGGACTGAAATAAGAATTCTAGAATGGATTTGCAAATTCAATGTACACATCTCACGTAATATAAGACAATGGAAAAAATAATTAACTAATAGCATTACAAAAAAATTGTGAAGCAAATTTTAAATATTTGGTGAAAATAAGAACAGTTTTGACTATGGAGAAAAATATCAGAATTTAGAACAGTCACCTGACTTCAGGAAAAGCAATAGCTGCAAATGAGGTTGGAAAGAGCTAAGTCTCTCTCTCTCTCTCTCTCTCTCTCTCTCTCTCTCTCTCTCTCTGTTTGTGTGTATGTGTGTGTATGCATGTGTGTGTGTGTGTGTGTGTGTGTATGTGTCCCAAATGGCTGAAGTTCAGTAACTCAAATATGATTCTTTAAAAAGGTAATAAATTTAAATGAGACTATTAGGATGAGTCCTGTATTGTTAGTCTGTTTTTTTGTTGCTGTGAAAAACACCATAATTAGAAGCAACTTGGGTATGGGCGGAGTTATTTGGCATACATGTCCTGATCACACTCCATCACTGAGGGAATAGAGTACTATAGTGATTTAGATGAGAATGGACCCCATAGGTGCATATTTTTGAATAACTGGTTTCTAGTTGGTGGAACTGTTTCAGAGGTATGGAGGTATGGTCTTAATGAAGGAGGTGTGCCTCTGGGGCAGGATTTGAGGTTTCAAAAGACTGGTATCATTCCTAGTGTGCTCTTTTTGTCTTCTGTTTATGGATCCTTTCAGATCAGGTTATAAGTGCTTAGCTGTTGTTCAAGTGCTATATCTGTCTGCTCCCTGCCCACCATGAGTAATGGATGACTATCCCTCTTGAACTGTAAACCCCCAATAAATCCTTTCTTCTGTAAGTTGCCTTTGTTGTGGTATTTTCACAGCAGTAGAAAAGGAACCAATACAGATGCTGAGCCTTCTAGACACTGAGAAAAGGAAAGTTGATGAACTTTTCCCAATACAGGCAACACTTGACTGCTGCCTAGAGTTATTGTTTGAATATAAGTGTTTTCCGCTGAAATGTGCATGTCGAGTCTTATCATGGTGACTTTTCTTGTTGCTGGGATAAAACACCCTGACAAAAGCAACTTAGGCAAGACAGGTTTATTTTTGTTCAGAGATGAAGAATACAATCCATGATGGCAGAGAAGGCATCACTTCAGGAACCTGAAGCATCTGGTCACACTGTAGACACAGCTAGGAAGAAGAAAGCAATGTGTAGAGGTTCTAAGAAAAAGATATCAATACATGCTTGTTCTCAGATAATCTTCTTTGTAGATAGTCCAGGATCCAGGACAGGAAATGCCCACTTTTCAGTTTACTTAATCTAGACAATTTCTACAGATGTACCTGAAGGCTTATTACTTGGTGATTCTAGATCATGTCAAGTTGACAATGGTCATTAATCATTACAAATCTCTAATCCTTAATATGATTATATGTATAGTTAGGGCCTGGATAAAGTTTGGCTGCAGTTGTAAGTATGGGCCCCTCATTCAATGCTGTAACTATACTTATAAATGGGGGGAAGAAATACCATCTCCTTTTCTCCATTTCATTTCCGTTATCATGTGATGATACACTGAGAAGATGACAAATGACATGCCACAAATAAAAAGCCCCCACCAGTAACTGCACTGACTCCAACCTTGATTTTATGTTTCCTGGCCTCTAGAGTTGTTGTAGAATTACTTGACATAATCTGAGTTCCACACTCTGCCTTATTTTAATAGGGAATCCCAAGTAGACATTGACAACTTTTGAAGCCTATATTGGACATTTGAGATACATACATAAAAGAAGATAATATATTGGTTTTCCTTAAGTCTTGAATCTGTAGCGCTATATTAAAACATCAAGGAAAACAAGCACATTCTATATCACTAAACTTCCAATGATGTCTTAGTGGGCATGTGGACTAGAATTTTACTTTAGTTTTCACTAATGCGTATGGGCAAACTCATGTGTGCCATGCCCATGGAAGCCAGAAGAGGGTAAAATGCCTTGAGCTAAAGTTATAGTTGGTTGAGAGCTGCCTGGTGTGGATGCTGGGAAGTGAGCTCTAGTCCGATAGAAGAACAGCTAGCAGTCTTAAGAGCTATGCTACCTCCCAGCCTCTTAATGTGCTATTTTTTAATTCATCTTTTAATTATCTTACTTTAAAACATATTCGAATTGTAGCATACACATAGACTTTGAATCTGAAACACAGGAACAGAGGGGAATGAGGCCAGTAATTGCCAGCACAATGCTATGCATTAAAGACATAGCAAAGCACAATATTTACTGATTGGTTCAGCTTGGGCTTTATTCACACTGCTTTGAAAAATCATTTAAATGACATCATAAAATTATTTTTCCTTTAATATCTATTGATTTTTAAACTCTAAAATCCTGTGGAAATGACATTTTAAAAAGCCAATGATATGGTAAAATATTACTATTTTGTCAAACATTTTACACATATAATTTATCTGGAGCTATAAATCATTCCTTCTACCCAGGAAGATTACATGAACCATTGAATCATCATCTAGAAGATTAATATAAAAAGGTATACTCTTAGGCTGGGAGGCCCAAAGAAAGGCACCCAAGCACCTGCTGTAGACACCATTATGATGTGCGAATATGTGATGGAGAAATTTGAATGATGGAGTATTCAGTGCAGAGATGGGAGACAAAGTGAAGCTGAGGGATTTGAATACTGTGGAGAAAGGTGGAACTGGTCATCGCGACATCCACATTACCATCAAAGGCCATGAGGATGTCAGTATCTGGCCTGCTGCCTGAAACCATGTGAATGTCGGAAGGCCATGCTACTGTAGGGTGGGGGATGCTAATCTGAGTAGCCTCTCCTGCTTCCTGAGGCCATAGTGACATCCAGGTCTGTGCTCCCTTGCAGGGCCTTGTCTGTGTCCTTAGTCCTATCTTAGCTGGAGTCTGTTTTGATGTCTGTCACAGTTTGTATATTCTTGGTCCAAGGAGTGGCACTATTTGGAGGTATCGCCTTGTCATTGTGGGCATGGGCTTTAAGACCCTCATCCTAGCTGCCTGGAAGTCAGTATTCTTTTAGCAGTCTTCAGATGAAGATGCAGAACCCTCAGCTCCTCCTACAACCATGCCTGCCTGGATGCTGCCCTATTCCTGCCTTGATAATAATGGACTAAACCTCTGAACCTGTAAGCCAACCTCAATGAAATGTTGTCCTTATAAGAGCTGCCTTGCTCATTGTGTCTGTTCACAGCAGTAAAACCCTAACTAGGACAATGTCCAAAGCCATGTTTACCACAAAACAAACAAAGAAAAGAAAACATTCAGATGTCCCTGGTTTGCTACCTGAGACCATGCTGATGTCCAAACACTGTGTTGGGCTGGCTCCATCCTTTGCATGCAGCAGGAGAGCTGTCCCTGCCCCTCATCTACCAAGTGGTGTGAGTGAGGGAAATATATCCTCCCCCTCTACCCACCCCTACCTTCAGCAGGTATGAAAGCTGGCCCCATGCTGGGGAATTCTCTGGGTATATGCCCAGGAGTGGTATAACAGGATCCTCCGGTACTATCATGCTCAATTTTCTGAGGAACCGCCAGACTGATTTCCAGAGTGGTTGTACCAGCTTGCAATTCCACCAGCAGTGGAGGAGTGTTCCTCTTTCTCCACATCCTTACCAACAACTGCTGTCTCCTGTGGTTTTGATCTTAGCCATTCTGACTGGTGTGAGGTGGAATTTCAGGGTTGTTTTGATTTGCATTTCCCTAATGACTAAGGATGCTGAACATTTCTTTAGATACTTCTCAGACATTCGATATTCTTCAGGTGACACATGATCCACTATGTTTTCAGTAGCCCTATTTATAATAGCCAGAAGCTGGAAAGAACCCAGATGTCCCTCAATGGAGGAATGGATACAGAAAATGTGGTATATTTACATTATGGAATACTACTCAGCTATTAAAAACAATGAATTCATGAAACTCTTAAGCAAATGGGTGGAAATGGAAAATATCCTAAGTGAGGTAACCCAATCACAAAAGAACACACATGGTATGCACTCACTGATAAGTGGATATTAGCCCAGAAGCTAAGAATACCCAAGATACAATTCACATATCAAACGATGCCCAGAAGAAGGAAGGAGAGGCCCCTGGTCCTGGAAAGACTCAATGGAGCACTGTAGGGGAATACCAGAACAGGGAAGCAGGAGGGAGTTGATTGGGGAACAGGGCGAGGGAAGGGAGCTTATGAGACTTTGGGGGAGGGGGGGAACCAGGAAAGGGGAAATCATGAGAAATCTAAATAAAGAATATATCTAATAAAAAGAAGAAGAAGAAGAAGAAGAAGAAGAAGAAGAAGAAGAAGAAGAAGAAGAAGAAGAAGAAGAAAGAGAGAGAGAGAGAGAGAGAGAAAGAAAGAAAGAAAGAAAGAAAGAAAGAAAGAAAGAAAGAAAGAAAGAAAGAAAGAAAGAAAGAAAGAAAGAAAGAAAGAAAGCTGGCCCCAGAGTCATGAGAGTTGGAAAGCTGGCCATGCCCATCCATAGCTGCAGCACTGGGGAGAGCAGAAGTACAGATAGTGCTTAGGGGTGGGGTGGGGTGTGAGGCAGCCAGAGGCCATGAGAGTGGGAGAGCTGGCCTTGCCCCTTGGCTGACTGCTGTACTGAATGAGATAGCCAGGGCAGTACCACCCAGGCCTAGAGTTCAGGGCTTTGAACTGGTCCACACCAACATCTATCCCATCTATGAACTGCTGAAGTGTGTGAAGCTGCCAGCCCTGCAGATCTGAAGACGAAGGATCTCCATGACACAGGGCAACAAGGAGTTATCTGAGAGGAGTCCCACTGAGGATCCAGTGTTGATAGTGTAGCAGAAGCCAGAGGCCTTGAGCCAGACTAATGACTCATTGCAATGAACACTTGCAAGTAAAGATGTGTGGACAAAGGGTACGTGACAGAGTGTGACACACTATAGATTCCATGATGTAATAGGTTTTTGGTTTTCTCTTTTTGGGGTAGGTGTTGTTAGGGCTGATAAAAGGGACAAGGCAATGAGCGGGTTTAGTCATGCACGACTGTTTTGATGTGCAAGATGTGAAATTCACAGAGATTCAATAAAAAGAATATATATCCTTGTAAGAATTGGAGAATTTCACACTCTCAGTAATACATACATGCACATAAAGTAAGTAAATTTATTTTTATTTATAAAAATCATTTCTCTTTAAATGAGTTGCTCATGTCAGAATACTAGAAGTATTCTCTGGTTATCCCTTTTCTTTCTCCAAGGCTTAGGCAGGTATCCATTTATTTGCATTATATTTTATAAAAAATAATTTATCATATTTATTACCTTATGTTGTATGGTTGTTGTACTAAACATGCAGGTGTGTATTGTGTGTGCACGCATGTGGGCATACATGCATTATGATGCAAAGAGTTGGTTCTCTCCTTCCTCCTTGTGGGTGCTCTGAATTGAACTGAATTGATAAAAAGGGAATTTACCACTAAGCTGGGTTTTAGTGTATTCTTTGAGAATTTAATACACAGTCCTGCAAACCCACTTAGCTGTTTGCTCCATGTACATGAATCTAGCCAGTGCCCTAGCACCATCTGTATGACTGTAGGAAGAAAAGACAGAAAACTTACTCAATAAAATGAGTGGTTAGAAAAATTTGCCTTTCCTTTTCTCTATTATTTAATTTTCCCTACTGTCTTGCCAAGAACTCACCGTTAGGGTTCTTTGTCTCTTTTATTACGTTAAAATCAGTATTTCTGGATTTTATCTCATCTCTGTGTAGACTTATTACTGCATTCCTATATTTTTCCATGTCCCTCAATTCCCCTGGTAGGACACACCTGTTGGGTATATCCTCTGGAAGAAATGCAGAAATATGCAAAATACCTCTAACTTATCATCTTATAAAAATTTGTGCTTACACTCTTTTTAAATTCTTACTTAAACTTAGATATTCATGCAACAGCCGCCTATCTATAGGTTTACATGGTAATTTTATATTTGTCAAATATATTTTTCCTTTATATTGGAGACTACTTAATTCTCAGGAGTCATCCATATTGTTTTCCTTATTCAAAGTTAAAAACTGATATTTTGAAATTATTTTTACTTTTCCAAATGTGTGAATATCATCTGATTTCTATCCTTTATATAAAATAATAAATGCAAAATATATATCTATAGCATCTTTCCTTTCAATATCAAACTGCACTTTCAATAACTTCTAAGATAAAATAAACTTGAGTGAACATAAGCAATTCTATTAACAATTTGTTGCATTTTATAAGAGGAAGAAGTAAAAATTTGTTTCAATTATTTTCTTCTGAACTCCATTTACTTCTTCTTTGGAAATAGATCTAAGGATAGAACAAAGGCTCCTTAATAATAAAAATGTATATTCTTCAAGAATAAGTGAACAGATTTTCAATAACAAGTTGGTCTGAATCAGGAAGACTGTGGCAGTATGGAAGGTACACCAGAACCAGTGTAGAAAAGATCAAAATGAATTGACCATGAACATAATCGGTTTTTTTTGCCTTTTCCTTATGAACAAAATCTTCCATTACAGAAGAAAAGTAAAAGAGAAACCAAACTTCTGAAGCCTCTGTTATCTGAGTGTCTAAGGTCCTAGTTCCCTAACTGAATTATGATGAGGCGTAAAGACTGAAAGACTGGCCATGACATTGGGCAGGTGCAGTAAACAGCCGGGTCCCCAACTGCCAGAAAATCTCCAGCAGAAGTTTCCCAGGTTCACAGGAGGTGATAATCCTCTCCCCAGGGCAATCAACACTTCTAAACAAGAAATCAAGAGAAGATGAATTGCATTTCAAGGTTAACTCAGCACAGTTATCACAGATTAAAAGCAGGAGGATGATCTATATTTGGAGAGTAAAGTCTGTGTCTACCTTATTGTTTTCTGTGTTCTCTTAATTTTGTTTCCAATTAACTAAATACTTGTTCATATTTCAAGCTGCTGGGTCCCATAAATATGGGATATCGGTTTAGGATCGTTGTAGCTCACCATTTCATGAGCTTCCAATGCACTTTCAAACAATATATCACATTTAAGCCTCCTAACAATAGAGTGGACATCAGTAAATGAATCTTCAAACAGGCATCTGGGGGTCGGATTCGGTAGCCATTTTAAACACAAGTGGGAGCTGTCACCATGGAGTACAGGTTCAAACGATCAGCTCTACATGGGGGGCGTGAGATTTGTGTTTGGTAGAGAGGTTATCTGCTCTGGGACCGTGCCCTTCTTAAGGTGAAGAGGTGCTTGAGAAGAGTGTGTTAGTCTATTTGTTTTTCTCTTTTTGTTCTCTGCGGTTACCAGCTTTCTGAAATGCTGCTAGGAATTCCTGAATTGCTTCCTTCACTCCATTGTAGTTTTTACAGTGATCCTAGGAATGACAGCTGGAAACACAAATGTGATTTTGTCATTGTCCCTGGATTCAGATACTTTCCATTTCTCTTAAATTTAAGATCACAAACCTTGAGTCAGCCATTTGGAGATAATTTGTACTTTTCACAATATGCAAACCAAATGCAAATATAAGTTATCATATTGTCTCATGATAATGTTATATCATTTTATAACTATAAAAAATTATGTCCATAATATCTTTTCTACAAACATTAAACTTGAGAGATGGCTCAGAGAATAAGAAAAAACTGTGGCTCTTGCAGAATGCTGAAGGTTGATTTAAAGTACCCAAATGATTACTAACAACCACAGTGTTAGTGTTAACTCCAGGTCCAGGAGATCCAACGTCCTTTTCTTTGACTTCCATGGCATCATGCATACATGTTGCACAGACATACATGTAGGTAAAACACAAATAAACATAAAACTGAACTAAATCTTTAACTGTTCCCTTTAATAACTTCTAAATAAAAATTTATGTTAGTGAAGATTAGGGTCCCATTAGTAACTATACTTAAAAATTTGTCCACCATTCTGAAAGATGAAGAATTAAAAATTTGCTTCCTGATACTTGCAATTCCAATATTGGTGGGGGGGAAGGTATGAGGATTACTATGAGTTTGAGGCCAACATGGATACATAGTGTATTCCAGGTCAGCCTTGTCTACTGTATTAGACCCTATCTCAAAATTTTAAAGTTACAGCCTTTTGACTTGCCTTGCTATCTGAATGTCTGAGCCCCATTGCATACATCGTCTTTCATGTGGCCCATTCTCTTCAAGTGTGGACCATATCTCTTTCTCAGTCCTGGTGAAATTGCTGAAATATTAGGACTCATTCAATTCCTCCCAGAATCCTGATGTGCCTGCCTAGAAAATCTGCTCTTGATATTGCTAAGTTCAATTTAATATAACTTCCTCAAGAAGTAGTCAATTCTCAAGCTGGGTTAGACTTACAGTATAACTGGAAATGTCTTGGTAACACTCATATTTCATGCTTATATTTCTTTGTTTAACATTTTGTGTCCGTCCCTCATTCCTAACATTTTCTCTATATCACCAATAAATTTCCACCACTAATCATGTCCAAGGCATTGAATAGATAATAAACAGTTTTGGTTAAGTCAATCAAGAAATATCTTCCAAAAACTAGTCATTCCAAAGAGACTTTTTGTAGCTTTGCAGCTTTGAATAACCTTTCCATAGCACTGTAGATGAAGCCCCAAACTCTAGTCTTTATACTATATATACCTTGCTGTGCCCCACTCTACTATACAGCTACTTTCTTCCCTCCGTGGTTTTATGTTTTAGCTTTGCCAAACCATCTCTCATGAATTTCTTTTTTTTAAACATTTGTATTTTCTAGATTTTTTTTCTATGTCTCTTTTCCTGAGATTTCAACAGGACTCAGTATAAATGAGTCACTTTTATAGGAAAATATTTGTAATACTTATGATATTTTGAAATTTATAACACTATGATAATATATCATCACCACTTACATATTATTATGTTATAGTTGAAAGTTATTTTAAATAAAACTTGCTTGAAGGATTAAACTTGCTATTTTTCAGGATAAGTATAATTTTGTGAACTTTAGTTGATTCCATACAACTTTCAGCAAAGAGAAAATTTAATTTTTAAAATCTTGCTCAAATTCCACTGAATAAGTCATACATTATTGTTTAGATCATCCAGTGGTTATGTTGTAACATTTCATAGCTCTTAATCTTTCCAGTAGAACCCCAGAATGCCATTAGTACCATCTCACTTTTAGCAACTCCTTGAATATCAGCAAGGCTAATATCTGTTTTAAAAGACTCATATATACTTATGATTCTTAATTTTTTTGAACACACTGTTAGTTTACTCTTTCAGGAAACTCATGTTTAAATGCAGATAAATGTACCTTTATAAATAGTTTGACTTTATAAATTAAGAATATGATTTAGTGGAAGCATTTGTGTAGGAAAAGCATACAGTGTAGGAAAAAATCTTTGGGAGATAGTAATTATAAGAGCAGTAAGAATTAGCATAGTATGAATCATGAACAGATGGAAACATTTGATATTTTTAAAAATGATTTTTTTCCAGATTGAAGCAATTATACATCCTCATTATAGACAACTAGAAAAACCTAATAAGGGAATTAAAACGTGTAATAATATCACCACAAAAGTTAATTGAATCAGGTCAGAAAACCAGGTAGGCTTCTGCAGATCTTCATCTCTCCCTCAGATCCAAATCCAATCCCTAGTCTCATCGTGAAGCTGCTCTATGGCAGAATACCCTGCTGCAGACCTCCCTCCCCCGCCACACACTCATCTCCAGTGGATCACCTTGATGGTCCCCTCTTAATTTCCCTGTCCAAACAGGTAGGCTAACTGAAGATCTTCACCTCTCCCTCCATTCCTCCAAACCCAATGCCCCATTCTTACCCCCCAGTAGAAGACAATCTAAAGAAGCTTCTTCCCATTGTCTGCCCCCATCCCCAGGGCTACTAAACAGATGCTAGTGGAGCATTCCGCTTTCCTCCATCCTGTCGACCTCCTCAACACCGCCTCCCTCCAAGCCCATTCCCATGCCTAAGTGTCAGATCCAAGTACCCAGACACATTTTACCTGGAAATCGGCAATAGCCTCACCTATCAGGATCCCAGGATAAATTTCTACCAGGAAACTCAGCCACTCCACTCTCTGAAGAAGTAGAGAGGGTAAGAAAAAAACCAAGGGGCTTGGGGGGACAACAAGGAAAACAAAAGCTACAGGATCTAGAATTACAATAGTCCTCACCTAGTTGCCTAGATGCCAGTGCAAAGAAAACAATTATATCAAGAACAATGTCTCCACTAGAGCCCAGCAATCCTACCCACAGCAGGCCCTGAGCATTGCAGCATAGATGAAGCATAAGAAAAAGGCCTCGATTAGCTCTTATGAATATAAAAGGTCCTTAAAGAGAAAACTAATAAATACCTTAAAGAAATCTGTGCGAACACAGTGGAAGGAAACGAATAAAATATTTAAAGACCTGAAGGTGAAATAGGATCAATTAAAAAACCCAAAATAAGGATGACCTGGAAATGAAAACTTTAGGAACTAAAACAGGACCCTTAGAAGCAAGTCTCAGCAGCAGAATATAAGAAATAGAAGAGAGACTCTCTCAGGCTCATAGATTATGAGAATTAGTAGGATTAATATGGTAAAAATGGCTGGCCTACCAAAATTAATAAACAGAGTCGGTGTAATTCCCATCAAAATACCAACACAATTCTTCGGCAGGTCTTTGAAAATACAATTTTCAGATCCACATGGAAACACACAGACAGACACACACACACACACACACCCGTCCATATTAGCTAAAATAATCATGAATAATAAAAGAAGTACTTTAGTTATCACCATCCCATTTCAAGTTGTACTACAGTGGCATACTAATAGGAACGTGTGACACTAGTACAGAAACAGATGTATGGACCAATGAGATTGAGTTGGAAACTCAGACATAAATCCACACACCTATGGACACCATATTTCTTATGAAGTATCCCAAATTATACACTAGATAAAAAAGTTGTATTTTCAGCAAATGCTGCTGGTCACAGCTGGACAGTTGCATGTAGAGAGACTCCAAATAGACCCATACTTAACATGCTGCACAACATTCAACTCCAAGTGAGCCAAAGACATCAGCATAAGACAACATACGCTGATCCTGATGGAAAAGAAAGTAGGAATAATCTTAACTCATTGGCATAAGAAAAGATTTTCTGAACAGAATGCCATAAGCACAGGGACTAAGATTTACAGTTAATATGTGTGATTTTATGAAACTGAGAGGCTTGTACTTTGCAAAGGACATTGTCATTCACATGAAGCAGCAGCCTACTGAATAATTTTATACCAACTGCACATCCAATAGTGGTCTAATATCCAACCAATATGAACTCAAAATACTAGATATCAAGAAAACAAACAACCCAACTTAAAAAATGGGGGTATAGATATAAACAGACAATTCTCGAATGAAGAAATTAAAATACTGAAAACTACTTAATGTTTATCATTCTGAATTATCAGAGAAATGCAAATAAAACTACTTTGAGATTTCATCTTACTCCTATCAGAATGGGCCAAGATAAATAAAACAAAGGGCAGCTCATGCTAGCAAGGATGTGGAGTAAGAGGAGCATTCACCCGTTGATAGTGGATGTGGTAAATTTCTGTACATACAATGGAAAATCAGTGTGGCAAGATGAGCGCCAATCTACCTCAAGATCCAGGTATATCTCTTGAGTATGTTGCCAAGGGAAAGTTTATTCTACCACAGAGACACTTCCTCAACTATGTTCATTGCTGCATTATTCATAATATCCAGAAACTGGAAACAACCTAGATGCCCTTCAACAGAAGAATGGATAAAGGAAATGTGGTACATTTGCACTTTCCTCAACCACTGAAAAATGAAATAATGAATGCTAAAGTAAATTAATTGGATCAGAAACTATCATCCTGAGGTGAGGTATTCCAACCTAAAAACACAAATTTCATATGTACTAACTTCTATGTGGATTTTAAGTGCTATGTCAATGATAACCAAGGTACAATGTGTAAAGCCACAGATAGGTATAGGGCAAGGCATTAGCAGGGGACATATAGAGATTGTTAGAAATGGGAAATAGAATAGATAATTATGGATAGATAATGAGGGCTAGATTAGATAATCAGTAAGTAAGGGGAGGATATAGAGGGGGGGAGACAAGGAAAGAGATAAAAATTACAGGGAACTTGATGGGTAGTATGGAAACCTAATATAGTAGAAGCTTTCTGAATACATGTACATAGATAATGGTGAAGGACATGAAACCACTATATAATGAAAGAGATAGTGCCCTAATTGACCATCTCTTGTCTCCAGTAAATATTCCTGTATTGAGACTGGGTCACTTAATTGAGTTGTTGGCCAAATGGGACACCCCCCCCCAAAAAAAAAAGAAAGAAAAGTTCAGGCTGTTGCCAAGACTATAAGACTATAGATTGCTCTCTGTGAGTTGATAGAAAGGTCGTACTGCTGAAGATAATACCTACACAATTTATTAAACATGGAAAAAAAACCATTGATTGTCCCTACATTCTAGAATCATTACTAGAGGGAGCTTACCAAGTAAGCTACCAAAGGAGAAACACAAATACCATTCAAGCCACAAATCTTTGATTGACAATGGTATTCTGCTTCAAGATATGCTAGAGCAACAATGACACAATGTTTGTAGGTGTAACCAACTAATATCTGATTTGATTTAAGGCCCACTCCAAGAGATGGAATCCATACTGCCACTGCTCTTGGTGCCTAAGAAGCTGAGACTAGATAGCCCAGAGACCTAGTGTAAAACCAAGTACAATAGTTCTAAAAACAAAACAGCAAAAAGCAAGCAAGCAAGAAAGAAAAGTAATGTTAAAGTGACTCCTGATGATTCTGTACTATACTCATCATCAGAGATGCATCTTCCTGCAGCATTTGAGAAGAAATATAGAGATTCACAGTCAGGCATAATGCAGAGAGTGAGAGACTTTGGAACACTCAGTCCTAGACAGCATTTCTCAATTCTCTCTTCAAGGTTCAGTGAACCCCATAAAAGTGAAGACTGAAAACATGTAAAAACCAGAAGCAACAGAAAATATTTCAAAATGTGTGTGTGGGGGGGTTAAATCAACATGATCGATGTACATATGAATTCACAGAGACTGAGGAAGTATGCACAGAGCGTGCCTGGGTCTATACCATGTCTTCTGTTTGCATATTATTTCTTCCTATTTAACATTTTCATGAGATTCCTGGGGGTGCAAATGAGTAGGTTTCTGTTTCTTGTGCCTTCTCTTGGACTCCTTTTCTTCTATCTGTTTGCTTTGTCCAATTCTAATGTCTTAGTTTAGTTTCATATTATTATATTTTGTATTTTATTTTTAAAAGTATTATCTCTTAGAATCCTGTTTTGTTTCTAATAAAAGAGAGAAAGGAGGATGAATCAGAAGTGGATAAACAGGCTTATTAGAGGGATGAACTAAGGTGTCGCCCATGGTATTTTTGTAATCTGGTCAGTTAATAAACCGATGCAGACTGACAAATTTGAAAAAAAAAAAAAGCAAGAAGTGGGAAAGATCTGGGAAGAGTAGGGAGAAGGGAAATTGTAATTGAGATATGTGAGAAAAAAAATCTGTTTCCCATAAAAGGGGAAAATAGTAACTGAATCAAAACAGATTCCAGAAATATTTGTTTTCTTTGGTATTATATTCATATATATTCACATATATGAATATTCATATGTGCATATATGTGTTCAGCTTTAGAGTTATAAAAATGTATTTACTGTTTCATAGCCATTTTTCTTTAGTATCATCTTCAAGATATTTTTATTTCTATATTTGGAAAAAACATTCAAAAATTTAGAGTTTGAATATAAACATGATTTTAAAGGTATCCTAAGTTATGGCAACTTAAGTTATGACTGAGTTATTGATTATCTAACTGATAAGCAAGCAATTGTTCTCATATTGTAAAATTACAAAGAGCAAACATTATTCCTCAAAAAATGTTATATGCACGCTTAATTATTCTTGACTACTAGATCATGAATTATGTGTATGCTTTTATTAATGCTTTTGAGATTACTCTGTGGAGAGAATACACCCATAAGTTCTTTATGACATTTCCATTTTTCAATATTTGTTTACCAATACTGGATACTAGTTGAAAATGTTACAACAACTTCCTAATTTGAGAAAGAAAATATTATATTTAAAATAATGTGACAAGGGGATGCATGCCATTCATAAATATTTGAAAAGGTTAACCAAGAATAATGGCCACTCTGCTTACAGCCTCAACTTCTTCTTAAAATGTTCCCCAGGAACACCACTTTATGATGTCTCCCCCACCTACTGATATGTGGCCACTTGCATACACAAGTGCATAGGTGCACATATCCCATGGCTGGTGCAGCTCTATGGATTTAAACATTATTAAGACTACCAAAAATACAAAAATAACCTTTTACCTCCTTATTTTGCAATGTAAGGGTTGTTCATTCTTTATTTATGTGCGACTTTGTCATTAAAGTCAAGCAGAAAATTTGTAACTCTGAGCTTCTAAGTCCTCACAAAGGGTAAAACCAAATGATGGAACTTATGACGCTCCCCCATTACTCCTTTACCTCTTTTATAAAAGAGTCATTATTTTTCCTTTCAAAATAAACCATGCAAGACGAGATCGAAAATTCCATAATCTTCCTTCTGGTTGTTTTAATGAAGGTAAATGAAGCATCATTGTTAGCAAATGTGATTCACTTCAGTAGAGTTAGCTAAATATAAACCCCCTTTTTACATGATTTTTGTAGGATTAAAGCAATAAGCACTGATGTCTCAGCATATCCGTGCTTAGTGATAAAGATTCAGACATTTCTGTGATGGAAAAGCCAAGGGTTAGGTGTCTGTGAAGCTCTTGTGTGTATCATCGTGCACATTGCCCTGGGAAGGCAGCATAATCACCACAGACTCCAGGGAAACCCAAGAAGATGTGACGGACCTCTTTTTTGAGCCCCAGTAAAGACAACAGAATCTGAGAATGTCCCTCAATGGTGAATATGGCTTTAAACTATGTCCTATAACCTAAATTTTTCTCACATACTAAAGTGCATACATCAGAATACTGATATGTTCTACCATAAACACTTAACATTTCCTTGAACGCACTAAAAAATTTTTATAAGAATCACCATATGTAATCAAAGAGCAAACAATAAAGTAAAATATTCAGAATGCGGTGTGTGGGGGGGGCAATAGTGTGGAATGTGAGAAGCCAGCATGGTGGGACTCAGAAAAAAATTGTAAGGTGTGTTCCCCGAAAAAGATTTGTTACTTGTTTTGTATGAAGTGTGAGACATTATTCTCTCAAGGGAAGGAGGTTAACAATTCATCAGTCCCTTTCTCCTCTGTACTTCAAAACCTTATGACTTTAGTTCAGTGAGGTGCCAAATCTGAGAGGAAAATACTTAATACACAAACTCAAAATAACATAAAAGAAATGAGGATGGTTTCAAACTTACAGAGCACGCACTGTTAAAGTGTGAGGTTTTCGGTATGGTGGGTTTTGTTTCATTTAATCTCATCATTTTATTTTGTTTCAAATAGGTTCCCAGATTTGGCAGCAAGTGGCTTTACTCACTGAGCCAGTCACTGGCCCAAAATCATTATTATTTTTATTTTCATGGTACACAGAAAGTAAGTGCAGTTTAGTCCAGTAATTATGGTTTATTACTCGAGCAGTAAGAGTCCACTGTCAACTGTGAATTAGAGTTTTATCATGGACATGTCCTGAATGTGGATGTTGTTTGTTTAAATAACATTTATTTCAGAGTTCTAAAAGTAGGAAATGATATCAATTCTGCCTAGCAACTGATATTTTCTTTGTATTTTTGTTTTTAATGTTTCAAGACATCTTTACTGGTGGCTCACTGCCAGGATCTGTAACAGCTTTTGGAAAACGTTCTAGAACTTCCCGAATTCTGATGCTGAACAGAGGGATCTCAGAGCTCTCCTTTCTCCTTTTAGGGAATTGTTTTTCTTGAAATATGTGT